>CM071953.1:1785000-2385000 GCA_036784905.1 Acrossocheilus fasciatus
AATTTCATTTAATTTATGGAATTAAATAAAATATATATATATATATATTACATTCAGTTTGCACTCTACATATTATTTTGTTGTATTTAATAAAATCTCTTTTTAAAAGTATGCTAAAGAGTACTTCTTTTTCATGTAGAATAGTCATGATTTACCGCTTGCTACTGCACTGTGTATGCTGTAAGTTCATTTAGTCAGCATATAAGAGGGCATTAGCAAATAGTTGAGTTCTAAACTAAGACGCAACGCTCCAATCCTGATTTCATGGTTGGAAAGCAAATATTTCAGATGTTTTGTTGCTGTAACATGAAGAGGGGTTAATGTCACAGATGGGTCAGTCGGAGGCTGTTTTAGGGTCACGTAAGGTTTCACTGAACTACGGTGAGACCAAACGAATTTAGGATTAAGTTACAGATACTGACACACGAGTACATGCAAAAACACAGATAATGCGTGTTGGTCCACAGCACAGTCAATACATCATTGTCAATAAATGCTCTTACTCTACTTGTTTGTTTCTTTGTAAGTACAACACTGTTCAAAACTTTGGGGTCAGGTATAGAGTTTGTTTATTTGTTTGTTTGTTTTTCAGCAAGGACAAATTAAATCAATGTTTAATTAAAGATAACTTTAATATACAAAATATTTCAATTTATAATAAACGCTGTTCTTTTGAACTTTCTATTCATCAGTTTCCACAAAAATATTGTGCGACTCTTTTCAACATTGATAATAATCAGAAATGTTTTTTGAGCAGCAAATCAGCATATTCTTATGATTTCTGAAGGTCATGTGACACTGAAGACTGCAGTAATGTACTATTTTATAAACTTTTAAGATCTTTGGCATAATATTTGAACGTGCATTTTGTTCAGCTTTCAACTTCTGTGTATCTCATTAATCATTTTGTTCCTAGCTACGTTCCTCTCTGCTTTACTTAGCTTTGCCATTATATCCAGAGGTTATAATTTTATGCAGGCTAGGTCAGAACACACCCGCAGAGACAGGCATGAACTTTATCCAGTATGAGCACTGAAGCACAGCCGTCACCCAACATTTCTCTCAGTGTGATTATGATATGCTATCTTGTTTGTTAGATACGCGTTATCTTTGTTCTGCAATATTGGCATGATTACAGGCTTTGAACGTGGTTTGCTTTCACCTCTCACAGCACTTTGTTCATGCGGCGCATCCTCACAGATGAAATCATGCAGTGGCCCTTGATTCAGTGATTCATAAATACATCTATACAGTTTTCCTCTGATCTCATCTGCTCATGTGGCTCTCATGTGGGATTCATCAGTCATCAGTTGTGTATCTTGACATGCTTGACAGGCCTTGTTCTCGATGGTTTATAATCTATGCACCGCTCCCTTAACAGTAAACAAATGCCGTCAGTTTCACGCCACCAGTGCAATTTCAAGACTATTATCTCCGTTTAAAGACTTCTGGGCAACTGCGACTCCATCAGACTCCCTCAAACTCATTTATTCTCATTGAAGTTCTGTTGATATATATCTGTTCATTCTGAGGTCTGATTAAAAATATCCCCAGTCATTAGGAGTCATTATGCGGCTCTCTCTTGAGCTTTATTGAGTGTTGTTTAAAGCATTCCTTGACATTACTTATAGATTTTTAGATCTTTTTTGAGTCCTAAAATATGCGGTGCAGTCTCAGACTTTTCATATCTATAAAGAGGGCTCAAATGTATGAAATAACTATGAGGTTTTGAGTAAAAATCCACGTACACAAGTGTTCAGAACTGAACTATATATATATATATATATATATATATATATATATATATATATATATATATATATATATATATATATATATATATATATCATAGATAGATAGATAGATAGATAGATAGATAGATAGATTAGATAGATAGATAGATAGATAGATAGATAGATAGATAGATAGATAGATAGATAGATAGATAGATAGATAGATAAAGTGTCGATATATACTTAAAATATAATGTAAATATAAACTGTATAAATTATTTGTGAGTTATGTTGTCATATTAGGTAAGTTTTCATAATAAAACCTGCCATTAAAAACTACACTTTTCAGCAAATTTTATATAGTAACTGAAACACTGCAAAAAAGAGAGAATTAATTTTAATTGACATTTATATAGTTATTTTAAATATCTTTTTTTCTTTATTTTTCCATATTTGTTTTATAATGTTAATAAATTATTTCATACTTGATTAAATGTTCATTCAAATATTAATATTTTTCTATGTTTTCATATTTATTCTACTGTTTATATTTTGCTGCAGGTTCCATTATTCCAGCCTATGTTGTGACAACATGCCCCGTCACTGTTCTAAAGGTCAGTGTGTGCTCAAGTAATTTTCCTGAGCAATAACCTTCAATGCAGTCTTGACGTTTTTATACAGAAATGGATTTGCATTAATAGTCCTGAGAAAACTGGGGTGAAAAGAGTGAAAACTAACCCTATATTTTCCTCTATGTGGTGATACTGAAAGTAAATATTATGAACTATTAATAGTGATTCTGAACTCATGCTGAGCAAATATCTGCAGTCTCTGCTGAAGGTGATGACACATGATGTACAGGTGTGTGTCAGAGCCAACAAAAGACCTGGAGAGAAACCAGCGAGAGGAACGGAGTGCTGGAAAAGGAGGGAAAGAGAAGAAAAACAGATGGGGAGAGAGAATATCAAAACATTAGAGACCACGACTACCCCAAAACTAATCAAATATTTCAAATATTTAACATTTGAAAAACGGTCAAGTTTCATTCTTGGCGAAAAAGCCAAATATAGCTGCAAAATTTCAAAATTCACCTGAGGGACAAACACAATCCAGAAACAAACAAACAACAGACACTACAATACTGTTACACATGTGCATAATGCTCCAAGTCCAGTAGTTGCTGCATGACTTCTGTACTATAATGGGGGGGGGGGGGGGGTCATTATATGTATCTGTGTGTATATATATGACATTTCCATATTAGCTATATATTACATATTAGTTATATAAATAATGTTCAGATGTTTTAAACCATTTTTTTTTTTTTGTTGTCTTAATGCTTTGGCAATACACAATGTATTTTTTTTGTCATGCCAATAAAGCTATTTAAATTGAATTTAGAGAGAGATATTTATTTTTAAAATCACAAATAAAAACAATTATTTTTACAACATCACAACACCATTCAATCTTAAAAACATTAATTGCATTCTTCAATTTGTAATCATTCAAATAAACAATAATTCTTGATTTAAACATATTTTTAAACACGGAGGTGCTGTCCATTTCTCTGTTCTATTTTATTTTTCCTAGAAATAAAAATTGCTAATTTAGCTTGACCAACAATAAAATTCATTAATTGACATTTATATTTCTGTGATCTACTACAAAAACATGGCTCTGGTCTGTAAAGAGAACTCCTAATAAAGAAAATAAAAAAGTTAAGAGATCAAAGAGTGGAGAAAGTCTTTTACAATATATAAAACAAAGAAATATTGTTAGAGAGAGAAACTTTGACTTTAGTCTTTCTTTATCAGTAATTGCATTACCAATAAATCAATATAATATATTAATATACAAAAACACATAATTAGCCTATACACACACACAAAAAAAAATATATATATATATATATATATATCTCATTCATTCATTTATAAAATTCCATCTTCTAGTTCACATAAAACTAGAAGTATCAAGATCTCCAACCAACCAGAGAGCGAGAGAGAGAGAGAGAGAGAGAGATTCTGTGTGGCTGTCCAGCGTCACACCAGATTTACACAAGGACAAAAAAGTTGGGTGAACGACAGGGAAAAAAACTACACCCCTCCCTCTCTCACACACAGTCAGTGTGTGTGTGTGTGTGTGTGTGTGTGTGTGTGTGTGTGTGTGTGTGTGTGTGTGTGTGTGTGTGTGTGTGTGTGTGTGTTTGACAGAGTAGAGAACGAGTCTGAAGAAACGAGGAAAAGTTCTCCAAGCAGCTCCGCGGATCTGGTGCTTGTTTCTGTTTCTTTCCCGAACCTGACGCAGAAGGACGGATCCGTGCGCAGAGAATGTCGACTGCATCTGTGAGCAGGTAACGCGCGGCTTCGGGCACGTTTGTGACTTTTGCGCATCATTGTATCGGATGGAGAGACGTTAAGTGTGCATTGAGTCTCCTGCTGTAGCCGCTGGCCACGGGTTCGAGTCTGGCTCGATCACAAGCACGATATCTGCTCAGATCAGACCACTGGACTGCGCGGCTGCGGATATACAAATACATATTCATAAATACTAATAAAGAAATAAATGTATCGGTTACGCGTGCATGTTTCCTATAGGCTTTACGTCAAAAATCCTAAAGGAATACTAATGCTATATAGCCTATCATAACTTCGAATAGATCTTAATGGGCTCAAAGGAGCAAAAGGTTACAAAACATGTAATTCTTCATGTGAGGCTAGGGTATGCTTATGAAAGTCGGAATCTTGAAATTTCCCAAATGTTGCTATCTTGATTAGAGGATTTTAATAGCCTGTCATCTTCTAAATTACTTTAAAGCATGATTTATACTTTTTCACTCTTGTCATTTCTCGGAGTTTCGATAGAATTTTTAATAAGTAATTAAAAGTGGAAGGAAAAAGTCAGTGCACTTCGTAGCAGGTTGTGATTGGTTTGTTTTGCATTCAATTTAAAGCCGCTTTTAAATGTTTTCGATTTCATTTTTAATGAAATGGTTCGAATTCTGATCCGAACATTCCTCTCGGATTATTTGGCGCGTGTAAGCTCTTGTTTGGGGACGCAGGTTTTGTGTGGCGGGTTCTCCGTGCAGTAGTTGGTGGAAAACGTGGCCAGAGGCGGGGGGTCCTGAGCGCGCTGGGACTCTGGTTCTGGCCTGATGCTGTCCTTATGGTTTCCGTGGTGCGCCGCTTTAACCCACATCTGTGATTACGGGTCTGCGGCTGCACTCAAAATGTCATGCATCATTTTACAATGTTCTGAAATACTAATAGTAAGCCACAGATTATGTGGAAACTCATCAGACAGATAAACATCATTGGTACAAACAAGCCTCGCGTTCTCTTGAGACAGATTGCTTAAGTGTTTGGGGTCCCATAGACCCCTGTGCTGTACTGTAGAACAGGGATTTTGAAATGAACCTGCTATGTTCGCTTTAATATGTCAGCAATGACCTAATTAACACAACACATAGGCTACAGATGTTTCTCTAAGCGGTCATGCACTTTCAGAAACTTGATGGCTGTTATCCAGGATAGTAGCCTATTGTTTCTGTTTGGGGTCGATTTGGCCCCAATAACGACAAATACAGTACACTGGATATTTCTAATCCAAGTGTATTCTTAACACTGAGTAAACATCATTTTTTACGCTTTGCAAATGTTACTTTGAGTTAGTAATGAATCATTTTGAAACGGTTTATCAAGACTTTTTGTTGAACCACACTCTCAGAAATAAAGGTACTGAAGCTGTCACTGGGGCGGTACCTTTTCAAAAGGTACACTTTTGTACCTATTAAGTTCAAATATGTACACTTTAAGTACTAATATGTACCTTTAAGGTACCAAAATGGACCTTTTAGGTACAAACATGTATCTTTTGAAAAGGTACCACCCCAGTGACAGGTTTTGTACCTTTATTTCTGAGAGTGCATTACAAGCATATTAGTCAATAAAAAGTGAATAATGAGTAAATATTCTGAATATGTAAATGTTATGGTTTCCATAATCAGATTGAACCAATATTCTGGTTTCTTGAAATCTGAATAAAATAGCTGAAATATGGAGTTGTACTGTTTATTCATAACTGAATATTTATATTTGCATATATAATTCTATTGTAAATCTGTAAAAACCTTTTAAAGACTTACACAGAATCATTGGAAAATGATGTGCCTGTAAACACCATAATTAATCTGCTCGTCCAATGTCATCATTTTAATCTGCTCATACATGACACCGTCTCTTTAATTCCATGATTAATGCGTTTGCTGTCACTGTTACCTCTCAGATACTGAACCTAATCACTAATGGGTTAACCACTGAGACACTTATTGATGTTGCTATACAGCTTCACACTGCACTGTACTGTATATTCTTGGCACCACAATTCAGGGTTAGCGCTGTTTCACTTTGCTTCATAAACCAGGTGGCTCAGAAGGGTCCTTACCCCAAGTTAAAGGCACGTTCACACCAAGAAATATAACTATAAAGATAGCTATAACCGTAATTATATTAGTATCTACGCTAGTGCACTGCATTGCTATGTTTATTATAAGCACATGCTGCAGTTGTGATGTGGATTTGTCTATTCTCAGAATTAGAACAACACTGTAAAAAATGACTGTGATTTTAACAGTTAAAAACTGTGAAAATGCTACAATAAAAACCTGTTAAATGGTTAACGGTAAGTTCCTGTAAAATTTACAGGGAAAACCGTAAACAGAATTCCCTGCGTTGCAGTTCAAATTTTGTTTGAATTTGATGTTTTTCCTTTGAAATAACTATGTTTCTTCTTAGTTTTTTATTTTTTATATTTTTTCTTATCGGTTATGTTTATTAGGGTTGTATGTTACATCTAATGTTGATAAATTAATGTTTATTGCATATTTCAGTTTAATGAGTCTCACCATGATGGTGTTTAGTGTTTGTGTGAATGGCACTGTGCTCCTTCTATATATGTTATTATTTAAAAGCTGCTTGTGATGGGCTTTGCTTCATCATGTGACTTTCTCATCACCTTCTGCATTTGGTGGTTATCAGTGTATTTCAAAGGTACAAAACAGATTTCAGTGCTTTAATAGGTTGGTATATTAACATTATATCAGTTAATGAAATTACGGTATATTTACAGTAACTGTAAATTTAAGTTAAAACCGTAAAACCTCAAAATGTTGTTACGGTAGAATTCCAGCATTTTTTTTTTTTACAGTGAATAATTAAAACTAATTAAATCTCTGCGCGCAGAGAGAGAGGCACGATTCAGACTGCGCCATTCACACAGATTGATTCCTCTTTCACTTCTCTTTTAACGGAAACATACACACTACAGTGTTGCCAATTTTGCAATTTTGTAGCTAGATTTAACTACTTCCCCACCCCGACAAATATAGCAACTTCTTGGACAAAATGTATCTAAGTTGTTATCTTGCCCACTGATCTATATTCATATTCATATGTGCCATTATGATGCAATCTAGTGACATTTAGCTACCAGTTTTAGCAACACTGCATACAAACTTATGTTTAAATACCCGTTTTGGCAAGTATTCTGGTAAACACAGTCAGTTATGTCTTAAGTGAACCAAAACAGCTGAGAAAGAAACTGGATGTGTGTCAGTATTAGGTAGGCTACATGCATTTACATTTACATTTAAACATTTGGCAGACGCTTTTATCCAAAGCGACGTACAATATGAGAACAATAGAAGCAGTTAGACCATCGAGACCACCATTTGGTTTTAAAGAGACAGCAGTCTATAAATACCCGCAGTGAAGAGCACTATTGTGTTATTTTACAATTAATTATTAAATTTCTGCACCTGAATACTAGTGTTACTGACTTTATTAGTAACTTTATGTTGTATTCATCTACGCATGTAATTTGTGTAATTGTTCTTGTTTTATTACTAACTTTATTAGTTCAGCTAGTAGTTTTTGCTGTGGTATAGAAGTACTTAAAGTAAGCTTTCAGTAATTAATAAAAACTCAACTTTTTTTGTTTGTTTGTTTTTTGCTGATCCGAAAAATGATCCGATCCGTGACTCAAAATCCGTATTATGATCCGAGTTTTGTGATCCGTTGCACCACTAATAGTTTTCATCCTTGGTGTAAACAGGCCTTAAGCAAAGTTACTATGTATAATGTGAAAATCCATTCTGGATCAATTGCTAACCCAGAATAAACAACAAGATAATCCAAGATTACTTTTACCCAAGGAAAATATCATTTAACCATTTCAGGTATGGTTTATACCTGGGGCCTCAAACAGAAGTAACTTAGCATTTATCATTCAAAACATGTTATATTGAATCAATCTGGAATTTTCTTAAAATTAGGACTCGAAATATCAACAAGACACAATATGAAGTATTTTCACTATGAAAAGCCGCCAACCAGAACCTTAATATGTGGGTTAAAGGCGTTGCATTATGAATGTGGTTGATATGGGAATGTTTTGAGGATAAGTCATATCCAGAGGAACTGCCAATAGGAGCCGGGCAGGGTGGGGAACGGCCTGTCAGGAGGACTTCTGGGAAAGCTATTGGGAAGTATTTGTATTCATCAGCTTGTTAACACATTCTCCTAATTGCCCAGAGATTAATCTAATCAGCCTCTTGTAGACCATAGACATTATAATTTACAGCGCTCGCCGTGTTTTAATATAGCGGCTCATTATCACAGTATAATTTAATATCACAAAATGATTAAATTAAAATTGTACTCTTCTTCTTCTAAATACTCAATCTTTATATGTTTTTCCCCTCTTCCTCGCAGATTGTGTGCGTTTTGGTGTTGTGTGTTTGCTGTCCTGCCCTTAACAACAGCTGAGGAAGCAGAGAAGCCGGTGAGTGATGATGAAGATGATGATGATTTTACATTTGCATAATCTACTATTAGAGAGAAGTGCTTGTCAGAGTGTTGCCTTATGATTGTGGACTGGCTGAAGCTGAATGGGTCTTCTGTGGCTCTGAGAGAAGCGCAGATAAACTGCTGGATCTGACCATTAAATCAGGCCGCATGAGCTGATCTTTCCATTGTTTGGTCATCTGGCCTCTGATGTGGGGTTGTCCTTTGGGAGCACGTGAGATGTGGCTGTGATTGGGCGTTGGTGTCAAAAAAATCACACTCACATGTAAGCAAGTGAGCAGTTACGCACATGTTCAGAGTAAGCAAACACACACACACACACACACACACACACACACACACACACACACACACACACACACACACACACACACACACACACACACACACACACACACACACACACACACACACACACACACACACACACACACGCAGGGTGAGGACCACCAGAGCTACAGGAGGAGCTGCAGTGGCAGACTCTTGCTGAGAGTTTGATGTGCATGTGTAGTTTGTACAGCACACTGTTATGCTCTATTTCAACAACAGTTTATTGTAGAAATACTCAGATATAAATGCCATAGAAAACTAGAAACAAACAGCGCTGCATGCTAGATGTTATAACAGGCAGGAAATCACACACGTGCACAGATTATACTGGCTACTACAGCCAAAGCAGCTCCAAAAACAATCTGTCTATACATCCATCCATCTCTCTGTCTGTCTGTCTGTCTGTCTGTCTGTCTGTCTGTCTGTCTATCTATCTATCTATCTATCTATCTATCTATCTATCTATCTATCTATCTATCTATCTATCTATCTATCTATCTATCTATCTATCTATCTATCTATCTGTCTAAAAATGCTGGGTTAAAAACAACCCAATGCTGAAATATGAACAAACCCAGCAGTTGGGTTAAATGTTTAACCCAGCCTTCTGCACTGTAAAAAAAAAAAAAAGAAGAAGCTGAGCCAACTTAAAATTTTAAGGCAACCAGCTTCAGCAGATTTTTAAGTTTTCTCAACTTGCTGTTTTACGTTTATACAACAAAAATTTGAGAATCTCCCACAAAAATAAGTTGAGCAAACTCAAAAATCTGCTGAAGCTGGTTGCCTTAAAAGTTTAAGTTGGCTCAACTGTTTTTTGCAGTGTGGGTAGTTTTATTTAACTCAACTATTGCTTAAAAATTATTAAATGGCTGACTTAAAATGAACCCAAAATAGTCGTAAGTTAAAAATCAGACACATAATTACTAGAGGCATCAGAAATAATCAAAAGGTGAACATTTATTAATAAGCAATTTAAAAAAAAATGTTTATTATTTAATTATTATTTACTCAACTTATTAATAAATGCTCATTTACTGAACATATTAATAAATGTTCATTTACAACCTATACTGAGTCCATTTTAAGCAAGAAATATAGTAATTTTTAAGCAATAGTTAAAACAAAACAAACATTTAACCCAACCGCTGGGTTTGTCCATATTTCACCTACTGCTGGGTTGTTTTTAACCCAACATATTTTAGAGAGTCTGTCTGTCTATCAATGCATTTAAATCATTTTTTAATTATATATATATATATATATTTTTTATTTAATAATTTAAATTATTAATGCATGTAAATCATTACACACTCACACACACACATCAGTGCAGACACAGGCTGGCGTTGTGTGACCTTGATGGCAGTTTAGACAGGATCAGAGGTGCATTACAGGCCTTGTTCTCTTGTCCTTTTTTTCTCTCTTTTTTTGTGAACTGAATGGATTCTTTTGTTTGTTGCTTTCTTCCCTTCTACCTCTGCCTGCCCTGCAGACGCTCAAATTCTTCGCTCCTGATTGATGAAATGAGGTTATATAAGTAACTGGAATTAGATCAAATCTGCGTCCAGCACTGTAAAGAATGTCATTGCACTGGGCTGAACTCCAGAGTCCAGCCTCTTCCTGAATGCAGCGCACGCCATTAGTTTAATAATGCCTCTTTCTTAGTCATAATGTCATTCATCACAGAGCACGACAGAACAGGACATGTGTTTCAACTTGTATGTTGTTTGGGTGTGGTTTGGGGAATTATTCGTTTTTTTCAAAACAATTGTTCATGCTTTGCTTGTTTAATCTTGTGATTTGCACTATGTAATTTGATATTGATCAGACTTCGTTTTAAATAATTCTAATTACGGCTGTTATTAGGTTTCAGCTTATGCACCCGGGCTGATTTTGTGGTTGTGCATTTGTCTGAGATATTTGTTTTTACAGCTGTGCATGTGGATGGCAGGGTCTGAGTCTGAAACTTTTCTAAATTATTATGATTTTTTAATGCAAAAAAGGAAAAAGGTCAATTCAAAAATGATACATTTTGAGAATGACTTTGAGAATGTCATGCAGTACAGCAATGACAGCAGCACCGGAGCTATATGAACAAAACCCGACGATCATATTCTCCAGCACGATTTAAGATGATCCAAACAGCATATTCGGCTTCAAAAGAAATGAGATTTTGAATCCCGGATTTTCAGATATTTGTGATCCTGGAGCACAAAAGCAGGAATAAGCAGCACAGGTATATTTGTAGCAATAGCCAACAATACACAGTATGGCTCAAAATTATCGATTTTTCTTTTATGCCAAAAATCTTTAGGATTTTAAGTAAAGCTCATGTTGCATGAAGATATTTTGTAAATTTTCCACTGCAAATATATCAAAACTTAATTTTTGATTAGTAATATGCATTGCTAAGAACTTCATTTGGACAATTTTAAAGGCAATTTTCTCAGTATTTAGATTTTTTCAATATTCCAGATTTTCAAGTTGTTGTATCTCGGCCATATATTGTCCGATCTTAACATCATCAATTATTCAGCTTTCACATGATGTATAAATCACAATTTCAGAAAATTGACCCTTATGACTGGTTTTGTGGTCCAGGGTCACATTTGGACCCCACTGTCTATACAGTATCAGTATTGTGCATATACTACAAGTGGGATATTTACTTACTAATCATGAGGCCTTCCTCTGACAGGCGGCCGGACGAAAGTCTCGTCAGACAGAAGAGGAGGCACTAGAAGGAGTGTGGGGTCCATGGAGCGAGTGGGTGGAGTGTTCTCAGAGCTGCGGAGTGGGCGTGTCTGAGAGGCGGAGACAGTGTATGCAACCTCCCCAAGCTCCGCCTCTTATGTGGAACCGACCGCCTTACATTCCACCGGGTGTCCCAAACAACACCCCTGTGATCTCTGCGGTCAGACCCTACTACAACTCCTTGTATCCCGTCAACGAGCCCCCTCCATATGGAGCAGGGGGCGCTGAGAGGCCTCCTTACTTTTCCCCGCCTCTCCCAGCCAATCCCAATCCTGGATTACCACTCTACCGAAACGAAGCCGGCGGCGCTGGACCAGTGCCATTTGGCCCACCCAATCAGGAGCCGGTTTCAGTGTACCGGTCACCTTCCTCATCCGCTTCACTTCCCTATGGGAGAGTTCCCGCACGGTCGCCCAATCACGGCAGAGCTGTAGGCAGTGGAAGCAGGAGGTCGGTTTCCACCAATAGAGATCCAGCGTCTGTAAGAAGGTGAGCAGGACTGGGGCCAGTTGCATAAACTTAGCCTCTATATTAAGACAGTGTCTTAAGAACTAGTTTGACCAACTTGCAGTTAACCAAGGGGTAATCAGTCTTATATTTTGGATTCAGCTTAGACTAATCTATGTTTAATGTAACTGAATTTTAAACATTTTGACCAGTCTTAAAGAACAAAATTAGATGACTAACTTAAGTCTAAACCTTTTATGCAACCGGCCCCTGGTCACCGTTAGGGAAGACCTTCCTGTTTACATGCACATACTTATTCATAGCTTGGGTTGCATGATAAATATGGCAAAATGTCCAACAAAAGGTTGTGATTTAAATAAATATACAGTCGACATTTTGTCCTTTACTGCACATGCTCAAGTGCAGGTGAAGGTCATGATACAGGGCTTTTAGTGGCCAGTATAGGCTTATATTGTGCGTTGTGAATGTAGATATTCACTTTTTCTATATTCACACAATTGCAAACATTTCTAGCTGCTACATATACTGTGTAATAATTTGAGTCTTCAGTATATCATATTAATTATTCAGCATTGCACTATACCATTCAGAAGTTCGGGGTTGGTAAGGTTTGTTATTGTTTTTGAAGTCTCTTCTGCTCATCAAGGCTACATTTATTTGATCAAAAATACAATAAAAATAGAAATAATACAAAATATTATTACAATTTCAAATAACTGTTTTCTATGTGGACATATGTTATAATGTAATTTATTCCTGTGATGCGCAGCTGTATTTTCAGCATCATTCCTCCAGTCTTCAGTGTCAAATGATCTTCAGAAATCATTCTAATATACTGATTTGCTGCTCAACAAACATTTCTGATTATTATCAATGTTGAAAACAGCTGTGCTGCACAATATTTTTGTGGAAACTGTGATACGTTTTCCTTTTTCCAGCATTTTTAGCATTATAAATGTCTTTACTTCCACTTTTGGTCTATTAATGCTGTCTCTCTGAATAAAAGTTTCAATTTCTTTCAAAAACAAATACTGACTCCAAACTTTTGAATGGCAGTGTATTTTGAAATGATATAAAACTTGAAGAAATAAGTAAGTTGAGACCCGATCACAACTAAATATACAGTTTCAAGTCAACAACATGAATGCCAAGAAAACTGGGTTCACTGTTGAAACACTGAATAAGGACTAACTTCGAATCTTTAAAAGAAAACCAGTGTGATTTCTCTAAAAGTCTGTTTGCTGGTGTGGACGCTAATATAGTTAATACTCTTGGTGTGAACTGGCCTTTACGGTAAAGTGAAAATACAAGACATTGGTTTTCACACACCTTGTTCAAAATCAGCTGTTTTAAAGGGACTTTTATTGTTTTTTTAGCTTTGATATCTTGCTGTCTAACGTGTTTATCTTTTCTAGCATACTCATATATGTTATTTTCTGTCCGTGTCACACCAGGTCTAGTTCTTCTATTCGTCCTGGACAGTTTGGGTACGGCAGGGTGCCGTTCTCTCTTCCCTTACACAGACAAAACCGTCACGCTCGACACACACGCCGCCACAACACCACCGCCACAGACGGTGTCGATGCTCTCAGTGTGAACTCCAGCGCACATGTGGATAAAACACAGGGAGAAGTAGAACAAATGATCACAGACACTGTTAATAGAGAGCGAAATGGGAAGGAAAAGGAGACGGAGGCAGCAGACGTGGAGACTGATGCTGCAGCCGAGAAAACTAGTGATGGAGAGCGCGTGGAGAGAGTGCGGGAACACAAGCGAATCACACATTCACGGCCCCTGACCCAGAGACACGGGGCCCGCGACAGACGCGTTGACGGCCGAGCTTCTCGTCAAGTCCCACACTCCTACACACACACCATCCAGCGATCGCACACTGCCAGAGAGCCTCCTCCCTACAGCCTCCAGACTCCCACAAACCCAAACCCCGAGCCCTGGGTGCTGCAGAACGCCGGCCAGCCCTCCAGACACGACGCCGAGAGGGACTGGAGGCCTCCAGCGGCGGCCCACAACTACAGATGCTCTGGACGGGACACAGAGTACCGCAGGTGCAGTCTACAGGTGAGTCCAGCAGTATGGAGGAATAAGAAATGCAGCATCTGGGCTTTTGATTTCTGCTGTTGGTGCTTCTTTTTTAACATTAAGCTTTAGATTTGAAAGTTTGATGGGGACAAAGCATGGAAAATTTTCTCTTTTAAACCCTAAACGGTAGCATACTTTTAAAAAGTATACTTACCATGGAAATAATATACTTTAAAAGTGTGAACTGAATATAATGTGTTCAGACACTTAACTGCATGTTAATTGCAATTAAATAATTTTAAAAAAGTGTTATATTAGTGCTGTCAAACGATTAATCGTGATTAATCACATCCAAAATAAAAGTTTTTGTTTACATAGTGTGTGTGTGTGTGTGTGTGTGCGTGCGTGCGTGCGTGTGTGTGTGTGTGTGTGCGTGCGTGCGTGTGTGTGTGTGTGTGTACTGTGTATATTTATTATGTATATATAAATACATACACATGCATGCATATATTTAAGAAAAATATGTTACGTTTATATATTATATATATATATATATATATATGTAATATAAATTATATGAATATATATATATATATATATATATATATATATATATATATATATGTAAATACATGTAAATATTTTCAAAGCATATGCTGTATGTGTGTGTCTTTATATATATATATATATATATATATAATAAATATACACAGTACACACATATATTATGTAAACAAAAGCTATTATTTTAGATGCGATTGATTGCGATTAATTGTTTGACAGCACTATTTTAAAATTATATTAAATGCAATTTGCTGAACTGTAGAGCTTTTTGACCCACTTAAGTAGGACTTAAGTACATCTTTATATGCAATTTCATAATGACTTCTATTGTCTTTGAAACATGGTTAAAGTGTTACTGCTGAATGCACTGACAAGCATTCATGATAAACTAAAATATATGTCATCTCTATTAAAACTTTTTACTAATTACACATTTTTAATGATGAAGTTGCAATTTAGTGGTAAATGATTGATTTTAACTGTAATTTTAAATACACTGCATTTGCTCTAGTTTGTTAGTCGCATAAAAATAAATGCACTTTTTTGAAGCACAACAAAAGACTATTAAAACATAATATTTTAAAATGTAAAACTTTTAATCTGGCATTATTACAAAGTGCATTATTAAATTATTACATTAATACAAAGTGCACTTTTTTAAAGTGAAAAGAAACAGTCATGAAAGCGTCTCTTTTTAAGTGCACTTAAGTGACCTTTTATTTAAGTAATATTATATAATCTGTAAGTACAGTGTTTAAAATCATACTTTAAAGATGTTTTAACTACAAGTGCACATTCAGTACAATTAAGTGTACAAGGCAAATAACATAGTTTGATGTAGAAATACTCTAATCATAACCTTCAGAACTCATAGACTCTCTGTTGAAACTAAGCTACATAAACGTCTCATTCATAAATCATCATGATTGTGACTCAATGATTAACATATGATAGTCATATTTACATATCAGTCTCTTTTCAGTATTTATAACTTGGCTGTCTCTAATGAACGAGAGCTGGGACACAGAGGTTAGCCAGTCAGAACAAAGGTCATTTGCCAAATGCAGCAAAAACAGCATGATTAATTTTTATGGGTCAGAGAGAGGGTGGAAAATTCTCATGAAATACTAAATTGTGACTGTTGTGTTACAAAAAATAAAAAAATAGATACTATCACAAATGACATAAATGAAATGCTACAAATGTGTGGCCCCTTTAACTGGCTTTGTAAATGGGCTAATCAGAGTTTAATCTCATTCAGCCTGCTTTAGACTTTCTAATACCAAATATTTACCATTTGTATAATGACCTCAACTGCTCAAATGGAGTTTGCATGTGTTTGGGAATGATCTCAGACTATCCACTCAGCCAGCAGTGGTGTGAGTTTGGAGCAGGTCTAACTGAACCGTGGTGCATGACGAGATGATTCAGAAATCTCATGAATTTGCTATTCTGTTTGGTGAAATGACACACTTTAGCTTTAAAGAGATAGTTCACACAGAAAAATGAAAATTTGCTGTCAGTTTCCCTGCCTTCAGGCCATCCAAAATGTAGGTGACTGTTTTCTTCAGTAGAACAGAAAAGAAGATTTTTACCTGAAACCGTAAAACTTGGTGATTCATAAAATGTAAGTAAACAGCTACCGGGTCAAAAAAGCATATCAGG
This sequence comes from Acrossocheilus fasciatus, assembly GCA_036784905.1. Lineage (NCBI taxonomy): Eukaryota > Metazoa > Chordata > Actinopteri > Cypriniformes > Cyprinidae > Acrossocheilus > Acrossocheilus fasciatus. The sequence goes on from CM071953.1 coordinate 1,801,418, forward strand.
CAACACGAAATTAATATGCGTGGCTCCTGATAATATATTGAGGTCTTATAAAGCAAAACTATCAGTCTCTACCAGAAACTAGATGCTATTTACAAAATTATGACCTGTAATCCAGATCCTCAGGCAAATGGGGACGTCTGGTTCTTTTGGACAGTTCGTTTCAATGAACTGGTTTAAATAACCGACTCACCGGTTTGTTTACATAATCACATCACTTATATGCAATTATATTGTTATATTATACAATAAAGATGTGAAATGTGGATGTTTTACATGTCTAAAGCATATAAACATGCTTGTATCAGCGGCTCTTCGGTCCGAGTCGAACTGTTTCCTCAGTTCAGTGACTGCTTGTAGGAACGGTGAACTGGTTCATCTAGTTCACTTAAAAGAACCGGTTCAAAAGAGACCCCCTATATGATTGTAAAGCGCTTTGGGTGTATAGCAATCCACAATAAAGCGCTATATAAATGCTTCATTCATTCATTCATTCATTCATTCATTCATTCATTCAAAAGAACGATTTGTTCGTGAATCATTCCAGACCGTTTGCCTGAGGCTCTGGATTACAGGTAATAATGTTGTAAATAATGTTCAGTTTCTTGCACAGTCTGATTGTTTTGCTTCGTAAGACCTCAATATATCATCAGGAGCCACGAGTGTTATATTTTCCTTGTTTCCTGGATATGCTTTTTTGACTCTCAGATTGATGGTAGCCTCTGACTTGCATTTTATGAATCACTAAGGAGCACAGTTTCAGCTAAAAATCTTCTTTACTGTTCTACTGAAGGAAAAAGTCACCTACATCTTGAATGGCCAGAGCGAGAGTACATGAACAGGAAATTTTGAACTGTCCTTTTAAATATGCTGGTTGGTCTAGAATGACAATGTTTCACTTGCACTGATTATGGCTAAATGTTTCCATTGGAAAGTCCCATCATTCAAGAAGCTCTTTAGCTCAACACCAAACTCCCTGATTTAACCACAGTTTGGCGAAAGTGCTTCACCCGAGCCACTAGTAATTACCCACTGATTTTCTGAAAGATTTCATCAAACACTTTCATCCCAAAGTGTGTTTTTCATGTCAAAGGGATGGATTCCCTCCTATTCAAGGAGCCGGTTCTCCATCCATCTCTCCGTCTCTCAGAAACTCCAAAACAGTCTTTTTCTTCAACTTTCCTTCCAGATCGACTTGGTTCGTTTGAGCTGAGACTCGTTCTCACTCCCCTGTCGAATGCTGACTAGAGCCAGATTCTTTGCAAATCATAAATCACCCAGTTCCCTTTAATCCAACTTTCCAGGATCAGCCTGGGCGGTAGTTATATTATACATCTCCGAGTCGTTCCAGCGGCCCAGGGCAGCATGTGAGCTCTCAAAACCAGAGTTAGTCATTTTTGAACGGCGGTCAAGTTGATGTGGTGAAGCCGTTTCCTGCTGTTGGTGGCGTGATACACACAGTGACTCGCTTTTAGAAGGATTACTTCAGACACATCCAAACACGCTGCAGTGTTTGTGTTACCGGGACATGTCGGTCTTGTGGGTCGTGAACAAGTGCTGAAATCTGAGCGAGGGCTCTGGTAGCAGGTTTGCTTGAGCTGTAATTGTTTTCTGTGTTCTGAATAATCCACCAAATGTGACATCTTTGTCAGTTTACCCACCCTCATGTCATTCCAAGCCACTATTATTTTCATATGTGCACAAAATATGAGTTGCTTTTGTGCTTTTTGGTTCCCATCCACCTTGGAAAAGAGCATCTGTGACATATTGTTCAACATCTGCTTTTGTGTTTCACGGAGGAAAGAAAGAGTGTATTAGTAGTGTATTTTTAAACATTCTGTGCTTGCAGATAATATAATATTAATGAAATAAAACGCCACTTTAATGACTGTTTCTTAACACACTTAAGTACACTTTTAAAGTCATTTTAAATCATTATGTTTTAATAAACTTTAGTCATGTTTTAAAGAAGTACACTTATTTTGATGTGCTGACTAACATGTAAACTAAGTAAACTAATTTTCATTTAATTGCAGTTATCATGCAATGAAGTGTAGGGACCTGTAAGAACCATCGATCGATTCTAAGTGAATGAAATACACAATCTTATCAAAGCAGACAAATCATCCTTATGAATTTGACTGTAATCAAACCCTGAGTGGGTTATGTTGTCGCTTACCCACAGAAGTATCTGAAAACATTACGTTCAGTTCACATTTAGGCATATTCTTGTAAAGTAGATAAGTACTCGATTTAAAAGTATGCTAAAGTGCACTTCTATTTCACAAGGAAACGTGAATTTAAGTAGTTGTATCTGTGGGCCAAAAATCCCTGAGGCAAGGGATTCCTTAAGATGCATTACAACATCTTATCTATCAGCCTTACCTAAGCGTTTATGTTAAACATTTCACAATGGTTTCTGTCATAACACAACATGTTCTTGCTGTAGTTACAACATCTCTCACTCCTTGTGTTCGCTGCAAATGAGATGTGCAATGCAACACAATGGAGCTAGATTATAATTGCCGTGCAAAAGCCCTTTGCAAGCAATATATGAATCACAAGTTATCAGTCACATGACATGTTCAGCCATTGCCTTAGATTTCCACTAATTCCCTAAGGGACCTATAGGTTAAATCCGTCATTTTTATGGGGAATTGGTTGCTAAGAGTTTTCAGCAACACATAACTGAGTACTTTTGGTTTGTAACCGAGCTTTAAAATGCCACAGATGGAGGTGGAATCCAGGAAAAATTCCCATTGGCCTCTCTGAGAGCTGTTTGGCTATACATAGCAGATTGTGTGTGTTTATCTCTATAGTTTGGAGTGTGTGTTGAGGAGACGGTGAGATTACTGGGCATAGAAAGACAAACTCACATGTTTTGACTGGAAGTGGAGCTTCTGAGCACTTGATGACCATGTGCTCTCTCTCTATCTCTCATACGCACGTTCTGTTGTTTTAATTTCCTTAAAGCGGTCATATGATGTTACTAAAAAGAACATTATTTTGTGTATTTGGTGTAATGCAATGTGTTTACTGTATGTGGTTTAAGGTTAAAAACACATTATTATTCACATACTGTACATTATTGTTGCTCCTCTTTGCCCTGTCTTTCTGAAACGCGCCGATTTTTACAAAACTCATCGTTCTGAGAAGCGAGGCGTGCTCTGATTGGCCAGCTATCTGGTGCGTTGTGATTGGCCAAATACCTAAAGCGTGAGACGGAAATGTTACATCCCTTACTGTATTGTGATGCTGTGTCCCAGCGCAACGAGTCTAAAACAATAAAACCTATTATAAACGAGGCATTTGTTGCATCCAGTTGGGACATAATTACTGATTATATTCACTCATACTGTCTTTTTAGGCGTCGCGTTGCATCGCGCCACGTAAACATTACTATGTCTGCATTTGTGATCAGAGAAACGGCAAACAACAAGCGCTGCTCTACACAGCTCAAAACTCACGTTTGAGTAGTCAGTAGCAAATTCTTTAAATATCAAAACATACTTACAGGCTGTGAGTCAGAAGCACAAGACTGTCCTTGCGATGTTGGAAGTGCCCCACTTTATAGTGTTCACAGCCATTCATACTGTTCACATTGTAGTCTATTCTCTCCCAGGTTCAGGATACAGTCCTCCGTAAAATGCGCTGCACACACTCCAATATTTGGGTTGAACTGTTCTGGAACAGTGCTGTAAATACAACTTAACCACTGATTTCTAGTTGTGTCCTCTTTTGGAAGCCCAAACAAAGTACTTTCTCTTTCACAACGAAGCACAGCGTCTCCAGGACATGACGCCGGCGGCAGCAACAACACTACAGCGAGAATAAAAGTCCCGCCTTCTTTCATTGCGTATACATTTGGTTGGTGTTTTGCAAATCTTCCCACACCGTGACGTAGACATGTGGGGGGGCGTGTTTAAATGAGGCGTTTTAGGAGGGCGTGGTCGAGTCTTAACTTTTATAAAGAATATCTCTTTGGTTTTGAGACTTTAGTCTTTGCAACGTCAGGTATCTTATATATGCACAAACAGCTTGTAACACTCCAAAGAGAAAGGAAAACTTGAAATTGCATCATATGACCCCTTTAATATGATAGATTAAACTAGTGCTGTCAAACGATTAATCACAATTAATCGCACCCAAAATAAAAGTTTTTGTTAACACAATATATATGTGTGTACTGAGCAGATTTATTATGTATATATAAATACAAACACATGCATGTATATATTTAAGAAAAATATTTTATGTTTATGTATTTATACATAATAAATATACACAGTACACATACATATATTCTGTAAACAAAAACTTTTATTTTGGATGCGATTAATCGCGATCAATTGTTTGACAGCACTAGATTAAACTCTAGAGCACTAGATTAAAAAAAAAACTAAAACTATTTCTTTGTACATAAATGTTGATTTCTTTCAGTTTTGCAAACAGTTTTGTTCTCCATGATCAGTAATATCTTGTTCTGGATGTGTAAACTAGAGTGTGTGTGTTTTATTATGGGTTAGATATCTCAGGAATGTTATTGGGTGTACAACATTCTATTTGGAGGAATGATAAACTGTAGTTATGTGTACTTTATTGCGTGTGTGTGTGTGTGTGTGTGTGTGTGTGTGTGTGTGTGTGTGTGTGTGTGTGTGTGTGTGTGTGTGTGAGCAGCAGGAACTGAGAGAAGAGGAGGAGAGGAAGTGAAATAGAGGAGTGTAGCGAAGGGGCTTTCTAGGGGTGTGACACAGTTACGCTGTAGCGCAGTGAAAGACGCCACTGTTTAAAACACACACACACACACACACACACACACACACACTCCAGAAATAGAGAGGGCAGAAAAACAGATAGAGGGAATGAGAGGCCTGGAGTGAAGTAATAAAGCAGAGATGAGGAAGGAAGGAAGGAAGGAAGAGTTTTGCTGGGAGAGGGAATGGAAAGAAAAAGGGAAAAGAGGAACGAGAAAGAAGAGCTAAAGAAAGAAAGGGACGGGCAGTGAAAGGTCTTTCTGTGTGAAGTCATTTAGCATAGGGTGGGCTCTGCACTCGCTAAATAAACATTTACATTGCCGTGTCAAAGGCTAAATCTCTTCACAATGGCCTTTCAGAAACAAAAGAGAGAATTCATCTCAAATTTACCATATGATTCAAATGCTGACTGAGAAAATGGAGCTATTTGAACACGTGACGTGAAAATATGTGATCATTATCATGCAAGAACAAACATGTTATCCTGATGTAAATTTAAAGCAGTAGTTTACCCAAAAATGCAAGTTCTGTCATCATTTGCTTACCATTTATTCATGTCAACACAAATCTGTCTGTGTAAAATCTGTGTTTCGCAGAATTTCATGACTCCTGTTTTTCATCAGAAGTCCTCATTTGCTTGAAACACAAGCAGAACACATGTCTGTGTCACATGATGAAGAATGTCTTGTGGTAATGTAACGTCTTGCATCATATGACAATTTACGTAATTTAAAAAAAAAGCTGAAAAGCTATACAGATCAAGCACCGTTTACAGTTCAAAACAGATCTAAACTAATACATTATGTGGCTGGATTTTGATGTGAGAGACAGCAGGAGATGCACTTTTTCACTGGAGGAAGTGTTATTATGGATTATCGAAGCGGTGGTATAAAAACATTTTGATTATGGATTTGTTTCATAAAAACAAACAGCTTTTGTCTTCTCCAGATGTTAACTGATGGACTGGAGTGGTGTGGATTATTGTGATTTTTTATCAGCTGTTTGGACTCTCATTCTGACGGCACCCATTCACTGCAGAGCATCCATTGCTGAGACACTGATGCAGAGACACATTTCTCCAAATCCAAAGAAACAAGCTTATCTATAACATCTCAGATGGCCTGAGGCCATGGGTGAACTATTCCTTTTATCTGTAAAAAAGCCAAATCAACATCTCTGGTTTTGAGCAACATGACAGTAAGTGAATTACAGAATATGCATTTTTGGGTGAACTAGTCTTTTAACAACAGTTCAAATATGACCGAGGGTTCATTTCATGTGACGCATCCCTGTCCAATCAGTGTCCTCATGCTGAAGGCGATGTTTTCAAATTGAAATACATTACAGATGCTGCTAAATTCCTCCGTTTTAAAGGGTTGGAGAGAGTTTCCTTTGTGGGGATTTAAAGAATTTAGGCCATAATGCTGATATGGGACAATAAATCAGGAACTTGGCAGGAAATGAGCTCAAATCTCAGCTGGGACTGAGATCGGACAGCTGTCCATCACCTGTGCAAACCAACTGCCGCAAATGACTCAGTTGTGTTTACATTGCATTTCACAAAATGTTTAACCAAAGTACTTACTTTAAATAGCACATTAGATAAACTTGAGTTTCAGAATAATTGTTATGTTTGTTTGTAATGGATATTTTTCTGAGATATTCTCGCTCTCTCCCTCATTTCCTTCAGCTATTTTCTCCCATTGTCCTCGCGGGAGGCCTATAACATTCACGTTTATTCCTCTATAACTCTCAGCATTTGTTCTCTTCAGGTCGAGTTTGTAAAGACCCACTGTTTTACAGCTGCCCTCCTCATCTCTTTTCCTGATCCGAGTCTTCTCTCTTTTTGTGCACTTTCTTCTAGCTCAGACTAACCTTGTTTAGCACACACATATCCGTGCAGGATTTACTGAGCATTAACTTTAAGCACAGAGACACAGACTCAGAGACACATATCATAAACCACATATTAAAAACACATGTATGTTACATCACACACACACACACACACACACACACACACACTTGGACACAAAGACAGAAGTGTATAGCCCACATTCTTTCTGTGCTGCACAAATGAACCCCACATGCTCAAACCCTCTTTCTCATACACACAGGGCTTGTGTGTAATCTAGTTAGTGGCATTTGCTTAGTCAAGCATCACTACTACTATTAATATTGCTCTTATTTCTACTACTGCTCAGGCCTCTTAGGCTAAGAATTCGACTCTGTTGTGAAACTCATTCTGCACCATTCGTACATCAGATTGTGGGTCTTTTTTGACAGTAAGTAACCTTTGAGCAATCAGCCAGAACACCTTAGCAACCACATAGCAATGACCTGGCAACCACAACACCTGAACATTAGCTGTGAGTTTTGTGCATATCCTTTTTTAACCCTATAAAGCCTATATATGACATGCACATTTCTGATTTTTATAAAGTAAATGTAAGAGTAACTTTGATATTGTTAGTAATATGAACACTTACTGGACTGGAGCAGCTCTGCTTTACTTAATTATAAATTCATAATGTTTTTTTTTTTTCAAATGTGAGTCTCAAATATGATCATCAGGCATAAATGATTGATCATGATCATGATTGCATTGCATTATATGTTTTGATCATCTAACTATGCAAGAGATATTAGTGGAGATATAGAGTAATGACCGATATTCATATAATTTTATGTATCTGTTATAAAGTTCTGAATGATTTACATTACAACGATCAGAATTTCAGATGATCAGCATTTGCACCAAACTAAATATTTTTGAGCTGTTTTCTCCTCCATACTCTCACTATATCAGACAATATGAGCCATAAAAGAGTGATGTATTAAATATGATACTCAACAAAAAACACATATGCATATAAGGTTCTGACTTATTTAAAGTGTCAGGCTTGAAAGGGTTAAACTACTTTAAAAATGTGTTTGTCACACTGCAGGACCATTTAAATTAGCTCTTTAAAAGTAAAAAAAACGTGCACGAAAGTTTAAAGGAACAGTCATTAGTTACATGGCCTAAGATGTTCACATTAACCTATGCTTATATAAATTTTTACCTGAAATCTTGAAATTGATTGAAAGAACTCCTGGATCTGTTATGCATCCACTTTTACAAACGCACATGGAGCAGCACAGGAATGTCTTTGTGTGCACATTTTATCTGTGTCTATTCAGGTGTTTTTAGTTTCTTGTTTTCTCAAGTACCTCTCTTGAAGAGAGAGAGAGTGTGTGTGTGTGTGTGTGTGTGTGTGTGTGTGTGTGTGTGTGTGTGTGTGTGTGTGTGTGTGTGTGTGTGTGTGTGTGTGTGTGTGTGTGTGTGTGTGTGTGTGCACGTTTCAGCATGCTGCTTTGTTAAATGTGTTTACACTGACCAACTGCTTTTGTCAGCTGGACACACAGAAAAACAAAAGAATGAGGTATTCACAGAGAAAGAGAAAAGATGAGTGCAGAGAAAGTGTGTGTGTGTGAGAGAGAGAGAGAGTGAGTGAGTGACAGCTGTTGTGTTGTTACTGTTCACAACATGTGTGAGAAAATCTTGAGCTCTCGCCATATTCATCCACCATGGATACATCTGAGCCAGCCGTACATTCATTCATTCACATGTGTGTGTGTGTGTGTGTGTGTGTGTGTGTGTGTGTGTGTGTGTGTGTGTGTGTGTGTGTGTGTGTGTGTGTGTTAGTGCTACACCCTGATTTCCCACAGAGCTAGTAAGCACTCGGCTTCTCCTGTAATAAGATCCGATGGAGCTATTCGTTTGTGTGTGTGTGTGTGTGCGTGCGTGTGTGTATGTGTGTGTGTGTGTGTGTGTGTGTGTGTGTGCAGATGCGGTCTGACCCGTGTGTGCCCCTGTTTGACAGTGGCCCTATTAACGAGGAAGTGAATGTGGCCTAAGGAAAGGCAGTAAAGCATTAGCTCTCTGTCTCTCAGCTTGAGTTCTAGTAGATGCTCTGCTTCATTACAGGAACTCTTCTGAACTCTTTGACTGGTACATTTCAGCTATATATCAGCTCCGTGTTGTTGTTCTTCTTCTCTCTTAGCAAGTAAAATCCTCACAAATGATTTTGCCTCTTTTCGTCTTTGTATGCTTAGCTTTGTGTTTTTTATGTGTAACTCTTTAAAAGAATAGCTCACTCTAATTTTAATTTCAAACCGTTGCTTTCAGCTAAAATATGAGTCCATGATCCATAAGAACACTTCCTCCATTGAAAAGGTGTTCTGGTCTGAATCAGGAGAGAAATCTGCACAGATCAAGCGCTGTTTATGATCTGTGGGTGGGTTTTGATGTGAGAGACAGCAGGAGATGGACTTTTTCACTAGAGGAAGTGTTATTATAGATAATGCACTCGTATATTAGCGAGAAGCAATCCTTTTACCTTAACTTGTATCGTTGCCAAAGAAAAAACTAGCCGTGTGCTTAAAATTTACTGAAGTTGCACTTTAATACAAATTAAAAGTATGTTTGTTATCAATTAAAAACTGGACCAATTTAGTCCCATGCAAATACTAAAACAGTAATACTCTTAGAAGTACAGTATACTTTACACTAATATTAGTATACTGTATGTACAACATAATGTATACTTCAGAAACATACTTTATGTCTTTGTTATTAATCATTAATTCTGTTGTTTTGAAACCATTCAGGAGATTCCAAGCACTTCAAATCTCATCGTAAATATTCGTCAGCACTGATGTAGCCTAATTAAACGTATGTATATATGCACATTATCTTAACATTGTAACTTATGCCGTAAGCACCCAAACCACGGATTAATTCAAGTAAATCAGCGAACACGAGTATAAGCACTGAACCCCGAGAATAAACAGAGCAGAAGTTTTCCTGAGCAAACACACTCAGACGTGCTGTAAATATTTAGGGCTGGTTTGTGGAGAGCCGCAGTGTGTTTGGTGTGCAGTAATGGGCCGGTGTTTGGTCATTAATGGCCGTGTGTGCAGTGGTCTGCGAGGTGACCCCGTGCCTCTTTCATTTCACCCCCATTGCCGTCCGCAGCTGTCTCTGCCTGTCTTTAGTGTCCCGCACATCCCTCCCTCTGTGGGTGGTTCCTATCGTGTTCAAGACGGGAAAAGGAAAAAATCAAGAGAAAATGAGCAGTGTTTCCTGATGTCATTGGCATCGTGAACGAACACGTGGAAGATCTTGAGACGAGCATCTGTGCTCTTGCGCTCTCAAAGCTGATATAGGTCTGATTTATGATGCCATATGTTTTATCCTGATGTCCCGTTCTGTCTGCGGTTTGGGATTGTAAGGAATTTATAGATTCTGGTAACTTTCCGACTTAACAATTCTGCTTTCTTAACCCTGTAAATAGAGGATAATAATGTCATGTAGAATAGTAGTCCGAAATGGAAATAAAACGGTTCATTGAACCTTTAGAAAAAATAAATAAATGTTTTGAGGGGAAAAAAAACAGCTCAGTTTTATTCAAAATATGCAATTTGGTGCAGATGCTGATATATTTATAACAATATAGCAGATAATGACATAAAATGATATAAATATCAGTCGTCACTCTATATCTCCAATAATATGTCTTAATAAAATGATATTTAAATGATCAAAACATATAATGCAATGCTGATTGAGAGATGAAGAAATAAACGCTCCTCAGAAGATGTGAGATGAAGATCATTCCTCCGCTGAGGAACAGTGAACGTAAAGCCTCTGGAAACAAACGTTTTTCTAGAAAATGATTGATGGAGAAACTAGTAAAGCCAAGCTGCTTCAGTCGAGTAAGTGTGCATCTGGAAATATTACTAACAATATAAAAGTTTTCTTACGTTTACTTTATGAAAATCAGCCAAGTTTTCACAGCAAAAAGGCATGTGACGCTCGAGCTGACATTTGTACAATTAGACTAAAAGACCTTTTACTTGATAAAAAATTCCTAACCCTAGTGGTTTGCCAGTTTTTTTTTTGTTTTTTTTTCCATTCCTTAAAATGTGTGTCACTTTGAGTCATCTTCTTCAGGGCTCTTGTCTTTCTCTGACTCTGTAAACACTGGCCTCCGTCTATCTCTCCCTCTGGAGATTCATCTGAGTGTTTCCAAGTTCACCATTATTTCCATATGGTAACTAATGTATCATTCACAGGCTGACCCAAAACACACACACACACACACACTGTCATGCTTGTCAAAGTGAAGTACTATAACTTAAGTGTCTCTCTCTCTCTCTCCCTGTAGGCATGTCCAGGTGCTCCAGTAAACTCCAGGGCTGAGCAGTGTGCAGCGTTCAACAATCAAGAGTTTATGGGACGTGTGTATGACTGGGAGCCTTTCACAGAAGGTTAGAAACGGAAATTGAAGGGGTGTAAAGGGAAAAAAGAAAGCAATAACAGAGGTGTGGTGGAATATTACCCTGTTACTTACCTCTCTGCCATTGTGGAGTTTATTGTCTAATAATCGAGTATACTGGGCATCTGCTTACACAATATTTTCCATTTACGTCTTTTCAATTAGTTTTTCATTGTTTTGCAGTTTGGTTGTTTATCTGTTTATTAAAAAGTTCATATGAGCTCTGTTTCAAAAGATAGTGTGCTGCCTGTTTAGAAAACCTTTTCAGGCACTACAGTTTAAAAGTTTGGGCTTGGAAAGATTTTTATTTGTTTATTTTTTAAAAGAAAAAAAAGTTTTTGAAAAAATCTCTTTTGCTCACCAAGGCTGCATTTATTTTCTCACAAATACTGGAAAAACTGTAATATTGTGAAATATTATTACAGTTTCAAATGTTGTTTTCTATGTGAATATCTGTTAAACTGTAATTTATTTCTGTGATCAAATCTATATTTTTAGCATCATTACTCCAGTCTTCAGTGTCACATGATCTTCAGAAATCATTCTAATATGCTGATTTGCTGCTCGAGAAACATTTCTGATTATTATCAATGTTGAAAACAGTTGTGCTGCACAATATTTTTGTGGAACCTTTTTGCTAGGATTCTTTGATGAATATAATTTATTTTAAATAGACGTCTTTTCTATTAACATTATAGTAACATTATAGGTGTCTTTTGATTAATTTAATGCATGCTTTGTGAATAAACGAGCCAACATATTAATTTCCTCCCAACGAGAAAACCCCAAAATTGAAAATGTTAGTGTAGCTAAAGCCTTTTCCAATCTGCCTTCTAAGATGACTTTTTACCTAAAATCTAAAGAAGCAATGCATGCTTCACAAAGGCAGTCTTGTGGTTTGCATGCAAAAATAAAAAAAATATTTAAAAAAAAACACCCAAGATGGCTTAAGTTGAGAGAAATTTTGATTATAAATATCAACTATTTAAATTCTTATTCCATATTACAAAAAAATAAATAATTTTTAATATGTTGGATGAGTATTTTCAGAGCTGTTCAACAGGTTTACCATCTTTAAATTAATTCTGCAGATTTTTCTTCACCATCAGCGTAGAAAAAGTGAAACGTGTATGGATTTCTTTTAGACTGGCATGATCTTAAACAGTTAGTGATTCTAAGGAAGCCCAGATAAGCAAGAATAAAGGCGTATTTGAGAGGATGTAAATGACCTGAGCCATAAGAAGACAAAGTAGATGTAGAATGAATGAAGAGAGGAGGAGGGAGACCGCAGGGGTCATGGGTATTACTGTACAAGCAAAGACTCTTTGTGAGAGAGAAGGATAGAGAGAAACACAGAGTTAAAAACAGAGGAATGTGTGACGGGCCGTTATAAAAGTCACTGAGACAGAGTACACGTACCACACCACCACTATAAATCAACAATACAGAGAGAGGAGGGAAAGAAAAAGAGGGACTCATAGTGAGGAAATCGGATGAGGGGGGCGGAGTCAGAGAGGACAGAGGTTAGGGAGCCATAGCAACCGAATGAAAAATGCTGCTGTTCGGGATGGATGGATGGATGGGATGAAAGGGTCTGTGAATGAGAGGAGAAAGACTTGAATGGATGAAGAAAGGCCTGAATAGTAAGTGAGAGGCTTGAAAAAGGGGGAAGTGAGGACAGACATAACTGAAGTGACACCCAATCTACTGTTGAGGAGAGGAAGTCGTCTGGCCTACAACAGAGAGACTCGAGTGTGCAGGAACAACTCTCTGACAGACAACCACAAATCATTAGGACAGGACCTTAAATCTTCAGTTTGGATCCTTGACATCTTAAGTGCTGTGTATAGAATTTTGCTTCTAGAATTTTTAGAATCATGACTTCAGGCACTTGAATCTTGAACTTACAATCTTAAACTTATAAGTTCACCTCGAGTTAAAAATCTTGCTTCTTCAAAATCTTTAGAAGTTTAGAAGTGTGAATACTGAGATTAGAGGTTTGAATCTTGAGTTTACAGTCTTGAGTTTAAAACTCTGAATTTGAAGTTTAGAACACTGAATCTTCGGTGTAGATTGCTGAATGCTGATTTCTGATCTCAGAACCTTGAATCTTGTGTAGAACCTTGCATTTAGAAAAGTGAATAATGAGTGTAGACACTTGAATCTTGAATTTACAATCCTGAGTTTAAAACATTTATCTTGAGTTTAGATACCTGATGCAGAATCTTGACTCTTCAGTTTAGAATCTTGAAACTTGAGCATAGAACCTTGAATTTGGAATCATAAATACTGAGTTTAGACACTTGAATCTAGAATTTACAATCTTTAGTTTTAAAACCTTGAAACTTGAGTGTAGATTATTGAATCTTGAGTGTAAAATCTTGATTCTTACATGTAGAACCACAAATCCTTAGTTTAGAATTTTGAATCTTGAGTTTAGAATCTTGATTTCTTAGTTTAGAACCTTGAATCTTGACTTAAGGAACCTTAATCTTGGGGTTAGATTCTTCAGTTATAACCCTGAATCTTGAGTTTAGATTACTGAATCTTGTTCAAATACTTTATGCAGAATCTTGACTCTTCAGTTTAGAATCTTGAATCTTTAGTATGGCATCTTGAATTTGGAATCATGAATACTGAGTTTAGACTCTTGAATCTCAAATTTACAAATATTGAGTTTAAAACTTTCAATCTTGAGTTTAGAATCTTGATTCTTCAGTTCAGAACCTTGAATGTTTAGTGTAGAACATTTAGAACAGTTGATAATGAGTTTAGACACTTGAATCTTGAATTTACAATCTTGAGTTTAAAACTTTTAATCTTGAGTTTAGAATCTTGATTGTTGAGTTTAAACTATTGATTCTTACACGTAGAACCACAAATCTTGAGTTTAGAATTTTTATTTTTGAGTTCAGAGCCTTGAATCTTTATTTAAGGACCCTTAATCTTGGGGTTAGATTCTTCCGTTATAACCCCGAGTCTTGAGTTTAGATCACTGAACCTCGTTTGAAGTTATTCACTGATGAAGTGCTGCTAAAGAGTGGTCTTAGGGTTAAGCATATTCAAACTCCAGCTGACGTGTTGTTTGTATCTGAGCTTTTTGTCATCATGGTTCTGAGAGGCATTATGATCTCCCTCCTGCTTCCAGTCATATTGAGTAAATCATTGAGGAAAACTGCGTGTGATATTAAAGGAATAGTTTTACAGGAGAATGGATTGTACATTGATTACACGATATAACTCCAAACCTCATAATGCATAAGGCGCCAGATTGTTTCAACAACAACAACGTGAAATGATACACAGCACGGTGCAGATATAAGGTTTGGCACATTTTGTTTTTGGGCACATGACTGTAGAGTGTTTGCTTTGAGTTACAGACCAGTTCAGCGTAGTGTTTGTTTAAGTGTAATTAAATTGATAGTGAGTTATTCATTTCGCAAATGCTTTTATCCAAAGTGACTTATAATTGAGGAATGTCTGAGCACAAGTGATTCATTCTGAGGAGATCGTGTAACATGAAGAGGGCCAATACACACTTCCCAAATGACTTGGAAAAGTACAAGCTTGAACAAGAGATGTAGGTGTGACAATGAAACAGAGTGTTTTATGGTTTGAGGCTAAGTGTGTCAGTAGGTGTGAGTCAAATGCATGTCTTTGAGCTATAACATTGTTTTACCAGACAGAGTTAAGTATTGAACAGGGTCAGCATCAGGCCGGGGTCAGTACTGGCCATGGGACCGTGCTGATATCCTACAGGGTTCAGTATCAGGAAGAGTTCAGTGTAAGAATTCTGTTACACTGAAATGACAGAGACACAGCGCTCATTCACCCCTCTGTTTACACTCACTTCTAAATCTGCTTTTATGTAGAAATGAAATGAAAACAAAAGCACTCAGGGGTATTCAGGCCATGAGCCGTTGCGAAAGAGGCCTCGGTGTGACAAGGCGACACTGGGACTGTGTGTGTTTTGGTGGTGTAGGAGGTATTAGAATGCGCTCCGATTTATTAGGAGTAAAAGCCTTGTAGGTTCCAGCAGTTATGTGAGCTATTGTTGGACGGGGCACTGGGGGTTTGGCTGTAGGGTGAGCATGCTTTTGTTTTGTTGTCCCTGGGAGATCATTTTTTGGCCGGCTCAACGCTAAAGATCATTATGCGATTGTGTGTGTGTGTGTGTGTGTGTGTGCAGTAATTGTTACTGCATGGCGCTGCTGTGCAGTTCTGTGTATGATTTGGCTTGTTCTCAGTGTGCCAGAGGGTTTTTAAAAGACATTAAAAAAAAAATTTCATTGAAAAATGAAATTCTGTCTCATTTACTCGCCCTCATGTCGTTCCAACCCCGAATGATGTTTGAGGAACGGACCCAGATTTTGTTATTCACAGAAAATGGTGCACAGACCAAAAAGTAATTTATTGAAAATCTGAGTTCTCCTTGGCGTGTTCAAAAGAATTCTTGAGAGGAATAGACAATACAGGAACAAATCAACCTTTATAGTTGGATAATTTCAATGAATTAGTTGTCGGAACCAATTTAAATGATTCTTTCACAAAACAGACTTTTCTGCTTCACCGGAGGGGAAGATATTAGTTAGTAGCGACTTCAATTTCGGGGTCTTTTTCTCACAAAAAACGTATTATTTAAGAAAGCTTAAAATAATAGAGCGCTTTTTTGTAATACTTTTCATATTTCTATGTCTTTGGTCCCTTATTTATTGTAATTTATTGTCCATTTTTTATGACTCTTTTTTTTTATTGCTCATATAGATAAAATTAAGATTATAATGTACAGTAAATCAATGAGACCTTTATAACAGTATAACAGAGTGCAAATGATATAAATATCAGTCGTCACTCTCTCTAATAATATGTTTTAGTAAGATTTAATTTCTAAATGCTTAATTTGATGATCAAAACATATAATGCAATGCAATGCCTGATTATCATATTTGAGATATAAAAAAATAATAATAATTATCCAGTCCAGTAAGTGTTCATCTGGAAATATGACTAACAATATCAAAGTTATTCTTATGTTAGCAAGATAAAAATCAGTAAAGATTTCACAGCAAAAAGGTGGATGTACGATTACACTAAAAGAGCTTTTACTTGATAAAAAAGTATAAACTATCAATGAGGGACAGAAGGCGTAGAATAGATTGTGTGTGAAAGCTTTAATTAACAGCAAAGTTTTGATCATGTTGATCACTTTAGAAGTTTATGCATTAAATATGATACAGTAGGTTTTAAAGGGTTAATGGCAAAGCATCTTCATAATTTCTTTTTTCTTCCATAAAAGAAAGAAAAGCGTGTGGGTTTGGAGCAAAATAAAGGTGAAAATTTTGAGTGCACTCTCCCTGTGAGAGCTTGATGAGAGATGGACAGAGATCCAAGTGAATGAGGAGAAAGAGAGCGTGCATGACCAGAGAAACTGAACTCCTCTCTCTCACTCCTTTAATTCTCACTAAACATTCCCTCCTTTCGTTTTCCTTGCATTGGTCCAAATCCCTTGCTATTGTATCCGTCCGCTGCCAGAATCTCTCCACCCAGCTCAGAGCTTATTAGAGAGCTGGATGTGTTGGATAAACGTGGATGCAGCGGGACGGCTGGGGACAGGGGGTGGGACACGGACACAAAGCTGTAAACAGAGCTTTAGGGGAGTTGAGCAGGACGGCGTTTGACTGGCCAGAGCGAGTGAGAGAGTTTGAGGAGGGACGGAGACACAGCTGTGTTTGTGAGAGAGAGAGACGTGTGTGCTCTGATCAGAATAACACACTAACATGCTCTTAATGCTTCAGTGCTCGGTGACCACACACACACACACACCTGGAAGAGCCACTCACTGCTCTTTAGTTTCTATGCTGTGCACATTATGCATACAAGTAACATAACGCATGTGCAGTAGATGCTTTCCAGGATTATAGCATGCTCTGGTGTCCAATTGTCTTTAGAGTCATAAATCCCTTGTTGGATGAACAAACTAAAAACAGCTTGTTTTAAGCTCATTAAATGTGCTCGTGTTGAATACATTGTTCAAGCTCAGCTGTTGCGCAATTTATTGTAAGAAAAACGGCTTGACAAATATCTTTATTAAGGCCTTTTCCAATTGCGAAATAAAAAAAATGTAATTACGTTTATTTCTCACAATTCTGACTTTAATCAGAATTTAATAGACTCGCAATTCGGAGAAAAAAAGAAAATCGCGAGATATAAACTCAGAATTCTGATTTTCTTTCTTGTAATTCCGAGTTTAAATCTCGCAATTATTACCCTTTTCTCACAATTCTGAGTTATATTCTGCATTTATGGCTCGCAATTCTGAGAAAATTGCAAGAAAAAAAATCCAAACTGTGAGATATAAACTCAGAATTTCGAGATTTCGAGTTTGTGTTAATCACCTTTGTACTGACCAAATCAAATGTGGAAAAAGAAAAAAATAATTATTTTATACTGTAATTTTGCATAGTGTAAACATACGTTTTGCTGTACAGTGTCCCACAATGCAATGTGCTTGATTTTGAACATTCATTTCAAGTGTGACAGATCAATGTCAAAAACCATATTTTCTTTTTTTGACCTCATTTGATCAGAAAGGCAAGACATTTATTTTACACAAAAATTTAATTGCAAGTGTGAAACAATTTTCAAGTTTCAACAGAAATTACATTACAGTTTTTTTCAACTGCTTACACACAAAATCTTTCCTTGTCACACAGTTTCTGAAAGCTGAGACTCAAGCAGCAGAAGCACACACCAAATCTGCAAAACCAGACACTAATTATCAGCCTTTGACTCAGTTTTCAATTTCATAAAACACTTTTTGCAAAACACAACACAATTCTGTATGTAACACACAAAAATCTAACAGGAATTAATATTATGGCAAAGGTGTTTGCTTTTGAGATGTGTTTGTGATATTTTGAATGCAGTGCTTCATTTTGCAAGAGATGTGAGGCATTTTGCATTTTGTGTCTGCAATTCTTGGATTTTTGTGTAAAGTTTTTAACAAAAGAGGCAAAGTTTTGAAAATGTGTGCAAGCAGTTGAGAAAAACTGTAAAGTACATTTTAGTTTATGTTTGTCAAGACATTCAGCAGTAACACTTTAATCATATTTCAAAGACAACAGAAATAATGATTAAATTACATATAAAGATGTACTGAAGTCCTAAAGTGGGTCAAAGCATTCTGAACTCCGTCAAAAGTATGCTCAAGTGCACTTCTTTTTTCACGCTACGTGGCAATGCTACTGTTGGAAATGTTTGCAAGATGTCTACTGTTTGAATGAGTGTTTTGTCAGTTTTCAGTAAGCAGTAAGCTAGTATTTCATTCGGAGCAGCGCTGGAGTGTGTCATCTGTCTAAGATCTTAATACTGACTCCACGAGTCTTCCTGCTAAGAGCAAACAACCTTTAATATCCTGCAAGAAGTCTGTGTGTGTGTGTGTGTGTGTGTGTGTGTGTGTGTGTGTGTGTGTGTGTGTGTGTGTGTGTGTGTGTGTGTGTGTGTGTGTGTGTGTGTGTGTGTGTGTGTGTGTGTGTGTGTGTGTGTGTGTGTGTGTGTTTCTGATTAAATCACCTTTGATCAGTAAATCTGGGCTCGTCTTTGTGAAACCTCTGCCCACTCTGTCGGCTTTTGCATCCAGAATGTCTGAAAATGTGTCTTTGGTTTTACAGTGAGGAAGGCCAGGTTTCACTGTTTAACACACACCACCAACTCTTGCTCAGCCAATTGCAACGTGTTTGTATTTTCAAGCAGGGGATAATTAAGCCACAAGCTTGCTAAAGTATCATTTTAGACAGATATTATACACCACTGCTCAAAGGTTTGGAATCATTACCATTTTTAACAAAATTCCAAAAGAAGTTAAATAAAATGTATCATGGTTTCCACAGAAATATTGTGCAGCACAAAAGTTTTCAACATTGATAATAATCAGAAATGTTTCTTGAGCAGCAAATCTGAAGATCATGTGACACTGAAGACTGGAGCAATGATGCTGAAAATACTGCTTTGATCACAAAAATAAATTGCATTTTAGCAAATATTTACAATAATAAACAGCTATTTTATATTGTAATAATATTTCACAATATTACTGTATTTTTTAATCAAATAAATGCAGGACTAGTGAGCAGAAGAGACGTCTTAACAAAAATCTTAAATGTTATTTGCAATAGTGTAAATATGCACATGTTTCTGTCTAAACATTTGATATTGTTATTAAAATTAACAATTAAGTTTTAGAAATCTTTAAATATATACATAATTAAGATTTTTAACTTTTTTTATATCAGTTTTTTTCCCCCCAAGTAGTGAAATTCTTTTATATAGAGATTTGGTTAACTATAATAACGTTTCTGAGCATAGCACACATAATTCATGTTTCACAACCACATTTTCAGCATTACATTTAACACTGTATCATTTGAAACTGGACAGATTTGTTTTTGTGAATTGTTTTTAATGGTTTTCAGGGGCGCTCTTCTTCTGACATTCCAGCTCTTTCTTTTGGTCCGTCTGTATATCCCTCTTTCCCTGAACGGATTCCTCTCTCATCCTGTGCTGTTCTTTCTTTCTTTCTCTCGTCATCCCTCGGTCTTCCTGTGTCGTGCACCGCTTGTCTCTCTGAGTTTGTTTAGAGACAGAGATAGTGGGGAAGTATATTTAGTCTGAATAGACTCACTGTCTGCACACCAGAGAGAGAGAGAGAGAGAGAGAGAGAGAGAGAGAGAGGAGAAATGACAATATTTCTTCTAGATTCTTGATTTTGCCCTTCCTTAAAATAGGCCTTTTTTGTCCATTATTTTGATCACTTTTATTGACTTTTCTTTCTCGTGCATTTGTCTCTCTGTGCGTCTCTGTGAGCGTCTCTCTCTCTACCATTGTCTCCATCATAATCTCTCAAAGATAACTGTGACGGAATGGGAAAGGCTTGGAATCTCTCGCTGTCAGCTGATTCTGATAGACGGACAGAGAGAGAGAGAGAGTCTCACGTAACCTGACCTTTGACTGACCGGATAAAGTCTGCTGCACATTACAGCATTTTCTGGAAGATCCGCCCACTTAGACGTGACGAGAACTGATGTGTTTGTTTTGTGCTTAGGGGCGGGGTTATTTAAATTAGATCATGGCACATAATAGACGAACATAAAAACAGTGTATTTAAATAATGTCACAGCGGCTGTTTATTTTCTTCTGGCGTCCACCAATTTTACTATTAGTGTTTTATTTTTGTATTATTTATGTGCTAGTATTCATTTATATTTTATAGCATTTATTTTTAGTTTTCATTTTTCTTTTAGTTTAAGTTTTATTAATTTGGGTACATGCTTTTTCAGTTTCATTTTTTTTGTATTATTCATATTTTATTTTAGGATTATTTATGTGCTATTGTAGTAATAATTCCTATTTTGCATATGCATTTATTTATTTATTTTTTAATTTAATTTATTTTTTAATTTTAGTAATTTATTTACATGCTTTTGTCAGTTTTATTTGTTTTGTTTTTAATGTGTAATAGCTTTTTTATTTTAGTTTTGCTTCAGCTTATACATATTTTATTCCAGTTTTATTTCTGCGATCAAAATTTCTGGCCATTGAAAAATAACAGGCACTTTCTCTGAAAATAGGCCTGAAAATGCCTCAGAAAACTATGACGTTTTGATGACTAACTAAACTTCTTCAAGTCCAGTAAGAGTTCTTCACTGAATCAGACCCAACAGATTGATTAAAACCCTGTGTGCTCTTACTGCCAGACGTCAGCCAATCAGATTAGAGCTTGCCAGATCATGAAAGTGCTCTTTGTGTGCTTCAGATGAACAGACTGTAGTCCAGCTGAGACTGAAAATAGAAAGAGAGACCGGAGGGCAAAAACTCGGATAGACTGATAAGCAGATGTTCAAAATATGTACCTAGATTTATACACTTTCTAGAGAAACTATGAGTTGTTTTTGCATGCAGAATGTGCTGGTGCATTCTGGGTCATGGTTAGCTGGTCACTCACTGGCCCGAGATAAAAGCGCCGAAGTCGGTCTGATATTCACAGTGTTCCCACAGTCACAGAAAGCCAGGAGGTATCAGGAAATTTGATAATTGTGATTTCCAGACAAACAGATAAAGTCCTAAATGGCGAGTATCAAGCGTGTGTTAGTAAACACCATTAATAATGAGTGTTTCCTGTGTATGATCGGGGTTTTGATCATGACATTGATTGGCTGTAATTAATAGCTCAGGACTGAGTCGTGTTTGTGAGAGAGAGACTGATGCGGCTCGCATCCGCACCCGAGGGATTTCACGAGGTTCACAAAGAGGACAGATACAACGGAAAAAAAAAACAAGACATTTTCAGAAAGAGTTTCATTCATGAGAGCAGAAGGATCCATTCTGGTCATGTGTTTATGAAAGTCACCATGTTGCACTCTTTTATAGAACGGTTTATTTCCTCCTGTTTATTTCCATCCACCAGTGTTATTTTAGTATAATTCATATGCTATTTGTGTATTTATTCATATTTTCATTCATTGTTTTATATTTTCTTTTTTAATTTTAGTTTAAGTTTTAGTTTTGTTTATGTCCTTTTGTCATTTTTTTATATTTCTGTTTAGCTTCAATGTATTTTTTTATTTCAGTTTTTTAGTATTTGTTTTTTAAATAGTTTTTAATTTTAGTACTTCATTTAAAAAAATAAAATATTTGGTCCCACTTTACATTAAGTGGCCTTAACTACTATATACTTATTTTTTTATGTAAGTGCAATGTACTTATTGTGTTCATACTGTATTGAAAAACCCCACTTCTGCTGCTATTGAGGGGATACGGGTAAGGTTAGGGACAGGTTTGGTGGTCTGGGTCGGTGTAAGGGTGGGTCAACAGTGTAATTATAAATGTAATTACATATAGGTATTTTAAAAAATATAAGTACAATGTAAAATCATGTATGTACACAATAAGTGCTTTGTACCAAATGATTAATTCAAATGTAAGTACACAGTAGTTAAGGCCACCTAATATTTTATTTCAGTTAGTTGCCAACCCATATGTGAATGTCATATATGCATGTATATAATATACAGTATACATTAAATATACTGTCATATGAAGTAAGAGCATATATGAAACCTATTAGAATTTGGAACAATTTATATATATATATATATATATATATATATATATATATAGCCCATATAAATATGTTTATGTATGTGTAATACATTTTTGGACATATACAGTATGTCATGTACATATATATCCATCCTTAAACCTGTCGATACACAATGATTATATAAGTAAATATAAAAGAAAAACATATATAAACATACTGATTTCATGTGTGTATGTGTGTATGTGTGTGTGTGTGTGTGTGTGTGTGTGTGTTGGGGGGGGGGGGTTGTTTCAATAAAGTTGTATAGGGCAAAATATGCCACATATAATTACATTTCCATATGGGGAGGCAGCTTTTCTATTTTTTTTTTTTTTTTTGAATTTCTAATATTTATTATGTTTGATTTTATTTAAGCTTTATTTAATTTAACAAAAATGAACTATTTAATTAACAATAACAACTCTGACTCTTGTGGGCCTTAAACCAAACTCACCAAATTGTCATTTTCTACTGTATCTCTGACCTTCAAATATATATTTACGGTATATTATAAGACTTCTATATGCAGATGAGGTTTGTTATAATTAGCTAACCTCTTTGCACATGCAATGACCTCAGCCAAGCTGTGAAATACTGAAATGGTATGAAACTGCATGTGATGCATAATATGCAAACAGTGGCAATCATAATGTTAATACGCTCATGACATCAATACTGTGCCAATTTCTGAATGACTCACTTTTGCAGCAGCTTATTGAATAAATGGTTTTGGTGGGCTATAAGTGCCATCTTCTTACACAAAGACACCTACAGTAAGTGTGATGGATGTAATGTGCAGTGGCGCTGAATGATGTTCTGGTGTGTTGTTCTCTGGCAGTGGGTCTGGAGCAGCAGTGTGAGCTGACCTGTCGGCCGGTCGGGTATCGCTTCTACGTGCGGCAGGCGGAGAGGGTACGAGATGGAACGCCCTGCGCAAATAACACACCCGACGATGTTTGTGTGGGAGGACGCTGTCTGGTGAGAAAACAGGCCCACACGCACCAATATGATAGTAACATCAGCACCAGAAAGAGCCGCTGTGATTCATTTCTAAGCCTAAATTCTAGTGCTGACATTGTGAGGACAACATTACAGGCCCGTATTCTTAAAGCTTCTAAGAATCCTCTCAGAGAGCTCTTCATTTTGCTTAAAATATTTTAACTAGGCATCTTAGCTTAAGAGGGATTCGGGACAAAGAGGAAAAGACCAAAAACTTTCATCTTATTGAGGAGGCGGTGGTGATCCCGTTGCTAAGTATGACACATTCTTTTGAAGACTGTGATTGGTTGTCCAAGAAAAAAAAAAAAAAGAGCGCTTTTAAATAGGGCCTATTTTTACCCTAAACACACACACACACACACACACACACACACACACACACACACACACACACACACAGAGCAATAAATAGTCTTTATTCACACATAATAACAAAAAAACTTAAAATATAAATATTTGATTTTTATTTTGTATGGCCTGCTTTGGCCGTGATAATAACTTGTATTCTTGCTGGCATTGTTTTTATGTTCTTTTCCACAGACTGTTGTTAACAACTTCCAGTTTCTAGTTGTTCCCAAAGACTTGCTTTTGATTCAACTTTTGTACAATCTATCTTTTAATTCATTAAATCCCAACAATAATTATATTTTAGCATTAGAAACACTTCTGTTACAGAAACATAAATATGCTTTTGGTAGGGCAGCTGTGGCACAGACCTTATATTGGGTGGTGGTCTAATAAATGTGTTAAGCACTGTATACAGCGGGTAAAATAAGTATTGAACACGTCACCATTTTTCTCAGTAAATATATTTCTAAAGGTGCTGCTGACGTGAAATGTTCTCCAGATGTCAGTAACAACCCAAGTAATCAATACATACAAAGAAAACAATACAAATAAGTTCAGAAATGAAGTTCTGTGTAATAAAGTGGAATGACCCAGGGGGAAAAGTATTGAGCACGCTTACTGAAATTGATTTGATACTTCGTATAATAATGAGAGCTTCGAGACGCCTCCTGCAGGAGAAACTAGTCGCACGCGGCGCTCAGGTGTGATTTTGTCCCGTTCTTCCACACAAACAGTCTTCAGATCTTGAAGGTTCTGTGGCCTCTTCTATGAACTCTGACCTTTAGTTCTTCCCATTGATTTTCTATTGGATTGAAGTCAGGTGATCGGCTGGCCGTCTAGCAGCTTTACTTTCTTTCCCTGAAACCAGTCCAGAGTTTCCTTGGCTGTGTTTGGGATCATTGTCTCGCTGAACTGTCCACCCTCATTTCATCTTCATCATCCTGGTAGATGGCAGCAGATTTGAGTGCTTTACTTATCGTTTTCTTTTAAACAATTCTACATACTAATTCCAGGTCTTTCTGAAGCTCTCAACAAGTGATCCTTGGCTCTTAGACAACTCTTCTGATAACTAGTTTTAATCCTTTATCAGAAATCTTGTGAGGAGCACCTGGTCATGACTGGTTTATGGTGAAGTGATGTTCTTCACTTCTGGATTATGGCCCCAGCAGCACTCACTGGAGCATTCAGGAGAATAGAAATCCTTCTGTAATCAGTGCCATCAATATGTTTTGCAACAATAACGTTGTGAATGTCTTGAGAAAGCTCTTTGCTTTTACCCATCATGAAATGTTTCTTGTGTGACACGTTGGTCATGAGACATCTTTTTATAGGCCATCAGTTGAGACTGAAGCAGCTGATATTAATTTCCACTGACGAGGGGCAGGATTGCTTTCTAATCACTGATAGATTTCGGCGGGTGTCTTGCCTTTCTGCACCTCCCTTTCTTCATGCGTTCAATACTTTTCCCCCTGTGTCATTCCACTTTATTACACAGAACTTAATTTCTGAACTTATTTGTATTGTTTGGATTACTTACTTACCGACATCTGGAGAAAACTTCATGTCAGCAGCACCTTTAAAAATATATTTACTGAGAAAAATGGTGACGTGTTCAATACTTATTTTACTCCGCTGTATGTGTGTGTATGGGTGTTGTGTCACTAATAAGATCGGTCACAAACATGATCCCTGCACGATCTAATCGATACGTTTTATTAAGTCACTGTCATCAATTGTCTGTAACACATTTCTTCTCTCTCTTTGTCCTTTGCCCATTTTCTCCTCTACTAACGAAACTCTTAAGCCTCTTAAAAGTCCTCCTCCCTACTCTGAACACTTTGATCTTAAGAGCTCTTTTAAGGGTTAAGATGCTTTGTGAATAACTTTTATCTTTGCTAGGATCTTCTCTTTCATTCTAAAGGGATGAGCCCATTTTTCTAAGAATTTTATTAGAATGTTGTCACCAGGAGCAACACTTGTCATGAACACAGGTGATGTTTAGTTCAAGAATCTGGCAGCTTCATGTTCCACTGTAATGAAGTGATTGTTTCCTCCGTGTGTGTGTGTGTGTGTGTGTGTGTGTGTGTGTGTGTGTGTGTGTGTGTGTGTGTGTGTGTGTCAGAGCGAGGGCTGTGACGGCGTGTTGGGCTCTGGGTTGGTCCGGGATCGCTGTGGCGTGTGCGGCGGGGGAGACGGCACCTGCGAGAGGGTCACAGGAAGTTTCCTGAACACCAGCGTCCCGCTGGGCTACCACAAAATCCTGGACATCCCGCCTGGAGCCACGGCCATCAACATCACTGAGAGACGAGCCAGTCCCAACTATCTGGGTACGAACTCTCATATCTGCATTTTTCTCCTTGAGGAAATGGCTTAATTAAATTAAATACAAAATAATAATGAAAATGTATAACTGCCTAAAGCTGTGTGTAAAGGTTAGGTTCGCTCTACAGTGTATAAAATGGAAAGTCCCCACCATGATAGTAACACAAACGTGTTTGTATGCGTGTGGTCATTTTTGTCTTTCCTTATGGTGAGCAAATGTCCTTACAATAATCAAATCTGACAAGTGTTCATTGTCCGAACATGCTTAATGGAAAACAGCTTCATTAAGGAACTAAATTCTATCTTATTTCATTAAATTTTGGAGTATTTCCCCATGAAGGCAAATGCACAAATTGTGAACACTGTAACGACGGTTTGCCTTTGCAGGGCAGAATAATCCACTCTGAAATGAAAAATGTATTTACTCACCCTCACATAGTTGTGGCGACAGTAAATGGGGCTTAAAACGGTGTAAAAATTACCATATAAATCCACAAAGCGTCACGCTGCTGCTAGATGAAGGTAAAGGAGCATGAAGAAGATCAATTCAAACAGGGTATTTATTCCAACAAACACAGAAGATCAGGTAATCCATGACCAGCTAACATGAGGTATAAATAATAACCAACAAACTCAAACTGAACAGACAGGAACTTAAATACACAGATCTAATTAACAACACACAAGTGAACTGACTAACATAATGAAGGGGAGACAGAAACTAGGTCAATGAATACATGAGGAGAGAAAACAAGCTAAAGGTCCATGTGGTTGGGACACAAAGCTATCGTTGCAGCCAAATGCATTAGTTTTTATTTAATTATATTTATGATTTGGTCAGGTATCAAAAACATTTATTATTTTTCATAGATAAAAAACTTATATTTATCAAGTAAAAGTAAAAATATCATTTATTATAAAGACCATACTTAATTGATTATTATATATCAAGACACTTTCTTTAGTATTTCTTTTGGCATTTTACTACATCATTTCCCCATAAGCAAAAACAAAAGCTAAATTATCTAGAGTATAATATGAAAGTAGAATTTTCACTTAAGGTAAAACTGTGTGTGTGACTGTGAATGCATGCACTCGCATACATCACATAACAGATGTGTTTCTACCTGCTAATGTGAGATTAGTGTGAATTGGTCATTGCTCCTCTGCTTTAACTCGGCTCAGAGTTCAGACCTCCAGCCAGCTCATAAACAACAGCGATCACGAGCAGAGGGATGGTTTTTTTTAATTCTTCACAGCTGCTGTTGATCACTTCAGATGATGTAGAGCGTGTACGTCTAAATTCAGATGATAATGTCCCATTGCATGAGCGTGTGGTGCGTTTGGGGCAGTGGTAAGTCACTGTCCTGAGAGGGATGCTGATATTACGTTCATCTTAATATTAGCCTGAACATGACTCAGGAATGCACATATTCACGGCTGATGGTGTGTGGGGTTTGGGGGATCTCTCAGGGCTGGATTAGGTAATGCAGGCATGTTTTCATAAGTGAATATGACCCTGAGTCAGACTCATGGACATGTCTGTGTTTGTTTCTCCGTACGCCCAGGTCCGTTTCTCTGTGTGTTCTAGTACGGTGTGATTGTGCCCCGGAGGCAGACTGCTGTAGTAGACAAAACACTTGCCGGGTTACATGACAAATCAGCTTTCTTTCTCTCTCTGACATCCTTTTTTTTGGATTTGGCTTTGCTCTCTCCTGTGTCTCTCCGTGATTCTGTCTGACCCAGTTTTTTTGCTCAGAGGTGTTAACTATCACTGTTATTATTGTTTAGATTTCCTCTAGCACTGAGTATTATAGGTCTGTGTGTGTGTGTGTGTGTGTGTGTGTGTGTGTGTGTGCGTGTGTGTGCGTGCGTGTGTGTGCGTGTGTGTGTGTGCGTGTGCGTGTGCGTGTGCGTGTGTGTGTGTGTGTGTGTGTGTGTGTGTGTGTGTGTGTGTGTGTGTGTGTGTGTGTGTGTGTGTGTGTGTGTGTGTGTGTGTGTGTGTGTGTGTGTGTGTGTGTGTGTGTGTGTGTGTGTGTGTGTGTGTGTGTGTGTGCAAACCTGCCATCAGCAGTGCCCTGGAAACCACCCACAATTAAAAGTGAAGTGCAAAACACTTCAGAAAATGTAAAGAAGAAGAAGAATTGTATCTGTCTAGTTTGGGTATCACTAGTTTAAGTATCAGTTTACTAGAGTAAAACTAGTATCACTAAACTAGTTAATATAGTTTAAGTATCACTAGTTTAGTGATACAAATATTAAGTAACAGTATTTGTCTAGTGTAGGTGTCAGTAATTTTGGTAGCCATACTAGTGCAAGTATCTATATTTCTCTAGTTTGGATGTCAGTAATGGTAATGTCATTATCAGTGTTTATTTAATTATCAGTATTTAAGTAGTGCTAGTTTAAGTTTTAAGTAAGTTTCTGTATCAGTCAGTAATAACTGTTTTGGTATCAGTACTGGACTAGTTTTGGTGTCAGTAGTTTTGGTATTCCAGGTATTCATACTACGTTGGTTATCAGTGTTTGTCTAGTTTAATTATCAGTATTCGTGTCATGATGCTAGCTTAAGTGTGAGTATTGATATAGTTTAGGTATCACTAGTTTAATGACGCTTGTGTAAGTATCAGTACTGGTGTAGTATTTGTATTGATCTTGTTTAGGTGTCAGTCATTTGAAGTGTAACCGTTTGTAATCGGCTCTGATCATTAGGTCTCAGAAAAATGTGATGGATAATGAGTTCATATTGAGATCTCTCATGTTTTGTTGCCATTATTGTTATTTTGGGCAAATCTGAGCACAGTTTGAGATTTACATTTGCTCTCAATGTAAGGTGATGTGAAACAATTGAGATATGAAAGAAATCTCATTATTAACTGTTTCCACTGTATGATTTCCATTGAGTGCCGTACAGATTTGCTTAATTTTAGTTTCTTGATGTTTGTGCTACATCCTTTCTTTTTCATTCCTCTTTCTTTGACACTCTTGCTATGAACTTCTCCTTAGATGAGAATTCCTAGTTGCATGTGATGTGTGATTATGGTAGGAAACTCATAAAAAGATCATCACAAGCAGAACTGAGATCTGTAATTACAGACGGCTAAAAACAGCCGTTCCACAAACAAATAACTGTTTGTAGACCGTCAGATGAATCTCAAAAAATCTTTTTAAGATCATGCCCAGCTCTGTATGTTGTGATTGTGAGCGGCTCATTAATGCACGTGTTTGTGTCTGCAGCTCTGCGCAGTGGAACAGGTCAGTCTGTGGTGAACGGACGCTGGGCGGTCGATCCTCCGGGAGAGTATCAGGCAGGAGGAACCACCTTCCTGTACAGCCGACCCAAAGCTGGGCCTCAAGATCAGGGAGAGGAGAGAGGAGAAACCCTCACCGCTCCTGGACCCACAACAGCCCAGCTGCAGCTATACGTAAGCGCACACACACACACACACATACACACACACACACACACACACACACACACACACACACACACACACACACACACACACACACACACACATATGTGGAAAGAGGTCGACAGATCTGGCTTGTGTGTGATGGAGCACAAACTCTGAACCGGGAGGTTTTACTGCAGCAATAGATGAAAGGAATACGCCATTACTTTATGTTTATACAGGACTATTGTGTTTATTGATGGTGATATTATATGAATATAACACTTCTCCTAACTCATGTTAGAAACTCTATCATTTTCCTGTAACGGCTTATATCACGAAACAGTATGAGACAATACCAGAAAGAAATATTTTTAAAATAAAATAAATACACACATTATCAGTGTTTAAGTTGTGGTTCTAGTCGAATATCAGTACTGGTCAGGTATCAGTAGTTTGGGTAGTCATACTAGTTAAAGTGTCTATAGTAATCAATCATACAAGTGTATTTGGGGTTTAAGTGTCAGTAGGTTTGATATTCATACTGTAATTATCAGTATTTAGTTTAGTTATCAATATTTAAACAGTGATACTAGTTTAATTATCAGTATTTGTCTAGTTTGGGTGTGAGTACTTTTATTATACTAGTTAGTATTGGTTTAGGTATTGGTAGTTATGTTAGTCCCACTACCTTAATAATCAGTATTTAAGTTATAAATCTAGTTTGAGTATCAGTATTGGTCTGGTTCAGGTGTCAGTAGTTTGGGTTGTCATACTAGTTAAATAACAGTATTGGTTCAGGTGGTGGTACTAGTTTAAATGTCAGTATTGGTCTAGTTTACGTGTCAGTGGTTTGGATAGTCATATTAGTTTAAGTATCACTTGTTATTGATACTAGTTGAAGTAACAGTATTGGCCTAGTTTAGGTGTTGGTGGTCTGGGTAGTCATACTAGTTGAAGTATCAGCCCTAGTCTAGTTTGGGTGTCAGTGGTTCGTGTAGTCATACTAATTTAAGTGTCAGTATTATGCTAGTTCAAGTATCACTAGTTTAATGATACTAGTTTACGTTTCAGTATTGGTCTAGTTTGGGTGTCAGTCAGAGTCGGTTCTTGACGCAGTAACAGTGTATCATGGATAGCACAGCTCTGATGATTTGGTTTTGGAAGAATTTGATGAAAAATGATGAGTTCATATTCATACTTCAGCTTTAAGTTCATTCAGATGTTAGGAGAAAGACTGTCCACATACTGCGGTGTGTGTGTGTGTGTGTGTGTGTGTGTGTGAGCATGTAGGAGTGTGTTCTGAGTGTCTGTGCATCAGTGAAATACGGCCAGTACTAGCTGGAATGCAGTCATGGAGTGAGACATTACCATATGCTAGAGTTTATTAACCTGCTTTTTGCTGTCTCTCTCTCTCTCTCGCTGTAGATTATTTTCCACAGGCAGAATCCAGGCATAGACTATGAATATTACATCCCAGTGGAGAAACGGAGGGATGGAGAGAGAGAAGTACACAGAGAGAGAGAGCGAGGACGAGCGGCGCTCAGAGAAATCAGTGAGTTATCCTACAGTCTCCTTGTCACAGAGAGTCTCTCTCTCGCCCACCATCTCAGTTTCTATTTTTCTCTCCTGATGATCTTCTCGCTCACTCTAAATTTATAGTGTTTATACGTGTGTGCCATGCAGATATATTTCACCGAGCAGTCTTCTCTTATTTCTCTCATCACTTATTGGCCACCGCTGAAACCTTTTAAGGTCATTACTGGAGAGCGGGCCTGCGATTGTGTGTGTGTAATGGCCAACAGAGGATGATGTTTAACAGAGGTTTTATGAGAATGGGGTCACAGTGAGAGTGTGTGACATGAGGCAAAAAGCATGAATCAGGCTTTAGTTCTGTGCCAGCCCTGCTAAAAACAATTTTTGGTGTAACATGGGAACAGGCTAGGAGACCATCTAAATCAGCTTAAACCAGCTAATACCAGCACACCACAGGCTGGTTTAAGCTGGTCTTTCCTGCAGGGACTTAAAAGCTAGTGAGACTGCCTTGCTTCTGTTCCCTACACAGACGGTAAGGTTACCTTCTGAAGCGGCATCCCAACTAAAAGGGAACATCATCAGTGACATTTTATTTATTTCTGACGCTGCATGTTGCTAAGAAAACAGAATATCCTAAAGCATATTCACACATTAGTAACTCGCAGTACCATTTTAATGAGAGTATGATGATTTCCAAAAACATGAGCCACAGCAGCAATGCACTGGTGCAAAACAAATACTTTTTTTTGCAAAACAATGTTTGCACAACATTTCTTACATTTTTACAACTTTCTCTTGTGAAAAAAGAAATGTGCTTAGTTGTATTAAATGTGCACTCATAGTGTACTTCAAATCTTAAAGTGCATTTTTTTTAAAACTACTTGAAGATAATATAGTAATATTAATGAAATAAAGGTCCACTTCAGTGCACTTAAAACACTTGCATGACTGGACACTTAAGTGCATTACAAACGTGTAATTACAAATTAATTTAAATAAATGACATACAAGATTCAATAGAAATTGCATTAAGGTATTTTTTAGATTACCATAAATGCTTGTCAGTATATTCAGCAGTAACATTTTAACCATATTTCCAAGAAAACAGCATTATGAAATTATATGTAAAGATGTACTTAAGTCCTAAAAAAGCACTCAATACTTTAACTAATTGCATTTAATATAAATTTAAACTATAATACATTTTTAATTTCAATTAACATGCTGTTAAGTGCCAAAAACATTACATGTGCTTCTTTTTATTTCTGTATTAGGTACTCTTTTTAAAAGCATGCTAAAGTGTTTTTTTCCCAAGGTTTCAGTGTTGCATGACTAATTGTTTAGCATTTAGCTGTAGGTGGGCAGCACACTAGTTTTTGAGGGCTCTTCTGTCTGTTTCAGGTGGCGTCTCAATGGCAGTGGAGAACCCTGTGGCTCCTCCTCCTGTGTTGTCTTCTGCCTCCTCACCTCCATTTTCATTCCCTTCCTCCTCCTCATCGTCCTCATCATCTTCCTCTGTATCTGATCGATGGCCACAAGAGAGGCCCCGCCCACAGGGCTTAGGACCCAATCG
Source organism: Acrossocheilus fasciatus (assembly GCA_036784905.1). Lineage (NCBI taxonomy): Eukaryota > Metazoa > Chordata > Actinopteri > Cypriniformes > Cyprinidae > Acrossocheilus > Acrossocheilus fasciatus. The sequence goes on from CM071953.1 coordinate 1,833,802, forward strand.
TAACGCTCGAATCCCTCCAAGAACGGACCTCCCATTGGACAATCAGCCTGCGTTCGTGTGGCGAAGAGGCGCGCTGTCAGAATGCACTGCTACCTGTGGAAAAGGTCAGAGAATTATCAAAAATGTTACAATCAGCATATTAAAAATGATTTCCGGAGGCGGAAGTGACACTGAAGACTGGAGTATTGATGCTGAAAATTCAGCTTTGATCACAGCAATCAATTACAGTTTACAATATATTCATATAGAAAACAGCTATTTTACATTGCAATAATATTTCACAATATTACTGTTTTTACAGTATTTATGATCAAATAAATGCAGCTTTGGTGAGCTTAAAAGAAAATTTGGTAGCACTTTATGTATAATGCAAGTATTTATGTATAATGCATTATAAATGGTTATTAAAGGGTATAATGCATTATAATTATTCATAATGTGTGCTGTAATACATTATATCTTGTCGTAAATAATTATAACACAATTTAAAATGCATATTGAATTGATCATTGTTATAATGTATTAACTGTTGTTACAATTATTCATGTACAGTGCATTATAAGGTGCATTGCAAGGCGTAATTAATGCATTAAAACTACTTTTATAATGCATTATACATAAAAGCTTTAAGTAAAATGTTTACCAAAAGAATCTTACTGACTACATATTCTATTTTGTAAATGACGGCTCTCTTTAGTACATTGTAAATCCATGGTTCAACTCCGCATGTATCTGTGCTTTAGATTTTACAGCAGCTGACAGCACACACATGCTTTGAGAGGCTCTTCTTTAAACCTGTGATCCAGAGTGGACGTGGTGGATTAATGCTGTGTTTATTTGTAATAGGAGAGCTGGAAACACTCAGAGAACATGAACCCATTGCCTACTGACATGAAGAAAGCCAAGCGCTGTGGAACAGGGCGTACATGTGCCAAACTGTTAGGGAGTTTCTCTGTAGGGCTCTGTGTGTTTTTGAGGGGTTTCTCAACTGCTCACCACTGGTTTTGATTAATCTGATTTTCCGAGTGTGAATTTGCTCTCTGCTGTCTCCTTCTGGTGTGTTTAAGGAGCTGCAGACTGACACTGTGCTCTTATGTTAGTGGTGTTTGCTCAGAAAAACATTACCATTACTATTGCTCAGATTTAGAGTTAATGAGTTAAACAAACTCCTAAACTTATAGTTCACCAAAAATATTTATAAGATGCGCTCACCCTCAGGCCATCCAAGTTTGTATCTTCATCAGATTTGGAGAAATGTGTCGCTGCATCAGTGTCTCAGCGATGGATGCTCTGCAGTGAATGGGTGCCGTCAGAATGAGAGTTAATAAAAACATCACAATAATCCACACCACTCCAGTCCATCAGTTAACATCTGGAGAAGACAAAAGAAACAAATCCATCATTAAAATGCATACCACGTCAGATGCATAATCCATAATAGCGCTTCCTTCAGTGAAAAAGTCCATCTCCTGTTGTCTCGCACATCAACATTTGTTTTGGACTGTTCTGGCCTGTAAACGGTGCTTGATAAGAGGCATTAATGAATCATTTGTTTCTTACAAACACGCAGCTTTTTGCTTCACAAGACATTAACTGATGGACTGGAGTGGTGTGGATTATTGTGATGTTTTTATCAGCTGTTTGGACTCTCATTCTGACGGCACCCATTCACTGCAGAGCAAGTGATGCAATGCTGCATTTCTACAAATCTGATGAAGAAACAAACTTGAAAGATCTGAGGTGAGAACATTTTAAGATGATTTTTATTCTTGGGTGAACTATTCCTGTAAAAGAGAAAAAAAACAAAAAAACAAGGAATCCGAGCAATATCTAGAGACGAGATCATCACAGAGACTTGATGGTGTAAACACCTTGCCATTTTACACCACTTACCACTAAAAATGCTGTACTATGTGTGTGTTTGCTTGTTTTTTGACGTGTGCATATGTGTTTGTGTGTATTCAGGCTCTCAGTACAGAGAGATTGTGTGTGTGAACCGACACACAGAACAGGAAGTCCATGAGAGGAGGTGTGACTCCGCAACCAGACCTGCGCCAGAGGAGGAACCGTGTAACATTCATCCCTGTCCTCCATTGTGAGTAACTCTGCATGTGCATAAACTACTTTCTTCCTTTTTTTTTCGAAAGAAATTAATAATTTTATTCAGCATGGATGCAATAATTTGATAAAAAGGGACAGTAAAGAAGCAGCACAAATGTTTTCGGCATTGATAATAATGTTTATTAAGCAGCAAATCAGTATATTAGAATGATTTCTGAAGATCATGTGACACTGAAGACTGCAGTAATGATGCTGGAAATTGATCACAGCTTTGATCACAGAAATCAATTACATTTTGTTATATATTCCCATTATAAACAGCTAATTTAAATTGTAATAATATTTAAATTTTTCACTGTTTTTACTGTATTTTTTAATAAAATAAATGCAACTTTGGTGAGCAGAAAAGTCTTCTTTCAAAAATATTCGTACTTTTGAATGATCGTATATACATATATGTATGTGTATATATATATATATACATATACATATACATATACATATATATTCCAGATTTTCAAATAGTTATATCTCGGCCAAATATTGTCCGATCCTAACAAACCATACATCAATGGAAAGCTTATTTATCTAGCTTTCAGGTGATGTATTAATATCTATACAACGTAAGCTCTGTTGGCAGCATGTATGGCATATAACTTTCCATTAAACACTGTTCACATCAAACAAAAAGAAGTTCATCCATCTAGAAAAGTAGTAACTTGACAGATTAAATAGGAAACAATTGATTTGAACCATGCCTGTAAGGGCTCTTAAAAACATGCTCAGGTTTCTGCTGTTCCACATCCTACACCACAGACTTTCTGAATATATAATATATGAATAATATATGAATATATTAGGGTTGCTGTATAGTGTGTATCTCAGTGAACCTGTGTGTGTGTGTGTGTGTGTGTGTGTGTGTGTGTGTGTGTAGCTGGGATATGGGCTCATGGTCCGAGTGCAGTGTTTCTTGCGGCTGGGGTGTGCAGCAGCGTCACATACAGTGCAGGCAGAGTTTTGGGAATCGCTCAACCATGGTTCACCCTCAGCGCTGCGCCAGTCTCACCCGTCCCAACGCCACGCAGCCCTGCCACCCACGCGTCTGCTCGCACTGGGAGATCAGCACCAACTGGAGCATGGTAAGACACTACAGGTTGTGTATTTACTGTCATTTAGTATATTTAGTACATATTATATTTAATAATATATGTTTTTTTATATTTGAGCAGCTGTGGGTTTTTTTTTGTTTTGTTTTTTTTGTTAAGACAGTTTGCATTGTGAAACCTTCTCTTAAAAGTTGTCATTAAACTCCTTTCCCTTGTGCATTAATTTAAAAGTTACACAGAGGTCCTTAGAGAGAAAAAAAACTTAATTATATATTTTTTTTTCCCCGACATCAGTCCTGGGGTGCGTTTTCCAAAAGCAACTCTGGTCGCAAGTTACCAATAGAGGTCAATGGAATTAACGACCATAGTTAGCGATGCTTTTGGGAAAGACACCTCTGATCATAAGATGTTAACCCTTTAAATGCTGATTTGTTTACATAAAAATCCTGTTTTTTTTTTTGTTTTTTTTTCCATATACAAAATGCTAAGTAGTTTTTTGTTTTGTTTTTTATTATTACTACAGTCCTCGGTAAGTCAGTGATTGGAAACAATATTGTGATGTATGTATTATTTTTTGTGAAGTGTCAGAAAAAAATAATAATAAAAAAAACATTCACACACACCAATTTCTCAGTACACGTACAAATCCAACTCTGATATTCATTCATTCATTTTCATTCAGTAAACATTTTCAAGTCTTGCCAACAGAACGAAAGCCTATTAGCAAAGAATGCCAGATTTTATGCTTAAATGGCAGTATGGTTTAATATTGCAGTTTTAATGTTTTTCAGTGATGACATTTTTGATCTTGAGTGTATAATAGATTTATGAAGAGAATTTAAAATTCCAATGAAAATGCACTTTTTTTAATTTGTTTGGTTGGTTGGGTTTTGCAAAATGTATGCTTTTTGGCTTAACACAGCCAAAAATATATATTAAAAAAAGAAAAAGGCAAAAATGTCCCTAAGGATGCATAAGGCTTAAGCCTCCAGTGCAGCTGTACACTGTTTTGGTGTTTGCACTGTTCTTTGTCTCGCCACAAGCATTGCATTTTTAAGATTAAAAATAGTCCAAATTTTAAAAATGTGTCTTGTGAATTGAGACCCCTGTATTGTTCCATATTGCTTTCTGTGTAGCTGTTTCTTGTGTTAATGCCTCCTATGAAACGTGTTTGATCTGGGTCAGATGAATCCAAAATCAGGACTTCCTTAAGACTGATTAATTAGCTGGCTAGTTGATAAGGCAACCTACTGACTAGTTGATTTAGAAAATGTGGTTTTGCTCTAGTCTGTAAATGTGTGTGCGTGTGTGCGTGTGTGCGTGTGCGCGTGCGTGCAAGTCTGGTCACATAGCCGTGATTGATCTGTCTGTGTGTGTATGTAAATGTTTCCCACAGTGCTCAGTGGATTGTGGAGTGGGAAAGAGAACCCGGAGCGTACGCTGTGTCAGTGACCATGGCAACACTGTGAATGACAGAGAGTGCAGTGACAGGCTCCGCCCACAGCGCACCGAGGACTGTCACATGGGTCCTTGTGTCACTAACTGGTACTTCACGGACTGGACAAACACTGTGAGTAGTGAACAGTCAGATTCATGCTTGCACTTGGTTTGCCAAAAGGTGATTTGATAAAATTGTTTATGTAGCAATGTGGATGATTGTTTCTCTGTCTTTCTCTGTCAGTGCTCTGCGACATGCGGGCCGGGCGTCCAGCGGAGAGAGGTAGTGTGTTTGACCGGCGGAGGGAGGAGAGAAGGAGACGGAGGAGTGGAGTGTGGGGCGGAGAAACCGGCTGATATGAAGGCCTGTAACGGGGGACCCTGTACACCCACCCACCTCTGGTACACCGGACCCTGGGGACAGGTGAGGGCCGTCTGCCTACAGCAAATATCACTGAATTATATTCCAATGTTAGAATACAATAAAAAAACAAATCAAAGAATGAAGAGGAATAGAATAGAATAGAATAGAATAGAATAGAATAGAATAGAATAGAATAGAATAGTATAGTATAGAATAGAATAGAATAGAATAGAATAGAATAGAATAGAATATTGTCAAAACACATCGAATTAAATAGAACAAAAATATAATTGACTAATGAAGAATAGAATGCAAATGAATAGAATAGTTTAACATTGCACTGAATAAAGATGAATAGAATAGAACAAAATTCAATGTAGAACAACATAGAATAGAATAACTGTGTAGAGCAAAAAAAGTCAATTAGAATAGTTATTTTTAATAGAATAATGTAGAACAGAATAACATCAAAGGAAGCCTAATAAATTTACATAGAACAAAATAAAATATAATAGAAAATGCTGAATGGAATAACAGTGAATAGAACAGAATAATATCGCATAGAGTACAGGTAGAATAGAATGGAACAAATTTAAATGTAGAACAATGTAGAATAATTCAACCTAGTTCAATAAAGTTAAAATAATTAAATCAGCACATTCTAAAAATAGAATAGAATAGTGAGGACTATAATAACATCAATTTAAACTCTAATGAAACTGATTAAAATTTAATAGAACAAAATGAAATGCAAGAACTGAACAATGCAGAATAGAATAGAATTTAATGGGAAAAAATAAGTTAGAATAAAGATTAGCAGAATGGTGTAGACTAGTCAATTAGAATAAAGTTTAAATAACCCCATTAGAATGTTCAACAACAGAGTAGAATAGTGTAAAATATAATATAATCAAAGAAAAATCTAATGAAATGGAATTAAATTAAATAAAACAAATGCAATAGAACAATGTAGACTAAAACAAAATTAAGCTGCCCAGAATAGAATAGAATAGAATAGAATAGAATAGAATAGAATAGAATAGAATAGAATAGAATAGAATAGGCCAGTAAACTGTCACGAGTGTGTGTTGTCACTGGTCACTCTTGCCAAATTTACACTGCAAAGGTGGCAATGGAAGCGCTTTTGAAGTGGCATTTATGTGCCGTTACACTGAATATTAAGCAGGCACAGAGCAGCCTTACCTCAGCTGTGTAAAGACACCTTCTGTCTCTGGACTCTCTCTGTTGAACAGTGTAACGCAGCGTGTGGAAACGGCACCCAGCGCAGGGACGTCATCTGTGTGAAGAAGACAGGAAGTGACTTCACCGTGAGCGCTGCCGGCGAGTGCTCACACCTGGAGAAACCGTCTCCAGTGCAGCCGTGTGAACTGCAGCCCTGCAAACCGCAGTGGTTCACCACCGAGTGGAGCACGGTGAGGACGACTTCATCTCTCCAACCATCTGTCCATTCCTTCTTCTGCTGTCACTGACTTCCCCTCTGTGTCTGTCCAGTGCTCTCGGTCCTGCGGTGAAGGGGTGCAGACGCGGGAGGTGCGGTGTCTCACTGCAGACAAACAGCACAACGCAGCCTGCGATCTGGACTCCAAACCTGTGCATGAGCGCTCCTGCAACACCATACCCTGCAGTCCCTTCGAAGGTGTGTGTGAGAGTATTCTTGCATTCTGCATGATGATTCAGATTATAATCCCTCTCTCTTTTTCCATCTCTCTCTTTTTAGATGAGAACTGTAAAGACAGACGACATAACTGTGTAATGGTGGTCCAGGCTCGTCTCTGCGTTTACTCCTACTATAAGACCGCCTGCTGCGCGTCCTGCACCCAGAGTGCTCAGCGGGCCAAAAGACATTAACCCTGCACAAGTCACAGAGACGTCAGGTTCAAAGATTCACCACCAGAGCCAAAACTCAGCCAATCATAGTTCTATCAGAGGAAACAGCCAATCAGAGGCCATTCAGGTTCATATGGAATTTCAGGAGAGAATTCCAACTTGAACTGAGCTGAGATCAGGATCCCTTTAAAGAGAAAGTTTTCAAATGTTACCGCGTATGGGCTCATAGGCTCAAATGATTGACAGTAGCTCTTTCCCCATTGATGACGAGTGTTTAGTACCCTATACTGTCAAATACTCAACCATTCCTTAAATCATCTTTAAAGAAATGCACTGAAGTCGCAGGTCCACATTCTGGACACGTGTATGAAGATATTGCCACGTGGGAACAATTCTAGAAGTTGCCTTTGTGCTTTTGTCACACATGAAGTGTTTCATAACGGTTTACTTTAATTGCAAGCATGCCGTTTTTGTTAGTAATTTAAAAAGCGAAAGATTTACCAATTAAAATCATGAAGATGCATAACAATTACATACTTATTGCATAAAATTTGTGAGCAGCGAGACATTTTACGTAAGCATTGGTCCTCCCCTCAGAAACAGTGCCTTTGGCCTTGTCTCAGTCCTCTAAATGGTCCTTAAGATATCAGTACTTCAGCAAGGACATAAATATTCCAGCATAAGTGCTCATGACTGTCTATAAATAGCGCACTTAGTGCTGCCAGTCAGTCCTACATATCATATCTGAGTGAAATCTGGAAATCTACTATGAATCTAGTTCATCATTAAGCTATAAAGAGAAGATGAGCATAATGATCAGCTCTCTTTATTTGATTCAGTCTTTATTTCTTTAGGTTTTGTCTGAATGTATATCAGTCTTTTTAGTGTTTCATGTTTTTGTCAATTTTTATGTGACATGTTTTTGTTTGTTTTTGGGCTTTATTGTTATTTCTGGCTGTTTTTATTGGTTCCCACATTGTAAATTAAAGCAACATTTCACCCAAAAATGAAAGCATGCTCACCCTCAGGCCATTCAAGATGTAGATGAGTTTTCATCAGGTTTGTAGAAATGTGTCTCTGCATCAGTGTCTCAGCAATGGATGCTCTGCAGTGAATGGGTGCCGTCAGAATGAGAGTCCAAACAGCTGATAAAAACATCACAATAATCCACACCACTCCAGTCCATCAGTTAACATCTTGTCCATTATTTCAGATATTTTAAGTTTTAAGCATATTTCTCTCCTGATTCAGATTAGATGACTTTTTTCACTAGAGGAAGGATTATTATGGATTATGGACTCGTATTTTAGCCGGAAGCAATGGTTTGAAGTTAAAATGTCATCATTCACAAGATGTTAACTGATGGACTGGAGTGCTGTGGATTACTTGTGGACTATTGTGAGGTTTTTATCAGCTGTTTGGACTTTCATTCTGACGGCACCCATTTACTGCAGAGCATCCATCCGTGAACAAGTGATGTACTACTAAAGTTCTCCAAATCTGTTCTGATGGACAAAAAGACCTCATCTACATCTTGGATGACCTGAGGGTGAAGACATTTTCAGATCATTTTCATTTTTGGGTGAACTATTTCTTTAAAATATGGCCATTACAGAATCAAAGCCACAATAACATTAACGGTTTTAAGACATTATTTTAAACCACGGAGCAGTTTTGTTGTGCATATCGTATTGTGTAATATAAGGCCTAAAGGGTTGCTGTGGATATATGCACAGGCAGAATGCATTTAGGGCAGCATTATTTGTGTGGATTTTTCATTGCATTAGTAGCCTATTAAATATGCAAAACGTATAGTGATTTCAGCCAAAGTCAGGTACAATGCAAGACCATTGCCCTGGATCAAACTGAGGTTAAAGTAATCTCTAGTGTTAGAACATGTGAGCTTTCTGTTACTAGTCCATAGTTTATAACCACTAGGCGATCACAATCTCTTTTGCAATGAGCAGTATGTCAATGAGCAATTGAATATATAAATGAGTAATCACAGAGATGGGATGGATTTTTGTCACAGTAACTTGACTCCAGGCAAAAAATTTACATTTTAGTATATAAATACAGTCAGTTGTGTGTGTGTGTGTGTGTGTGTGTGTGTGTGTGTGTGTGTGTGTGTGTGTGTGTGTGTGTGTGTGTGTGTGTGTGTGTGTGTGTGTGTGTGTGTGTGTTGCTTGTGCGCGGATGTGTGTCATGTCTGAGAGTTTATGTATATTATGTATATTATCACATACCTTTAGACAGGTAGCAGATACTCTTTAGAAGAATAAGAAGATGCTTTTATATATAAAACAGGAAACATAGCTATTTATCTATGATAAAATACATATAATTTATTTTTTTTCTTATATGGATCAGTTACTGTCTTTGAAAAATTCAAAATCAACTTGTTGCTATACATATATATGTTGCTTTGTTGTGGAATAAACAGTGTGTGCAGATTTTACAACAATTATTATTCATAATAAACAAACCTAAAACCATACTACTGTTTTGTCATCTATGCAGAAGTTTCAGTGCTGTGATGATTCCATATCATTAACTAGGCCTAAATCTTAATATAAAGCTTTTATTATTATTATTATTATTATTACATAAAAGTTAACGATAATTGCACAATAAGTTAAGTTATTCCTGATGGGATAAAAAATTCTAGCATCGTTTATTTGCAAATTACATTTGAAATACAGTGACAATCACAAATAATTTTTGTGACCACTGTATGTGGAAAAATATTAATACAACTTTAATGTTTAGCTAAACTAACACTATATAATGATATAATGTAAATTAATGATATTATCGAAAGTTCTTATTGAGCGCAAGACAAAATGTACTTCTATTGTCACTTCTACACTACTTGATTGCATTGCTGCAATCTCTCCAGCAGATGACAGTGTGCTAGTGCGCGCTCTGCTCGTTCACTTGAGCAATGACAACTGTGTTCTAATCGTCTGTAATCAAGGCAGATCTTTACCCAAGAACACCGGCCTGCCTGAGATGATACAGCAGGCCATGTGCCCGTCTAATGTGTGACCTCAGAAGAGAAGAGGAGGGGTCGGGATCTGGTGGCTCTGGAGGCAGATGGTGACCTTTTCACAGTAAATCACTCTGAAACCTGTCACATCCCAGCAGGCGCATTTGGGTCAAGGGGCTCTGAGAGAGAACGCAAGGGTTAAAATACCCCACCGTTTCGGCTGCAACAACACACTAATCGTTACATTTGTTATTAATAATAAGCAGGATAAACAATTATATATATATATATATATATATATATATATATATATATATATATATATATATGGTTCAATATCTTTCTTAGGCTGTCAGATTGCATAAAGTTCTAATACATAAGCATGCAACTTTAAAATATAAATTTAATTATGTATTTTACAAAGGCTTTTTCATCCATTTAGATAGCCGGAGCAATCTGTTTTATAAATCCTCTTCTAACAGGAAATTGCGTTATGATGAGCTGCCTGGATACATTAGTTAATGACTTGTGATGTTCAAGAAATGACAGCAGTTGTAAAGCGCGCGTAACTTCAGCACCACGGCCAGAGCTCAGCGCGAGAACAATAGGAGCTTCAGGGACTGTCAACCAATAACACCATCTCATCCAAAACACAAACTAACACTTTACACCATCACAGGTGTGCAAGATTAAAGGGATGATTCATGCAAAACGAGAATTTGCTGTTTATTTTTACTCACCCTCAGCCATCCAAGATGTAGTTGACTTTTTTTCTTCAGTAGAACAGTAAAGATCTTTAGCTGAAACTGTGGTCATTGTTGATTCATAAAATTCAAGTCTGTGGCTTCCGGTGTTCTGTCGATTTGTGCTACCCTGTCAGAATTTGCTACCTCCCTTTAAAACAGTAGGTAGTACAATTCAACAACGAAAAATGCTACCAATCAGATTATGGTTTATTAACACCTACAACTACCCCTGTCAGTCCTGTGTCGTGTGTTTCCCGCCCTCTTGTGCCCATATTCGGTTATTTTCCTGTCCTTGTTTAGTTTGACTAGTTAATTCTGTTCCAGCTGTGTGTTGTTAATTATCTTGTGTATATAAGTTCCTGTCTGTTTAGTTAGTGTTGTCTGGTCTACACTTTACGTTCCTTGTGTTCCTGTGTGTCTCAGCCCTGCCTTGTATTGCCCTGTTGAGTTGGATTAAAGACTGTTTCTATTTGAGTATTCTATGTCTCTGTGCTCCTCGTTCCTACCTGCTGTGTGCACCGTGACAGAAGACCAGACTTAAAACCGCTCGTCATTTCTCCCTAGCCCGCCGGAATTCAGCGTGGGAGTTCGGCGGGTTCGCCACGAGCGCTGCGAGTCTGCTGGCTGCTCGTCAGTCAAGTTCGCAGACTGCCGCTCGTTCACATCCACCGGCTGTGGCTCCCTCAAGCCTGCTGGCCGTTACGAAGTCAAGTCCGCCAGCTGTGGCTGCCTCAAGCCCGCCGGCCGCTCCGACGTAAAGCCTGCCGGCTGCGGCTCACTTCAGCTCTAAAGTTCACTCCAGTGTCCTGACCAAGAGTCCAGTGCAGGCTCCAGCCCCTGACCAGAGTCAAGTCATGAAGTATTGTCCACAAGAACATTTTTAATCTGTCTTGTTGGTCTTGTCTTGTCCGTGGAGGCTCGTCTGGGGCAGGAAGCTTCTCTAGTCATGACCGCGAAGGCCATTCCCAAACCGCCTGCTTCTCCTGTTGCTTCTATGGAAGCGGTTCCTGAGTTAACCCTGAGAGGGCCCCTGTCAACACATTCAGCGCAAGGAGGGCTGTGGATCTCATGTCATGCCCAGAGAGGGCCTCAGCTTCATAGCCTAGCCCGCGGAGGGCTCCTGTTCCTGTTTTTAACCCGCGGAGGGCTCCAGTTCCTAAGTTCAGCCCCATAAGTTCCCCCAAGGATTGAGCTTCTCCACCCTTCCTCCAGACTCTAGGACCTTGGTTTCCAAATGAAATACAAAACTTGCTCTCATCTGAAAAGAGGACTTTGGACCACTGGGCAACAGTCCAGTTCTTCTTCTCCTTAGCCCAGGTAAGACGCCTCTGACGTTGTCTGTGGTTCAGGAGCAGCTTAAAAAGAGGAATACGACAACTGTAGCCAAATTCCTCGACACGTCTGTGTGTGGTGGCTCTTGATGTCTTGACCCCAGCCTCAGTCCATTCCTTGTGAAGTTCACCCAAATTCTTGAATCGATTTTGCTTGACAATCCTCATAAGGCTGCGGTTCTCTCAGTTGGTTGTGAATCTTTTTCTTCCACACTTTTTCCTTCCACTCAACTTTCTGTTAACATGCTTAGATACAGCACTCTGTGAACAGCCGGCTTCTTTGGCAATGAATGTTTGTGGCTCACCCTCCTTGTGAAGGGTGTCAATGATTGTCTTCTGGACAACTGTCAGATCAGCAGTCTTCCCCATGATTGTGTAGCTAGTGAACCAAACTGAGAGACCATTTTGAAGGCTCAGGAAACATTTGCAGGTGTTTTGAGTTGATTAGCTGATTGGCATGTCACCATATTCTAATTTGTTGAGATAGTGAATTGGTGGGTTTTTGTTAAATGTGAGCCAAAATCATCACAATTAAAAGAACCAAAGACTTAAACTACTTCAGTCTGTGTGCATTGAATTTATTTAATACACGAGTTCCACAATTTGAGTTGAATTACTGAAATAAATGAACTTCTCCACGACATTCTAATTTATTGAGATGCACCTGTATATGCTCTGACTATCAACTGCAGGTGACCTGACATTTTATCCTACCCATCAGATTGTCCTACCAGGGCTTACTGTGCATGCCCACAGTATTGCCTATATTTGCATTACTGTAAGGGTATAGGGTTGGGGTTGTCATGGTGCACACAGCAGGGAGTAACGAGGAACACGGAGATGTAGAATACTCAAATATAAACAGTCTTTAATCCAACTCAACAGGGCAATACAAGGCAGGGCTGAGACACACAGGAACACAAGGAACGTAACATGTAGACCAGACGACACTAACTAAACAGACAGGAACTTATATACACAAGATAATTAACAACACACAGTTGGAACAGTCTGTGTGCATTGAATTTATTTAAGACATGAGTTTCACAATTTGAGCTGAATTACTGAAATAAATGAACTTTTCCACTACATTCTAATTTATTGAGATGCACCTGCACAGGCAATGCAAAATTAATACCCGTGGCCCCTGACGATATATTGAGGTCTAATGAAGTGAAACAATCATTCTGTGCAAGAAACTCAGGGTTTCAGACTGCGACCATATTTTCTGCCGGTGCACTGGCGTGACCACCGCGTTATTCAACTATAACATGAAATAAACATGAAATGTTGTTTCCTCCCCCCAATGCTACCAAATCTGCTCCTGGCACACCATCTGCAGAACATAGTGGCGCTTGTGCCACCTCATATTTACATTTAATTTGTTTGTTTAGTTGTTTTTTGTACTGAACACATAATTTGTTTGCATCTACGAATGTGTTCTTGTAATGAGTAATGTCAAGTAATGAGTAATGTCATATCCTGAAATTAAAAGAATAATGCACATTGCAATTTCTATGAGTTAAGAATATTTATTATCAAAGCATTTGTCAGTAATACATTGCAGGCTGATTTAAGGTGTGCCCCTAATTTTTTTCTTGTGCTTCTAAAAATGTTCAGTCAGGGGCTACAGTGCTCCTAGTAAGAATAGTTAGTCTAGACTGAGGATTATTTACATTATTACCTAATTCAGAGCCTCAGGCAAACAGGGAAATACAATTTCATCACTCTTCGGTCTGAGTTGTTTCCTCAGTTCAGAAGAACTGGAGCACTGAATCAGTTCAGTCATCACAGGATCAGATACACCGCTATTTCGACTCATTTTGATTCGGAGAGACCAGAAAGTGAGTTTTGTTTGAGTAACTTGTAGATCTTCTACTCGAGCTGTGATCTGTTTCAGACGTTCAGTCCAATTTGGTGAACTGGTGCATCTAAAGCTGCATTCACGTGCTATCGGAATTATGGTAAATACGAGTTTCCTAGTCGGAAGTTGGACATGAACAGCCTCAGAGAGGCCCTATTTGGGCAATTTCCTACTAGGAAACTCGTATTTACCATAATTCCGATAGCACGTGATTGCAGCATAATTCACTAAAAAGAACCAGTTTAAAAGAATAATTCATTCGCGAACCAGACATCACTCCGAATCGTTTGCCTGAGGCTCTGGATTACAGGTATGTTGTGAATGATGTTAAGTTTCTTGCACAAACCGAACATTTTGCTTCATAAGACTCAGTATATCATCAGGAGCCATGTGCATTAATTTTTTCCTGCCTGTATATGACTTTTCTTTTTTTTCACTCTCAAAGTGATGGTAGCCGTTGACTTTCATTTTATGAATCACAAAAGACCACAGTTTCAGCCAAAAATCTTCTTTACTGTTCTACTGAAGAAGAAGGTCACCTACATCTTGGATGCATGAGAATTAACAACACATTTTCATTTTTGGTTGAACTATCATTTTAAGGGGTTTTAGCTTCCTCAAAATGAATTAAAACAAAAAGAGGTCTGAAATGTAACATACTATTATGTTACAGCATTCTCAGTGAACCATAAAAGCTTGAAGTCGTTCAGATGCAGGTGGAAGAGGATCTGTAACAACACTCTGTCGCTGTTTACTGCACTGATAAAACATGCATAACGTATAACTTAGCTTTCCTAATGATATTGATTGAAATGCGAGTCTGTGTTGTAAATTGCAGACGTTCCCTGCCCGTTACATCACGAGCTTGACGAGCGCTCGTGAGAGGGAGACACCGGCGTGACGTCACATCTAGAGGAGCGTTAATGCAAACAAGAGCAAACGCATAGTAACCCGCGCTGAATGAGATGCGAGGAATAACACATGTGTGGTGAAAGAATATTTCGAGTGCATTGTTTTATAGCTTACAGCACAATTTATATGAATAACGGGACGTTATAGCAGAGATACCGGCAGAAGCTGTGATTTTACGAGCTCGGTTGACAGTGAGTGGAGGGATCAACCGAAGATTGTGATAATAAAGACAACCCTGTAGGTGAGCTGTTTTCGGTATTCATCAGTGTGTGTGCTCCTCTTGTGTGAACGTGGACCGTTATCCGTTAACGGAGACGGACAAAGAGCTTTAGAGCTCCGCCGCCTAAACAAAGGATGCGCTCGTTCATACTATATGCGTGTGTTTATTTATATTGATCTGCGTTATTAAAGATCTGCCATCATGCTGGAAATCATAACCGTCTTTGTTCTGTTGAGCATGCACAGATGCCATATTGTTTTAGTGGCTATGATTTGTATAATTGCTGGCAAACGCAAGAGCTTTTGTTGTACTGTTTCTCGTTATTGTTCAGAATTCAGAGCTGTAATGCATAATTTGTGCTTTTTTTTTTTTTTTGTTCATTTAATTATTAATGAAATAGTCAGTTGACGTCCAGTTTGTATGCCTCTGTTTTAACACTGGAAGAACCATAGTAAAGTAATGAAAGATGCACTGTTTTGTAACCTAACTGGTTTTATTTATGTCAGATATATGAATCAAAATAGGTCACACCAATGAGGTCATTTTAAAGGGTCGGATTTTGAGGGCACAGTAGCCTATATTTTCTTACTTTTTACACCAGCATTGGTAATTCTTTACAATAGCCTATGTTGACTGGTTACAATAATAAACATGAACTAACAATGAACAATACCCAGTATTTATTCATCTTGGTTAATGTTCATTTTTACATATTAACAATAAAAACATAAATTAGTAATAACCATGGCTACATAATTAAAAAGTATTGTGGTTACGCTTTATTTTAAGGTGTCCTTGTTATAGTGTAATTATACATTTAACTGCATGTACTTACTATATGGTTAGGGTTACATGCATATAATTATGCATAATTTTTTGTTATTATAATAGTAAGTATGTGTAACATGTAACAAGGACACCTTAAAATAAAGTGTTATTGTTTATTGTCAGTTCATGATAACTAATGCATTAATATTAACATAGAATAACACTTCACAATAAGGTTTTATATCACATAAATGTCTCAGAAATGATGCATCAATTGAAGATCCATTCATCCGTTCATTCATTGTTTTGATCACACCCCGCCTCCACAGGCACCATCCACACCTCCATCCTCTCTCTCACGCACGTTCATCTCGCCTCTGACTTCGTCCAAACATCGACCCAATGAAGGAGCCCGACGCCATCAAACTCTTCATCGGGCAGATCCCACGCAATCTGGACGAAAAGGACCTTAAGCCCATCTTTGAGCAGTTCGGCAAGATCTACGAGCTGACTGTGATCAAGGACAAGTACACAGGCGTGCACAAAGGTAAGGAGACGCATGAGTTCACACTTCAGGAGGGGACGGGGCTGAGCGTTTCTCAGTCACGACTCGCATGTGTAGAGTGCATTTGAATAAACAGTGTGATGTAACCCTTTCTTTACAGTGGTGTTCATATGCATGCTCATGCTACACTCTGCATGTGATTCAGTCTAGCCTCTGAAGTGTTTATCACCCATATACAGGGGCATCATGCAATGCATTTTCTTTTAGTAGTGCAGTATAATTTTAGTGCATTTAGTAAATGTGTGTATATGAGTGACGTTTTTGTCATGGGCTGGGCGGGTGTGATGTAGAGGAAAGTAGCAGCAGCACAAGCGTGACGATGCACAGCATGAGTTCTGTGTTACTATAAAAAGGGACAGTATGCTGTATATACCAAGAAAGCTCTCTCACCGTCTCTCTGTTGTCGTCTTCATGAACTCCTCTTGCTTTCTGTGCCCTGTGTTTGAGCATTAAGTTTCCACTCTGCAATGTAACTCTGTTTTGGGTGTTTGCTTACACTCGTGTCGTCCAGGGCTGAATGAACCCTGTTCAGGGGCTTGACCAGGATTTAATCATGTGGATTTCTTAGTGGTTTAAGGTCGCTGAGGTAATAAAAGAAGAAGGACCTTAAGGGAATAGTTTTTCCATGCATTATATGCTGCAGCTACTCACTCTCAAATTCATATGAATTTATTTCCTTTGTGGAACACAAAAGGTGTATTTTTGAAGAAAATTGCATATTTTGAAGAAAATACGCAGTTCACATCTTTTCCGATTAAGGCCAGTCAAGCTCCAGGAAGTGGTCATCATCATGACTCATACACTATAGTCCTCTGAAGTCATATGATGAGTAAGTAGTTACTCACTGAAAATCTTTGCGGCAGCTTTCAAATCATGTGTGCTGGCATTAGATGAGTTTGCTGTCAATGACATTTGGTCTTAAAAAAAACAAAACATAAAACACCCAATGGCAAGGTGTCCAAACCTGTTCCTGGAGGACCAGTGTACTGCAGAGTTTAGCTCCAACCCCAGTCAAACACACCTAAACCAGCTAATCACTCGAGAGCTGGTTGAAAAGAGTAGCTGGGCTATATAAAATAAAATGTTAAGTCATATGTGTTTGGAGCAACATAACTGAGTTTTATTATCTTTAACTAAAAATAAAACATTTGCGTTGCTTGAACATGATATATATATATATATATATACACTATGTTTAGACCCAGCGGTTGGGTTACTGCCTAGAAGGTTGGGTTAAACATTTAAACCAACCATTGGTTGAAAACAACCCAGCATGTGTTCTGTCCAATATTTACCCAGCACTGGGTTGTATCCCAGCATTTTTTAGAGTATGTATATATATATATATATATATATAGTGTGTGTGTGTGTGTGTGTGTGTGTATATATATATATAATCGTTGAAATGTATATATATATATATATATATATATATATATATATATATATCACTGAAATAACGTTTTTGTTTTTTGTTTAGTTTAATTGAAGGATTAAAATAACTAAAACTAAAAACTTACACTTAAAAACTAAATATGCATATAAATAAAATGATAAAACACAACAAAGTTACTCAAAGTTAAATGTTAACTCAACTGAAAATGAAAACAGAATATAACAAATAAAATCTAGTTCAAAATATTAACAAACACAATCACACTGGCCCAAACACACACACTGTTCTATAGAGGCAGTTGTTGCGTTGCTTTGTGGTTTGCATTTGCTTTTACACGTAGAGTTTCCAATCACAGAAATGAAGGCATAAGCTATCGCCTGATTTCTTTGTAGATTTGTGTGTGTGTGTGTGTGTGTGTGTGTGCGTGTGTGTGTGTGTGTGTGTGTGTGTGTGTGTGTGTGTGTGTGTGTGTGTGTGTGTGTGTGTGTGTGTGTGTGTGTGTGTGTGTGTGTGTGTGTGTGTGTGTGTGTTGCTTGTGCGCGGATGTGTGTCATGTCTGAGAGTTTATGTATATTATGTATATTATCACATACCTTTAGACAGGTAGCAGATACTCTTTAGAAGAATAAGAGAATAATATTTTGATATGATTGATGATGATAATAATTTTGCATGAATGAAAATTATGTCTATTTATATAAATAAAATCTCTGCACACATAAACTGTCAATGTCAATTAATACAAACAGTGTGTCTTTCTGTCTTAGGATGTGCCTTTCTGACGTATTGTGCACGGGAGTCAGCCGTTAAAGCACAAAGTGCTCTTCATGAACAGAAAATCCTGCCAGGGGTGAGTCCTTTCTGTGTTTGTGTGTGTGTGTGTGTGTGGGTGGGTGTGTGGGTGTGTGGGTGGGTGGGGGGGGGGAGCATGACAGGGGTCTCACAACATTTGATCCCCTTTCATGTCCTGCCATCTCTCTGTGTGTGTGTGTGTGTGTGTGTGTGTGTGTGTGTGTGTGTGTGTGTGTGTGTGTGTGTGTGTGTGTGTGTGTGTGTGTGTGTCCTGTAAACACATCCAGACTGGGCTCAGCTCAGAGAGTGTGTGTCCATCTGTATTACTCCACTGGAGTGACGAGCTGTATGCATCCGCGAAGATTATTTGGATTATTCCCCACACCTTTTCAAGCTGCAGGCTCTCAGAAATGTGGCATTAAAATGTAAACGCGGTGCAGAGCAGAGCCGAGAGCGGCTGTTTGTCACAGAGCAGGGCTGAGAGTGATGACAGGGGGATGGAGGGTTGGTGGGGTGCAAATGCAGTAATTAATCCTATTAGCAGCGTGACACCAGGCTGACCTTTAGCTGAAGATCACTCCAACAATCTTCTCTCTATCCTTCCACTCCTCCTTCTGCTTCTCTGACACTCTTTGGATGGAGAGTTACACCCTTTCTTCTGTTTCTTTCCTCTGATCTGTTGCAAACTCTGTCTCCGTCCCCCATTTGATGTCTTTTTTTGTAATTTTCCTTTTGGATTTCCACATTTTTCTCTTTATTTCTGTCCTGTTATGTGCTCAAAAGTGAAACTGGTCTGATATTTTATCAGATGTTATGTTGAAATACAGGCGATCCCTGGTTGAGGGTGACAGATGGCCCTTTCTGTGCATCACTGAAGCACAAACACTGGTTTAATTTCAGAAAAGACAACAAGACAATGGGCAATAACTGAGGGCAGCCAAAGACAGACATTATACTGCTCACAGCTTTTCCTTTCATTCCGTTCTTTCTTCTGAGGAAGCATCATGTTAGTGATGAGTGTGTTTGTTTATGTGTGTTTCGTGGCCTCGCTGTCCTCTGGGAAGTGCTATTATGAGCAGTTCACTCTAATGCTTCTGTGTGTGTGTGTTTTCACAACAGGACATTTGTGGGATGTTTAGTTGAATTTGGTCAGCAGTAGTGATAATACCGTATTGACCCGAATATAAGACGATGTTTTTTTCTTGGAAATACATCTGAAAAAACGTGGCCGTCTTATATTTAGTGTCTAGACTTTGTCATGTCAATAATACACCCACAACAATAGGTGGCGCTTAATACATGTAAAACGAGCGTGCCATGAAATATGTAATGTAATGTGTGTTGTAAAGATCGTGAGTGAAAACAAAAGAAAAAGAAAAGCTTACAGCGGCATGAGTCGTGACTGTCGTGTTAGCCGATGGGACCAAACTTCCTCTGTAAGTGATTTTATAACATAAGACAGTACTCAGATTTGAAGACTACAATAAGATTTCACTTCTACTGTTAATAAAATGTTGGTAGGCTACTATGAGATGGATAGCCTAAATGTTATATAATTCAGATGGGCTACCTGTTATTTTTATGGTATATCAAAAAGTGTATATTTTTCAATGTCATTCTTGGTACATTTTACCAGTATTTACCATACTTTCAAAACAAAAATTAAAATAGGAATACTATGCAATATGAAAATAATTTAAGAAAAAATGTGTTTTACAGAGAAAAAAAACAACAACAAGATTTGGTTTTCAAAAAGGTACATCTGGAAAAAGGGGGGTTGTCTTATATTCGGGTCAATACGATAACACAGCAGTTCTGCTTTTATACCCATCACTGCTGCATTACATGCTTTTTGTGTATGTTTTAGGAGTAAAGTCCTGTTCACACCAAGAACAATAACTATAATAACTACATAACAATTTTTAACTATAACAATAACTATATTAGTGTCCACACTAACGGATAACTGCAACCTGGTCTCATGATGAAAACGTACCTCTGGGATCTTTTTCCCTTGCCTTTTGTTTTTTCCCCGTCATGGATTTACCTGCTGTCCAACTCCTCTGCCTCGAGCAGGAAGACCATTCCCTGAAGGATCACACCAGAGACTTTTTGGATTTGGCATGCCAAACTCACTATCTGGACCGCTTGCTTAGGCCGGCGAGGTAGACAACATAAAGCGAGCAGTCCAGATAGTGAGTTTGGCACGCCAAATCCAAAAAGTCTCTGTTCATGGCACGCCTCCCAGGGAACGGTCCCCGGTAGAATTTTGCCGCTTTTGTGGAGTGGGTGCTGGAGAAAAATGGACTATATTTCTCTGTCTGCACCCTTTGAAGAGGATATTTCCAGCCCCACTCCCGAACCAGAGACTAGCCAGCTGTCATCCAGCGGCACAGAGCAATTGGCTGACTCCACCGCAAACGGAGAGCCTGAGCCCACCACGACACAAGAGCCAGCGTGCAAAACCACGACTGAGCCTATCATCGCCCTGGAGCCTGAGCCTCAAGACCATTCTGACCAGGTGTGTGAGCCGGCAACATCGCCTGTCCCCAAAGGGAGTTTTGGTGGAGATCGAGGGCTTGGAGGGAAGCCCCACCCACACTCCCGCCACTGAGGGTGAGCTGCAACTGGTTACTGGATATTATGAGGAACTTATGAACATTTTTCAAATGGACCTGATTGACTGGTTTGGAGAGGTTGTTCCCAGTTCCCCTGAATCTCCATTGCCCCCTATGTCTCCTGAGTCTCCGCTGGTTCCTTCCAGCTCTCCTACGTCTCTTGCGTCTCCGCTGGTTCCGTCAATATCTCCTGTGTCTCCTAAGCACCCCCCCAGCCTCCCTCTCCCGCCTCCTCTAAAACCAGCCAGTTCCTCAGCCCTATCTCCTCTGGTGCCTGTCAGTCCCTCAGTTCACCCTCAGTCAGCGCCATCTGGGCACTCTGATCTGCCTCTGAACTTCCAGTCTCCAGCTCCGCCTAGGCGTGAGGATCCCCTGTCTCTGCCTCCAGCCTCCGAGTCCTGGAATCCACCTCAGTCCTTCAATCCATCAGCTCCACCTTGGCTCCTAGCTCCCTCGTCTCTACAGTGGCCCATCAGTCCACCAGCTCCACCGGGCTCCCTCATCCCTCCAGCTCCTCCTTGGTCAGTCGTCAACCATCCATCGCCTCGGGACTCCACAACCCCCCCACCCCCCACCCCCCACCAGGCTTCGCCTCGTCACTCCGTCCCTCTGGCTTTGTCAGGCTCCTCCTTCCCTCCGGCTCTGCCTTCGTCCTCAGCCTCTCCGGCTCTGCTGCGGTCTTCAGGATCCCCGCCTCCGGGGAGTGAACTGTAATGGTCATGGACTTTTAGTTGTGTTTTTCCCTGTTCCTGATCTCCTGTCTTTTGTTCTTTTGACCTAGTTTTCCTGAGTTGTCCTGATTAGTTATTCTGTTCAGCTGTGTTCATTCAGTTATTTCATTAGTCTCTCTCTTGCTTTTGTATAAATTCTCCTCATTTCTGTTCTGTCCTCGTCGGTTATTATTTGTGTCAATGTGCTGTGCTACCCTGCTCCTAGATTCCTTGTGTTCTCTCTGTGGATTATAATTAAAAGACTGTTCTTGAAGTTACTCCTTCATCGTGTGCCTTGTGAGACAGCAACATGTTACACCGCCAAGTAATTTTTGTGATATATTCGATGTGAAATGTCCATTGAGTGACGCTATAACTCTTATGCTCTGTGACGTTTTAAAATAACATACCATCTGCACTACACCTAAACCTACCCAGTAGTATGAACAAAAGCGAATGTTACGAAAAAACGTAATTGCAAGCATGCCGTTTTAGCTTGCTTTTTGATCTCTCATCATTCAGCTCTTTCATCGTGAGTCATGTTTTTGACGGGATTCGTACCCAAGGATTGGCATCCTAAGTCCAATTGACCGTTCGCAAAGAGCTTGATTGGCAGGTGATCTAACCAATCATAACGCCGAATCCACCATCTTGTCCAAAAGCTACAGCCGGAAACAAACATTAAATTAAATTTTCTACTAGGGCTGTCAAAATTAATGCATTAATAACGCGTTTACGCAAATTGATTTTAACTGCACTAATTTTATTGATGTGCGATTAACGCAGCGCGCATTTTCTGTTTAACCCGTGGCCTAACCCGTAGTTGGAGAAATGGAGATGCACAGTGTTGCCAACTTAGCGACTTTATCGCTAAATTTTGCGACTTTTCAGACCCCCCCTTTTTTTTATTTTTTTTTTTTATAAAAAAGCACCTCTTTAAGGTTTGCCCAAACCTCATTTAGTTTCTGAGATTCGCCGGTACTACCACACAAGCACGAGGACGGGATTGATCTTAGAAACACCGGGTGGATCTTCTTGAATTGTGGGGTTAATTTTAGCCACACCTTCACCGGACTGAGCACCTTGGCAATAATAAACGGTCCAACAAATTTGGGTCCCAGTTTACATGAGGGAAGTCTAAGAAGACAACCAGACCTTCTGACCACACACGTAAAGTGGGGGCTTGGAATGGCGATGGTCCGCCGACGCCTTGTTCCTCTCGCCAGTCCGAATGAGGGCTTCTCTGGCGAACCTCCAAGTACGGAGGCACATAGTGCAGTGCGGACCCTGGACTCCACCCCCAAGGTGACCGCTGCCACAACCCGTTCGGGATGCAGAATCGCCACGAGGGGGGTGGGGGGTGGGACTGGCTTTAGCTTCAGAGATCCGCGACAGCGCGTCAGGTTTACCATTCTTAGAGCCCGGGCAATAAGAGATGGTAAACCTGAAACTTCCAAAAAATAATTCCCAGCGAGCCTGCCTGGAATTTGTTCTTTTAGCGGTGCGGATGTATGCCAGATTTTTATGGTCAGTCCAAACGATAAACGGAAACCTCGCGCCCTCTAACCAGTGACGCCACTCCTCCAGTGCCAGCTTGACATCTAGTAACACCCTATTCCCGATGTCGTAGTTCCGTTCCGTGGGGGTTAGACAATGGGAGAAAAAGGCGCAGGGATGTATTCTCTCATCTGAAGGTGATCTCTGAGACAAAACTGCCCCAACCCCCACCTCGGACGCATTCACCTCCACAATGAACTGCCAGGACAGGTCAGGGGTCGTTAAAATAGGAGCTGAAATAAATCGACTCTTCAAACTCGCAAACGCAGTTTGGGCCTGCGACGACCAACAGAACCGTTTCTTAGTGGAGGTGAAATATGTCAGAGGAAGGGCGACCTGACTAAAGTTCTGAATGAACCACCTGTACAAATTGGCAAACCCCAGAAAACACTGGACCGCTCTACGACTATCTGGGGTGGGCCAATCAGCAACAGCTTTTACCTTGGCAAGATCCATTCGGATACCTTCAGGTGAGAGAATAAACCCCAGGAACAGAACTGACCGTGCGTGAAACTCACGCTTCTCCACCTTGGCAAATAAACGATTCTCCAGCAGCTGCTGGAGCACTCGCCTGATGTGCTGGACATGATCGTGCTCGTTCTGGGAGAAGATCAGGATGTCGTCAAGGTAGACAAACACAAACTGATCGATCATGTCTCTGAGCATGTTGTTGATGAGTGCCTGGAAGACCGCCGGGGAGTTTGAAAGGCCAAAAGGCATGACCAAGTATTCAAAATGCCCCGTATGGGTGTTAAAGGCAGTCTTCCATTCGTCCCCCTCCCTAATCCAAACCAAGTGATAAGCACTGCGGAGGTCCAACTTCGCAAAAGAAGGTTGCCCCCTGCAAGAGCTCAAAGGCCGATGACATCAATGGCAAAGGATAACGATTCTTTACCGTGATATAATTCAACCCCTGATAGTCTATACATGGGCGCAGCGAACCATCCTTCTACTCCACAAAGAAGAACCCCGCCCCAGCTGGAGAGGAAGAGGGATGGATAATGCCTGCTACCAGAGAATCGTGAATATACCTCTCCATGGCCTCCCTCTCTGGGCCGGGCAGAGAGTAAAGACGCCCCTAGGTGGGGAAGTGCCAGGCAACAGGTCAATCGCACAGTCATACGGGCAGTGCGGAGGCCGAGATGAAGCTCGGGACTTACTGAACACTGACTTACCAAACTGTAGTGAAGCTAGAAACTCAGCACGACCACCAGATGGCAGTCGAGTCGTAGTAACGCTCACCATATGCTCCCCCTTGCGTGATAAGTGTCGCCCCGCTACAGGGCATGCAGCTGCCACATGCCCCGCCTCAACGCAGTAGAGACACAGCTGATTGGCCAGGTGACGGCGTCGCTCCCCTACAGTTAGCCGTGCTCTTCCGACCTGCATAGGCTCCTCCTCTGGGAGGACGCGGCGTTGAGACAGAGTTTCACAGGTAGTCACCAACTCGGCACCCGTGATGCGCTTGCGGGGAACTCCCCCTCTTCGGTACCTGGAACGGAGGGCAATCCGGTCGTCGACTCGAATAGTGAGGTCAATCAATCCATCTAAGCCCCCTGGCAGCTCGAGGGAATATATCTCGTCCTTCATGTTCGCCGCCAGATCGTGGAGAAAGTGATTCCAGAGTGCCTTCTCATTCCAGCCGCAGGACGCGGCGAGCGTACGGAACTCAATGGAGTACACGGACACGGAGTGCTCGCCCTGCTGCAGCACTGACAAGGTTCGTGCCGCCTCAATTCCCCGAGCCGAGTGATTGAACACTTCCCACATCCCACATGACCATGCCCCACTCTCTCGCTTGGCCCAAAAAGAGGGTGATTACGTACACTACCCTGGATACCTCAGTGGGAAAACAGGAAGGTTGGAGAGCGAAAATCAGCGAGCATTGGGACAGGAATGACCGACATGAGTTGGGCTTACCCAAGTAAGGAGCGAGCGGATTAAGCCGCAGTTCTGTGTGGCGAGGAGCTGCTCCTTCCAGGCCAAGAGCGGGTGCTGCCGTTCGACCTGCAGAAGAGGTGACATGTAGCTGGTCCAGCCGTTACACCAACTGGTTCAGCTGGAGCGAAACCTCCGCATAGGCGGAGCCTCAAGTTCTTCCTGCTGCTGACCCAGTAGAATGCCCTGCTGCAAGAGGGCTCGGTGCAACTCTGTTTCCTCTGCTGAATCCATGCGTGGTGAGTTGATTCTGTCAGGTGTGAGTGATAGAGGACTCAGATGCAGAGTAGAGAACGAAGAAACTTTATTTCTCGCCACCAAAATACAAAATAACATAAACAATAATTAACAGCTGCTTAAGAAAGCGGAGATTCCAGAGCTGGCCGGCAGCGTCTGCGGACCATACAAGCTGCTGGATCTCCGTATTACGATTCCCGCAGCACATGGGAACAGAAGGTCAGAGAAAGCAGCGTAAATCTTACACAGAGCACTAGCCAGGACAAAACAATCTACTCACAACGCGGAGCAGGAAAGTAGGGACATATAAGGGAGTGGGGGAATGAGCGACAGGTGGGGGAGAGTCAGCTCGTGATCTGTGTACTCCCGCTGCACCATCAGCACTGATTGACCAGACCACGAGCTGGCGAACCTGACAGGACAACACAGACAGCAAGAGGAGCCGGGAAGGCACCCCGACCCGTGACAGGATTTAATATACTGATACACATGCATTTTCTTTCTCAACTGTTTATGTTAAGACATACTAACTGATTGTGTTTACTAGGATATTCACCAAAACGCAAATTTATTCATCCATGCACAAAAAAAAGCAGAAGAGAGCTCAATTTTAACATTCGTGCGGTGTAGACGTGGCTGTCTGTGTGCATGCGCTTCAGAAAACTTCTCACACAGCTCTTGACTGTTCCGCCAATGATCCCGAACATCTTTTATGCTCGCCTTGTGCCTTCGGGCAGTCCTTATCGTGTCCTGATACGTGAGTTTGAATGAGAATGCGAGTTGGCGGTAAAACATAATGCATAGACGGACATTATGTGAAAAGGTGGACCGTGCCAAAATAAAGGTGCTTATTTATACCTCAGATATCGATATTTTACGAGTGGCATCAGTGCATCGTATCGTCAGACATCGTATCGATGTATCGATCCATATCGATGAATCGTTACACCCCTCTGAAGCACCCATATTTGTTCATGCCCATGTTGATTAGAGTATTAAAAACTTAAATTAAGGTACATTTAGAACAGATAAAAATGTGTGATTAAGTTGCGATTAATCATGAGTTAACTCATGACAATCATGTGATTAATCACGATTAAATATTTTAATCGATTGACAGCCCTATTTTCTACCTATTAGATTGCGTTAATGTCTACACCTACCCTAACCCTAAACAATAGTGCAAAAACAGTATTTATTGTTGTACAGTGTGACAGAAATTATGCTATATTGATGTGCACATACCCAGGAACCGCAGCTTTATCCCTTCTAGCCTTAACCACAAATCAGAAAGGAGAGTAGATTAACTTTGGTGGACTTGAAAAATAGTGTGTTCCACGGTTGAAATAAAATATGTTCTGATGTTCATTCATGTTCGTTTCGTCCTTTAAGTAAAGGAAAGTTCCCACAGGTACATTTTCGTCATGAGATCAGGTTGGATACCTGGGATACCAGGTAGGATAACTATAACAATAACTATATTAGCATTGACACCAGTGGATGATAACCATGATACCATAAAGCACCATCATTTAAAATGATAACTACATTAGTGTCCACACCAACTCATGATAACTGTAATGATAACTATAACAATAACTATATTAGTGTTAATTTCACACCAACAGATGTTAACTATAACGATAACTGTAATGATAACTGTAATGATAGCTTTACTAGCATCCACACCAACAGTCAATAACTATAACAATAACTATAATGATAGCTATATTACCATCCACACCAATGGATGATATCTATAACGATAACTAGCTATATTTGCGTCCGCACCAACACACAATGACTGTAATGATAACTATAACAATAACTAGGTTCAAACCAATGGATGATATCTATAATGCTAATTATATTATCGTCCACACCTACAGACAATAACTATAATGATAAATATATAAGCATCCATATCAATGGACAATAACACTCTGTTAATTATAAGCGTGCTGCAGTTCTGTCATAAATGCTCAAGCTCTTCAAAGTCGGTAGATTCTGATTGGCTGTCAGTGTTTTTATCATTCATCAGCTTGAGAAAAAATTGCTCGGAAAGTGATTCCAACGATACTATTACAAATGTGTAGTTATATTTATCGTTGTAATTCTTTGTTGTGAACAGGCCTTAACAGTCACAAATTTTGCTATTTCTGATCATTTAGAAATAGTAGATAGTTCCTGAATGAATTATGGTGTGTGAACCTAATTAATTACACTATAGATCGCATTTTTATGTTTTCTGTTAGCGCTGAGGTTAGTCTACAGAATTGATAACCAGCTGCTTATAGGAACAATAGAAATCTATGGAAGTCCCCCATTGGGATACATAAGTAAATGTGTGTTTGTGTGTGTGTGGTGAAGCATGTTTATGTTTTTATGAAGGCATATATATCATTAGCTAATTACACTTTGGAGGGGTGGGGGGAGTTGTAAGGACATAAATCACAAACACATTAGTCTAAATGTAATTAGTGACCATTAAGCACACTGTGCTTTTCATCTGAATCTACACACACACACACACACAAACTGCTTTTAGAAAACAACTTGCATGCACTACCCACCCCTAAATTAATTTACATTTAAATGATATAGTCATATTCATGGCTTATACCACTCCCTTCCCAGAGTGACTCAGGCAGTGTCTCTTGGAGTGCAGAGATGAGGAGGCTCATATCGGCGCTGGCAGTGGTCGTTCTGGGACAAACACTGTCTGATAATGGACTGTAATGGATTGTGGGTAGTGAGGGGGTGGAGCAGAGGCTGTGCTGTAACAGCACACAGAAGCAGTGACATGAATCCAATGACAGCAGCTGCTGGAGTCCAGAGTAAAGCCAAGAGGATTTCTAGAGGTCAAACAGGAGTCACGCAGCAGAGTTTGGGATGGGTGTGCACTGAATTCTGATTGAGCAGTGAGTAGCATAGAGATATACAGTAAAGACCTACTAACTAGAGCTTGGAATAAAATAACAGATAATAGCATACAATCTAGCCTGTTCATGTAGTATACTTAGAAAAACTGAGTATACAATCAAAAAGTTTGACATGCTGCTTTCTAGGGTAATAATCGATAATAAAAATCATTGGTAACACTTTACAATAAGGTTCATTAGTTCACATTAGTTAACATGAACTAACAATGAACAATACTTTTACAGCATTTATTAATCTTAGTTAATGTTAATTTCAGCATGTACTAATGCATTATTAAAATCACGAGTTAATGCACTGTGAACTAACATGAACAAACAATGAACAACTCTATTTTTATTAACTAACATTAACAACGACTTATAAATAGTGTAATAAATGTATTGTTCATTGTTTGTTCATATTAGTTAATACATTAACTAATGTTAACAAATGACGCCTTATTGTAAAGTGTTACCAAATCATTGACAATGAATGTCATTACTGATTAGTTGCGTTTGCCCACCGTGCATGGAAAACTTCTGCCAGTCACATCAAATTATACCACTGAATAACGCATTTCTATGGACGAAATGAATCTACATTAATCTAATAGTGGAAGAAACAGAATGATCTGCTTCGGAAAGGTGCATGATCCAAGCTGCCCAAAACATGTCAATGCTTTATTTTAAACTTCAAGCTAATGCATTAACGTAACATGGCTCATCCTGTCAGGCAGCGCGTCAACAGACTGAACACAGTAGAGAGGGAGAAAATTAATATGCAGCGCAAAAATATTCATTTTTTGTTTAAATATCTGTTATTGGATGTTAAATTTAGGTTTAAAAGTCAACATGTAATTCAAGCATGTTATGATAGTAACTGTAAAGGAATAACAGCGTTTAATTGAACATAAATTTAAGACTTTCCTTACATTTACAGAATAAAGAAATGACAGTAACAGGTTAATGTATTCAGAGTGAATGTGTGTGTGCATGCAGAACATTCCTCTCATCTGTTAACACTGAGTTTGTTTTTTCTTTTATTATTTCCATTTTTAATGTAGGGATTTAAACTGTCCTTTGTCCATTTGTCTATTTAAACTCTCAATTTAAACTGTGCTTTATAACTCTTTTGCACATAATGTATAGCATAGATATAGATATGTTGACCATACAGTATGTTTATAGCATTCAGTTGGCACGTGTATTTGAAGGACAGCATTGGGCAGCTTGTGGAATAGTGTATTTTGTCAATAAAAAAGAACAACTTATCTGATTAACTAAAAAAAATAATCGGCCAACTAATCAGTTATCAAAATGATCATTAGTTGCAGCCCTACTGCTTCCATGCTGCAAGATGCTGAAAAACTGAAAGATGTGATACATAGCCAAAGGTTTACATAGACTAATAATTAATCAGCATATCATGCAATTAATTAAATTAAAGTCCTAATAGATAGATGCATACAGACTGTACATATACAACTGCTCAAAAGTTTGGGGATTTTTGAAATAAATTAATACATTTATTCATCAAGGATGCATTAAACTGATCAAAAGGGACAGTAAGGACATTCATAATGTTACAAATTATTTCTATTTCAAATAAATGCTGTTTTCTTTTGAGCTTTCCATTCATCAAAGAATTGTGAAAGATAAAACGTGTCACAGTTTCCACAACAATATGAAACAGCACAACTGTCATTGATCATAATCAGAAATGTTTCTTAATGTTCAACATATGAAAATGATTTCTAAAGGATCATGTCAGAAGATCTCATCCTAAGAAGATCAGAAGAAGTCTGAAGGACACTGAAGACTGGAGTAATGATGCTGAAAATCAAATTCAGCTTTGATCACAGAAATAAATTACATTTCAACATATATTCATATTGAAAGAAGTTGTTTAAAATTTTTATTATATTTTATTGTTTTTTGTATTTGTATCTGTATTGTATTTTGAACAAATAAATGGATCAAATGCTTGATGAGCAGAAAAGACTTCTTTACCTTTAAAAAATAAATAAATAAAAAAATAACCCCAAAAAGCTGAATAGTAGTGTATACACCCACTTAATAACTAAACTTTTGAAACCTCTATGAAGATCCAGTTTTACATTGCAGTCAGATCACAATTTTTGTCCAATTCCTAATTGATAATCTCTTTTTCTCTCTTCTCTGAAGCATAAAGGGATTGGGGCAGTGAGGAGAGATGAGATGAGATGAGATGAGAGGAGCTGAATGAGCTCCGGAAGGTCAGAGGGAGAATGAAGAGATGAATAGAGCTGTGGGAGGATGGGAAATAAACCTTTGCCTTAATGAGAGAAATACAGCTGTCAGTCTGCACTGAGGCATCTGACAGGGTTAAACTGATGTGACACGCAGTGTTCGTGGGCATTTCCTGTTCTGAATCTGCTTTTATCAGCTTCTAGGGAATCTGCTATAGTGAGGATCTGAACAACAGCAGCTCTTTTAGGAGTGTGTGTCTGAATGTGCGGTCATTCTAATACAATTCTATTATCATGAAGCCATGATACAGTGATGCTGGGAAATTATTACTGCTGCTTGTTGAGGCTCATGCAGTATCAGATCTTGAGGTTTGTTGAGGAGCGCTGCGCTGTTACATTTATATCACACTTACACCTCACACTTAATGTTATCTACACTGTAAAACTGGTGGCATGCATTTGTCACCTTGAAGAGCTATTTGCTTAATTTAACCTACAATTTTGTTTTGTTGGTATAAATGATTTTTTGTAATATTACTGTAATATTGACTTGTATAAAACCAGTTGATTTAGGTCACTGCCCCCCCCCCCCCCCCCAAAATACCATAGCCACATAGACAGTGCAACATGTTTTTGTATTAGTATTAGTAACACACTCTCACACTCACACACACACACACACACACACACACACACACACACACACAGTATAAGATAGAAGATGGAAGGTTGCTAGGGAACATGAATGATGCAACAAGTGAATGCGGAATGGAAATGTTTGGGAGAGAAAGAAAAATCATATTGTGTATGCTTGTGTTGTAAAATTAAATGTGTGTGCATGCATGCGTGTGTGTGTGTGTGTGTGTGTGTGTGTGTGTGTGTGCGTGTGCGTGTGCGTGTGTTTTATATTGTAATCCAGCATGAAAACAAAATATCAAACTAGCTTCACACACACAGTGAGGAGGTTCAGCCCAGTGACTGTATGTTGGCTGGGGATGGAGGGAGAAAAAATGCAATTTGTTGAATAATCCTCAGATTTAATACTGCATAATCCATGAAAAATCCTTTCAGAATGACTGCAGGGTCGAGATTTACAGACCGTGTGCTTCTTGCTGTGTGTGTTTTGTAGGAGGCGTGCGTGCGTGTGTGCGTGTGCGTGTGTGTGTGAGCGAGTGCATGAAAATCTATTTATGTGTGAGAGAGACTTAATATAAACCCTACAGATGTGTTTAAATCAAACCCTCATCTAGCAGGATTATGATGAGGTGCCTGAGGATTCTGCTGCGTGTACGTGTAGATATGCTTTATTAAATAATCATTTTGTATTTCACCTAGAAGAGAGTGTGTTATTTGATAGCTTTTTTCAGTACATCATTGTATGTATGTATGTATTTATTTATTAATTACCCTTCAGCAGTCTATCTGAGAGCAGAGGATGGGTGTTAGTCATGTGATGAAAGCTCTGGCTCTGAACTACTGAAGGTCAGAGCAGCTTCACTAAGTGATCGGGTCACTCTTATTTTAGTATCATTCATATACTATTATAGGTTTTGTTAATAACTTATAATTAAAATAATTTGATTTTAATTTTACATTTTAATTTTAATTAAGTTTTAGTAATTTCACTGTTTTTACCATTATTTTTTATGTCTATATGGTTTAATTAAGCTTTAGTTTTTACTTTCAGTTTATTTATTTTTTTATTACTTCAGTTTTTATATATTTTATTTTATTTCACTTAATGTTTTTTTGTTCTTTCTTTTTTTCTTTTATGGTTTTAGTTATAGTTATAAATGATGCACCATTTTCACCTGTTGGGCCATTAAAAAACACACACACACACACACACACACACACACACACACACACACACACATATTGAGTTATCAACAACCTGTAGCAACCACCTAAAAGAAACCATCTTGCAACACCCTAGAAAACACCCAAACGTTTGTTCAGTCAGAAAGGCATGGACAGATATTTAATGTTTCAAAATATTTAATATTTCTACTCTTTTCTTTCCTGCTCTCATCGTTCTCTTCCTCTTCTATTTGTTCTTTTCCCTGCTATCCCTCTCTCATCCTCATCCTTTATTTAACCACTGATTTGAACAGTTGTCCATGGCAACAAGCATCCTTGTTTACCTACCATCAGCATGATGATGTGGTCAGCATGCTGCCATGACAACAGAGGAGGCTGTTTCCTCTGTTACCATGGCGATGATGCAGAGTGTCACTGTGTTACAGAAATAATGAATAGCAAATGTTCCAGAAATGTTCCTAGTAAATATAATGGTGGTGCAAGCGGCCCTTGGACTGACAACTAAGAAATGTCTTGGGGTTTTTGCTCTTTTTTTGTCTTGTTTGTTGATGTTGTAGATCATTATTTCTCAATCATTGTCTGAAGGCCCTCAACTCTCCTCATATTTGTCTATCTCACTCCTCATGTTGTGCTTTTCTCTCTCTCCCTCATTTCTCATTCATGTCTTCACTGTGTTGTCTATCTGCAGTTTGTCCTTCACAGTCTCTCAGTCCTCCTGTATTCTCAGTATCTCTATCTCTCTCCATGACTAAGCACATCGCTGCGCTCGTGACATTTTACAAATGAGCTTCGTGACTCTAGAAAACTAGAGCGTGTCTCTTCTCTCCCTCGCTCTCGCTTTCACTCCTACACTGATAAAACGCTTTGTAATTTCAGCAGAAAAGCATGTGGAATACTACAATTGAAATCTGTTAACTAAGTTACCTTGCCATATATAATAGGCTATAAGCCTCTTGCAAAAATTGGTCCCACTTTATATTAGGTGGCCTTAACTACTATGTACTTACATTTGAATGAATAATTTGGTACAATGTACTTATTGTGTACATACATGTTTTTACATTGTACTTACATTTTTAAACATACCTATATGTAATTACATCTGTAATTAATTTCTGTAATTACATTTATAATTACACTGTTGACCCATCCCTTACACCTTAACCCACACTTAAATTTACACACACATCAAACCTGTCCCTAACCTTACCTGTATCCCTCCTCAATAGCAGCAATAGTGTTTTGCAATACAATATGAACAAAATAAGTACATTGTACTTATTTTTTTATATAAGTACATAGTAGTTAAGGCCACCTAATATAAAGTGTGACCCAAAAATTATATATATATATATATATATATATATATATATATATATGCTGACATTATCTATTATACAGTGTATTCATAAGACAAAATGTGCAGTAAAAATAAAATAAAAGGTTAATATGTGTTGAGGTAAAAATGCAAGCCACAGTTTAAGAGGGGAAAAGAGGTTCCCGTCGTATTTAATGAGTGTATTTTATTAAATTGATATTTTTCTTATTTTTGTTGCTGATCATGTACGTATGTTGGAGTCTTTTATGTTACATTTTGCATTTTACCCCTGTGTTATTGTGGTGGGTTATCAGTGTACTTCAAGCAGATTTTAGCTTAATGTGTAAATCAGTAATTAATGTGTATCAATGACACCTTAAAAAAAGTGTAATGTTATTATGTATGTCTGATGTATGCACACACTGTCAACAGATTTGATCACTAGTTGATTTTAAATACACTTAAAGAATGCTCTGTATTAGTCTTCATCTTTTCTTAAAATCTTGTTTATGTCAAGAGCTGTCTCTATCTTTTCATTATATATTACAGTCTTTATGTTTTACTGTTATTTTTTCTCCCATTCCTAGTGAAATCAGTCTTGGTGGTTTCATTTTGAGCCAGTTGAGCCTGTTATTTGATCAATCAAGTTTTAGTCCACTAAACATCTGGGAATTTTAGTCTATCTTTAGTCAGTTAAAAACTTTTTTCACATTTTTTGTCATGCTGCACAATGGTTAAACTAATTATCACAATTATTCTGCTCAAAATTTTAATTGTGCTTGCTGATCGTGGTTGTTGTCATTTGAGGAATTACAACTGACTTACTGTATATATTACTACTGCACTTTCACCTATAAGCACAAATCTCGAGGATGTTAACCAGGGGCGTATGCAGCGGACGGGCCTGACGGGCACAGGCACGGGCGTCATGCCCATTCAAAGTGAGGCAGATTTTTGAGCCAAGTGGATTTTGAATGCAGCTTTCAAAAGATAAAAAAATAGCCGATTAATATTTTCTATATTTGATACAATCACACCGGCGTGAGTCAAATCATCAGCTGCTAAATTCAAATCTGAGTTTGCTGGCTGGTGCTGATGCGTTTTACAGCACTGCACATTATAACCAATCACACGCGATTCTGTTGAGTTTATGAATGCAATGACCAATCAGAGGCGTTCAGATGAGTCATCGCTAAAATGCCGGTGTTTTCTTCACTCGCTCGCTGACTGAATACCTCTTTCTGGCGAATTCTCTCGTTAGAAACTATAAAGTGCAAATGTCTGCACGAATATGTAAGTGAGATATTCATTTCACAGTGTAAACAGCTTCAGTGATTTTAATGGGAGTTGTTGAGAGTGTCTGAACTCTAGACCGTCAGTGAAAATGTTCTTTGCTCTCTTTCTGTACAAGGAAAGTGTTATGATAAGTAGCCTAACTTAATGCTTTTATTCACATGAACTTTCAATGTTAAATTCACATGAAATATAAAGTCAGTCGTATTAAAATATGTTCTAGCATGACACCCATATCTGTTAATTAAGTAAACAGACAGGTTTTTATGCATAGTTAATAGATTACATTGTTAGGTTACTTTGACCATCGCCCACTAGATCAACTAACATAATCTATAAAGTGAGAATCAAGATATTTCGAATAAAATGTATCAAATAAAAAGGAAGAAAAATAAATAAAACATAAGTGCTGTTGTGGCTGCTCTGTGTCACATGACCAATGAGGCCTGTTGTTGTTATTATTATTAAGTTACTTTTATTATTAAATCAATAGGCCTATTACAATTAATTTGCCCCGCAATAATTTCATGGCGCATCAGTATAATAAAAGATAGCTAACTCCTCATTGAAAATGCTTTTAAAAAGGTCTTTCAAAACAGGTTTATTATACAATGAATTATAGGCCTGTAATTAAAATGATTAACACTGAAATCATCAATGAAAAAGCTTCTGTTTAACACGAAATAGGCCTATGTTTCTTCTCTTTTTTTTTTCTTTTTTTTTTTTCTGCTAGCCTATGTTCGGGCCACAAGAGAAATGAATTAAAACATTTAGCTATATATCATTATCAGCAAATATGAAATAACAACGCGTGCTGGGTAGTTCACTTACAAACTAGTCCGTTACTGATTACAAGTTACATAACGGTAATTGTAGTTAGTAATATAATCTGTTGGATTACACACATAGGTAATGTATTCAGACTACTTTTCAATTACTTTTGACCTATACTTGTATAAAAATATTTTCGATTCTTTGTTTTCAACATCATGAAGTGCATTAAACATAACACCAGGGTTTCCCAAACTGGGGTTCCTCGAAGAGCTAATTGTGTGACCTTTCCATTTTCTGTGTAATTATAGCGAGTGTGCAGTTCCCTGAATCTAGAAGATTTTCTGAACGTACAGTATATGTATATTCTGAATGAACTTTTAAGAAAGGGGAATTTTTTTTTAGGTCAAATCAATACATTATGAATAATTTACGGTAACAGTGACTCTGAGTATGAGCATTTTAAAATGTAATATAATCTAATTACAAATACTTAATTTTTTGGAATCTGATTGCGTAATCCAGATTGCATGTAATCAGTTACAGCACTGACAAATAACACAAAAAGAGTTTGTATTGTGGCACAGAGGTGTGAGCCGAATCTCTCAGCGGAGATCGCTAAACTTTGTGTTTGTCAGTGTTTTCAGATAATCAGAATGTGCGGATGGTTGCTAGGTTGCAAAGGTCTAGTAAACACAGGACAGAAGATTGTTGTTGTTTTAAGTGAGCAGCTCTGACTCGGGGACTTAAACTCCTGATATCTGGCAACCCCAAGCATGAAAACTGGTGGGGGTCTAAATGTTTTCTCCTCTTTTTTTATTGAAGAAAATATAGAGAAATTCTGGATGTATAGAATTTGTTTTTGTTTGTTTTTTTAAGCTACATTGCAGTCTTTTTCATCTCCCTTCTTCCCTTAGATCAATTACATCTTTCCGTCTCTTCAGGACTAATTTATTATCTCATTTGAAAATAACTTTCTTATGTTTTTAAATTTAGGCTTAGAATCGCCTTTAGATTATATCAACTTTTGTCTGTTATTTTTTCTATTATTTGTTTTATTATTTATCTATTATCTTTGATAAATTACTTATATCTATTATTTATTTATTTATTTTTATTATTATTTATTTATCAGTTTAGTGATTTATTTATTTTTATTTTTTTTGTGTGTATTACTTATGTGTTGTATATTGTATTGTTTAATGTATGTGCTATTGAGTCCCTCGAAAATGAGATGGAGGATCTCAAGGGGCTTTCCCTTTAATAAAATTCAAATTCAAATCAGAGATATCAATAACAGAATGAACACTACTAGCAGTACCATGGCAATGCATTATAAACCACTCTGATTCCCAACATCTCACTGGCAGATTCACACATTCACCCACACATGCTGTTCAGTGTAATCCAGCGTGTCTCTGTAATCCGGATGGCCATCATTCTAAAGCTGATCTCTACAATCCTGTGCACATTAGTTGAAGTGCAGGGCAGCATGTTCAAAAGGTCACAGGATATAAATACTGAAGAGCATATGGAAATCAGCATTAAGCATTAATGCAAAGTGAGGGACCGCAGATTGCTACGGTATGTGCTGGCATGGGAAAAAAATAGGTGTAGAAGTCATCAAGGTGTAAAAATACAAGGCCATGGTTATGTACTGTGCATGGGAAGCCTGAACGCATTGGTAAAATTGTCTTGTATGTTGCATGAATAGAGACTGTATGTTGTGTAAATTGAATTATTTTTATTCAGTTTATTCATGTTTGTTTTTCAGATGAATCGGCCTATTCAAGTGAAGCCTGCAGACAGTGAGGGGAGAGGAGGTAAATCATCTGTTGTACATCTTTATTTGGCTTATTATAAAGATTTTTAATGACTTCTGCTCATCAAGGCTGCATTCAGTTGATCATATAGTTATATATATATAAACTATAGAGTAATATTGTGAAATGTTTAAATTTAAAGTAACCATTTTCTATGTGAATATCTGTTAAACTGTAATTTATTCCTGTGATCAAAGCTGAATTGTCAGCATCATTACTCCAGTCTTCAGTGTCACACGATCCTCCAGAAATCATTCTAATCAAGTCTAATAATGAGAAATGTTTCTTGAGCAGCAAATCATCATTAATACTGAAAACAGTTTGTGCATATGTGTGTAAATTCAAAACAACACCATTTGTCCAAGATAAAATGTATTTTACTGACTGGCACCTGTACATTTTATTCATCTGAACACTTCCATCGGTTTGCTGATACAAGCTTATTGTTCAGTCAGCATTAGAAACTACTATACTAACACTACTGGTAAAAGTTTTAATGAAACATTTCAGCTACTACAACTAACACTCTGTTCACGGTCAAAACAGTGTGCTAAACGGGAGCTATACGAGTGTTTTGATGAGACGGTCTGTTTTTAAAGGAACAGAGGAAGTTAATGCACTCTGTGAACATTACAAAGAAAACATTCAATAAATTAACATTAAAAGGGTGAAATAGAAAAAAATATATACATTTTTGGTCTGAAAGTCTCTCTTTGACACACACAGAAACCGTTGTCAGTTATACAGCAGAAATTCTGTGAAATCTCTATTGCTTGCAGTGTGAAACCGGCCTAGCTGTCTGTATCTTCACAGGCCTCATTTCACCAGATTAAAAAATAATAGGCCTGGTGTTGGAAGGCTTATTTTCCATGGAGTCGCTCTCTTGAACAGAATAAGAAACCACCAACTGGCTTTCATTGGCGGGTGTTGTTGGGCTGATAGGAGACATCAGCATACGGTCGGTTTCAGGGCTGTCACCCTCTCTCTGAGTGGCTGCAGTGAACGTGGATTGACGTTTTCGTACTTCTGTGGTGATCAAATATATCAAAATGATCGCCAAGATGAGCCCCAAAACTACAGTGAACAGAGTTGCTTTATTGCAGCTGCAGTGTGTCTGGTCTCCTGGACCGGAGCGTTTCTCTGCGTGAATCAAACAATAGAATCAGGCTTATAGACACTGACTGCTTTTTTCAGGGTGAAAATACAGTGCAAAATGCACCAGATTGTTATTATGCCAAAGTTGAATGGTAAAATGAAATGCAATACAGTGCAATCAAGTTTCCCATGTCTTACCGTTGACATGCAGCACATAGGCATGTGGGTTTCCTTTAACCGTTTCATCATCCACAAAGCAACGGTATATTCCAGCATCTTCCTTGCGAACACAAGTGATGGTCAAAGAGAGGTCGCCGGTCTTGAAGCAGTTGTTCTGCAGCGAAGCTCTTTTCTCGTAGCCTTTGCCAGGATTCACGGATCCGTCCATCTTGTAGTGCAAAACTCTTTCGTTGTTATGCAGCCAGGTCACGTCTTTGGCATAGCGTGCATAACAGCTCAGGGTGATGTTGTCCGTTTTTTCTGCATTCTCATTTGGAGCATCTGTAGTATAGGGAACATGATTTAAATCAAAATCAATTGATGATCATGAGCTAATGATCTACTTAAGTACCTCTTTTATACACGACCAGTCAAAAGTTTGAGGTAATTAAGGTTTTTTTAAATTTTTTAAAAGGTCTCATTTATTTGATCAAAATACAGTAAAAACAGTAATATTGCAAAATATTATTGCAATTTAAAACAGCTGTTCTCTATGTAAATATCTTATAAAATGTAATGTATTTCTGTGATGCGCAGCTGTATTTTCAGCATCATTACTCCAGTCTTCAGAGTCACATGATCTTCAGAAATCATTCTGATATACTGATTTGCTGCTCAAGAAACATTTCTGATTATTATCAATGATGAAAACAGCTGTGCTGCTTCATATTTTTATGTAAACCGTCATATGTTATCATTAAAAAGCTGAAATAATGTAAGGATGCATTAAATTGATCAAAGCTTCTATTTCAAATAAATGTTGTTTTTAAACTTTCTATTCATTAAAGAATCCTGAAAAAATATTTCATGGCTTCCACAAAGTGTAAAAAAAAATCTAATGTTTTTTGTAAAAAAAATCTAAATTATTCCAAACTTTTGACTGGTAGTGTATGAATCAGTTAGAGTAGAGACTCACATAAGACATCCAGATTAACTGGAGTTTTCTCCCCATCACAGATGAACTCATAGGGCCCCTGGTCCGTGTATTTGGCTGATTTGAGAAGCAGCTGGTTATCTTTACATGTGAATTCTTCCTGAAAAATTTTGCCAATTGTGCACAAATGTTTTTTGTATGTGGCGATAGTGGTGTCTGTGGGGGGTCTCTTTCTCCATTCAGCGTGATCACAGCCGCTGGCGTTACCGGGGAATGTGTACGCTTGGTTAAGTAACACAAAATCAGACCGAATACTCTGGCAGAACGCTCCTGAAACAGAATCACAGAAGAAATAGACAAATAAGCACTGAGCAATATTAATTAACAATACACTCTTAAAAATAAAGGGTCCTTATTGGCCACTGTGGAAGCTTTAACATCCGTGGAACCTTTCCCTTGCACAAAAGGTTCTTTATGGTGGAAAAAGTTTCTTTAGATGATTAAAATGTTCTTCACACTAAGAATAAATTAGTTATTTTAAGAAGTAATCATTGAAATGTTCTTTGAGGAACCAAAATGGTTCTTTTGTGGCATTGCTGTGATAAACATGCCTTTGGATCCTTTATTTTTAAGAGTATATGTTAACTATAGATTTAAGGTTAAGGATTTGGTTAGTTTTTGTAATATTTTTTTCCACAATTTACTCTTGACTTAGAATAAAGTATTACTGGGATTTCAAACAGCAAGGAAAACACTGTATAGTGAACAGGTATACAGCTATACATATGCATGCAGTTTAATTGCAAGAAAAATATTACTCAGGCAAATGCATATGAAATATACAGTATTGTGCCTTAGTACTGAATCAGTATCAGTATGGCTGTGATTGTAATTGTTTATACTGTATAAAGAAACAACAACAAACTAAATAATAAAGATGAAGACAAAAAGAGAGAGAGATGGCCTACCTTTGTAAAAGGCCACCATAAAAACCAAAATCAAATTCAGAATAGTCTTCAGTGTGATGCACTGAAACACACACCAGCAAATACTGTTATATGTCATGTCAGTCATCGTGCTCAGCTTTAAATACAGTCAGAATGCAATATATGAGGCATGAGGGTCAGCTGTGAGCTGGTTAACAGCACGTAGATTAGCTGCAGATTTGTTCAACCCAAACACTCACAAGTCATGATTGTGAATTTCTGTAATGGAAAAATGACTTTTTATTTTTACTTTTTTACTTTACTTTTTACTCTGTCTTAAAAAAAAAAAA
This sequence comes from Acrossocheilus fasciatus, assembly GCA_036784905.1. Lineage (NCBI taxonomy): Eukaryota > Metazoa > Chordata > Actinopteri > Cypriniformes > Cyprinidae > Acrossocheilus > Acrossocheilus fasciatus. The sequence goes on from CM071953.1 coordinate 1,874,900, forward strand.
AAACACTAGCTACGTCTACTGTGCTGGACTAACTGAGACTTGTCATGGCACTTGGATACTGCTGTATTCTCGATGGTCTGATTGCTTCTATTGTTCTCATTCGTACGTCGCTTTGGATAAAAGCGTCTGCTAAATGATTAAATGTAAATGTAAATGTATTGTTTTACCTGCATTGTTGAACACGATGATCTGATGCGGTCACTGGCCCGATGAATACAGAACCGTAACTGACCAAATGTTTATTTCATTTCACAGCAAAAGTACTCTACATCAACAATATAAAGGCTCTAAATATTGAGCAGTTTCCAGAGCTGTCGATGTTTCATCAAAATGAGCATGCAAAGTTTAAATTTCTATTGTGATGTTATTTTTGGTCGACAACAGTGTGTAACTTCCTCTTCCTATTTCCGTATTAACCTTCAGACATGCGCAGTTTGGCACAAAAATAATGGCAAGCTGTTTGAACATTTAAATGAAAATTAAATTGTTAATTTTAGCATTTGTGTTACTTGTACTTTTTAAAATAATATACCCATTGGGTTTTCAATAGTAAATTTGAAAAATGAAAAATGTATTTATTTTACTAGAAAATATAAATAAAATATAAAAAAAAAATATAAATTAAAATGTTAGCTTATTCCAGATTTAGTAGGCACTAGGGTTGGGTATCGAATTGAATTGTATTGATTCCGATTCTGCTTCTGCATATCGATTCTGATTCTTTTCACACATTTAGATGTCTTTTTAAAAAGCATTCTGTTGCTGAATAAGAAGAGCAAAAATGAGCATACAAGAGGAACTTTTGCCTATAATACCACAGCAAAAACAACTAGATTGATATAAATTTATAATATTAAAGTGTTAAAGACAAGTAAACAGTCAGTAATAAAATAGTTACAAACAAATTAATTTGCAATAGCATAAACAAATACAACTAAACCAAATTTCAGGTACAGAAACTGTAATTAAAAGTTTACAAACACTGCATTTTTCTTTTTCATTAATAAAATATAGATTAATTAATTAAAGTTAGTAAAGATATTCAGTTATGATCAGTGAATGATTTTCTTTTGTTCTTTGACTAACATTAATTACAGCGCAGCTGCTGTCTCTTTAACACCGAACGCACGTAGATCTAAAAATACTGTACACGTGAGTTTTCTTTCTCATCTGTTTACGCTCACTTAAGACAAAAAGGCTGTGTTTATGATAATATACTGATATAGTTTTCTGCATACTGGTCGAGAAATATGAAAGAAGTCAGTTCCGGCCCAGAACAACCTTTTCTGCAGTGAAATGCACGGAACGGTTCAAGAACGGACACAAACCGGGAACCCCCACCGAGACGCTGTTCTCTGTGCTCACGTTCTTTCCGTTCCTGCACTTTAAATCACATTAAAATGCAAGCGCAGGAATCGTTTATCAGAATCGAAATGCACACGTCTTATCAAATACCCGGTTCTTGGAAAATTTTCGATACCCAACCCTAGTAGGCACTCATAATGTTTCTAGTAGATTTTCTCCACAGTATCATAGCGATCAGTGATAAATAGTAAAAGACAGCAAAAGACAAGAGATGAGATTTCTGTTTCAGAGTTTTATACCTACACAGTTTAAGCAATAGATGTTCAAATGGCCTGCCAAACAGTGAGAGCAGCATGCACTGCGTTGCATTAGTACTGTAGATAAATAGCAGGAATAGAGATGTGATGACATCAGAGGCATGCTGCAACAGTGTTGTATTAGTGAGAATATGGGCCTTACAAGTACTGTATAATCAAACTAACACACACACAGTTCATATTACAGCCAGCTCATCCCGCCCTCTCCTGGAGACCGATGGTACTACAACACTGTTGGCTTATTGCTGACACGCTTCACAAAGACCTGGAATTGAAGTTACATGATGCTGAATAACAGATCATGACCATTTCTCCCTTTTTCACTCTTTTTAGAGGATAGAAAGCTGTTTGTGGGGATGTTGGGAAAGCAGCAGTCTGATGAGGATGTGAGGAAGATGTTTGAGCTGTTTGGGAGCATTGATGAGTGTACGGTACTGAGAGGACCGGACGGCACCAGCAAAGGTCTGTTAAAGGAATAGTTTACCCAGACGTGAAAATGTACTCACCCTCCGACCATCCAAGGTGTAGATGAGTTTTGTAGAAATGTGTCTCTGCATCAGTGTCTCAGCAATGGATGCTCTGCAGTGAATGGGTGCCGTCAGAATGAGAGTCCAAACAGCTGATAAAAACATCACAATAATCCACAGCACTCCAGTCCATCAGTTAACATCTGGAGAAGACAAAAGCTGAAACAAATCCAGCATTAAGATGTTTTTAACTGACGTTTTTTTAATGAAAACGTGGTCTGGTCTGAATCAGGAGAGAAATCTGCTCAGATCAAGCACTGTTTACAAGCCAAAACAGCTCTAAACAAATATGTGGCTGGATTGTGATGTGAGAGACAACATGAGATGCACTTTTTCACTGGAGGAAGCGTTATTATGGATTGTGGACTCGTATTTTAGTTAAAAAAACTGTCTTAAAATCTTAACGTCTTAGGATCCATTGCTGAGACAGTGATGCAATGTTAAATTTCTACATATCTGATGAAGAAACAAACTCATCTACATCTTGGATGGCCTGAGGGTCAGTAAATGTTCATTCTGGGAGACTGTGCACAAATACACAAACTCACTCTGCCGCACACTCTCTGATGTTTGTCTTGTTTTCACAGGTTGCGCGTTTGTGAAGTTCCAGAATCACTCAGAGGCCCAGTCTGCCATTAACAGTCTGCATGGGAGCCGAACTCTCCCCGTGAGTGTGTCCTCCTCTCTCCTCTCTCCTCTCAGTCTCTCCTGCTCTCCCGTCGGCTGTAATCTCTGTCTGTCTGTGCTCAGGGCGCCTCCTCCAGTCTGGTGGTGAAGTTTGCGGACACAGAAAAAGAGCGCGGGATGCGGCGCATGCAGCAGGTTGCCTCGCAGTTCAGCATCTTCAGTCCGGTGACGCTCAACTTTAATGCATATAATGCCTACACACAAGCAGTGAGTACAACACACACCCACACACACACACACATTTGTTTTTGTGAAAAGTGGGTTCATCCCATAGGCGTAATGGTTTTTATACTGTACAAACTGTATGTGCTATTGTCTTACACCAACCCTACACCTAAACCTACCCCTTACAGGAGACTTTCTGCTATTTCAGATGTTAAATACACTCCATTCTGAGTGATTTATAAGCGTTTTGAAAAGTGGGGACATGGGGTAATGTCCTGAAAAGTCACCTTCTCCTTGTAATACCTGTCATACCCTTGTTATTATACACATTTATGTCCTCATTTGTCACAAACACACACACACACACACACACACACACACACACACACAGTAGTAATACATTACATGTCCTTTAGCCTTTTAAGATTTTAGGTTTCCCTTTGTAGAAAGAAAAGTGTATTTTTTCATGATTTAATCAGTCTTTACCATCACTAGGTATAATAGATGTGCTTGTTACAAATAATTATAAGTAGTTTTAAATGGGGTTTTGCATTTATTCACAGAGTTATACTTGTATTCAATAAGAACTATTCAATGACAGTAAAGACATTTATAATGTTACAAAAGATTTCTGTTTCAAATAAATGCTGTTCTTCTAAACTTTCTATACATCTGTGAATCCTGAAGAGTAAAATGTATTACAGTTTCCACAAAAATATTGTGCAGCACGACTGTTTTCATCATTGATAATAATCAGAAATGTTTCTTGAGCCGTAAATCAGTATATTAGAATGATTTCTGAAGATCATGTGACACTGAAGACTGGAGTAATGATGCTGGAAATACAGCTGCGCATCACAGAAATAAATTACGTTTTACAAAACATTTGCATAGAAAGCGGCTATTTTAATATTGTAATAATATTTCACAATATTACTGTTTTTGCTGTATTTTTATTTTAAAAAATGCAGCCTTGGTGAGCAGAAGAGACTTCATAACGTAAATATTTCACTAATAATAATAGTAACACTCTTATATATATATATATATATATATATATATATATATATATATATATATATATATATATATACAATATTTTTCCTGTTGTGTCATGTTATATGACACATATCATGAATCAGTTTCACACAATAAATATTTAAAAGGTTTGTTTATTCCCGTGTAAATAAACTAAAGAGAGTGTGTTTTAACAGACTGCAATAAAAATCAAGCCATAGGCCATAAAAGTGCCTGCAGTTGAAGAAACACTCAGAGCTACAGCTCTTTATTTCAGACGCTTTAATCCCTGCTCGCTGCTGCACTCACATTTATTGCTGTTTCCAGTTATATTGTTGTTCTCTCCATTATTAATGACAGTCTTTGTGGATTTATCTTGTACTGTAAGTGCAGAGATGAAGACTCAAGCACATGTTGTGAAGTGTTAATTCTTTCCTCTCTGTCTGTCTCAGCTGCTTCAGCAGCAGGCGCTGGTTGCGCAGTCGTCATACCTGTCACCTGTATCTACAGTAGCGGCGGTGCAGATGCAGCAGATGGCAGCACTCAATGCTAACGGTATCATATCCACCCCCATCACACCCTCGTCAGGTGATCACCACCCTCACCACACAGCAGAGCTACTTGTGCTTTACGAACAAGGTCTGAATTACATCAGAAGATGGTTACTTTACATTTACATTACATTTACATTTAATCATTTAGCAGACACTTTCATCCAAAGCGACTTACAAGTGAGGACAATAGAAGCAATCAAAACCCACAAAAGAGCAACTACATGCAAGTGTTATGACAAGTCTCGGTTAGCCTAACGCAGTACACGTAGCAAGGTTTTTTTTTTGTTTTTTGTTTTTTAAAGAAATCGAGTAGATAAAATATAGGAAAAAGAAACACTACTATTAAAAACTAAAATATACTTTAATGGCATTTCTATTGAAACTTGTATTTTAAATATATTTGCAATTACACATTTGTAATGAAGTTGCAATTTAGTAAATTTAAAATATATTAACTTTAATATAATATAATGCACTATAGTTAAAATTATAATCAAGTTCTTGTACTTAAGTATGTTAGTCGACACATCAAAATAAGTGTACTTCTTTAAAACATAATTAAAGATTATTAAAACATACTGATTTAAAATTACCTTTAGAGTAAAACTTTTAATTTGACATTACAAAGTGCACTTTTTAAAAGTGTACTTAAGTCATGAAAGTGTCTCTCTTTAAGTGCACTTAAGTGACCTTTTATTTCATTAATATTATATTACACACTACAAGCGCACATTCAATACAAGAGCCTTCTTTCTCACAAGGGGATCTGTGTGCGAAGAGCCCAGTGTTTGCTGTTCTTTTACTCGTCGGTCTAAACTCCACGCTGCTCTGTGATTGGCTACAGGTGCAAACACTCCGCCCACTATTGCAGCCACTCCCATCTCGGCTCTGCCTCCACCAATCGGAGTGAATGGCTATAGTACCATATCGGCAAACACCAATGGACTGCCAGCATCAGAAATCTACACCAACGGTGTTCATCCATATCAAGGTGAGAATCCCTAATGCTTTGAGAGGCTGAAACTGCCCAGAGCACACTAGAGATCACCCACAATCAGGGATGGACTGGGAGTAAAAAACGGCCCTGGATTTTCCCCCAAATAGGCCCCACCACAACTACAAACAGCCGCTACTATCTCACAGATTTACAGCAGTCAATGTATTGCATTTATGCCAAATAACACCACAAAACCCATGGTGATTGAAATAGATGTATTATTTTATGAACTAAAATACTTGAAATCTACATGAAAAGAGCAGAACGCAAAAATGTATATTATGACATAACGATAAACATAAAATTAGAATCTAGAAACCAGAAAAAACTGAACTATTCTACAATTTGAGTATTCATATGTCTTTGTTTTGTATGTGTATGTGTGTAGGCTACTTCATTTACACTGCCTTAAAATTTTAAGTTCAGTCAACTCAAATAAGTTTAGTCAACTTGAAATGTTAAGTTTTAAGTGACAACTTAGATATTTGAGTTGACTAAACTTAAAATTTGGTTTGTTAAACTTAAAATCTGGGTTTGTTACCCAGCTACCTTAAAATTTTAAGTTGAATTTTTGAATTTTAAGTTGAACTCAAATAAGTAAGTTGTCACTTAGTTCAACTTAACATTTCAAGCGAACTAAACTTATTTTAGTTCACTGAACTTATAATTTTAAGGCAGCAGGGTAACAAATTATTTTAAGTTGACTCAAATAGTTTTTTACTGTGTATTCTATTTTCTAACTCAATAGCTCTCAAATGTAACCCTTTGTAGAATCGCTGCTGTCTCGTTATGAATGAATATAGGGATAGGGATGTCCTGGGATTTTACTATAGCACTGTTCATAGGCTGCATGCTCTATAGTGAGAGAGGCAGGTATCTGTCCTGACAGGCTACTCACCAGAACTGCTGCTGTCTCTCTCTAACATCTCTGTTATTCTTTTGCATTTTGTAGCGTCAATCTCTAAGGACTTTGCTTTTTTTTTTTTTTTTTTTTTTGCTTGCCATCACGAGTCCACTCTCCTTCGCGCCCCACCATTTCAGTTTATAATAAGCAAAAAAAATTTGCATTACCGCCCCCCCCCCCTTTTGTCGGCCGTCAACGTCACTTAATCAGGCACTTTTTCTTTGATGATGAACCAGCCAGGCCTTCTCCAGAAAGTCCAGATGGCCAGTCTGCCCCTGCCCACAATCCTCTAACATAATGGCAGTGAGTTTAGCATGCACAAAAACCACTCAAATTTATTCAGAACCTGCAAAATGCTTTCTCTTCATCATCCCTCCAGCCCAGAGTCCGGCGATGGCGGCGTTAGATCCGCTCCAGCAGGCGTACGCAGGCATGCAGCACTATACAGGTGACTGAGCTGCTGCAGTGTCTCTCACCGAGGATGTTTTGTGTCGTATCAACCTGTATCAGCATGTGTCAAACTCTCTGTTTCACAGCAGCCTATCCGGCCGCATATGGATTGGTCAGCCAGCCGTATATACAGCAACCCACCCTGGTTTCCCAACAACAACTGCAGCAACAGAGAGAAGGTGATGTCATTTCCTTAAAAAAAAAAAAAAAGGACAGTTTGTGTACTTCCGCAAATTTAAAAAGAAATAAAGTGTGAAGTGAATGCAGTGTTTCCAGACACTTAATTGCATGTTAACTGAAATTAAATGAAAGTGTACTATAATTTATATTGATATTAAATTCAATTGTTTTTGACCCATTTTTTTTTTCATCTTTATATGTCATTTCCTAATTACTTGTATTGTCTTTGAAATATGGCTAAAGTGCTGCTCAGTGTACTGACAAACATAAAAACCAAAACTTTATGATAAACTAAAATATACATTAATGCTATTTCTATTGAAACTTAATGTATGTAAATATATTTGTAATAACACATTTGTAATTCAGTTGCAATTTAATACATTTAAAATACAAAATAAACTTTATATTAAATAACACTACAATTAAAATCAAAATAAATGTACTTCTTTAAAGCATAACAAAACATGATTTAAATGTACTTTAAAATAAAACTCGTAAATTGATATTATTACTTTTTAAAAGTATACTTAAGTGTGTTAAGAAACATAAGTGTCTCTCTTCAAGTATTTAAGTGGCCTTTTATTTTATAAATATTACATTACACTGAAAAAAAATTATTAATTGAATTTGTAAAATTTCTTTAAGGTAAGTGGTTGCAATCAATTTATTTTAGCTACATTTAAATAAACAAATTTAGCTAAATGTAGCTAAAATAAATTGTTTACAACCACTTTCCTTAAAAAATTTTGTATAATCTTTTTCAGTGTACCTTGAATTACAGTTTACAAAACAGTATATTTTTTAAATATATTTACAGAATTTTAAGTACACCACAAGTGCAGATTCAGTACAATTAAGTGTACTTTTTCACAAGTGTATGGTTTATGGTATGGTTAATCATTGGTTTACTTATGAATGCATGTGTTCATAAACAATTGCTTATTAGTTTCTTATTATGAGTATGTCTGTATGAGTCTAATGTGTGCCCGTGTGCGTGTGTGTGTGTGTGTGTGTGTGTGTGTGTGTGTGCTGCAGGTCCTGAGGGGTGTAACATCTTCATTTACCATTTGCCTCAGGAGTTCACTGACTCAGAAATGCTCCAGATGTTTCTGCCGTTTGGTAACGTCATTTCTGCAAAAGTCTTTGTCGATCGAGCCACCAATCAAAGCAAGTGCTTCGGTAAGATCGAGCACCATAAGTGTTCAGGAAAATACTAATTGTCAGCGTCATGCTTTACCGCTTCAGCTACCTAGAAACCTCCCACAATTCCCAACTATCACATAGCAATACACTGGTGATATTGTATTATCATTGAGATACTTTTTATAGTTTTTGTTATTATTTTATAATTAGATCTAATTAGATTAGTGTTTTAGTCTTTTTTTTTATTTTCTTTTAAAGCTGTCTGTATAGTATTTATTAAGTTTCAGTTTTTATTTCTAGTTATTTTACACTTCAACTACTAAAAAAATTAGATATTGTGCCTTAGCAACTAGCTGAATTAAAATAAGTTGAAGTTTATGTTATTTGTCACGCCCATGGACTGTTTGGTGTGTGTTTTCCCTCCCCATGTGCTCTGTGACCCAGTTTCTCTCTTGTGTTAATATGTCATTTGATTCAGGTGTGTCTCATTTAATCCCTCTTTATCCTGTGTATTTAAGTCCTAGTCTGTGCATTCTGTCTCTGTCGGGAATACTTCATGTGTGTGTGTGTCTCCAGCTGTTTCCTGTGTGAGTTTCCCCATGTTTGGATTATATTAAAGACTATTGTTCATGTTTACTCCTGCGTCTCCTCGTTCCTCCTCAGCAGCACAAGTGTGACAGAAGACCCGACCAACACAGTTACCTCCGTGTGTTCCCTCCATTTTTGTTTCCCTTTTTGCTCAGTGTTTTGTTTCCGTAGTTTTCCCCTATGGATCCCCTCGCCTGCCCGGAATACCTCCTCCTCCTCCTGCTGGAGCAGAGGGACAGATCACTCGAGGGCCACACCAGACTGTTCCTGGTCCTCGCGAGTCTCACCAGCTACCCAGACGACGCACTCTGTGCATTCTACAACGCCAGTTTAAACATCTCGTGCAGAGCGCTGTTGTCCGAAGATGGTCCTCGAGCGAATTTCACTGCCTTTGTGGAGTGGACACAGGCGAGAAACGTGTCTCCGTTTCCTGTTTGTTCCCTGGAGAATCTCGCCAGTTCCACTCCCGACCCAGTGCCCAACCCACCATCTCCCCGCTGTGCGGAGCATCAGCCTGAGCTCGCCGCGGTCATCGAGCCGTTGCCGCATAGAGCAACAGAGCAACGGATCACCGCGGAGCCAGAGCTGCTAGTGACGTCAGTCAAGGTGCGAGAGCTGGCAACAGAGGCTGCCACGAGGGAGAATGCCGCGGACAGTGAGAGCGTGGAGAGGAGCTCTGCCCCCTGCACCGTGGCTGAGGGTGAGCTGATAATGGATCTGGGATAGTAGGACTGCAAGGGAGAGTTTATAGAAGGGGACCTCATCAACTGGGATGCTGATCTGGGCCCTTTCCTCCCTGCTGCTGCGGAGCCCTCTATCACTCCTGTTCCCACGTCCAACCCAGAGTGGGCTCCCGTTCCTGAGTTAAGCCCAGAGAGGGCTCATGTTCCTGTGACCTGCTCCGCTGCCGTTGGTCAGCCCCCTGGAGACGTCGGCCCTTCCTCCTCCATGGCTCCTCCCTCCGTCGGCTCCACAATGGGTTGTTATTATGGCTGTGGCCTGTGTCCCGCCTGGCTCCTCCTCCTGCTCCAAGTCCCTCCTATCTCCTCCCTGGCTCCTCCCTCATTCATTACCACCCTGAACTCTGTTCATCGTCCTTCTCCAGAGCCTCCTCCCAAGTTCCCACCATCTCTTCCTATGTTGTTCCAGTGGCGCGAGGACGCGCCTTCCGGGAGGGGGGCGATATGTCACGCCCATGGACTGTTTTGTGTGTGTTTTCCCTCCCCATGTGCTCCGTGACCCAGTTTCTCCCTTGTGTTAATATGTCATTTGATTCAGGTGTGTCTCATTTAGTCCCTCTTTAGCCTCTTTTTGTAAACCTCTCTACCAAACCGTCGATCGTGCGCATCCGCCACGTTTGTAGTTTTTTAACACATTTTATTTGTGTTTGTAGTTCTGGCCCGAATCCTTTGCCAAAGCGCAATGGATTGTGGGCAATTTTAGCCATTAGAGTGTGCACGGATTCACACTTCAAAAATCAACCTGAAATAGTAGACCATCCGGGGACTTTTGGCATACTCTTTTCAACATACTATGCTTTGGGACACACTTATTGTAATAAGTCACATACTATTTAGGATGGATAGTATGAACATTGGGACGCAGGGCTAGTCTGGGCATTCTGTCTCTGTCGGGTCTACTTCGTCATGTGTGTGTGTGTCTCCAGCCGTTTCCTGTGTGAGTTTCCCCGTGTTTGGATTATATTAAAGACTATTGTTTGTGTTTACTCCTGCGTCTCCTCGTCTCTGCGCCTCCTCGTTCCTCCTCAGCAGCACAAATGTGACATTAATTCAGTTCATGTTTATTTTATTTCAAGTAAACAATTTTTATTTTAGTCTTAGTTTTAGTTAACAGTAATAATCCTGGCACTATCAACCAATCAGAACAGCTCAGCAACTGCACAGCAGCACTTTGCATGGACACTGAACATTCATCTCTTTGTCTTTTCTCTCTCAGGCTTTGTGAGCTTCGATAACCCAGCGAGCGCTCAGACGGCCATCCAGGCCATGAACGGCTTTCAGATCGGCATGAAGAGACTCAAAGTGCAGCTTAAAAGACCAAAAGATGCCAACAGACCCTACTGAGACACAAACAGGTAAGAGCAGACAAAACATTAGGAAAGAGAGAGATTTATCATCTAAAAGGAAAGAAGAATGAATGGATAATAGGAGGCGATAGAGGCAGCGCATGCTCAAAAAAATAGATGAGAAAATGATCCAGAGGACTGAAACTTTGAAATTGAAAAATTGCTAGTAAATTTCACAAATAATTACATTTACATTTAGTCATTTAGCAGATGTTTTTATCCAAAGCGACTTGCAAATGAGGACAATGAAAGCAATCAAAATCAACAAAAGAGCAACGATATACAAGTGCTATAACAAGTCTCAGTTAGCCTAATGCAGTACACGTAGCAAGGTTTTTTTTATTTTACATTAAATAAAAAGAAAAAATAGAATAGAAAAAGAATAGAGCAAGCTAGTGTTAGAGGCCTTTTTTGCTTTTGTTAATTGTGTAATAAATAAGAAGAAAAGAAATAGATAGAATACAAAAAGATTAGAAAAGCTAGTGTTAGTTTTTTGTTTTTGTTTGGTTTTTTTAAGGAGACAAGCAGTTTGTAAATGAATAGAATGCAAGTCTAAAAGGCACAAGTTTTTTTTTTAAGAATAGAATTAGAATAGAGAGTGCGAGAGTTAGAGGGTCAAATAAAGATGGAAGAGAAACAAATTACAAAGAAACAATTAACACAATTTGACACACCTAACTTAGTGAAAATAAACCAAATGTCATATTTCAATGTAAATACTGTGAAATATGATATAAAAACTTTATAAATCACTATTTTTTCAAAAGTAACACTGTCAGAAATGACACACTCCACATCAAACAAGCATAATAATAAATAGTATGATCCAGTTTTTCATTACTGATGATGCTGTTTTGTATTCTCTTGATGAAAATCATAAATGACGGAGACCCCATGGCTATGGTTTACTAGCAACAGATAATCCACTACCTCTGAAGTTGTAGTAAGTTGATTGGCCTGTTTGGTTTGGGTTGCTCTGTTGTTTTTCTGCAAACGGCCACGAGGTGTGGGCTGCATGGCATGTTGTCGATGGATTGTTTGGTGCATTTGTAACTTTCTCTGACGAATTACTGTGAGAGCTGACTGGTCATTTTCAGTTCGATTGGAAATGAATTACGCATTAGTAACCCGCTCACTCTCTATGATGAACTAGACTGCAGTTTCTGAAGTGTTCTATTTTGTGCTGTAAATAGTGTGCTTATAATTATGAACGATTCAGAACGTTTATCATATAACACAAGAGCAGGTAAACAGGTAAATGCAGCTGTGACTAAAGCATTAGTTCAGCCCAAAATAAAGACTCTGTCATCATTCACTCACCCTCATATTGCTCCAGACCCATACTCTGTGGAACACAAAAGAAGATGTTTAGAGGAATGTTCATGCTGCTCTTTCCCATAAACACGAATGGAACAAAATGTACCGTCCAAGTAAAACATGTAAATTGCGTGCTGTTTGTGCAAGGAACAGACTGAAATTTACATCTCATATTCAAACGTGGCAGATTAAGAAGTCAAAACATGAGGGTGAATAAATGATATTTTAATTTCTGAAGTATCAGTGTGAATCTGCCTGAGCGTCTGACTGTGATGTTACAGTAAGTACAGTGCCTGGTGCTGAATGGAGGAATCGTCAACAATGCAGGAATTCTGGGGAAGATGATGTTAAATACCTGATTAGTGAACCTCATCTTTATAGTCACTGTGTTTGTAGCTCCAGAAAAGAATGGCTGTTCAGTTCTTCAGCAAATACCCAGAATTCCTGTTGCAACTTAAACCAGACAGTGATGCATGTTGGCTGCAATGAGAATCACTCATAAATAGATCTAAATGCACACACACAGCATAAACACACGTGCACATGGAATCATCACCACAACATTGCGATATGAAAGCACTATGATCTCCAGCAGTCTTGAGCTTCACTGTGACCTGCATGGGCAGCGTGAATGTGTTTGCGTGTATAAAAGCACATCTGATATGGCATATATGCAGCAGCTGACGTGTTTGGCAGTTTCCCAAGGTTTGACCTCCTCAGCACTGAAGTGTGTAATTTTATCCATGTTAACACCTTCTCATATCGCAGATTAATTTGGAGAGACTTTGTAAGTGTCTCTGTAAAACATTGATCTGTTGGTTTGAGCATCATGACCAGCCCGACACTACAATGATTTATCCAGCGCTGTGGTTTTAGGGCGGGACCATCTGTTTGTATGAACAATGGCAGACGGGAGGTTATTAATTTTGCGCTTACATTTGGTGACAAAATTACACACTTCACTGTAAAACTGCAACTTTTCTTGCAATCCGTTTTGCATTTTTTTTTCTGCATTTAGTTTATACAGAAATATTTCTGTAATGCTTTCAAAAAATAGCATGTCTGATATTGAACGTGTTTTGTCACAGAAGCGATTTGACGCTCACACAGAGATTTCAGTAATTTAGTGAGTTCTTAGTTCATTCAGTGATTCATAAGAACCATCACAGGAATCACTTGACTGGAAAGAGTGTCGTCTAACACGAGCGAGATGAGTGTGGGTGATGATGATACCATGATGTTTTTATTCACACTGACGAACCTGAAGAAACAGACATTAACCTGAAAGCTGAATCGCTGTCTGCTCTTTGACCGGCTGCTTTTTTGCCTGTGATCCAAAGCAGAGAATTTAACAGCATAATCATCAGTGTAATGCAGTCAATCTCTCTCTTTCTGTCTGTCATAGGATGGAGATTATTGAAGCGTTCACGGAGCAGATGGACTCCAGACGCTGAGCTGCACAGCTGAATTGTTATCGTGATATGTGTGTTATCTTGCACACTCACATGTGTGCGTATATGCAAAGGACAAATAAAAGATCATGTACATAAATCACATGCATACAAACGCACGAGCACACAAAGTTATGGAAAGATGTCAATGGTATTAACACACACACACACACACACACACACAAAAGTAACATGCTACTTCTTATGGACCTTCTTAGCTCTACAAATGTTTAAAACTATCATTTTTCATACAAAATGTAAAAAAAAAAAGAAAAAAAAAAAAAAAAAAGAGAAGACCAGCCACAGTAAATGACCATAATCAGGTTTAAATAATTATGCTTAAAATATACTATTTAACAAACAAAATATGAATAGTTGTATTAAATCAAATGATGATAGTTACAGTATTATTATTATTATTATTATTATTATTATTATTGTAAGAAAAAACGTCTTAAGATTTCTACTTTTTCATTATAAATGTGATGTAAGGGGACTCAGGAACTTCTGGGCAAGTTTTAATATTTTATCTTTTTATTTATCTATTTATTCATATTTGAAAAACATGGTTTGGGATGTGGTCTCTTGCTTTTCATGTTTTTTAGAGAACTACATTAAAGCAATTGTAAAACTTTGTAACTTATTGAAATATGAATTACAAAGATGATATTTATGTCTTAATGTTTTTGATCAAACTTTTGTTTCTAATTTAAATAAAATAAAGGTATTAAAACAAAGGTCTGTCATGTTTTACGTGTTAATATGCATGGATCGAGGTCTGTGTGTATCAAAGAGTGTGTCATATACTGAAGATGCTTATTACATTTCACGGCAATGATCCGGGTACTTACCTGACCGCTGAGCCTCCAGAGTGGAAAACACAGAGCTAGACCACAAGAGGATCAGCAGGTCATCCTCTGACGGTCTGACACGCATTCACAGCGCCGCACGATACGGCTGCAAACACATTATATACATGATTCTTCATCAGGTTTGCCGAAATGTGTCTCTGCATCAGTGTCTCAGCAATGGATGCTCTGCAGTGAATGGGTGCCGTCAGAATGAGAGTTGATAAAAACATCACAATAATCCACAGCACTCCAGTCCATCAGTTAACATCTGGAGAAGACAAAAGCTGAAACATATTTTGCTTCTGACTAAAATATGAGTCCATAATCCATTATAATGTTTCCTCCAGTGACAATCACACACCAAATACTGTATGTGGAAAAAGATGAATAAAGCTTTAATGTTTAGATAATATAACACTATATGCTGATATAATGTAAATTAACATTATTAATGAAAGTTATTATAAGTGCAAGGCAAAACTTTTCCAACCTACTCGTTTGCAATGCTTCTGTATCACCAGCAGGGGGCAGTGTGTTAGTGCTGACTTTATCATTTTGACCACCATGGCAACAACATGTTGAAAAGTTTGCAATAATTAGTCTCTTTACAGTTTGTGGCAGAAGAATGAATCTTAGCTGCTCATGATTAGGCAAATTCATCAAATTAAACTTCATTCGGCGCTTCACAATTACATTGCATTACATTCATACATTACATTATGAAGGGCAATTTTATGCATTGTGTCTCTTTAAAAAATGTATTAATATTCAAATCATAAAAAAAAAATTGTTATAATTCATACACTGCTGGGTTAAATGTCACAAAAACATGGAATTAAGCTGAATTTTAAGGTACCCTTTATGACATTATGACCTTTCAGATGCTGGCCTATACGGACATCTAAGGATGAACTGTTTGAAAAATCTGAGGATATTAGAGAAATATAATATCCCTGATTCTCATCAAAGGATTAACAAGAACAATGTCATAAATGTGCTTCTTTATAAGTAAACATCTCGGTCAGGAGCACCTAATTAATAAGCAGAAAACAATTAAGGAAAACGTCTTATGTAAACATGAAAAAAAAAAAACAAAGATTCGCAATCGATCCTGACATGCACATATTTTGAACATTATAAGGTGCATTAGACTTGTTTCATTCATGAACATTTTTTTTTATTGAATCAGTTGCGTGAATAATTCAATGACTCGCTCAAAGCCTACAAAAAGACGCTTGTCGCCACCTACTGGAGAACCGACAGAATAGGAGGTTTCACTTTATTCAGCTTATTCTCCTCCATCCATTCAAAACAGCCTTCGTCTCCTTGCCAGTATAACACCGCTTTTTCACAGAGTCCCCGCCTGGGGGAGGAGCTCTGCTGAGATCACGGAAGAGTTACAATTTTTGTTCATTGGCCAACATTCGAAGGGCGGGCCAATGAGAAAATCTCAACCAATAGCGTGAGCCTGGGGCGGGGCTAAGAAGATTAATAGTTATATTACTGATTTGATATTTGTGTGCTGTGAATACCATTACAGTCAAACCAAATTTTATTCAGACACCTTCAACATTTCTTACATTATCAGTTTATTCACTATAGTTTAGTATACAGTTAGATAATACCAATTTAGCTCAAATCAATCATCAAGCCATACTTAATTTTGTTCAGTCTGTGGTGTAAAAAGCTCGCATTAGCAATTAAAGAAAAACATGCTCAGGTCGAAGTGTCTGAATAATTTTTGGTCCCGAATTTGTATTAATTTTACTGCTAGTCCACTGCATGAAGAATTTCGGGGTATAATATATCACAGTTTACTTTACTTTGCTATCCTCACTTACACAAATGAACAATACTGTCCTGCACCCACCAGTAAAAAATAAATATTAAAAAATTATATCTGGTGTCTGAATAATTTATGGTTTGACTGTAAATGTTTTGTAATGAATAAATCAATGATAAGAAAATGCGGGGAACACTGATAATACATTTTAAGCACACGTGGCAGTCAAAAGATGCTTTAGAAAGTGTGTCATATCTACACAGCTTTCCATTATGAAAGAGTCCGGAAGAGTGTGACTCTCTCTCTCTCTCTCTCTCTCTCTCTCTCTCTCTCTCTCTCTCTCTCTCTCTGTCGCGCGCGCGCGTCACGATGTTTAAGTCCCGCCTGTTCCGTTATCCCCCCCCCCCCCCCTCTCTCTTTGATCCTGCGTGTCTTACCGACGCCTGTCCCGGACCCGCGCGCGCATCACCGGAGCCAAGCGGAAGAAAAACTCTGAATCCCCGTGATATCCCTCAATCAGGAAATACCATTCAAACTCGCCATAGCTGTTGCTTTGCGGAGCCGCTGTCTCCGTTAACCCGATTTTTACCGAGTAGAAAACTTTTTTTTGTTTGGTGAGGAGAGATGCGGTTGGTAAACAGTCTGGCCGAACCGTGAATCCTCTAACGGAGCATTAAAAACCAGCGGCGAGAACCGGAGAAGCGAGAGACATCCATCATCACGGTGCGCTGTTTCTGACCGACAGACTGCGCAGCGGCGACTGAAGTGAGTCTCCCCGCATGACCGTCTGTGTGTAGCTTCCATATTTTGATGACAAATTTGTATCCAGAAGTGAGCTGAAGCTGACAAAACCGTGTTTTGGGCACGTCCTCACTTGTAGAAACAGTGTAAAAACGAAGTAGGTAACGTTAAATCTTTTTAAAATTGTAAATATGCAGGAAGTTTTCCGTTAGCCTGTAGTAGCCTATTTATAACTATCTTATAACGATATAAGCCTAATGTCCCTAATTAGACAGCTAAACATGTGTGAGTGTAAACCAGACATACTTAGGGTCAAGATTTCTGATTAAATGACCCCTAAAGTTCGCTCAAATGTAAGAAAGCTCTTATTTCAAGCACATGTTCTGAAGAGACTGGGGGGGGGGGGGGGGTACGGGGCTAAATGCTTTACTTCAAAGCATAGTTCACCCCAAAATGAAAATGCTGTCATCGTTTAGTCACTGACAAGCTGTACCAAACCTGTACTAGTTTCTTTCAGCTGTTGAGCACAGAATGCGATATTTTGAAGAATGTTGGTAACAAGATAGTCGACGGTAGCCATTGTCGACCATAGTAATGGAAAAAATACTATGGAAGTCAATGGCTACCGCCATTTCTTTGGCTACCAACATTCTTCAAAATATCTTCTTTAGCGCTCAACAGCTGAAAGGAGTTCATACAGGTTTGGAACGACTTGTTGGTGACTAAATGATCTCTTTCAGGGAAATGAGAGTTTGTATTGGCCCCAAAGTGTATGACTATGCACAAAGTTTATTTTGCATTTAATATTGATGGAGTAACATAATATGTTTAAAAAGGAATAGCTAAAGAAGATGGCTCGGTTAAAGACCAAATTAATACTGTATAATTGAAGCTAAAGGGTGTGGGATCAAAGGTCAGAGGGCAAAAGACCCTGAGGAACCATAGTGATACTTGATGCATGGGAAGTCATATGACAGATATGGTCACCGTATGCAACCACAATTATTCCAAATAGCATGCAGCAAAATATCTCACATCTCTCTTTTCGCCTTTTTCTATACATTTTCTAAGAAGTCTGACATATTTTAGTGGTATGTATATGTTGCAGCTGCACTGTTTCTACAGGCGTATGTGCTAAATGAATCTGCAGTGTGATTTAATCAGCTCACTTTCACATTCTTCACAGCCAGTTCATCTCCCTCACTCATGGAAAACATTGCACTGCGCTACAGGCATTCAGCATCCTCCTCTCCTGCCAGACTAACAGTCTTTTGGGGACATTTTTAGCCAGCGTGTGCCTTTTAATTGGGGTATCTTTACTCTCTATACCAAGAATGCATTTTGAAACCATAACAAGTCTTCTGTCTCAAAATCAACAGGTGTTTAGAAAAGTTCTGTGATGGTGTCTGCTATTTAGTTTGTGGGAGAAAAGGGGCATTTTACCACCTTTTTTTTTTAACCTTACAGTTCAATTATTTATAATTAAAACAATGAACTGTTTTGTAATAGTAGAGTTGATAAGAATAATAGAATTCAGTGGGAATCCCAGTTTAGAGAGCCAGATAGACGTGTGCTTTTGTGTCCATTCAGCTGGATCATATGACGAGCCATAGTTCAAGAGTCCATGTGTTTTTCTTTCGTCAGCCCTTTCTGTCCATCTGCTATAAAACATTTACCCAACATTTTCACTTCATTGCGCTGCACACACATTTGCGCTAAGATTTCATCTTAAATGGGAGCTTTCCCAAAATAGAAAGCCTTAAAGATGAGACACTAACACGAGACGAGATCAGTACTGGTGAGTGAGTCCACTAGAACCATGTGTGGAAGATTTGACTAAACCATCAGCTAAACAACAGCATGACAAACTTCTGCTCTTACCTTTGACCTAATTAGAATCAGCCAGGCTCCAGAAGTGCAGAGGAGACCGGGGCTAGTTGTCACACTTTACTCCAGTGAATAATTCATTATTGTTAAACGCCCCTCAATAGTAAGGAATGTTGTCACAGTGAGAACTGGATATTAGAGGTTTTCAGCAAAATTAATAGCGCAAAACAATTATAAAAAATCGTGTAACAGCAAAAATCTGCTTCCCCATTCATAAGCTCTCAATATGATAAAAACGTATGTCTAGGTTATTAGTATTAAACCATGCAGTGGGAATCTCCGTGCTAGAGCTGTTAAACCTCAGCTCTGAATCATTTGGCTCAAATGTTTTCCATTTATAAGCATAATATGATCTATAAAACATTTGTGAAGCTCTGAAAATGAATTCACAGTCGCTCTGCACCGAGTCTTGATTTTAATACCCAAATGAACACGGCAGCGATGCAAAATCACTCCCCTAATGTTCCAGGATGGGGTGTGTTAGGACATCTGCTGTTAGATGTCCAGGTGTGCTCGA
Source organism: Acrossocheilus fasciatus (assembly GCA_036784905.1). NCBI lineage: Eukaryota > Metazoa > Chordata > Actinopteri > Cypriniformes > Cyprinidae > Acrossocheilus > Acrossocheilus fasciatus. Next base: position 1,894,370 of record CM071953.1, read on the forward strand.
CATGTTTTCCCACATCCAATGATCCGTAAAGCAAGTCTTTCATCAGTTCACATGGAGTTAAGGCTACCCAGACTTTCCTTTCCAAACCTCTGGTTTCATGATTTGAAGTAAATGATTTGTGTGTGTGTTATCAGCACGGTCACTTCAACCAGCACCTGACATGAAGGATTGACCATGTCTGATTCAATTACAGGACAGTTCAATAAGAGTTCTGTTCAATCTGTGCAGAATCTAAAGTCATTAAAATAGAGCCACAGTCACACTTTAAGCGAAATGCAGTGGTCATAAGATGATGTATTCCTTGTTTTAAAAAAAATATAATACTTACAAAATGTAAAGATATTCAGTCTGCTGAATTGCTACAAACCTGCAGATTTCAAATTTGCATTTTTTGACTCAGAGGTCATGACGTGATGCATCAGTCTTCCTGATATGAATTCACAGGTCAGCAAATTTTAAGTTTGAAAAGTTATGAAATTCACACGATATTGTGTTTCCTGCGTTCACTTGCGAATGAATGGAAGTCAATGGAACTAAAAGTGTTGTGTGACTGTCCCTTTACTCTTCAGAAAAATCAGTTCCCTCAAGAGAATTTTTGTTATTATTATGTAATATGTTTTTTGAGTATAGATCTGTCATGTCACAATTGACATAATTCACCTTTTTTACAATTAAATTTACCTTTTTAAAATGAACTGAAATGTCAATAAGGGTGACATAATTAAACTTTATATTATCTAAGTATATTAGTACTGTATATTATCTATGTTCAAAGTACAAAAAAGTCATAATTATAAAATTCAATAAAATTCATCATAATATAAAACACAGTGATACAATTGAGTATATTAACAGTTTCTTTACAAAGAAGACTAATGTAAAAGCAATGCCACCCAGGCCCTCAATGAGATTTTTAGTCTGTCATGATCTGTGTGAATGAACCAATTTGCTAAAATGGATCAGACTTCTGAGTTCCACATAAAATAGTGCAGGAGGGCATTAAAGGAGTGTGTGTTTGATTATTAAATTGCCGCGACTGACCCAGTGTGACCCTATAATGTCATGAAGACATCTGAATAATGTCACATTGCTGAAAAATGGAGTTACTTTTAGTTGGTTTGACCCAACACTGAATCTATGACGCCGTTGAGTACCACAGAAAATAACTTTGACTCGCTTTGAAAAAAATTATAACCGTTGATAATTAAAATGTTAGAATACAAACCTACAACCACAAGACATGAGACTGCTGTGACAGAATCTCTTATCAGCTCTGCCTGCGCAAAGTCATACTCCACCCTTCCATGCGAAATATACTAAGAAAAAGTGGTAGTTGACACTCGACGGCATGCTCTAATGAATTTGTGTAGTTGTACAATTCGTTTTGTCTCCCTCAGAACTGGAACTAGAACTCTGACACAGGATCCTTGCGGACTAGAATTAGACATCAATGATTTAATTGATTGACTCTGCAGGGAAATAAGTGGGCATGCTATTGTACAGACACGCTGGTGTTGGGTCAGCTGCATAAACAGACGGATCATCAGCAGAAATCATCCCGTAACACCCTCACCGACCAATATAATTACACACAACAAACCCGTTTACACAAGGCCAGTGATAGACATTTGACTCCCAAATATTTGTTGCTGGCTTTACAAACACTGAGCAGGCTGGGCGCGCTGCTGCTGATTAGTTTACTGAGTTCTTGGCTCATCATTGAATGACTTCATGTGCGTATCACTGTCAAACAAACCACCTCACCATTACGAAGCAAAACCTCGGTGCTGGAAGTCTGGCAGCTCCACTTGGACTCGTCCATCACTCGAGTCTGTTGAGGCAGCTGTGAATCCTCTGGGTATCTAAAGTGATGTTGATGTGCCACAAATATAATTAGGTAAATTCTCTTTCTCTTGTAGAAACGAGATGGGTTTTCTTTTTTTCTGTTTCTAAAGGAAATGTTGTGGTGCTTTATTGTGCAAAACTCACGGCCACAATAGAGTGCAACCGTTTGTTACCAGGTTAATTGGAGGTACAGTATATGCTTTTTTCAAGCTGTAAACTAATTTTTTAAATCTGTCATGTTTAACAGCTGAATTCATTGTGAAAAACTACCCATGATGCTGTACAGGAAATTCCATCGATCAGAGAGTTGTGGCAAGTAAACTGTGCCAAAACACAGAGTAATTGAGTCTCGCTTTGATGTCAAAAAACACTTAAATATTTGTAAATATATGCATATTTTGCAATAAATTTAAATATTGTTCTTATAAATATAATAAACAACTTTAAATCAATAGTTTTATATTTCTCCATCATTTTTAGTTTGATTATGTCATTTGCAGTGCCTCATGGGAGTATACTTCTTTCCCTCATCAAAGCTGTGGATTTCCCAGTTCTGTGCCTTTTTATTTTTGTCTGAATTTTTGGCTTAAAATTAAAGTTTGTAATGTTGTAATTAACCTCGTAGCTGGTTAGTTTTGTTCATGGCTTATAATGCTTTAACAAAGACTTTTTAAAAATCCCATGGTACAAAAAAAAATCCGAACCAACAGGCACTGATGTTGTGAGGTAAGGTGCTGTAAGGCATTGATATGTGGTTGCTAGGGTGTTCTGAGTGGTTGTTGACGTTGCTATGTGGTTGCTAGGGTGTTATGTGTGGTTGTTGACATGTTGCTATGTGGTTGCTAGGGTGTTCTGAGTGGTTGTTGACGTTATATGGTTGCTAGGGTGTTCTGTGTGGTTGTTGACATTGCTGTGTGGTTGCTAGGGTGTTCTGAGTGGTTGTTGACATTGCTATGTGGTTGCTAGGGTGTTCTGTGTGGTTGTTGACATTGCTGTGTGGTTGCTAGGGTGTTCTGTGTGGTTGTTGACATTGCTGTGTGGTTGCTAGGGTGTTCTGAGTGGTTGTTGACATGTTGCTATGCGGTTACTAGGGATTGTCTTCTGTCTGAAGTGAAACAGTCTTGTGGTCTCTATATGACTCAGCTCCCTCCTTCAGTGGAAATCTGGGGGATTTTTACTCTTTTTATCAGAAGTATAATTACTAAGAAAAGCATGTTCACTAGAGTTGTGAGATTTAAAGGGCACCTGTTATGCAAAATCCACTATTACATGGGGTTTGGACATAAGTGTGTGTTGGCAGTGTGTGAACACAGCCACCTTACAATGATAATCTTGTTTTTTAATCCCCATTAAAACAAATCAGTCACACTAGGCGTGTAAGACTGAACATACGAGACTTCACTTTCTCCCAACATCTGAGCCACTGAGGACGCAATATACTTAAGACCAATACAAAGAAAGGATTTTTAGAAATCTTGGCCAACTGAAAAGTATGAAAATGAAAAGTATGAGCATGTACAGCACTCAATACTTAGTTGGGGCTCCTTCTGCCTGAATTACTGCAGCAATGCGGCGTGGCATGGAGTCGATCAGTCTGTGGCACTGCTCAGGTGTTATGAGAGCCCAGGTTGCTCTGATAGTGGCCTTCAGCTCTTCTGCATTGTTGGGTCTGGTGTCTCTCATCTCCCTCTTGACAATATCCCATAGATTCTCTCTGGGGTTCAGGTCAGGCGAGTTTGCTGGCCAGTCAAGCACAGTAACACTACGGTCATTGAACAAGCTTTTGGTAGCTTTGGCAGTGTGGGCAGGTGCCAAGTCCTGCTGGAAAATGAAATCAGCATCTCCATAAAGCTGGTCAGCAGAAGGAAGCATGAAGTGCTCTAAAATGTCCTGGTAGGTGGCTGGGTTGACTGTGGACTTCAGAAAACACAGTGGACCAACACCAGCAGATGACATGGCAGCCCAAATCATCACAGACTGTGGAAACTTCACACTGGACTTCAAGCAACATGGATTCTGTGCCTCTCCACTCTTCCTCCAGACTCTGGGACCTTGATTTCCAAATGAAATGCAAAATTTACTTTCATCTGAAAAGAGGACTTTGGACCACTGAGCAACAGTCCAGTTCTTTTTCTCCACAGCCCAGGTAAGACGCTTCTGACGTTGTCTCTGGTTCAGAAGTGGCTTGGTAGCCCTTTTCCTGAAGACGTCTGAGCATGGTGACTCTTGATGCACCGACTCCAGCTTCAGTTCTCTATTTTTGAAGCTCTCCCAAGTGTTTGAATCGGCTTTGCTTGACTGTATTCTCAAGCTTGCAGTCATCCCTGTTGCTTGTGCACCTTTTCCTACCCAAATTATTCTTTCCAGTCAACTTTGCATTTAATATGCTTTGATACAGCACTCTGTAAACAGCCACACCTTTCAGTAATGACCTTCTGTGAGTTACCCTCTTTGTGGAGCGCGTCAATGTTCGTCTTCTGGATCATTGCCAAGTCAGCAGTCTTCTCCATTATTGTGGTCTCAAAGAACAAGAGATACCCAGAATTTGTACTGTAGGGATGGTCATTTATTGAAACTCAAATGTAAATATTCTAATATTTTGAGATACTGATTTTTGACTTTCATGAGCTGTAAGCTCTAAACATCAAAATTAAAGGAAATAAACATTTGAAATATATCAGTCTGTGTGTAATGAATGAATATAATATACAAGTTTCACTTTTTGAATGGAATTAGTGAAATAAATCAACTTTTTGATGATATTCTAATTATATGACCAGCACCTGAATAAGAGGCTACAACAAGGTTTAATCTGGCCGCAGAGGAACACAACCGGGGTTGCCTGATATAAAGAGACTTAATCCCCGAAACAGAGCTTCATACTTGCGCAATATGGAAATATCTAAGTGTGTCAGCCTGGCAACCATGAGTATACACTCTCTCCACACTGTGGATAAACACGCTTGCTTTCTGAAAACACTGGTTAGCTTGCAGTTTAGCGATCTCCACTTTGATATTCTATTCTCAGAAAAGTGTAATTCATCAAGACAAGTGTTCATTTATGAGAGAGAGAGAGAGAGAGAGAGAGAGAGAGAGAGAGAGAGAGCGAGGCTGTATGAATTACGCCACGTTTCTTTATTAACAGTGAAGCTTGCTTCAGAAACAATGATGTTACCAGCTCCTTGTTAAGAAAGATAATGCAGCTCTTGAGCGATTAAGCTACTTTATTGATAAAATTGCGGGGCAGCGCTGAGAAGTTTCTGTGTTGTTGAATGTGCTGTGAGCTACAGTGAAGACAGCACATTAGTTTAGAACGCTTCTAATTTTTATTTGTATTTTTTAATCATAGTGTTAGTGTTAGTTTGTGCAGTGATAACCTACCAGCAACGTAAAGATGATTTTTTAATATATTAGAATGAGTACATTACAATATAAATTTATTAGAATGAATACATTATTATTTATGGGCCTTTAAACAAGAATATTGTACCTTGTGGGAAGTGCTCAATGTAAACATGAAACATACGCCATTACTTATATTGTAGTCTACAGTGGTACAGTTATGGAGATAACTTTATTATGCAGAGGTCAACTGCCCGCTCTGCCTATAGTTAGAAGAACCTTTTGTAAAACAGAAAGGTTCTTCAGATGTTAAAGGTTCTTTATGGAACCATTTAGACAAAAAAGGTGCTTCTATGGCATTGTGACGAACCTTTATTTTTAAGAGTGTACACAGCACTAGTTTATGTCTGCGCAAATCATTTCACTCCAGACTGCTTTGTGAATGTCGTTATAGTGCTCAGCTTGCATGTTAACCATATTTGTGTGCATACGTTATCAAAGTATTTTAATTGAGCCGTGCCGATGACAGGTCAGCGTGAGCTTTGTAGCATCGCGCTGTTTCGTCCCACTTTCGGTGTGTTTGGATTCCCATGTGTTCGGCTGTTCTCTTGCTCTCAGCAATGTTGCTTCGACCAACTGTTCATCGCTGTAGGTATGCAAAGCAGAGATGTATACGCTACTACGCCCTCTTCTAAAGACGGCTCTTTTTTAGACACGCCCCAAAATGACATTTTCCAGATGTGATAATAAATGTGACCCTGGACCACAAAACTAGTCATAGGGGTCAATTTTTTTAAAATTAGGATTTATACACAATCCGAAAGCTGGATAAATAAGCTTTCCATTGATGTATGGTTTGTTAGGATCGGACAATATTTGGCTGAGATACAACTATTTGAAAATCTGGAATCTGAGGGTGCAAAAAAATCTAAATATTGAGAAAATAACCTTTAAAGTTGTTCAAATGAAGTTCTTAGCAATGCATATTACTAATCAGAAACTAAGTTTTGATATATTTACAAAAGGAAATTTACAAAATATCTTCATGAAACATGATCTTAACTTAATATCCTTAAGTTAAAAAAAAATCTATAATTTTGATCCATACAATGTATTGTTGGCTATTGCTACAAATATACCTGTGCTACTCATGACTGCTTTTGTGCTGCAGGGTCACACATGATCTGTGGGGTACTTTGAGCTGAAACTTCACAGACACATTCTGGGGACACCAAAGACCAATATTACATCTTGTAAAAAGGGAAAAACAGGCCCTTTAATAAGCAGTCTTAAAATGGAAGATTACGCAGTTGATCTTTTCAGTCCATTTTGATTGATTCCATGTTTTGTCATCATCTGATAATCTACTCGGTGCACGTCTTGGTCAGAGGAGCGTAACTGTAGAATGTGGTTTATATTCAGAGGATGGACAGTGTCAAGAGCGTGTTTGACCTTGCTGAATGAATCATTTATTAATTAGACTGTTTTAGTCGACCTTGTCTGACACACATCTGGGATTGGGACGGTTGCCATTAGGCATCATTAGTGCTCTGTAAATAGACTATAATGAGTCTTCGGTGCTGTCAGACATACAGTACAGTGTTTTCCACAAGACACAAACATACAAATGCCAAAGTCTCAAGGTTTTTCTAGTGGGCATGCTGTAGTTTAGTGCCTGCTAGTAGATCATAACTAAACCACCTGGCTCAATAATCATTCTCCATATAAACGACAGATATTTAATTATATTGTAATAGCAGTGCAAGTGAACTGAAATGAATGGGAATGCCAATGCATAGCGTTCTGAATGTATTAAAAACCTCTGTGGATCCACACACATTCACTTTTCTGACGTCTGCTTGAGTTTCCAGCACTCAACAAAACCCTGTTCCTTGCAAAAACGCTCTACACACTTCCTCACGGTCCTGCCAGACACACACACACAGTGCACTGATAGGTTGAGCAGAGAATGGCCAGAGTGGAGTCACATGACCAGAGCAGCCAATGAGAGCTCGGGAAGCGTTGTCGTGAGCGGGATGAGGCGTCTGACCCTCACAGGCGTGTCTGACTGCGGTGAAGAGGAATGCTTGCATTAACACAAGTTCTGAAATAAGACAGAGAGAGTGTTAAACTGAACTTTATCTGAACTTGTACTCATAGAGTGTTTGCAGCACTGATGCATTTGACTGCTAAACACAGCCTTGTAAAAAACAAGCATTTTATGATGAACTAAAATATACTTTAATGTCATTTCTATTGAAACCTGTATGCCGTGTATTTAAATACATTTGTAATTACACATTAATAATGATGAAGCTGCAATTTAGTATGTTGTAATATGTACAATGCAATATCAAATAACATGCTACATGTTATAATCAAGCACTGTACGTGTGCTTTAGTACGTTAATCAGCACATCAAAATAAGTGTACCTTCTTTGTTTACTTTTTATTAAAACATAATGATTTAAAAAGCTCTTTAAAGTATAACGTTTAATTTGGGATTATTACAAAGTGCATAATCCCAAGTAACAGTCAAGAATGTGTCTCTTTTCAAGTGCATTTAAGTGTTCTTTTATTTCATTAATATTACATTTTCTGCAAGTACAGTGTTTTAAAAACATACTTAAGATTTGAAGTGCACATTAGTGATGCGCGGATGGCGGTTGTATCCGTGGGGCCCGCGGGTCGGGTGGATCATGTAATAAAAAATGCATTCTAATTAATTGCGGGTGGATGAGATAAATCATTAGCGATGCAAATATTCTCTAAAATATGAACGTGTTTTAAATTCATTTTTTCATCAGGCAGACAGACACACAGATTTAATTTTTGTGTGTGTTTGCCTGTTCGGGAAGTTGCAGTGACAGATACAGTGGCATTCCAGATAAAGTTTGAATGGAGTAAAGCGTGTGTTTATATTAAGAAAGTGTAGACTATAATCTGGCCAAAGAAGAACTTTTGTTTTTTAATTAAATGTTCATTTAAAAGCAGCCTATTATCATTGTATTAGCCTGTTACCGTTACCCCTTGCGGCTCCGACGACGTTTTGTTCCGTATGTATGTGATGGTAAAGTGATTATATTTTGTTTCATTTTTTTATAAAGTTAATTTATAAAAAACTTTTGGAGCACTTTTTGTTCGTTAAATGTAAGTTTTTTTTTTTTTGTAAGTAACAACCAAGCAGCCAGCGGCAGACAGTGAGCTGATCATAGCCTATGTTTGATCAATTTAACCTTCTCAAATCATCATGACTTGCCTAAAATAAAATCTATAGATATAAACAGTTCAAGCATATCACAATGTTAGTTTAAATGTTTGAACCATATAAATGTGCGCTAGGTGTATATCTAATCGTTTGTGTGAAGAGTGGAAGCTGAAGCGCACTTTGCAGGACATGGAGGCACCAGAACTTGCATTTTTTCTTGATAGTGGAAACAACTTAAAACATGCTGTAATTTTTGCTCATAAAGGTAAGAGTAATACATCATTCGGAACTGTAAAGGGTCTACTTTTATTTGTGTGCATTCACAATATCAACAAAACATTGTGCTTTTATAAAATAAATAGGAAAACAGAAGATGCGCTTGCCGTCTCGTCTTGAACAGGAGCGCTTCACAATGATGATCCGAAACTCAACGAATTGAGTCACAAATATGATTAATATATCTATAGAAAGCTTTAAATTACTACTTTAAAACAAAATAATTCAAATCGAAAACAAAAACTCTTTCATTATGTAATCCGTAAAGATGCATTTCTCTCTAAAGGCACGTCCAATGAGGAGATGGCGAGTCATTTTTCATCACCATCTAAAATATAAAAGTAAGGAAAAGCCTAAAACAGGCCCGATTATATTTTTTTTTCAGATTTTTATGTTGCTCTGCTCTGAATTCCTTAAAATTTAAAGGATTTTCTGCAACCAATTTTGTCTGATATGTGAATTATTTATTAGCCTATTCTTTAATCCATGCAGCAAATGCTTTAAAAACAGCTTTTAAAATTACTTTATTGCATTCCAGATGATTTTAAAGAACTTTTAACTATCAATTTTAAGGGTAGCTTGAATCTAAAACATTGTCATGAATTCGTTGTATTCCCATACACGGGCCTAATTTACTGCTGAAATGTTTGCGGGGCAAATCTTAGGTTAGTCTGAGCGCTCATGGTACGCACAGTGCTTACAGCTGTACACCTGCAGGCGTCACTGTCTATGGGTATAAACACAAGCATTGACTTGACTAGAGCGACCGTGATCAGCTCCGGTGGCCGCGTCGGAGCCGTAATGCCTGGCAGATGTGGTGCGCAAATGTGTCACATCACTGAATCTGCTGTTAAAAATGAACCATCCATTCATCATATCATGCAAAAATAAGAATTAGTCTATTTAGAATCATTGTAAAGTGATGATCGGGTGCGGGTCGGGTCGGTTATTTATATCAGAGAAAAATATAGGTGTGGGTTAAGCAGCGGATTCGGGTGACGTTTGAGCTCATCCGCGCATCTCTAGTGCACAATTGACCCTTTGCAGGGAGTTTGATTGACAGGCGATCTGACCAATCATAACTCTGAATCTGCCATTTTGTCCGACAAACAAACCAGACAGGTGAATAAATTACCTTTGGTGGACTTAAACTTGAAAAATAATGTGTATTGATGTTTTTCCACAGCTGAAAAAAATACTTTGTGATGTTCATTCATGTTTATTTCATGCTTTAAGTAAATATGAAAAGACGATTGGTTCACATACTGCTTGAACTGAGGCAATACAGCGAATACATTTAATCTGTCACGACACATTAAAGAGCCACAAAACAGTATTTATTGTTTGAATTTCTTAAAAAATGACCAAATTTGAAGCCATGCCGATTTCAAGCCTCATATTTTTCCACGCAGTAAAAATACATTTCAGAGCAAAGAGGACACTGACAACACGCCGACACACAAGACGGAGCAGGTTATTTCCGGTATGAAACAAGGCTCAGCTTTCAGTTTTTGTTATTTTTTAATATAAATTCAAACAATAACTACCTTTTGGCTCTTTAATGTGTCATGACAGATCGCTGTAGCGCCTCAGTTCAAGCGGCACGTGAAGCAATCATCTCTTCCACTATACTACTGATAGCATGAAATAAATATGAATAAACATCAGACGGTATCTTGTTTCAAATGCAGAAAGACGTCAATACACAACATTTTCAAGTTCAAGACCACCGACGTTAATCTACAGTCTTAAAAATAAAGGTGCTTCCAAAGGTTCTTCACAGCGATGCCATAGCAGAACCATTTTTGGTTCCAGAAAGAACCATTTAGTCAAAGGTTCTTTAAAGAACCATCTCTTTCTTAGCTTTTTATAATCTGAAGAACCTTCTTTCACCACAAAGAAGCTTTTGTGAAACAGAAAGGTTCTTCATGGAACCATATAGACAAAAAAAGTTATTTTATGGCATTGTGAAGCACCTTTATTTTTAAGAGTGTACTCTCCTGTCTTGTTTGTTTGTTGGACAAAAATGGCAGATTTGGCATTATGATTGGTCAGATCGCCTGTCAATCAAACTCCCAGCAAAGAGTCAATTGAGTGCACTTCATTTTCACAAGGTCACTCTCTGTTATATCTAGTACACTTGATTTGACAAGTTGTTCTAGCAGAGTGAACTATATTTCAGCGGTCTGTTGTTGAACAGTATAGAGATGATTGAGGGAGAGAGATATATCTATATATCTTGACGAACTGCTCTCACAACAGGAAGAACACAAACGCTGCACCCAAACATTAAAACAGAAGTGTGTTACCCTGTCACTGATTCTACTTCTGTTTTCGTCTCTTAAATGTAACTCATGGGATTTAAAGGAACAGTTCACCTAAACTAAAATACTGTTCATTTATTCACTCTCATATCTGTATGCTGTTATTTTCTGGAAGTTATTATGCAAGTTAAATGGAAGTTATTACTTGCTGAATATTTTCCCATCCCCGCGGCAGCTATCAGAAACACAGCATCTATTGACATGCAAAGTTGCCTTAACTCACCTAAACTGAGGGAACACTTTGACGTGCTTATTTCCTTTATATATCTGTTTATGTTGCACATACAGTACCTCCATTTTGACCAAACATTTGGAAACTCATTTATTCTCATATTCTCTCAAATGAATTGTGTTGAACCGGCTGTTTACCCCTCATCATGTTGGTTGGTCTGAACTCACGAATCCATTGCTCGTCTCCTGAGCGGTGTGGTGTTATTGTTCTATGATGGATTGTGTGAGCGGAGAATAACAATGAAGCTAATGTTCTGGCCACATCTGCTGGAGCTTTGTCCTCTCCGTGAGGTCAGCGAGAGGAAACACTCTCAGTGAAACACACATCAGTGTGCATGCATGGAGCTCTAATATAGGGTGATCAGTCACATGTCGTTTAATGGCTCTGTTGATTGGCTCAAAAAATGGATAGTGCTAAACCACCTTGAGTGATAGCACGATAATAGAGTTTTGTGGCAAAAACCCATTAAATTCATGATGAAATGGATGTAGAGACAGCTTTTTTCTTCTGTATTATTAGGGGTTCTATGCATCGGTTGTTGATTGGATGTTGAGATGTGGTACATAAGTGCAAACTAAATTTTCAGACACTTAATTGCACGTTGATTGCATTATCATTTAAATTTAAAACTTTAATGTGCTTTAGTGTCCCATGTAAGTAGGAACTTTAGGTACCATTATACTCAAGTTTAAAAGTACACATAACTACAAGTATGATTTATATGCAATTGTTATATGTAATTTTTATATATGTGTTAGATAATATCTTTGAAATATGGTTAAAGTGTTACTGCTGAATGTACAGACAAACATTTATGATAAGCTAAACTAAACTGTAATGTCATTTCTGTTGAAACCTGTATGTCATGTATTTAAATACATTTGTAATCAGCACTTTAAAAGTACTTTACGTGTGCTTTAGTATGTTAGTCAACACAGCAAAATAAGTGTACTTCTTTAAAGCATGACAAAAGATTTTGGAGAAAAATTAATAAATGTACTTTTCCATAATTATGATCGGAGAGTCCTGTCTACGTCACCAAAGTGAAGCCTTGATCAAACATTAAAGAGATCCAAATAATTATACCAGTAAGACCAGACCCACTTTATATCAAGTACTATGTACATTTAAATTAATCCTCTGTGCACATATATGTTTTTACACTGTACTTATATTTTAAAAAACCATCCTGTATACATCTGTAATTAATTTCTGTTTACATCTATAATTACACTGTTGACCCTCTAACCAGACCACCAAACCTGTCCCATCTTTACCCGTATCCCACCTCAATAGCAGCAAAAGTGTTTGCAATTCAATATGAACACAATAGGTAGTATACCTAACAATTAATTATTTTAATATTAAGCACATAGCATTTAGAAAAACCTAATATAAAGTAGGACCTAAGACCTATATGCATTTATTAAAAAGGTATGTTGGATTTAATTTCATGCTGACATTAAAAATGTGTGTTGACTTTGTAATCAGACTTTCTGTCCATGCAAAAGTAATAAATACAAAGTGAAACATACAGTATCGTTAGCTGCTGCATGCTGCACCCAAAATGCAAAGCTTTAATGTAAACATTGGCAAATCCAGCAGGGCTCACTGTAGCAGTCTGACTGTAGGTGATCTGTTTAAACCTGTGCTCCCCGAATCAGAGAAGACAGTCAATCAGATTAGAGCTGTCCTGATACTTTCCAGTTTTTTGCGTAATATGCATCAGATGGCCAAAGTGCTGGTCTTCAATGCGTGAGATCAAGCTTAAGACATGACTGAGAGACTTTCATCAGCGTATCAGAAAAACAGTCAGGAAGAAACTAGCTCTTCTGAGGAATGTGATTGCCATGAGATGTCATAGAGTATGTTTTCCCCATTCTGACTATACGTACGTTGCACATTTCCCACTCATTTATTTGCCGCCAACTGTGAAATCATTTGCAGAAACTATTGCATCAAGTAACAAAAAATGAACTGTGATGGGTTGTTTTATGCATACTGTAGATCCGGCAGCTTTTTCCTGTCTACGCAGTCTGTTGCTATGACTCTCCAAACATGCAAAGCTTTCAGAAATGTTTCATGTTTTACAATCCTCCTGTGCTTCAGTCAGTTGCATCGGTGACCACATCGTTCCACTCTGTTTTTCCACACCTCGGTTCTCAGTTCGGTGAAATCTAAGGGCAGGTTCGTTGAGTGCAGGTTCAGGCTTAGCTGTGGAATATCTAAAACATAAGGTCACCATGTAGTTTCAGCCCTAAATTAGACTGTGTTATTGAGGTCTGATGTTAAAGCTCAGACTAGCTGTATGATTTGAGGAATCATTCATGTCTGGAGTGCAAATGCTGCAAGATGACGCACACAATGAACTTTAAACCATTGAGCTTTAGAAAATTTCTTAACCCTTAATATAAGGAACAGCCGGAAGCATCATGTTCATTCAAAAAGGCAGGTGGATTTTAAATGTAAAATAAGCTGCATGCTTATTGTGAAAACAGAAGCGGTGGCAGAAATAAAAAATTCACGTGTGAATTTGATTAGTGCAATTGATTCAAAAACTGCATCTTTTGTTTAAAAAAAAAAAAAGTATAAGTGATTGAACCTCTTAGGTCACTTCTTTTTTCAGGGTTTCACACTGAATAATTGCATGTAATAATAACGCAAAGCAATATTAATGCAAGGCTTGGCAAGCGGCAGTAATAATTAGGAGACCACTATAGAGTCACCACATCACACAAACCTCAGCTATACCGTGCAGATCACATACACACATCACATCTGCCTCAATCTGATTTCAGATGCCTCTTGCCCTGTAATGTTAAACAGCATGTACGCTCTTCCTCTTCAAAATGAAAAACAACAACTCAAACTCAACATCTTTGAACATACTATCTAGATCAACTGTGGTCTGTCTTGAGGTTGTAACGTAACCAGTCACTCCACCCACTTGAAGCCGAAAGTAAAGAGGGTGTCTAGGAGCTAAAATCATCTGTGAGCTTTAAAATCACTGGAACAAAGCTTTACATCTGTAAGCTTCAGAGATGCTGTGTCAGATCGAGTGATGTCACTGTTAAACATGTCCCAGTGCATGTACACATATCAGATTTTATGACACAGTTGTGTTTGCTAAGGCAGCACTGTTATGTTCACTCAAACTGAGAAATGGATTAGAGGTTTAGATGTTTTAGAACAAACAGCATCCAGTGTTTGCATCATCCTGCAGCATTTGCATGATTCCTCAAGCCGTGTGTTTTGTTGAGGAGCGTGTGCTGCTGCTGTAGTAAGTCACAGGATGCACCATTTTCACCTGCTGAAGACAAACAAAATAAAACGGTTAAAGAGATGTGAGGGTGCAGGACTCTGTACAATTAGGAAAATAAGCATCCTTATGGAAGCTTGGTTTCACCTTGCAATACATACATATATATATATATATATATATATATATATATATATATATATATATATATATATATATATATATATATAAAGGTAATTGCAACCTTTTATCTCACAATTCTAAGTTTTCCCCTAAAAACTGCCAGATGACTTTTTTCTCAGAAATCTTTCTTTCTGAATGGATGGATAGATAGTTATATGGCTGGGTGGGTGGGTGGTTGGATAGATGATGGATGGGTGGAAGGATGGATGGGTAGATTAGATAGATGATGAATGAATGGATGAGTGGAAGGATGGATGGATGGATGGATGGGCGGATGGGCAGATTAGATAGATGATGGATGGGTGGATGTGCAGATTAGATAGATGATGAATGGATGAGTGGAAGGATGGTTGGATGGATGGATGGATGGATGGATGGATGGATGGATGGGCGGATGGGCTGATTAGATAGATGATGGAAGGATGGATGGATGTGCAGTTTAGATAGATGATGAATGGATGGATGTGCAGATTAGATAGATGATGGAAGAATGGATGGATGTGCAGTTTAGATAGATGATGAATGGATGGATGGATGGGAAGATTAGATGGATGGATGGATGGATGTATGGATGGGAAGATTGGATGGATGGATGGATGGATGGATGGGAAGATTAGATAGATGATGGATGGGTGGATGGATGGATGGATGGGAAGATTAGATAGATGATGGATGGGTGGATGGATGGATAGATGGATGGATGGGAAGATTAGATGATGGGTGGGTGGATGGATGGATGGGAAGATTAGATAGATGATGGATGGATGGATGGATGGATGGATGGATGGATGGATGGATGGATGGGAAGATTAGATAGATGATGGATGGGTGGATGGATGGATGGATGGATGGATAGATGGATGGATGGGAAGATTAGATGATGGGTGGGTGGGTGGGTGGATGGGTGGATGGATGGGAAGATTAGATAGATGATGGATGGATGGATGGATGGATGGGAAGATTAGATGATGGGTGGGTGGATGGATGGATGGATGGATGGGAAGATTAGATAGATGATGATGGATGGGTGGATGGATGGATGGGTGGATGGATGGATGGATGGATGGGAAGATTAGATAGATGATGGATGGGTGGATGGATGGGAAGATTAGATAGATGATGGATGGATGGATGGGAAGATTAGATAGATGATGGGTGGGTGGATGGATGGATGGATGGATGGATGGATGGGAAGATTAGATAGATGATGGATGGATGGATGGATGGATGGGAAGATTAGATGATGGGTGGGTGGATGGGTGGATGGATGGATGGATGGATGGATGGATGGATGGATGGATGGATGGGAAGATTAGATAGATGATGGATGGGTGGGTGGATGGATGGATGGGAAGATTAGATGATGGATGGATGGATGGATGGATGGGAAGATTAGATAGATGATGGATGGATGGATGGATGGGAAGATTAGATAGATGATGGATGGATGGATGGATGGATGGGAAGATTAGATAGATGATGGATGGATGGATGGGTGGATGGATGGATGGATGGGAAGATTAGATGATGGATGGATGGATGGATGGATGGATGGGAAGATTAGATAGATGATGGATGGATGGATGGATGGATGGATGGGAAGATTAGATAGATGATGGATGGATGGATGGATGGATGGGAAGATTAGATAGATGATGGATGGATGGATGGATGGATGGATGGATGGATGGATGGATGGATGGATGGATGGATGGATGGGAAGATTAGATAGATGATGGATGGATGGATGGATGGATGGGAAGATTAGATAGATGATGGGTGGGTGGATGGATGGATGGATGGATGGGAAGATTAGATAGATGATGGGTGGGTGGATGGATGGATGGATGGATGGGAAGATTAGATAGATGATGGGTGGGTGGATGGATGGATGGATGGATGGGAAGATTAGATAGATGATGGGTGGGTGGATGGATAGCTCAAACAGTAGAGCATGGCACTAACAATGGCAAAGTTCCAAGGGAAACAAGAAATCATTCAAATGTGTACCTTCATGAGTCGCTTTGTATAAAACTTGTCTTTCACATGCATGAATGTAACTGTGTCTCTGTTCTGCAGCATGCTGGAGTGGGTGAGTGAAGTCTTCTGGCAGGAGCGTCTGTGGTTCCCTGAGGGTTTGGGATGGGCTGATCTGGAGGACCGTGATGGCCGGGTCTATGCGAAGGCACGGGATTTGTGGGTGGCACTGCCAATCGCCGTCCTGTTTCTAGTAATTCGACAGGTCTTTGAGAGGTGCGTCAAAGCTCTGTCTTCTTCTTCCTCTGTGTTTTACTGTATGACCTCCATGCAGAGCTTTTCTCTCCCTCTCCCTGTCTGACCTGTTTATAAATAGATCTTTAGTTCTATTTATACGCGTCGACGTGCTTTTTGTCTCTCGCTTTTCAAATTTTAATGTCTTCTCTTCCTGCGTCACTCCCTTCATGTTGCGCTCACATCCCTCTCTCTCTCTCTCTCTCATCCTAAGCTGTCTCTTCACATCATGTCTTGCTTCCTCATTCATCCTGTGAATTTTTAATTACTGTAAGTATGAGAATTAAGGAACAAGAGGCAGAATTGGGATCAGTGCACTAAAATACTCTAGTCGGAACTATAATAAACTGCCTGACTTGACTGTGAGACATATTTGGAACAGTCTCAAGCCACTAATCATTAATCAAACTGAACAGTCCATTTCAACATATCAATCAACATCATTTAAAATACATAGTCTAAAAATGTGTTTTTAACGTAAAAATATAATGGATGAAGTCTCTTCTGCTCAGCAAAGTTGCATTTATTTAATCAAAAATACAGTAAAACAGTAAAAATGTGAAATATTATTCGAATTTAAAATGGCTGTTTTCTGTCAATATCTGTTAAACTGTAATTTATTTCTGTGATGTGCAGCTGTATTTTCAGCATCATTACTCCAGTCTTCAGTGTCACATGATCTTCAGAAATCATTCTAATATACTGATTTGCTACTCAACAAACATTTCTGATTATTATCAATGTTGAAAACATTTGTGCTGCACAATATTTTTGTGGAAACTGTGATGCATTTTATTTTTCAGGATTCACAGATGAATAGAAAGTTAAACGAACAGCATTTATTTGAAATACAAAACTTTTGTAACATTATACATTTCTTTACTGTCACTTTTGATCATTTAATGCATCTTTGCTCAATAACTATTAATTTCTTTCTTCAAAAACGTCTGCCTGTGTGTACAGATATGTTGCGACACCACTAGCCTCTCTGCTGGGCTTGAAGGAAACAGTCAGACGGCGAGTTACACACAACCTCACACTGGAGTCCTACTATTGCAACACAACTAAAAACCCCACACAGGTGTGTACACTGCTAACCGCTCTTATACATGAATTACACATTGGCCCACACTAGAGCATCAGCTCTTAAGATGTTTTTGCTCTCCAGAGTTCAGTAGAGAAACTGTGCCAGCAGATGGGATGGACAGAGCGACAGGTCCAGCGCTGGTTCAGACGGCGCAGGAATCAAGACAGACCCAACCTTCTCAAGAAGTTTCGAGAGGCCAGGTGAAAAAACACACCAACAGATACATTATTCACAAGCACTCTTTATAGTCCTATTACCATCGACCGTTTCCTGTGAAATGAGCTTGAGCTGCTGATGTATGAGATTAAATGATACTTTATGAAAGCGGTTTCTCTAAGTGCAAAAGCTGAAGTCGGTTCTGCTTGAACAGTGAGTCCGATCCTCTGAAGCGTGTTTGGCACTGACTAAATTATTCATATGTTCGTTCACATGCAGTTTTTCTAAATCTATTGGTCCTAGAGGACAACAGCATTGCTCCTTTTTCCAGCTCAGGTTTTAAAGGGGTCATATGATGCGATTTCTTGTTTTCCTTTTCTTTAGTGTGTTATGTAGCTGTTTGTGCATGTATAAGATCTGCAGAGTTACAAAGCACAAAGTCTCCCACAAAAGGATTCATTCTGTCTAAAAGAGAAGGCTGATCCAGACCGGGCTAAAACACCTCATTCAAACACGCCCCCACGTCTACGTCACGATGTGGATATATTTGCGTAATGCCACCCAAATGTTCACGCAAAGAAAGGCGGCGTGGTTTCAGTAACCGCAGTAGTGTTGATGCAGCCGTGTCAGAGAGACGCTGTGTGTTTCTATACGAAAGCAAAAGCACTTTATTTGGCCTTCTGAAAGTAGATGCAATTAGGAATCATTGGTTAAGATTTGTTTACAACACAACAGCACAACCCAAATGTTTGAATTAGTGCAACGCATTTTATGGACGACAGTTTCGTGAACCTAAGAGAGTACAAGGCTGGCTAAAAAAAGGCTATTTCTAAAAAAAAAAAAAAAAGAAAAGTCAATTCCGACTTTGCTCTGACAATCTGGTGCTTCTGATTCAGCGACTGTAAGTATGTTTT
Organism: Acrossocheilus fasciatus; assembly: GCA_036784905.1. Lineage (NCBI taxonomy): Eukaryota > Metazoa > Chordata > Actinopteri > Cypriniformes > Cyprinidae > Acrossocheilus > Acrossocheilus fasciatus. The sequence goes on from CM071953.1 coordinate 1,913,467, forward strand.
GTTGTTAGTTTAAGTATTTGCTAGTGACTGTTCAAATGCGGAGTTTTGCGCAGTGTAGAGTAACGTGTGTGTGTGTGTGTGTGTGCGTGTGTGTGAGAGAGAGAGAGAGCGAGAGAGGGTCACATCACAGTGGAGTCAGCTGTCTTAACCGCGGCTTAACATCATCATCACTGTGTCTGTCACACGACTCTGTTCTCCTCTCGGGCTTGAACTGATGGTGAAACTAAGGACATTATTAACTGTCTTTATATTTACTTTGAAAGCTGAAGCTTGCGATTATAGTAAGGGGCGTTACATTTCTGACGCGTGCTTGTGGTGTTCGGCCAATCACAATGCACTGTGTCAGCTGGCCAATCAGAGCAGACTGTGCTTGTCAGAAGGAGGATCTTTGTAGAAAACGACGCTTTTGAGAGAGGCGGGGCATAGAGGAACTACAATAATGTACAGTATTTGAAAAATAATGTGTTTTTTGAACATTAAAGCATGTCAACATATTCTGTTACACCAAATACACAAAATAATCATCTTTAAAATAGCATCATATTTAAAGCCTAATGCATAGAGATCTATTGCAAGAAACAGTGCTAGTGACAATACATATAAGACCATTTCACACTTTTAAGAGCCTTAAAAATAATCAGGAAGTGGTGAAAAATCTAATCTAACTGGTAATTAATTACATTAGAAATTATTTTTCTAACAAATCACAGAAACTGAAAATTAAAGTTTCCATTTAGCCGAAAATGAAAATAAAGTTTATTGAATAATCAGTTCATTCATCTAATTTATTTAAGAATCAACACTCAGATTAAAAAAAATAATAATTAAAAAAAAAAAAAGATTTTTATATAAACGTTTAAATTGCATATAAGGCTGTTTTTATATCAACTTTTAATTGTATAATTGTGTTTGATTCTAATTCATGAAATATAAACATTTAAACAGTCGCTGTAATAAAAACTTGTTTTCATGACACATTTATTCAAACTTGCATTAAATAATGAAGAAAACAGATTAAGTAAAAAAAATATAATGAATATATAATACAATGCATATATCTATCTCTCTGGAGTTCTTTTTCTGGCTGACTAATGAGTTTATGGACACTGTATATGTTTATGAGCTGTTTTACTGATGTCTTTCTGTGGTTGAAACATTGATTGATCGATTACATGAGACGTGATTAATTTCAACACCTTCTGATGTTCATTCATGTTTATTTCATGCTATAACTAGTAGTAATGAGCAAGAGATGATCAGTTAATGTGCAGCGATCTGTCACAACACATTAAACAGCAGCAAATTGGTGTTTCTATTTGACAGAATTTGAAAGATCAGACTTAGTTTCATATCAGAATAACAAAGCTTATTGCAATCATTGGATGGCAGGCACTAAAAATAAAGTTGAATGAATTTTTGTTCACAGATCAAATGAAAAGATCTCAGTTCATCTAAATGAAGATTAAAAAGGATAGATCGACATTGTTAATCCAGCCGTAGCGTCCACACAGCTGACATTTTTACCTGACATAGTTTATCCATGTTATGTGCATGAAACAGATACTGACGGTCACAATGCTCCATCAGAGAAATGCTTATTAAACGTCATTGTTTTGGTCAATGATTTTAGCCCTCCAAAACTATTTTGGACTGAAAATTAATTTTCAGCTGAATATGTTCTGTTGTGAAAATTTGGTGCATAACAAATATAGTGAAATATCTATGTCTGTTTGTTACTTGGAAAAACATGTGTACACTTCTTTTGAAAGACCGTCAATGGAAGGAAGATGGTTTTCCTCTCGTAACGGTTTAGTTATGGCATCAAACAGCATGGTTTAACTGGACAAACCGTGACCCTTTTGCTCTTTTGCAGCTGGAGATTCGCCTTTTATCTTCTCGCCTTCATCGGTGGTCTTGTTGCACTAATAGATGTAAGTCATTTGCAGTTTCAGACTGTTTGAACCCTTTCATTTTATTTTCTGTGCTGGTTTTTTGCATAACGCAATCCGTCCTGTCTGTTTCTCTAGAAACCCTGGTTGTATGATCTGGAGGAGATGTGGAAAGGCTTCCCCACTCTGGTGAGTTCAGTCTCCTGTAAAAACATGGCATACTGTCCAGCTGCTCTTTTTCTTAAGGGTTCCTTGTCATCTTCAGCAAATACTGTATTAAATGTACAATGATTTGAAATGCACTTGGAGCACAAACTGCAAATTTCCATAGCCAGCTAACTTTAAATAGAGCTGATGTTGCATTGATGTCATATAGGACTTAGGTACATCTTTATATGTAATTTCATAATTACTTCTATTGTCTTTACTGCTGAATGTACTGACAAGCATTTATGCTAAACTAAAATATACTTTAATGACATTTCTATTGAAACTTGTATGTCATGCATTTAAATATATTTATAAATGCATTTATATTATTTGTAATAATTACACATTTGTAATAACAAAGACTGTAGAATACCCCTAAAATCTTAAAGAGACTTTGGTAATAATGTAAAATGTAAACACACTACAGTTAAAATTATAATCAAGTACATTACGTGTGCTTTAGTATGTTAGTCAGCACATAGAAATGTGTTCTTTAAAGCACAACAAAGGATTTTTAAAACACAATGATTTAAAATGCACTTTAAAGTTTTGACATTATTGTAAAGTGCACTTTTTAAAAGCGTGAGTGTGTTAAGAAACAGTCATGAAAGTACACTGAAATACAATAACAAAATCAGACAGTACCTTTCTTTTGTAGAATTTAAATCCCGTAATAATCCACGAGTATTTAGTATTTAAAAAAAAATCATAATCACATGGTTATGTAATATATATTGAACATTTATGAGTTGAATTTCCAGCTGAAGAACATAATATATGACACCGTAGTCATTCTGGTCATATCGCCCACTTCTACTCAAGTGATTTGATCTGCATCAAACTGAATTTGCAGTCGAGTAATAACAATAAAGCCTATTAATAACTAATCAGATTTGGCTAGTTTATGCTACATTATTTATAGAGTTGATTATTCTGAGTATGCCGTGTCTCTCTGTCTCTCAGACACTCCTGCCGTCTCAGTACTGGTACTACATGCTGGAGCTGGGTTTCTACACCTCTCTTCTCTTCAGCGTGGCATCTGATGTCAAACGCAAAGTGAGTCTGCCATCATCACACTAAAAACCCCATCTTTGCATCTCGGTGAATGCAGCAAACTTTATTTTTTGAGCAGCGCAGTATTCTAAGCAGCAGCTGATGTTGGCAATCACTGCAGTGGCCTTGATGACGGATGTTTAGATTGTTTCCATGTGCTATTTTCAGTAAGTTAAGTATAGCTGAAAACATGATTTATTCTTCCGCTGCTCTCTGATGGCAGACAGAGAAGAGATTTAAACACATGACATTTTGGAGTTTAACTTTGGAAGGTGATTGTTGAATTTTTAATAATAAAACTGTGTGTGAAGAGTTTCCAGCTGAAATATTCACAGTTTGTATGTTTTGTAGTTATATTTAGTTAGTTAATTACAGGGTTGTTATTGTTTATTATAGTAACTAAAAAAAATAAATAAACATTTTATTACTTATATAATATAAATATAAATGCCAATGAAATTAAATTAAATTAAATAAACTATTATAAAAAATGCATTTATTTTTAACTTAATAAATTGATGTACTAGTAACAAAAACTTAAAAGGAAATACATTAAGTAAACTATACATAAACAAAAACTATTAATTATGGGGGAAAACACAACAAAACTATAAAAATAAAAAATGTAATACATTTTTTTAATAAAAATAATTTTTTTTAATAAAAATAAAAATAACATAAACCTGGCAGTAAAAATAAAACCTGATTCAAAATATTAATAAAAACTATTATAGTATCTCAATGATACTAAAATTACACCAGTTAATAGTTCTTAACATTCTGAATTATAAATTGTATTTGATTTATTATTATTTTATTAATATTTGCAATTATTTAATATTATATATATGCGTGTATATGTGTGTGTATATATATATATATATATATATATATTTTTTTTTTTTTTTTCAGCTAGTGTAATTTAACATGTTTCAAAGATATTTATTATTTTTTATATTATTGCTCATTAAAAACTAAATTACGACTCGAGTAACATTATAACTGGACCTCGTGGGAAAGGGATACATAATAAACAAATGAAAAGCTTTGTGAGTCAGGGATCACGATGGAGCTGATTTTTGTTTTCTTCATAATGAATCACCTTAAAGTGACAGGCGTAGTATGAAGATCTCATAACTGTGTAATGATAGAAGCGTCTCTCACTCCCTCTTGCAGGACTTCAAAGAGCAGATCATTCATCACGTGGCCACCATCATGTTGATCAGCTTCTCCTGGTGTGTTAATTACATCAGAGCGGGAACGCTCATCATGTTCATGCATGATTCTGCCGACTATCTGCTCGAGGTGAGAAGAACAGCCACACAAACACATGACAACATCTCAACCAATTACACAGCTTGTTTCAATCCCTCAAAATACTAGACAGAGGTATAATGGGATGTCTGTGTAAATACTGTCCACACAATGTGTCTTAGTTTTTAAAGATTCGGCCTGGTTGGTTGTTGGTTCAAACCCTGTAAACCATGAATGTTCACAGCTGTGCTCTTCAGGTTTCTTCTGAGGTGATGCTTCCCAGATTTATTTATTTATTTTCTCCCCTTGAAACTAGATAAAATGTATTATTGTAAGCCAATGCTAACATATGCACTTAATATATGCATTACATTGTGGCATACAGTATTCACAGCACATTTTGAAAATGTGCACTTTAGGCAAAACTGATTAAAAGTTAGATTTTTTTAAAAGAAATTAACACTTTTATTTAGCAGTGATGCGTTAGCTTTATCAAAAGTGACAGTAAAGACGTTTATAATGTTGCAAAAGATTTCCATTTCAAATAAATGCTGCCTGAAAAATAAAATGTATCACTTTTTCCACAAAAATATTGTGCAACTGTTTTCAACATTGATAATAATCAGAAATGTTTATTGAGCAGTAAATCAGTATATTAGAATGATTTCTGAAGATCATGTGACACTGAAGACTGCAGTAATGATGCTGGAAATACAGCTGCGCATCACAGAAATGAATTATATTTTAAAGTATATTAAAATAGAAAACTGGTATTTTAAATTGTTAAATTATTTCACACTATTTCTGATTTTGCCATAGTTTTAGTCAAATAAAAGCAGCATTGAGACTTTTTTTTATGTCATACTAAAGTACATCCTGGAGTATTTTCTGTCGAAATTGTAAGAGACACATCCTCCTAGTCATTTGTCTTCAGGTTGTCCATGTCAGTGTTACAAATTTGCTAAACTGATGTCCTTAATTTCTTTGAAAACTTTCAGGTTCATACTTTTAAAAATGGGAATGGTCACAAACTCCCGTATAATCATAACTCAAGGGAATGTGAGCAGCATTAGCCCTAAAAGTCAGCACAAATGCACCCTTCAAAAATCCATCCACCAGGAGTACATAATCTAATCCTAATCTGACATGCAGTATAGTACAGAAGATGTGAAAAACCATTTCCGTCTCTCCCTCTTCTGTACACATCAGTTTCTCCCCTCTTATCATCTCTCTCTCTCTCAGTCAGCTAAGATGTTTAACTACGCCAGATGGAAGAACGCATGCAACTACATCTTCATCCTGTTTGCTGCGATCTTCATCGTCACACGCCTCATCATCTTCCCTTTCCGGTACACACCCCATCCGTCTCTCTCTGTGTTTCTCTCCACACACATGCTCTCATCAAACATGCCATGCCAGATGTGATTATGATACAGTTCTGGTGTGTTTCTATGGATATAAGTGTGATTATACATTATGCACAAGTAAAACCAGGTGCTAAATTGTTTGGTTGAGAACAAAGATGTGTAACACTGTATAACACTGCAAATTAGTGTGATGTCTTAGAAGGTTTTGTAGGTTTTTCATGTGTTTCTGTCTGTCTCTCAGGATCATGTATTGCACATGGGTGTATCCCGTGACCCTGTACCCTCCGTTCTTCGGATATTACTTCTTTAACGGGCTGCTGATGGTTTTGCTGTGTCTGCACATCTTCTGGGCCGCGCTGATCATACGCTTGGCCTTCCGCTTCCTGAGCAGTAACGTACGTCTGCGTGATTTCATATTTACATTTACACCGAGTTTAATCTGGAGAAGTGTGTCGCTGCATCAGTGTCTCAGCGATGGATGCTCTGCAGTGAATGGGTGCCGTCAGAATGAGAGTTGATAAAAACATCACAATAATCCACACCACTCCAGTCCATCAGTTAACATCTGGAGAAGACAAAAGCTGAAATTGATGGACTGGAGTGCTGTGGATTATTGTGATGTTTTTATCAACTCTCATTCTGACGGCACCCATTCACTGCAGAGCATCCATCGCTGAGACACTGATGCAGCGACACATTTCTCCAAATCTGATGAAGATACAAACTATTTTTTTTTTTCTGAAGTTTGAGCATTGTGAAAATCATTTTCAGAATATCACACTTTTTGTTCTCTTGAAGATAAAAACTCATACAGGTTTAAAACGACGTAAAGCTGAGTAAAAGATGACAGATGTTTCATTTTTGGGGGAACTACCTCTTGATGTCTTTGTGAATATATTTGAAGGTGATTTTCTCTCCTCAACAGTCGTCGGTAGAAGACGAGAGGTCCGATCGAGAGGAGACGGACGAGTCAGAGGAAGAAGAACAAATGAAAAATGGAGAGATAAAGAAAAACGGACCAGCTCAGAACGGCCACGCTGCATATAACAACAACCACTCTAAAAAAACAGAGTGATGTCTTGAGAGGACAGGATGGAGAAACGTTCAGAAGCCTAGAGATTCTTCCTCTGCTGAAGCAGAACAGAGCCGGGTGAAGAACAGAGGATCGATTGCTGTCTACACTACAGACAAACACACACGAACACACAGTCATCACACGAACACAGGCACAGCGTGCCAAAACGAACAGGGAGCAGTGCTGCCTCTATTGACATATGCTTACAGGAGCAGATCACCTAAAAGTCAACATCATTTACTGATGCTGTTCCAAATTTCTAGCAGTTATTTATAGCAGAATGTCCAAGCCGCTCTTCCCATACAGTGTAAATCAATGGTGACCATGGCGGTCAAGCAAGATTTTCAGTCTGTTCCTCACAGAGATCTCATATGGACTGCTTTTATGCTGCGTTTGTGCTTCCTAGAGCTGTAAGTCCTACGGAAGACAGCTGAGGAAGCCCATGAAATACAAAAAAAAAACAATAATTGTGCAATTCAGACTTTTGTTCTCGCAATTCCGAGAAAATGTCAGAATTGTGAGATATAATCACCGAATTCCAAGACAGAAACTCAGACTTTCTTTCTTTTTTTTTTTTCTCCAAGTTTACATATCGCGATTGTGTGGGGTTTTTCCCCACCGTGGAACTCTCAATTATGAGTTTATATCTCACAAAGAAAAACAAACAGTTGTGAGATGTAAACTTGGAATTGTGAGAAAAGTCCGAATTCTGAGACAAAAAGTTACAATTACGTTTTTTATTTCTATATTCTGTGGCAGACTTCCATAGAGAGCATAGATCAGATATAATACTAAACCTGTTATTATAAAAAATAAAAAAAAGAGTCTGAGTAAATGATGAGAGAATTATTTAGGTGACTTGTGCCTTTAACAGTGCCTTCCTTTGCTATTGTTTGCTCTTTTTCATGCCTTGTTTTTAGTTTTTAATTTAAAAAAAACTGCAGGTCACTGCATCTTTTTCCAGAGTATAACCATCCATCTTTTAACACATCATTTTTCATCTGAATACCAAGTGGACCAATTTGGGCAAAAAAAAGTTTATTGTCAATAGCGTAGCGATGTCTGAAGAACAGATTTCTGATGATGCAGCGTGTTCCAGATGGTCATCCGCTGCATTGACCTGTTGCTTACTGAATTCATATAGAAATGACTGGATTTTGCCCACAAAAATGCTTCGGGAATGCATTTTCACTCATAGGAATAAAAAAATAATGCCGGCTGCCTGTAAATAATGCATTTTGCAACGGCATTGGTTACCAAAAATGTTCTGTATAAGCCCAAGACCAAAAATGACTGAGTGCACCTTTAAATATGGCCAAATGTTACTAACTAACATAGTGTGTAAACCATGCACATCACAGCCAGTTCTTTTGATGAGAAAACCACTGCCGTTCAGTGATATTAAACCCATATTTACTCTGAAGTTCCTAACACTGAACAAACACGTATTGGCCAGTTGTCGCTCGTTCATTTTCACACAGATTCTGAATATTCACAAGCTGCCAGCCAAAGATAGAAGCAATGTGTGAGTTTGTGTTGATGCAGTTTGAGTGGTTTGCTGCTGAAAACGTCTTGTTTTCTTATGTCTGGAGCTGCCGAGATGAATCAGGATCTGCTCGTTTCTCTGTGGTCAGCGGCCAGTTTCATGTCCAGATTCAGTCCCGCAGCTCTGACTAACCTGCTTCATCTCATTCATCTCTTTCACATCGCGTTTCTGTGTCCTGCTCCGATTTCATCATTCCTCCCATCGTCCTTGTCAGCTTCCCATCATTCTCCTCTGGGCTTTGTTTCAGATGCAGTCGAGTCGATTACAGTGTTATCTTTATTTTGTATTTTCCTGTGTTTTGTAATATGATGATATTATGGAGGATGTTAACAATAAAATACTGAATGTAAGTCACACTTGATGCGTTTGTTTGATTTCTCTGTTAGTAATACAGCTTTAAACATGATTATTTTATTTTGTTAAAGTCTCTTCAAGCCCTTATTTTATTGTAGTATATTATAAATATCCAAAATATTATAAAAGTGCTCCAGGGCCGTAAGATGATAATTCTCTTCATAGGCAGTTGACATAACCGACATGTTTATTTACGTGTTAAACATTAGAAAATAAATGCCTTTAAATGTATTGAATGGGCACTTGTAGTGTATTTAAAAATAATAATAATATAAAATCAATTAAATAAAAGGCCACTTTAGGACTTAAAGAGAGACACTTATATGACTGTGTCTTACACCTAAAGAAGTGCACTTTGTAATAATGTCAATTATAAAGCACATTTTAAATCATTTTGTTTAAACATGTCGATGTGTTGACTAATCTACTAAAGCACACGTACTTGATTATTATTTTAACTGTAGATAAGATCAATTTTAAATTTACCAAATTGCAACATATTTTAATACATGACATACAAGTTTTCAAACAGAAATGACATTACAGTATATTTTAGTTTATTATAAATGCTTATCAGTGAATTCAGCAGTAACATATTTCAAAGGCAATAGTAGTCATTATGCAATTACATATAATAATGTACGTAAGTTCTACTTAATTGCATCAGAAGAACACTCATCTAATTGCATTTAATTGAACTATAATCCATTTACATCAAATTGCAAATAACAAGCAATTAAGTGACTTTAAACATACACTCAGCTCGCTCTTTAGTATCTCCCGTAATAAGTAGCCTACTCTTCCAAGTATGCTTCTTTTTCAAATCTGTCGTTTAGCTGTGTTTACGTTGTAGGAGTAGTGCACTTCTGCAGATGTCGCCTGCGCAGTGTGTAGGGAGCAGTGTGTAGGGAGCAGAGCAGGGAGCAGTGTGTAGGGAGCAGAGCAGGGAGCAGTGTGTAGGGAGCAGTGTGAATGGAGCAGAGTAGTGAGCAGTGTGTAAGGAGCAGTGTGTAGGGAGCAAAGCAGGGAGCAGTGTGTAGTGAGCAGAGTAGTGAGCAGTGTGTATGGAGCAGAGTAGTGAGCAGTGTGTAGGGAGCAGTGTGAATGGAGCAGAGTAGTGAGCAGTGTGTAAGGAGCAGTGTGTAGGGAGCAAAGCAGGGAGCAGTGTGTAGTGAGCAGAGTAGTGAGCAGTGTGTATGGAGCAGAGTAGTGAGCAGTGCGTAGGGAGCAGAGCAGTGAGCAGTGTGTAGTGAGCAGTGTGTAGGGAGCAGAGCAGGGAGCAGTGTGTAGGGAGCAGAGCAGTGAGCAGTGTGTAGGGAGCAGTGTGTAGGGAGCAGAGCAGTGAGCAGTGTGTAGGGAGCAGTGTGTAGGGAGCAGTGTGTAGGGAGCAGAGCAGTGTGTAGGGAGCAGAGCAGTGAGCAGTGTGTAGGGAGCAGTGTGTAGGGAGCAGTGTGTATGGAGCAGAGCAGTGTGTAGGGAGCAGTGTGTAGGGAGCAGAGCAGTGAGCAGTGTGTAGGGAGCAGAGCAGTGTGTAGGGAGCAGTGTGTAGTGAGCAGTGTGTAGGGAGCAGAGCAGTGTGTAGTGAGCAGTGTGTAGGGAGCAGAGCAGTGAGCAGTGTGTAGGGAGCAGAGCAGTGTGTAGTGAGCAGTGTGTAGGGAGCAAAGCAGGGAGCAGTGTGTAGTGAGCAGTGTGTAGGGAGCAGTGTGTATGGAGCAGTGTGTAGGGAGCAGAGTACTGAGCAGTGTGTAGTGAGCAGTGTGTAGGGAGCAAAGCAGGGAGCAGTGTGTAGTGAGCAGAGTAGTGTGCAGTGTGTAGGGAGCAGTGTGTATGGAGCAGAGTAGTGAGCAGTGTGTAGGGAGCAGAGTAGTGAGCAGTGTGTAGTGAGCAGTGTGTATGGAGCAGAGTAGTGAGCAGTGTGTAGGGAGCAGAGTAGTGAGCAGTGTGTAGGGAGCAAAGCAGGGAGCAGTGTGTAGTGAGCAGTGTGTATGGAGCAGAGTAGTGAGCAGTGTGTAGGGAGCAGAGCAGTGTGTAGGGAGCAAAGCAGGGAGCAGTGTGTAGTGAGCAGAGTAGTGAGCAGTGTGTAGGGAGCAGTGTGTATGGAGCAGAGTAGTGAGCAGTGTGTAGGGAGCAAAGCAGGGAGCAGTGTGTATGGAGCAGAGTAGTGAGCAGTGTGTAGGGAGCAGAGTAGTGAGCAGTGTGTAGGGAGCAAAGCAGGGAGCAGTGTGTAGTGAGCAGTGTGTATGGAGCAGAGTAGTGAGCAGTGTGTAGGGAGCAGAGTAGTGAGCAGTGTGTAGGGAGCAAAGCAGGGAGCAGTGTGTAGTGAGCAGAGTAGTGAGCAGTGTGTATGGAGCAGAGTAGTGAGCAGTGCGTAGGGAGCAGAGCAGTGAGCAGTGTGTAGTGAGCAGTGTGTAGGGAGCAGAGCAGGGAGCAGTGTGTAGGGAGCAGAGCAGTGAGCAGTGTGTAGGGAGCAGTGTGTAGGGAGCAGAGCAGTGAGCAGTGTGTAGGGAGCAGTGTGTAGGGAGCAGTGTGTAGGGAGCAGAGCAGTGTGTAGGGAGCAGAGCAGTGAGCAGTGTGTAGGGAGCAGTGTGTAGGGAGCAGAGCAGTGTGTAGGGAGCAGTGTGTAGGGAGCAGAGCAGTGAGCAGTGTGTAGGGAGCAGAGCAGTGTGTAGGGAGCAGTGTGTAGTGAGCAGTGTGTAGGGAGCAGAGCAGTGTGTAGTGAGCAGTGTGTAGGGAGCAGAGCAGTGAGCAGTGTGTAGGGAGCAGAGCAGTGTGTAGTGAGCAGTGTGTAGGGAGCAAAGCAGGGAGCAGTGTGTAGTGAGCAGTGTGTAGGGAGCAGTGTGTATGGAGCAGTGTGTAGGGAGCAGAGTACTGAGCAGTGTGTAGTGAGCAGTGTGTAGGGAGCAAAGCAGGGAGCAGTGTGTAGTGAGCAGAGTAGTGTGCAGTGTGTAGGGAGCAGTGTGTATGGAGCAGAGTAGTGAGCAGTGTGTAGGGAGCAGAGTAGTGAGCAGTGTGTAGTGAGCAGTGTGTATGGAGCAGAGTAGTGAGCAGTGTGTAGGGAGCAGAGTAGTGAGCAGTGTGTAGGGAGCAAAGCAGGGAGCAGTGTGTAGTGAGCAGTGTGTATGGAGCAGAGTAGTGAGCAGTGTGTAGGGAGCAGAGCAGTGTGTAGGGAGCAAAGCAGGGAGCAGTGTGTAGTGAGCAGAGTAGTGAGCAGTGTGTAGGGAGCAGTGTGTATGGAGCAGAGTAGTGAGCAGTGTGTAGGGAGCAAAGCAGGGAGCAGTGTGTATGGAGCAGAGTAGTGAGCAGTGTGTAGGGAGCAGAGTAGTGAGCAGTGTGTAGGGAGCAAAGCAGGGAGCAGTGTGTAGTGAGCAGTGTGTATGGAGCAGAGTAGTGAGCAGTGTGTAGGGAGCAGAGTAGTGAGCAGTGTGTAGGGAGCAAAGCAGGGAGCAGTGTGTATGGAGCAGAGTAGTGAGCAGTGTGTAGGGAGCAGAGTAGTGAGCAGTGTGTATGGAGCAGAGTAGTGAGCAGTGTGTAGGGAGCAGAGCAGTGAGCAGTGTGTAGTGAGCAGGGTGTAGGGAGCAGAGCAGTGAGCAGTGTGTAGGGAGCAAAGCAGGGAGCAGTGTGTAGGGAGCAGTGTGTATGGAGCAGAGTAGTGAGCAGTGTGTAGGGAGCAGAGTAGTGAGCAGTGTGTAGGGAGCAGAGCAGTGAGCAGTGTGTAGGGAGCAAAGCAGGGAGCAGTGTGTAGTGAGCAGTGTGTATGGAGCAGAGTAGTGAGCAGCGTGTAGGGAGCAGTGTGTAGGGAGCAGAGTAGTGTGTAGTGAGCAGTGTGTAGGGAGCAGAGCAGTGTTTAGTGAGCAGTGTGTAGAGAGCAGTGTGTAGGGAGCAGAGCAGTGTGTAGGGAGCAGAGCAGTGAGCAGTGTGTAGGGAGCAGTGTGTAGTGAGCAGTGTGTAGGGAGCAGTGTGTAGGGAGCAGAGTAGGGAGCAGTGTGTAGTGAGCAGTGTGTAGAGAGCAGTGTGTAGGGAGCAGTGTGTAGGGAGCAGAGTAGGGAGCAGTGTGTAGTGAGCAGTGTGTAGAGAGCAGTGTGTAGGGAGCAGAGCAGTGTGTAGAGAGCAGTGTGTAGGGAGCAGTGTGTAGGGAGCAGTGTGTAGGAAGCAGCGTGTAAGGAGCAGTGTGTAGGGAGCAGAGCAGTGAGCAGTGTGTAGGGAGCAGTGTGTAGTGAGCAGTGTGTAGGGAGCAGAGTAGGGAGCAGTGTGTAGGGAGCAGTGTGTAGTGAGCAGTGTGTAGGGAGCAGTGTGTAGGGAGCAGAGTAGGGAGCAGTGTGTAGTGAGCAGTGTGTAGGGAGCAGAGCAGTGTGTAGAGAGCAGTGTGTAGGGAGCAGTGTGTAGGGAGCAGCGTGTAAGGAGCAGTGTGTAGGGAGCAGAGCAGTGAGCAGTGTGTAGGGAGCAGTGTGTAGTGAGCAGTGTGTAGGGAGCAGTGTGTAGGGAGCAGTGTGTAGTGAGCAGTGTGTAGGAAGCAGCGTATAGGGAGCAGCGTGTAGGGAGCAGAGCAGTGAGCAGTGTGTAGTGAGCAGTGTGTAGGGATCAGTGTGTAGGGATCAGTGTGTAGTGAGCAGTGTGTAGGGAGCAGTGTGTAGGGATCAGTGTGTAGTGAGCAGTGTGTAGGGAGCAGTGTGTAGGGAGCTGAGTAGTGAGCAGTGTGTAGGGATCAGTGTGTAGGGATCAGTGTGTAGGGAGCAGTGTGTAGGGAGCAGAGCAGGGAGCTGAGCAGGGAGCATGCTGTGAATCGGAATGCAGCTCAAAGACAGTCTGAGTGAAGGGAAGAAATGCCACTCGAGAGGCTCTTCCGTGGCGAGTCACGTGATCTCCAAAGGCTACTCCGATTGGTTAAGCGAACTTAGGCCTTCTTATGAAGTATGAGTGACCATTTTTACTTTTTAATGCAAGTTCTTGTCTTATTTTGCATGATTTATCTGTGCACGTTAATCAAATAGTGATAAAAATGTAGAATGGTAATAGGCCCTATGTTCATTTGCTCCGCCTTTTTTTTTTTTTTTTTTTTAAATTGAATTATTTACATTCAACATTTTACATTAGCCAGGGGGTGAAGACAAGAAAAGAAAGATACACAATTACAATGAAATGTTAAATAAATAAACAAATTTAAATGAAATCATGGAAATGTTTACATACATTAATACACTTAACAGCTTTTATGTTTATCAGATTATAAATAGATGTTATGTGTTGTTTAACTTCTGATTTCAAAATTAGAAATAATGGTTTATAATCACCGTACTTGCATTTATGTAATTTGCTCCGCCTGTCTACAATGATATTGTAATATTTACCATTATATAATCAGAGGAGCACAGAAACGTTTATGAAAGTATCACTGTAGTATGTAGTATTTTTATGTCACATTAATCAGTGTCTAGCACACCTTCCTAAAGACAGGATACAGACCAGAAGACATTGCAATTACTACATGATATTTAGACAGACTTAAAGAAGTTCCAGATCTATACTTGTGCTCTTATTATTTCAGTTATTTTGAATTTAATGTAAATAAACATTTGCAAGCAATATACTTGCTCTTGTGAATTTATTTTGAAGTTAATTACATTTACTTATAAATTCCCACTGAGTATAGCAGTATGTGCATCACTTAATTAGTGATTAGTTGACTTAACTTAAAAAAATTGAGGAAACCCGTTGCCTTAAAAATTTTAAGAAAATTATAATTTAAAAAATAAGTTAAGTGAATTGTCAAGTTTTTAAAAAATATTATTTACTTAATAATTTTAAGGCAATGGGTTTCCTTATTTATTTATTTTTAAAGTTAAGTCAACTTATCAGTTTTTACAGTTTATAAACAGCTACATCATCATGTTGATATGCTATATCGTTACTATAAAACTCTTACCACAAACATGTCTTCTAATATCTTAAATTGTTGCTTATACTGAGCTGTGGCAGACACATTTGTAAATGTTGCATTAATTGTGCGAGCCGTCTTTTTAATACCGCGTGGTTTATATCCATGTTGCTGCTGATTGGTCTGACATTTTTGACACACCCTCCAAACAAGAGAAAACGTATCTCAAACCCCGTCGCACACCGCTTCAATGAAACATGTCGTTCATCTGTAGCAAAACGTTGCGCACCGGGTTGAGCTTGAACGTGCCCCTGATGACAGAGATAACTTGCAAAAATAATGATAATAGATTTCTGGGAAAACAATACATTTCAAAGGGTTTAGTACCTTATTACAAAATCACATAAACATATAATTCTCACCAAGCATATTAATTCAAATCAATACTGGAATTACCTCAGGAAGATAAATGGTATTCATTAAAAAAAAAAAAAATTATATATATATATATATATATATATATATATATATATATATATATATATATATATATATATATATATATATATATATATATATATATATATATATATATATTTATATATATATATATAAATTATATAATTATATATAATAATTACGTTAACTGTATATTGTTGTGTAAGTTGTACTTTATATTATCGATTCTATCTTATTGTCATTTAGTCATATTGCTTAAAAATAATATTAACAGAACAATAACAAAATAAAAATAATAAAATGATAAATAAAAACAGGAAAAATAACAACATTTAATAATAAAAATAAATAAATAAAAATCAAATAGTGTGCCCTCTAGGTTCGTTTCTTCCAGTAATGCTGGCTGTGGACGGAGAGTGGCGCGGCTGATCCGCGTGAAGGCTCTGGTTTCCTCCTCTGACGCGCTTCTGCTGCTTACTGAAAGATTACGGGCGCCATCTTGGATCAGGGGAGGTTTTTAAACTGGAAAAAGTCAAAGAGCTGGAAAACAGAAAACAACTATAAAACATCGGCAAACCCGTCCTTTCGGACCGGCGTCGAAAATGACACTCGGTTCGGAGTCATGACATCTGTTTTAAAGTACTTTTTGGAGACTCGGACGGAGTAAAACAGCAACAAACAGTGGTGCAGGGAGATTTCTGTCGTCAGCTGGGAAAGTTGTTTTGTATGTGTTAGCTCGTTCGCGAACACCTTTACCTGTCAGATATGGCATCGGCCAATGCAGGTATCGTATAAAAACCGAATGTTTTCCTCTTAAATGTCTGATTTGTGTTGATTTCGCTCATTATAAGCGGTTGTGCTGGTTAGCTTGAGCAGCTGTTAGCTCAACTGTTGTGATATAGCCTATAACAGAAGCTCACGGAGTAAACACTGGACAAACATTTGCCGTTTGCTGTGAAAAGGGGTTTGTTTTTATTAGCAGAGAGCATTGGGAGCTGTGACAGTCTGATCTGACACTTGTGGCAGTGTGTGCTTCAGCTGTCATTCACACACAGGCCCAAAACAGCACTCACATGCCATCACACTCACATTTGTGACCCTGGACCACAAAACCAGTCATAAGGGTCAATTTTTGGAAATTGTGATGTCTGCATCATCTGAAAAGTGCATAAATAAGCTTTCCATTGATGTATGGTTTGTTAGAATTGGACAATATTTGGCTGATATACAACTATTTGAAAATCTGGAATCTGAGGGTGCAAAAAAAATCAAAATATTGAGAAAATCTCCTTTAAAGTTGTCCAAATGAAGTTCTTAGCAATGCATATTACTAATCAACAATTAAGTTTTGATGTATTTGGTAGTAAATGGACAAAATATCTTCATGGAACATGATCTTTATTTAATATCCTTATGATTTTTGGCACAAAAGAAGAATCAATCATTTTGACCCATACAGTGTATTGTTGGCTATAGCTACAAATATACCTGCGCTGCTTATGACTGCTTTTGTGCTGCAGGGTCACCTTTGTGTTGATCTTCATTCAGGTCTGAAGATCTGCTTATGAACAGAATTACTGATCAGATTGATGTATTCTCTGTCTATCTCACTCGTCTCAAATGCATTGTCATGTTTTGTGGTGTGCAGTGTAATGTATATTGATTTTTACACAGGATTCAAGCAGGTTTGTAATACACTTATTTTGAAATAAGCTTGTGTAAAATAATAAGAGATGCATACACGCCATCACTTACTGTAAAGTTACATGTTCAAACCAAGCTGTCATCATGGGTTATATATTACGACCTTTTGGATTTAATATCAGTGATTGACCGAATTTCTAAAGCTTTTACTACAACATTTGAAAACTATTCATAAGTATCCATTCTCCACTGTATATCGGTGGCACTTTCCACAAACAGAGCCAGAAACTCTAAATATGGAATTAATTTTATTTAAAGTATATTTTTGATATGTAATTAAATGGATCAAATCTTAACAAGTTAATTAAACAAACCACAATAAGTAACGGGTTTTGCATGTAAGAACAGCTTTACAGGAACTCCTATTCTTTATAGCATCTTATTGTTTGTGTGTCTTTTGTTTCAAACATGTAGTTAAATAAACCAAATGCTGGTTTATAATTATTAATCATTTTATATTGAAGATATTTTTGACCCTGGAGCACAAAACCAATCTTAAGTCGCTGGGGTATATTTGTAGCAATAGCCAAAAATACATTGTATGGGTCAAAATGATTGATTTTTCTTTTATGCCAAAAGTCATTAGGATATTAAGTAAAGATCATGTTCCATGAAGATATTTTGTAAATTTCTTACCATAAATATATCAAAACTTAATTGTTGATTAGTAATATGCATTGCTAAGAACTTCATTTGGACAACTTTAAAGGAGATTTTCTCAATATTTTGATTTTTTTTTGCACCCTCAGATTCCAGGTTTTCAAATAGTTGTATCTCAGACAAATATTGTCCGAGATGATGATGTATAAATCTCTGTTTCGAAAAATTGACAGTTAAGACTGGTTTTGTGGTCCAGGGTCACATTTAAGCTTGATGTCAGCAGTCAGTATTACAGTGTGCATAAAATTTACTGGATATCACAAATTCAAGGAATATTTATTTTGATTTAATTATTCTTATTTTACTATGTGAGACAAGAATGCGGGACACAGCTAATAATATATTTTTATTATTATTATGACTCTGTAATTTCAAATTACAGGAAATTTCAAAAGAAGAGTATTTATTCGAAATAGAATTTTTTTTTGTAACATTATAAATGTCTTTAAATTGTAAATGTTTAAAAGTGATAATATGTTATTCCAAACAATATTTACTGAATATTTTAAGAGCCGAAAGTTCAAAAGAACAGTGTTTATTTGAAACCGATGTCAATTAAATGCTGTAATTGGGTATGTGTATGTATATATATATATGTATAACATAAAAAAAACATGGGATTTTGACTCCTAATCGCACCCTAACTGATGAAAGTAGATTTTGAAACGGTAACGTTGTCAGGCTAGCCGATATATCAGTCTGTCATTTTTTTTGTTCGATAAGGGACACGTAAACAATATTACTGGTGATGATTTGAGATCATCTAAAGTATTTTAGTGCAAAACTGCACTATGCATTTCTTTAGCCTATTTTTATATACATAAATATTCTGTGTAGGCATTAGTCCTGAGTGTTTGATTGGATGTGTGTGTGTTTCAGATATGCCTGAGGTGCCGTCTCTGGCCATGGCCACGGCAGCTGGATCGCATGCTAACAGTGCCGCCGTTGTGCCAAAGGCCAACAACAAACGACAAGCCACGTAAGTCTACACCCCAGATAGAAAAGCACTAATCATTATTATAGCACTTCTGGCAGCGTTCAGTTGATCTCAGTTGTCAAAACCGGGTTCTGTCCTCATTTTCTCATTGCTGTTTTCTGTGGAGCTCAGAAGGAAATCTTTTGGGAAATGTGCAAATTGATTTTTCTATAAAGTGGAATTACATGGGCGGTGGTTTGGAAGAGAGCACATATTAAGTAAAATTATAAATTTGACTGCTTTGTTGCGGTCAATAATGAGTAACTTCTGCAAAATCGACACATTGAACTGAATTGAATCAACTCTGTGAGCAGAATAATGACACTATTGTCTCCTGTGGAGC
Source organism: Acrossocheilus fasciatus (assembly GCA_036784905.1). Taxonomy (NCBI): domain Eukaryota; kingdom Metazoa; phylum Chordata; class Actinopteri; order Cypriniformes; family Cyprinidae; genus Acrossocheilus; species Acrossocheilus fasciatus. Next base: position 1,932,229 of record CM071953.1, read on the forward strand.
TGCTTTACGGCTCAAATTGAGTTTGTTTCATAAGTGAAGAATTTTGCAACATTAACTATGTTATTTTCCTGTTTATTATTATGAAGCTGTTTTATGAAGTGCTAAAAATAAATGACTGAGGCTTACAAGCTCCGAAAAGGACAAAAGCACCATAAATACTTGTGCTCTTTGTTCCTGAGTGCATGACTTAGAAATAATACAAATTTGGTGACACTTTATCCTGCTTCGTGTCGTTTTTGGAGCTTGACTCTGTTCCTGTTTGAACATTTCTCCTGATGTCTCCTTTTGGGTTGCACAGAAGAATGAAAGTCACAGGGGTTTGTGTGATGAGGTGGTGAACCGTCCCTTGATATGCACCATGCGTGACCAGAGAGCTGGACGTGGTTTTGCTAACTGTAGCTTTCCAGAGGCAAATTCACAGGAATGACACTCTGGTTTTGGCCAACAATAGTGTGCTTGTTTATTGAGTGTCTGTGGTTGATTTGATTCGCTCTGCTTGTTCTGTCTCTCGAGTGGGTGGAGACTTGCGGGAATGTTTGACTGTCGTCTGTGCAGTTGTGCAATATTACTGACTAATGTGAGTTTCCCTGGTTTCCAGCTCGGACTACGAGGACGACGAGGGAAGCAAATTGTTCAGGTTAGTCATGATGTGTGACTCAAGGGTTCGACCCTGTGCCGAGCTGCCTGTCTTATGACAACACATGTTTCTTTGTGTTTTGGCTTCTCAGGTGTGATGATGATGGAGGCGGTTCGAATGACAAGGAGAGATTTGCCAGGTATTGATTGATGGTACAAATATGATCATCTGATCATCTGCCTGTGCTACATGAGATGCATAGTGAGGTTTCCAAACACTCTTCCCGTCCACCATTGTCTGGATGAACAGACCCAAACTCATGCATTTGATTCGGCCAGCATTGCTTTATCAGCCAATGCTTTTTACTTTTATTTTAAACAATATCTCTGTCTTCCCTTGTTATTTAATCGGACTGCCAAAGAAAATTTTACACTAAATTGAATGCTCAAAAAATGCACTGTAACTTGTTATTTCTGAGATGATTACTGTATGCCACTCCCTGAATTAAGCATGACATATAATGAGTTCATGTGAGGGAAAAAGTAGCTTACTGCTGTTTGACACATTTAAGGCAAGACTCTACAGGCGAAACAGTTTTTTCATGCACTGATCAGTTTTGAGAGCTATGTTGGTTTTTATAACATGATTTCATTCAGACTAGTGGAAACATACTAAAATATACATTTAACTGTTCATGCTATTACACTTTATCCTTTTGCATTTGATTTCAATTGCAATGTGTATCTTTTAAGGCTGTGAGTTTTTCTCCACTTCAGCAGCACTCAAAAAGTTTGGGATCAGGAAGATTTTTTGTTTTTTAGAGAAGTTTCTTCTGCTCATCAAGGCTGTATCTGTTTGATCAAAAATACAGAAAAAAACTGTTGTTTTGTGAAATATTATTGCAATTTAAAATATTTTTTCTATTTTAATATACTTTAAACTGTACTTTATTTGTGATCAAAGCTGTATTTCCAGCATCATTCCTCCAGTCTTCAGTGTCACATGATCCTTCAGAAATCATTCTAATATGCTGATTTATAATCAATGTTGGATTCTCTGATTAATAAAAAGTTAAAAAGAACAGCATTTATTTAAAAAAAGAAATTTTGTGTTACAATATACAATACTATTCAAAAGTTTGGGGACAGTACATTTTTTTTCTTTTTTTTTTTCTTCTTTTTTTAAAGAAATTAATACTTTTATTCAGAAGGTGTGTGTTAAATGAATAAAAAGTCATAGTAAAGACTTAAATTGTTAGAAAAGATTTCTGTTTTGAACAAATGCTGCTCTTTTTAACTTTGTATTCATCAAATAATCAAAGAAAAAAGTATCACACGTTCCAAAAAAACAATATGAAGCAGCACCACAGTTTGAACACTCATAATAAATTTCTGAAGATCATGTGATGCTGAAGACTGGAGTAATGATGCTGAAAATACAGCTGCACATCACAGAAATAAATGATAGTTTAAAGTATATTAACATAGGAAACCAATATTAGAAATCTGCAATAAGATTTCACAATATTACAGTTTTTTTTTTATCAAATAAATACAGCCTTGATGAGCAGAAGAGACTTCTTTAAAAAACATTAAAAATCTTACTGATCCCAAACTTTTGAGCGGCAGTGAATGTTTTATGGCTGTTAACAGTATTTATGGGGAGAAATCCAATTTTTTCCAAGAATTTTGAACCTGGCTTCAAATTTTAAGCAAATTATTGCACATTTAATTCGATACTTTGTACTTAAAATGCAAAATATTTTTAAGCCTAGTCCCAGACTAAAATGTAAGTCTGAGCTGTTTCAACTGAAAGAAACTTGCATCGACTGATCTTTAAATGTACCAGTGCCTTTGTTTTGCAAAGCAAAGATGCAAACCAGTAATGTTTTTTAATAAGGCTTGCTTATAAAAATTACTAAAATGTCCTAATTAAACTATGGCCTAATCCTGGCTTAGTCTAAGCCCTGTCTGTGAAACCGGGCCTGAATGTACTGTGATTAATGAGTGAGTTTTGCCTGATTTTTCGCCTATTCACATGTCGTGTCTTGCTTTAAGTCCCTGATATATTTCAAGCAAAATCGAAGAACAAACAGGTTCATTTTGAACAAAATCTGGCCAAAATGTTGTGGAGTTTGTTTCTGTCGGTTGAAAAAAAACTTTTCCTTCTTGGAAAACTTTGTACCAACTGTTTGCACCTTTGAACTGCTGTTGATGATTGAACTTTGAACAGACAGAAAAGAACTGCCGTGCATATTGAAAATAGTACTCCATATACACTGTGTAGTATGCAGTAATACTGGTATTTCATTCAGAAAGCAGCCAGGAGTCTGTCATTGTCTTACACTTTATTTCAGGTGTTTCTTTTGAGCATTTCTTCTGTCCCTCTCTTCTTTTCTCAGGCCGTTTGAAGAGGCTTTTTCTTTCAGCTCTCATGAGATCGTTCATACACATTTGTTTTGTCATGGAGAGATGAGTGTCGTCTCATTTGACAAGCACATTGATGCAGTCTTTATTTGCTTATTCATCCATCTCTCTCTCTCTCTCTTTCTCCTCTCTCGTTTTCTCGTCGTTGCTTTCTCTCGACCTTTTCTCTGTTCCTGCTCTCTTCTCTCCACGATTGCATGCGCCGCCCATCTCTCATGACCTCCTGACCGCAGGGAGAATCACAGCGAGATCGAGCGCAGGCGGAGGAATAAGATGACCGCTTACATCACGGAGCTGTCAGACATGGTGCCCACCTGCAGCGCTCTGGCGCGCAAACCAGACAAGCTCACCATCCTGCGCATGGCCGTGTCGCACATGAAGTCGTTTAGAGGAAGCAGCAGCAGCACCGATGGAGCATATAAACCCTCCTTTCTCACAGACCAGGTCAGATATGGACTGCACTGATTATAGAAATGTATTTATTCCTCATTGCACATAAACCAGGACCCAGATTCATAAAACGTTGTCAGGAGTAAAATTCTTCTTAACTACTGTTATCTTCTTATTTTCTTACTTAAAAGGAAAGTTCCCCCAAAAAATCTAAATTCTCTGATTATTTACTGACTCTCAAGTTGTTCCAAACATGTTATCTTAAAAGAAGATGTTTTGAAGGGTGTTGTAAGAAGGTCATCTTTCTTAAAACGGTTTTTAAGACAAAACTTAAGAGGAATTCAAATTCTTGAAAGAATCTTTCTAAAAAATCTTTGCAAATAATTTCCTAAAGTCAAACTTGTCTTAAATCCTCAAAGGTAAGCTGTTTAATTAATTTAATGTTTTTTTTTTTTTTTTTTTTTTTATATTAAGCAAATATTAAGATTTTTTTTTTTTTTTTTTTTTTTTCACAATTTATGAATTTTTATTTGCTTTAGTTTATTAGTTATTTTAGTATTTAAGTTTGAGTTAACCATAATAACCCTGGTAAATGAAAATAGTGTGCATTATTATTATGATGATTATTACCTTTGGCATCTTTGCGGTGTTTTTCACTGAACTTATAAGCAAGTCTTTGCCAAGAAATTGCCATACAATCATATACCACCAAAGCCTGTTATTTTCTTCTTGAGCTCTTCAATAATTGAAAATCTGGGAATTGAAATTAAAGCTGCAGTCCGTAACTTTTTTTTTGGTTAAAAATTATCCACGTCTGTAAACATAAAGAAGTTGTCCCAGCAAGATCGTATTCTTTTCTGACAACAGCTGGAATAATTAATCACTATTAGTAGCGTGATTTAGGGCCAGTTTTACTAACAGCTTGCACCAGCGCAATCCGTCTTTTGGCATTAAAATAGTCCTGTCAGGTTTTACTAAAGACGCAGTGACGAATTGGCGCTGAAAAGGCGTGGACACAGTTATTTTTGCACCTGACCTCATTGAATATGTATTTGTAGGAGTTTCCCTTTCAGACGTAAAAGTTATGGGAGTAGAATATTCAAATGAACCATGCAATGCGTTTTACTAATGTTTGCACTCGTCAAATTACTGGCATTTGCGCCATTATTTAATTCCCCCCCAAAAAAGCACGTCTTAAACTATTTTGCACTTGAAATGGCTTTAGCTGTTGTTGCTAGAGGAGGCACCGCAGAGAACAGAGAGCGTGTGGTAGAAGGGAGAGGATTTTTTTCCACACGTATTCATTTATTTTGACTAACAGAAGAACACATTATCTGAACATATTGTTTGCCAAGCCATGTTTTTCGTTTGCTTCAGAAAATAAAAGATGACTTGGAACCATCAACTAGGAGTCACGCAATACCAGCTCTCTCAAAACTTCTAGCAAACCTTCATTTTTTGGCCTCTGGTTCTTTTCAATGTTCTGTGGCTTCTTTATTATTTATTTGTGACTACGCTAATTTGCGCTGCGCTTGGTATATTGTGTTGGTCGATATGTAAATGAGATGTTCTTTAATTTGTGCATTGTCAGTAAAGCACCCGCAGCAATTTCCCATCTGCACTGTTTTGGAATTGCGCTCTCACGCTAATTTGCCCCATTTAGTAAAACTGGCCCTTATGCTAGTGTTTTTTTCCTCAGTTGGTCAGAACAAAAGTGGCAGACTTGTTACTTACTGGTTCAGATGACAATATCCGGTGAAAATTCTTATTTGTGTCATACATCCAAGACGTAGCCAGAATCTGTGATTCTGAAGTACAGTGAATATTCACACTGGTGCGGTGACTGATAGCCACACATTCACCTCAAAACATTAGATTCATCCGTGCTGGAGCCGTGCAGGAGCACAACCCACGCAAAGGAAATAATTCTGCAAATAACTGCAATTGCAGGTTTCAAAAAGAGATGGCAACAAAGAGGCAAAACTTATGGACTGCAGCTTTAAGAAATTTCTTTCTTAAAGGGGTCATCGGGTGCAAAACTCACTTTTAAATGTTGTTTGAACATAAATGTGTGTTGGCAGTGTGTGTACATAACCACCCTTCAATGATAAAAATCCACCCAAGTGTTTTTTTAAATCCCTCCAAATAATAACCCCTTTCTCAAATCAAGCCGTTCTCAGATTCTTGGCTGTGTGACATCACTCAGATCCAGGCCGCTCCCGCAATAGTTGATTGACACTAGCGTCTTACCTTAGACCCGCCCTGAGTGAGCTGTAAACAGGGTTCCCACGGGTCCTTGAAATCCTTGAAAGTTTGTGAATCTGATTAAAAATTTTCAAGGCCCTGGAAAGTTTTTGAAAATAAACAAACATAGATACAGGTCTTTGATAAGTCCATATTATTCCCTCCAGTCCGCTGATGTGTTATTTCGCCAACACTTTACATTGCACATTTATGTGTTACGCAAGTTTCACAGCTAAAGTAAACAGTCTCATGAGTACTGCTCATCACTCCACAGAAGAGAGGGGAGGGGTCAACAGAGCTCATTAGCATTTAAAGGGACATGCACCGAAACGGCTTGCTGAAAACAGCTGATTTTGACAGGGTAAAAAGGGTGTTGTTTTAGACTACCATTGAGAAATTTTAACTAAGGTATGTTATAGACTTTTCATTAAGACCCTAAAAAATCATATCAACTTGTGGAAAATGCGCATCTGATGACCCCTTTATGAATATATTTGGGAATTTGAAGCAGGAGAGCTGAAATACCAGAACTGAAACATATTCATGGTTTAATTCAGTTATCGATTTCATTTAAAAATTTGTCTTAAAGATCATCTCAAAATATGTTCTTATCTCTCTCTCTCTGTCTCTGTAGGAGCTGAAGCACCTGATTCTGGAGGCGGCTGATGGGTTTCTTTTTGTAGTGTCGTGTGAAACCGGCCGTGTGGTTTATGTGTCGGACTCTGTCACACCGGTTCTGAACCAGGCTCAGTCGGACTGGCTCGGATCATCACTGTATGACCAGCTCCATCCAGACGACACAGAGAAACTCAGAGAACAGCTCTCCACCAGTGAGAACAACAACACCGGTGAGAAACGGCTCTCATCGCTGTCATCCTGCGTGCTGGCAGTCTTTTTCTGTTTAACTCATCTTCCTCTTTTCTGACTGTAGGTCGGATGTTGGACATGAAAACAGGCACGGTGAAGAAAGAGGGTGGGCAGGCCTCTGTGAGGATGAGTATGGGCGCACGCCGCTCCTTCATCTGCAGGATGAGGTGAGGAACAGGACGAACAAAGCAATAGACCTTGTAGTATAATTGAACCAAGTCCACCTTCAGCTCGTGCTTCATGTGTCTTTATGCTATGAAATCTTTACTGATTTTTATAAATAAATGTAAGAGTAAGTTTGATATTGTTAGTAATACCTACTGGACTGAAGCAGCCTGGCTTTACTTGATTCTCCATCAATCATTCTCTAGAAAAATCAGTGCGTCTCAAATCTGATCAGCAGGATCTTTTGAGGAGCGTTTGTTTCCAGAAGCTTTACTTTCACTGTTCCTCAGCGGAGGAATGATCTTCACAAACATCTCGCATCTTCTGAGGAGCGTTTATTTCTTCCTCTCAATCAGCATTGCATTACATTATATGTTTGGATCATTTAAATCAATTTTGTCTAAAGATTCAATAAACTGTTCCAGCTTAATTTTATTTAATTATTTATTTTTTCTCAAAAACTGGTTAAAATTAAAAAGGAATATCCTGTTTGCATACACACACACACACAAAAAAAAAAAAAAAAACGTTTTTCAGAAAAAGTATTACAAGTCTTCAATTATGTTCTCAATATAAACTATATTTCACATGCTACATTATGTGGATTGTAATGTGTGTGTCTCTCTTTGTCCAGATGTGGAGTGTGTCCTGTAGAGCCGGTGTCCATGAACAGACTCAACTTCCTGAGAAGCAGAAACCGGTAAGACGGCTCTCTCTCTGTATAAACATATCTCAGCCTTTAAACAGACGCAGATGAAGACCATCTCTCCTCCTGCAGGAATGGACTGGGTCCTCCAAAGGAGGGCGAGCCGCAGTATGTGGTCGTGCACTGCACAGGCTTCATCAAATCCTGGCCTCCTGCAGGTAACACCGTCCACAGCACAATACAGAGGAAGTGCCTATTGTTCCCAGAGAGCTGATCTGAAATCCCCGCTGTCCAGTCAGATCGCAACTGAGACTCGTACTGTCCCTTTCTCTTCTCTCTCAGGAGTGACTCTTTCTGAAGAGGAGGCCGATAATAATCAGGGAAATCGTTTCTGTCTAGTCGCCATTGGAAGGCTACAGGTACTTTTCCGCTTCCGTTTTATTTCACTCTCCAGGGACATTAAAAGGAATAGTTTGCACAGTTCTGTCATCATTTGCTCATGTTATCTCATATCTTTCTAAAAGGGCAAGTTCATGTCTGCTCTGTACCATTAATCTGTAAAAAAGAGCAACATCGACATTCTACTGAACATCTTCCTTTGTGTTCCATGTACACAAGAGAAGACATAAGGGTTCGGAAAGACATTACTCCACAAAAAACGCAAAACGCTTTTTTTTCTTTTAAGGGTTCAATAAACTGTATACATTTTGAATTGTATGTCATTCCAAACCTGTATGACTTGTGTTCATCTTTGAAAGATATTTTTAATGAAACATGAGAGATTTCTGTCTCTCCACTGAAAAACTTTGACAATTTGAAAAATTCATGAAGAGATTGTAAAAGTAATCCATATTAATCAAGCTGTATGATCCAAGTCTCCTGAAGAGACATGAGTGCTTTATATGGTAAACAGATTGAATTTACATTTACATATAGCTGACATTTACTTAGAATTGACTTTAATTTAAATATAAACTTTGATCAACGCACATTGACGGAGCTTATCAAATATAGTAGAAGACAGCTCACATGTGCTTGTTTGTCATGTGAGAACCAATGAGGTTTGTTCTTGAGTGTATGAATCAGTTCTGTTTATCATATAAAGTGATTGTGTCTCCTTGGAAAGACTGGACTAAACTCTCAATCCATACAAGTGACTCATACAAGTTTTGGTTGTGTAGACTTTTATGGGAGAAGAGAAATCTCTCATGCGAGTTTCAAAAATGAGCAGCAGTCATACAGGAGTGGAACAGCATGCTTCGAATGAGTAGTTGATGGCAGAATTTTAGTTTTTGGGTGAACCGTCTCTTTAAGATCCTCTGTTGTCATGCAGGTCACATGTTGCCCGAGCGACACAAGCGTAAATAACATCAGTGTTCCAGTGGAATTTATTTCCCGCCACAGCTGTCAGGGTCTCTACACCTTTGTGGATCACCGCTGTCAGGCGACGATCGGCTACCAGCCTCAGGTAGGCCTCAAACGCCCGAGTCAGGCTAAAGGAGGTAATTTCTGAAGAGCAGGATGTTAAGTTGGCTCTGCATTAGTTGATTATAGCTGATGAGCTCCACTGTCTTGCATAGTGACAGTGGTGTCTAAAGTACCTGAAAGCCATACTTAAGTAAAAGTACAGATATCTTACCAGAAAATGACTTTGGTAGAAGTTGAGGTCACCGTTTAGAATATCACTTGAGTAAAAGTCTTAAAGTATGCTCTTGGCTCTTCCTGCAATAACGCGCTGAAACGCGACAAATTAAACTATTTGTCTAAACTATTAACTTAACCAAATGAATTCTATAGGCTTATGAGATAAATCAGATATGCATGCATAAAATAAACACAATATTACAACCTACAATTGCACAAAAGGCTGCAAATGCACAAGCGAACTTAACTGTGCTAGTCATGAATGTGTAGATCCGTTGTGGATGCGCTCTTCCCGTAACAACACGCTAAAACACGGGCGCACAAAGATTACATTAATTATTTAACAGTAATGTTCTCATAATATGACAGACTTTCCCTACACATGTTGCACTTCACTGTATTTTCCTTTTTGAAGTGATTCCAATAATATTTCAAGCAATTAAAAACCATCGTGGCAAACAGTGCGCATCTGAAGTGCCTCTGCAGGAAATAATGTGTTATTTATCGGCTTTAAAATCGGCCAAATTTTCTTATCGGTATTATATTGATATATATTGTGCATCCCTATATATATATATATATATATATATATATATATATATATATATATATATATACACCTATTATAGATCAGTGTAAAAAAAACGCGACTTTAGTTCTAGAAAATGTTCATCACTGTTACAAGATTTATAGGTTATAGGATAACGAGTGGTTCCTTACATTATTACAGGAAAACATCTTGTGATTACAGTACTGAGCCGCTGCTATGGAGCAGCTCTAATGTGCTATTAATTTAAAGATGAAATACCATAGAGCTAAAAAATTAACAGTGTAACAAAAGCTTGTAAAATACATTTTAATGGGCATAATTTAGTGAGAATATAACTGAAGGAAATATCTATTTGCTAAATTAACGGAGCCAACTAACATTATACATATTCTTTTGGTTTCTGTACCCAGTGTTTTTAAAAAATTTCACATGCAATGAAAATACAGGTATCAGTACTCTGCATCAGCCTGTTCTGAAAAAAGTGGTATCGATGCATCCCTATTTGTAGTGCTCTTACCATGCAGTAATTACAGTAAGTTGATGTAAAACAAAATCTGATCATTCAAAGTCTATCAATTTTATTTCAAAATACAAACAATAAATGTGGTTTCAATGCTGTTTAATGTGAGATCACTGTAGCTTCAGTTCAAGTAGCATGTGAACCGATCATCTATTACTCTTTACTGCTAGTTATAGCACAAAATAAACATGATTGAACATCAGAAGGTGTTGAAATAAACTAACTTACTGAAATGAATCATAAAATAAAATAATAGGAGCATTTTGGTAAAATCCATGCACTGTATTACATATTATATTTTAGTTAACCTGTAGTCTTCGTTATTTAATGTATGTTTAAAAGTGCTGTCAATCGATTAAAAACATTTAACTAATTAATCGCACATTTTTTCTGAAATGAATTGCGATTTAATTCCACCTAACATTAAAGTTTTTAAATATACTTTTATATTGCAATAATTTCACATTCAATCTTCAAATTAATGTACAAACAACATATTTTTAATATTTGTTTAATGGCATCTTTTTTATGACTGGAGGCCAGTATCACTGATACCATTAATACTGATTTCCCTAGAAAAACAAAATTCCACTAATATTTAACCATTGACTATAGCCGTTAAACATTACATTATAATTAGGAGCTATCAATTTTAAAATTTATATGACTTTAAAAATAACTTCTAATTTAAGTGAACTTAAAACAGTCTTCACATAAGCCATTATATTAAATGTTATATTTAGCTAAGCTACCTGTGCCCCTCAGCAGAAATGTGCAGAAATTGAATAGTTATCAAACACTAAATTCTAAACTAAATACAGATAAATACTGTTATAAATACTGTATATAAAAGTTATTGATTTCCTCTTTTTTTTCTTTTATTCTGGATGAACAGACATCACAGCAGCTGGATATTAGGTTGATTTGGGCTGCTATTTCTTTAAGAGCTGCCGCTGCTGAACGTGACACAGATCTGACACGTATCGTATTTTCTCATCACCTTTTCTGACTCATTTCAGTCTCTACTAATGAACTGACGAGTTGAATCGGGTGTGTTAGATGAGAGAGACGGTGCTGGGCTGCTCCAGGACAGTTTTGAAAACCATTTCAGAGATATGTTCTTAATGTAATTCAGATATAACGTATTTTACATGCACGCACAGTTTTAAGGCAGCTTTAATCGCTTTTTTGGTAACTTCATGCCTTAACTGACCACAACATTGCGATGCACGTAGTTTATTTCATGCTTTGATTAGAATTGACATTCTATAGCGCGCTATAGCTCGCACCGGTTTCCATGCTGCTTCGACTCGCGCCTGCCGCTGAAGTAAAGCTGGAGCGCGTGTCTGAAACGTCTCCGGATTGATGTGATCGTAAAGACGTTCTGCGACTGAATAAATGCACTTCTTGTCAAGAAAAAACAGACAGAAAACGCAGTTATGAGTGGGGTGGCCAACCCTAAGCTCCGCCCCTGCATTAACGGCGTTAAATAATTTTAACGCGTTAAACTGAAAAAATTAATCACCTGCGTTAACGCGCTAATTTTGACAGCACTAATGTTTAAATAAATCATGAGATCATGAAAAAAAGGTTTTTATTACAGTCACCGTTTAAATGTTTGTATGAAATTTTATATGATTAAATTGTGCAATTTAAACCTTTATACATAACTCAGTTTTATTTGAGTACTGATTAAATAAATTTGAATAGTTAATTGATCATTAAAAAAAAATTCATTTTTCTCAGCTAAATTAAAACTTTACTTTTTTTATTAAGTTGGGTGCATCACTAGTCTTGCAGTGTTTTCCATCTTTTGTGTTGTTGTTGTGTGACACAGGAGTTACTGGGGAAGAACATTCTGGAGTTTGCACATCAAGAAGACCAGGGCTTACTGCGAGACAGCCTTCAGCAGGTGTGTGCTTTTACATGACACCGTTACCAAAGTTATTGTAAGAAAAATGTATTTCATATACTTTTATGTAGCGTCCATGACTAGAAATAGTCCTTTGCCTCATGCAGTGGTGGACTGGCCATCTGGAGCATCAGGAATTTTCCAGGTGGAAAATGTTAATTGTGGGCCAGCCCATTGCTAAAAATTAAAAAGAATTAATTATAATAAATGCATGTAGCCTATATCTGTCCATCGGCCCAAGACGAATGGCCTGCGCAGCCCACTTAAGTCAAACATAACTAATTTAGCGTGCTCTGGCTCAGTGCAGATGTAAGATGTAAACGGCTGAACATGAGGAGACAATTCAGCAATATTTGCCAACTGTTTACAAACATGTTAAACAACAGACATTCATTTTCAGGGATGCAAACTACCACTGGCCATTTACATTATTTGCCACATTAACGTAGCTGTTTTCAGCAGACATAAGATAACAGTGAATGTTTGTATATCGTTATATTTCTTCCGTAATTTCACGTGTCTAAGAAAATGTCAAAAAACTGTAAAAATATAATTCTCAAACTTGCGCTAGAACATTGTAAATCTGAAGACTTCTGCTTTCGAGTGCCGTGATTAGGAAAGTTCTATTTTTCTATTAAAGATATTTTAATGTAAATGGTTTAATGTTTAAATGTAATCTATTTCTGTGATCACAGCTGTATTTTCAGCATCATTACTCCAGTCTTCAGTGTCACATGATCTTCAGAAATCATTATAATATGCTGATTTGCAGATTGATTATTTTCAATTATTATTTGTGCTCAGTTATTCATAATGGTTCTTATTATTATCAATAGTGAAAACTGTTTTTGTTTCTTAATATTTTTGTGGAAACTGACACTTTAACTTTTTCAGGATTATTTGTTGAATACAAAGTTAAAGAACAGCATTTTAAAGAACAAAGAACAGTATAATTATTATTATTTTTTTTATTTATTATTAAATCTTACTCCAGACTGAATGGTGATGTATCACATTTTCCACAAAAATGTAAAGCAACACAACTGTTTTCAACACTGATAATAATCAGAAATGTTTCTTGAGGAGCAAATCAGCATATTAGAATGATTTCTGAAGATCATGTGACACTGAAGACTGCAGTAATGATGCTGAAAATACAGCTGCGCATCACAGAAATAAATAATATATTTGCATAGAAAACAGCTATTCTAAATTGTTACTTTATGTACTGCATGTTCAAAAAAAATACAGTTCACTGTATTTTTCATCATCATATAATTCTTCATCATAAAAAAACCTCGTCAAGCAATTGAAAGGCACAATAAAAACAGTCCACATTCTGCACTACATTCAAGTCTTCTAGAGCAGAGCATTATGTGGACTGATATTACGGGAGGCAAGTGATATTAAACTGTCCCTATATATAAAAGAGACAAATTGCCATATATACCAGGAAAGACAAATTATAATGTAAAGAAGTATGTCGGTCATTCATTAATGTTAATGATGATTTTTTTTTTTAATCATTTTTATTTCTGTATTGTGTTGTATGTTAGTAAGTGGTGTTATAAATGGCTCTAATGAGCTGGTGGGTTTATGGTGTGGTGGGCCGCTTTTTAGCCCCAGTCCACCCTGTGATCACGGCTGCATGTGTTGTTCATTTGATCAGAATGTAGATCTGGGCCTCTTGTTTTCATAACAGTGTAATGGATTAATGACCTTTGACCCCTGATGCAGGTGGTTAAAATGCGAGGTCAGGTGCTTTCGGTGATGTTCCGGTTCCGCTCTAAATCCGGCGAGTGGATCTGGATGAGAACCAGCTCGTTCACCTTCCAGAACCCTTTCTCTGAGGAGATCGAGTACATCATCTGCACCAACGCCAATGTCAAGTTAGTATTGAAATGCATCACAAGATCACATACTGACTTCACAGCAAAAGGTGTTTGCTTTGATATTTTGTTAATGCGTGTTAAAGGGATAGTTCACCCAAAAATGAAAATTCTGTCATTAATTACTCAACGCGGCAGCAGTGTACTGTCGGGGATTTGCCCGCGCCGCGCCGCGCCGCTTCCAGTGTAGACAGCATCACTGATTATAATGAGTGTTATTGTACTTTATTGCGCCGTGCCGCTCGCGTCCGGTGTAGACACGGTGTTAGAGTCCTTGCAGTCTATGGAGGGTCAGAGAGCTCTCGGATTTCATCAGAAATATCTTATCTTGTGTTCCGGAGATGAACGAAGGTCTTACGGGTTTGGAACGACATGAGGGTGAGTAATTAATGACAGAATCTAGTATGACGTTATGCAGTGTATCATTTGCTTTTATGATCAAAGGTTAATTCTTGTGGAGGTAATCAAATGTAATTCAGTTTTTTTAACGGCGTGTGTGTGTGTGTGTGTGTGTGTGTGTGTGTGTGTGTGTGTGTCACGAAAATGTGTGGGACTTCACCCCAATATATTAATAAAAAGTGGAAATTATATAGAAAAGAAGAAGAATATGTAAAGGAGCTGATGATGATTGTTTTATGTATTGTGACATTTCATGACAATTTATCATATCTAACTCCTCGCTGATTCTCTTTAGTGTTCATTTCCATTTAGGTCACTAAGATTTTTTACCTTTTTTTTTTTTTTTTTTTAAAGAAATTTCTTCTGCTCATCATGGTTGCGTTTATTTTATCAAAAATACAGCAATAACAGTTAAAATGTGAAATTATTATTACAAATTAAAATAGCTGTTTTCTATGTGAATATCTGTAATTTATTCCTGTGATGCGCAGCTGTATTTTCAGCATCATTACTGCAGTCTTCAGTGTCACATGATCTTCAGAAATTATTCTAATATACTGATTTGCTGCTCAACAAACATTTCTGATTATTATCAGTGTTGAAAACAGTTGTGCTGCTTCATATTTTTGTGGAAACCGTGACACATTTTATTTTTCAGCGTTCTTTAATAAATAGAAAGTTCAAAAGAACAGCATTTATTTGAAATGGAAATCTTTTGGAACATTATAATTGTCTTTACTGTCACTTTTGATCAGTTTAATGCATCCTTGATGAATAAAGTATTAATTTATTTCAAAAACAAAAAGGTTACTGATTCCAAACTTTTGTTTGTGTAAATCACTGAGAATTACATAAAAACTTCAATAAACATCTGGACACATTATGATCATGAGACTTTAAGTAAAATGTGCTGAATTGTCCAATTCAAAACATCCAAATGCCCCCCAAAATTGGCATTTTTTTATGCAAACATAATATGTTTGTTTCTTTTTGGGGCAGGTTTAGTTTTAAACCGCGTGTGTCTGAGAGAATGAGCGTGTTAATTCAGCTCCACTCTGTTTAATCTGACCGCTTTCTCTCCACCAATCCCTCCGGTTTGTGTGACAGTAGAGGGCCGAATCAGGACTCCCTGTCCCCCCTCTCTTCCCCGGGGGTTTCACTGCCCCCTTCACTGGGGCAGAGCAGTCCTAACTGCCCCTCCACCCCCAGCCCAGGGCAGGTCACAGCCAGGTGAGAGCAGACCAATGGCGCACTGGCTCTTTCTTTCTCCTCTGCTCTGTCTCTCTCGGGTGAGCCTCTTTCCGTCCCGTCTGCTGCCGTCGGTCGGTGGTGGGTTAACAGCATGCTCTCTTCCCGTAGGTAGCTGTACTGTCCGTGATAAGCTGAGATAGCTGTATGTTGGCGGTGGCGGGTCTGACGGTCATGTCTGTAGGATCTCACTCACATCAGTGTCGTTTGCTCTTCTGCAGGCAGATGCAGCAGCAGCAGGCCGAGTTAGACGGAGGGATGGGACGAGACGCCGTGTTTGAAACCAGTCAGGTTACTCTCCCTCAGGTAAACACACCTGAAGTCACACACTTCCTCTCTACACCACTAGCGTCAATGTCAATATCAAATTTATTTATAAAGCACTATTAAAACAACACGTGTTGGCCAATGTGCTTTACATCATCTCAATATAAAAATAAAATAAACAAAGAAAACATCACCTAAAAGAAGTATACGCCATGGCAAACAAATATGTCTTTAGCTATACTTTAAAAACCGGTACAGAGTCGGCGTGTGTTGTTTCAGTGCACAGGGTTGAAAAATAGATCTAAACACAAACATCTACACACAAACATGCCAAATATTAAAAATGAAAGGATTACAATGAAAAAGATTATTATTGTGTACGCTTTAACCTCACGCATGAGCAGATCCATTTCCTTTCTGGAGAAGCGTTCAGTCGTTCCGCTTGCGAAGTCCGCCGTGGTGCGACTAGCTCTTAAAGGGAATGGGAGATGAGACTCTGATTGATTGGTTTATTGCACGTTACGCCCAGAACACACCCATTACTCATTTAGAGATCAGGTCCAAACCATTTGGACCATGCATTTGGCACACCGACTGTTTTTTCCGTCGTTAAACTAGCAAAAGTGGATTCGGACACGGCCCAAGTGCACTTAGATCGTTAAAAAAAAGGGCCCTAAGAGTGTAAATTCACCCTCATTTATATAAGCAAATGTTCAACAGTAAAAATCTAGACTTCTATAGTTTAAAAAGAAGAAAATATGAGAGTTTATTATGTATTAAGCCAGATTGCTGCCATCTGAACATAAGAAAAAAAAAAATAATAATAACATGGCTTAACAAATAAAATTGGTCAAAAAAGAGCGAGGGGTTAACTGATTACAAAACATATTTTTTTTGATGTCTAGTGTTTCTGTTGGCTGACTTTAATAACAAAACTCATTTTTCCCATGAAGTTTCTTCAGCAAAAATGAGCTCTATTGATATTTGCTTCACAAATGAGTAACAACAACATAATGACTGACTGTCTCCATCTGTGTTTGTCTCAGGTTCCGGTGCAGACTGTGAGTGTAGTCAGTCCTGATCACAGTAAGACTCCCTATCATTATTATTATCAAGTATTTTTTTCCATATTATCAGATTTTGATATTTATCACAATATTTATTAATAGAATTAATGGGGAAGGAGTGTTTACTAGACATTCAGAATGAATGTAAACATTTGTTTACTAGTAAACTTCACATAGTAAGCTACCTTCTTATTTAGTGCCACTTGAATTAGATTTTATTAGATTTATTTTTTTGTGAGTTAATACAAATACAATTCTGTTTAATGCAAATTATTTATTACAATTTATCTATGTATTATTATTTAATGAAATAAAACATTACAAATGTAATCATTTTTAAAATGCAATGAAATTAACATTTTAAATAGATACAATTAATAATTTACAGCAAATGGCATTTTTATTTTTTTTATTACATTTTTATTTTTTGTCAAATAAGGTACTACACAGAACTTGTATAAACAATTTATAAATTAGAGCATGGAAAAAATATCCTGGTTGTATTGTATTTTTATAATAATAATGTATGTTATGTATAAAATAGTGTTTTTTACACTGTTATTGTTATTAATATTACGATTATTCAGAAGTACATTTTACTGTACAATAGAACTATATTTCAGTCATATTTTCTTAAGTTTGTAATTAAACAGACCTTTTAATTTGGGCAGTTTGTTGTGAAGACCTTTAAATTTCAATCTGTATTTGACAATAGTTTTTCTCATTTAAAACTGAAATGTGTGTGTAGTAGATGAAACTCTGCTGCTGATTCATGCAGACCATCGGATAAATGTCAAAAATTACTCAAAAGTTTATTGTTGATATCATTGATTTTTCTCTCTCTCAGACTCTAAGGCCGTGTCCTCCAGCGGACAGCAGGTTTACCCTCCAGCAGCGTCTTTCCCCAGCTCTGCACACCCCAGCGAGCCCTTCAGGTGCCACACACACACACACACACACACACACACACCTTATGTTTATCCCATAGTATGTCATATACAGTTGAAGTCAAAAGTTTACATACACCTTTGCAAAATGTTAATTACTTTATAAAAATAATAGGGATCATACATTATTTTTCATTGATTGTTTATTTAGTACTGACCTGAGTAAGATATTTCACATAAAATATGTATACATATAGTCCACAAGAGAAAATAATAGTTGAATTTATAAAAATGACCCCGTTCAAAAGTTCTTAATACTCTGTTGTTAAAACATTATAATGCAATTAAGTCCTTACTTTGGTTATTGGAAATAATCACATTTGTGCATATGTAAACATAGTCATTGTTGGAAAGGGTTCAAATACACAAAAATGCTGGAAAACCAAAGAATTTGTGGGAGCTGGGGGTTTTTCTGAAGAACAGCAGGCAGTTTAACTCTTGAGGACAAACGAGAGACTCGTGAACAACTATCACTAAACAAACAAATAGCTGTGGATCATTCAGGGAACAACACAGTATTAAGAATCAAGGGGATATAAACTTTTGAACGGGGACATTTTTATAAATTAAACTTATTTTCTCTTGTGGACTATATCTACATTTATTGTTTTTTATGTGAAATATCTTTTTCAGGTCAGTACTAAATAAAAAATAACATGCATTTTGTATGGTCCCTCTTATTTTGGTAACGTAATTCACATTTTGTAGATTCTGCGAGGTGTATGTAAACTTTTGACTTGAGCTGTATGCTGTTTGGCGTGACCTGACTCTCGGTTGTCGTCTGGTCTCAGGTCAGCTGGAATGGCTCAGCAGATGGTTCCTCACTCAGCGGGTCAGATGCTGGCGCAGATGTCCCGTCAGAACACACCGTCTGGAGTCAGCGGCAGCAACAACAGCTCCATTCAGGCCCAGACGGGTCCCACAGCGCCTCCTGGAGTCTGGTCTGCCGCACAGTCGCCATTCAACACACAGGTAGACATTTAAAGTAATGTTTACACCTGGCCAACAGTCAGGCACAGAAGGCAAAAGATTTAGTTATTATTTATGATTATCATCACATAATATCTGGTCTGTAAGGCTGATGATACACTGGGCAACTTTGGGCAATGTTTCCATCAATGGGCAACAAGGTGAGACACAGGCCTCATGACCCATCTAAAATATCCAGATAGAAATTTGTTACCCATTCTTAATGGGAAAGTGCCCAGTTACTGTTTTTACTGTATTTTTGATCAAGTAAATGCAGCCTTGCTGAGCATGAAAAACGTCTTCAAAATCATAACGTTTTGTAGTGTGGGTATAACTGATTCTTTTTGTTGTAAGTACTCTCTTTGTCCAGCAGATGGCAGGTCAAATTGGAAAGAGTCAGTCTCCTCAGTTTAACATGGGCAGTTTTAGCTCCGCCCCTACATCCTCCACTTCCTCTTCCTTTGGCCAGATGGGCGGTGCTTCTGCTTCAATGGCAAGCGCATCAAATTACCAACAAATAAACAGTCACAACAACCCTTCAACTAATGGATTCGGTAAATATTTTACAGAGTGTTTTTAATAGTGAACAGTTTTTCCTGTTCCAGGCTCAGATTTGCTCTTGCTCTTTCGTTCAGGTGATATTAATCAGATGGGAGTGCAGTTCAGCTCCAGGCCAGCAGAGGCAGGGTGGCAGCAGTGGTCAAATCAGACACACACACAAGGCGCTGCAGACACACACACACAGCCTCAAAACAGCCAGCCAGAGATGTTTCAGGTGAGTGGAGCCGACACAACCAATCATGTTTGTCTTTGAAAGGAATAGTTCACCCAAAATTAACATTTACTAAAAATGTGCTCATACTCAGGCCATGCAAGATTCAGATGAGTTTGTTTTGTTCATCAGTTTTGGAGAAATGTGTCACTGCAATGGATGCTCTGCAGTAAATGGGTGCCGTCAGAATGAGAGTCCAAACAGCTGATAAAAACATCACAATAATACACACCACTCCAGTCCATCAGTTAACATCTGGAGAAGACAAAAGCTGAAACACATCCAGCATTAAGACTTTTTTAAACTAAAATACGAGTCCATAATCCACAATAACACTTCCTCCAGTGTAAAAGTGTTCTGGTCTGAATCAGGAGAGAAATCTGCAGATCAAGCAGCGTTTATGAGCCAAAACAGATCTAAACAAATATGTGGCTGGATTTTGATGTGAGAGACAACAGCAGATGGGCTTTTTCACCGGAGGAAGTGTTATTATGGATTTTGAATTATATTTTAGTGGGAAGCAACGGTTTGAAGTTAGAAACGTCTTAATGCTGGATTTGTTTCAGCTTTTGTCTTCTCCAGATGTTAACTGATGGACTGGAGTGGTGTGTATTACTGTGGTGTTTTTATCAGCTGTTTGCAGTGAATGGGTGCCGTCAGAATGAGAGTCCAGAGCATCCATTGCTGAGACACTGATGCAGCGACACACTTCTACAAACCTGATGAAGAAAAACTACATCCTGGATGGCCTGAGAGCGAGCACGTTTTCTGCTAATATTCGGTTTTAGGTGAACTACTCCTTTAAAGGAGTATAAATGCTGTCATCACATGCACATGATTGTCATTCTGCATGGTTTATTCTTTTAACATCCCTCTCTCTTTCTCTTCTTCAGGATGTGATCTCCATGTTGAATCAAACCGGCAGCTTCAGCAATGATGATTTCGCCGAGATGCCCATGTTTCCTCCTTTCCCCGAGTGATCCCGCTTCCAGTCACTTCCTTCACTCCCCGTTGCTCTCTCACGCGCCATTTCTTACTCTTTAAACCAAATCGATGGCAGAACCGAGGCACAGAGGCGTCTGAAAAAGAGTGAAACTGATGCATCGCGAGAATGGAAGTTATAAGCCATAATGTGAGGATACAGAGTAGCGCGCAGACAGACAGACAGACAGACAGACAGACAGACAGGCGTCGTTCAAATGTGTTCACTTTAAAATCACGCACAATTGCACACTTCGAGCACAAGCGGTCTCACACTGTCTGCCGTACATGCACATGCTTTGATTCATAAGATGGCCACACACACACACACACACACACACACACACACACACAAAGGCAGTCTGCTCTGTCTGTCTCTGACTGTGATTGTGTACCGATTGCACTGCTTTTGACCCCAATGATGAAATGTGTGAGAACTGAGTTCTTGAGTTTGGCCTCTCTGAATGTGTCAGTCGGGTTTATTGCTGTCTGTAACGCAGAAGCTGCAGCATGTTTCTTTTTTTTTCTTGCTTTGAAGTCTTCACAATTGGAGAATCTGCTCCATTGATTGTAATTGAATTGGCTTAACAGGATGTTGAATTTGAAAGACAGGAAGATGAATTCCAAATTTAGCATTTTAGATAAACGTTGATTCTTGTTTCTAATGTAATTCATACTTCAAATGTTTTTAAAAACTACTTTGAAATTTCATTCCATTTGAAATGTTAGTAACACTTTATTTTACAGTGTCCTTGTTACACATCACATGTACTTACTGTAGTATATTATGCATAATAACATGCAGTTAACCCTAAAAAGACCCTAACATTAACCCTATATTAACCCTAATTATTATCACGCAGTACTTCGATGTAATTACACTGTAAGAAGGACTGCTTAAAATGAAGTGTAAGCTTGCTTCCTCGATCTGTTCTGCATCCTGTGTGCTACCTCAGTTCAAATTCAGATGTTTAATGGCCTGGCTTGGGTTCATGTTGGTGCAGTAACACAGACGCTGATGCAGTAAAACTCCTCCGATGCTTTCCTCTGATCGTTCTCACGTGTGCCGGTGATGAGCTTTCACTCAGGCTTGTTTTTGTGAACGCAATGAAAAAGATTCAAATCAAGCAATAACGAGCAGGATCTGTGTCCTTCAAAGCCATTTTTGTTGCTACCCTAATTATTATCATAATGTCTTGTTTTAATATAAAAAGAAGAAACCTTTAATGCTTCATCTGGGCTGTCCGTGTTTGCACGCCGGGCTTCATCTCTTCATGTGTTCATTTGAAAATCGTTATTCTGAAGTAGTCTTGTACAGAGAATATTCCAGATCTTCTATTGGCGGGGTTGATTATTGTTAATTTTCTTTAGATTGAAAGCTTTTTAATTAAATGTATGATGTTTGCTTTTGAATGTGGGTGTGTCTGTGTCTTTTTTCAGTACTTTTGTGCATTAAATCGAGTGCTCGTGTCACTCTTTTCTCGGATATGAAAGGGTCAGTGCTCTGGTGTTTTTTTTTTCTTCTATATTTTCACACAGTTTTGAACTGCAGTTTGTGTACAACATAGAAAAATAAATATGTATATGAAATATTAAAGAGAACTGTTTGAGTTTTTTGTATTAAATTGCTATTGTCAAAAAAAAAAAATCTTTGTCGGGACCTTTATTTGAGCTGTGGACACTGACAAGTCATTAATACAGTACTGTATATCCAGTGTACAGTACATTACCTTTCAATTAGCCATGTTATAATGCATGATAACAAAAGCAAAAATGCTGAAAAATAAAATGTATTAGAAGTGGCACAACTGTTTTCAACTGATAATAATCAGAAATGTTTGTTGAACAGTAAATCAGCATATTAGAATGATTTCTGAAGATCATGTGACACTGAAGACTGCAGTAATGATGCTGAAAATACAGCTGCGCATCACAGGAATACATTACAGTTTAACAAATATTCACATAGAAATCAGCTGTTTTAAATTGTAATAATATTTCACAATATTGCAGTTTACTTTTTCTTTATATAAATACAGCCTTGGTGAGCAGAAGATACTTTAAAACATTTTCCCAACCCCAAATTTTCTGTGCTGGATTCTTATTATTCTGGCAGCAGCACTACTGGTCTTTTTGTCAAAATGCTACCAAATCTTGGCTGTGTAACATTTGAAGAAAAAATATTTGAAAATGATCTGATTTACAAAAACTGATCAGCAGTCAGAGGTTTTGTCGCACACACTGAAAAAAAAAAAAATGATACTATTTTTTTTGTTTAAGGTAAGTGGTTGCAAACAATTTGTTTTAGCTACATTTAAAATGTAAAAAAATGTTGAAAGTTAGTCAACTAAATTTGTTTATTTAAATGCAGCTAAAATGAATTGATTGCAACCACTTACCTTAAAAAATATAGTAAATTCAAAAATTTTTTTTTTTTTTAATCTTTTCAGTGCAATTCTGATTCACCCTTAAAAATGTATTTTTTGGTTTAAAAATTTTTATTGGCATGAAAAGCCTTAGATATCTATGGAAACTTTCCATTCCATTCTTCAAAATGGAAAAAGATCCTTTAGATTATTGAAATGTTCTTCACACATGTTCTTCATATTCTAGTGGTTTCTCAAACCCAATTTGGAATCTTTTTTTTTTTTTTTTTAAGAGATAGTTCATGGGTCAGTCCTTGTAGCTTTCCGTTTCCAGCTCCTTCACCATCTGAGCTTCATGTGTCCTGATGCATCGGTCTGAGATCTGTCAGTGCATCATCATTCTCAGCTCGCCCGTGGCTGGTAACACATGAAGTGGCCTCTAGTGTTTCTGAAGCAGCCTAAAGGGGGGGTTTAAGCCATATAAGGCCTGATTGTAACTCCTGTTTAACTATTCATCGTGGACACAGGTGCCAAGTGTTGGTGTGTATGTCTCTCAGGCCAAAGGAAGACATGCTAATACCCGAGATAAGAGAACACGTATCCCTGACCGACGACTGCAGGGTGAGCCAGCGCCACGATCAAGGTATTTCTTTCAAACATCTTCATTTTACAATAATGAAAATTCAAGGTCAGAATCGATTGCATGCAGTTCAGCAGCTCAGTTTAGTTTCAAATGCACATTAAATCTCAAACAGATGAAGAGCAGAGCTTCGTTTGAGTGCTGGAATGTGAGACTCATCTGATACAGAGCTGTTTTACACCGACAGAAGCACAACACCGGCGACTAGGGTTGCTTTTGACAAGAACAACAAGACCAAATCCGGCTCATATCTTGGACGTTTATCACTGTATGTCATGTGTTTGTCACTCGGTGAAGGTTTGACTCACTAATAGAGTTGAGTCCTTCAGGAATCATGGACCTGCCTCCTCCGATGTCTCGACTGGATGTTGATGTGGATTTGGGCTTCGCTCTCTTCTTCTTGGTCCTGCTGTGTTTGTTTCTGTTGGTTACAATGGTTCGCTGTGCTCAGATGGTTCTGGATCCGTACAGCGCCATCTCTGTGTCCACCTATCAGGAGGAGCAAGTGGAGGGATGAAGGTTAAAGCAGGCTCATTGAGAACCATTGGATTGTAGAAGAACTTTAAAACAGATGCTTCTGGAAAGAGAACACAAGTGGAAACACATCTACACTTTCTCTGACCCTCATTGTGTGGAGACTCTTGGATTTCATTGGAACTCATCCGGGAAAAGGGATCCGAGTGTCCTTTTGAGATCTCATTACCACCAGGAATCATCACTGAGTGCAAATAAATCAACCAAACTGTGTGTGAACGTCAGAAATCTGATGCAGCTGGATGAGAGTGTCCTACAGAGGGGAGTCACAGAATAAATGTCATGTCTCACTGAATATTCAGACTTCTATTTTTGGTTCAGTGAGTCTTAACTGTATTAACTGTAGTGCTGTGAAACTAAAAACCACAGAATGGATCCAGTTACACTTTTACAGCTGATCACATGGCAATGTTCAAAATGTGAGCTTTACACAATGCCATGATATAGTTAAATTCTGAACATCTGAAAAGCTTTGATTAGGGTTTGAATAAGTGTTTTTATTTACTTATTTTTAAATATCTGCATTACATTTTTTGTAAGTCGCTTTGAAGAGACTGCCAAATGCATGAGATTTTAATTAGTTAATGTGCATGCATTAATTTATGCATGCTGATTAACAGTTAAATAATAAATTGTGGTTTTATTTTAAAAGAACAGTATGTTGGTGTGTTTTTTTTTTTTCTTTTTGGAGAAATATAAATTACAGTCATTAAATATGGTGAACAGTTGACTGGACACTTTGTAAACTATTTCATACATTGTTAGTTGTTAGTATGCACACACACACACACACACACACACACACACATAGTTAAAAAAAAACCCAACCCGATCTCATGAAAGTGCGTATAAATAGTACGCCAAATAAAAATGAAAACTCTTGGTATTGAAATGCAAAAATGGACTATATATGCTACGCGACGGGTATAGGGTTGTGGGGTAGATGCGTATCATACAGTCATGGCCAAAAATATCAGCACCCTTGGTAAATATGATCAAAGAAGGCTGTGAAAATTAATCTGCATTGTTAATCCTTTTGATCTTTTATTTAAAAAAATTCACAAAAATCTAACCTTTCATTGGATAATAAGAATTTAAAATTGGGACAAATATCATTATGAAATAAATGCTTTTCTCTAATACACATTGGCCACAATTAACTTTTTGAAACCTCCATTTGCCAGTTTAACAGCTCTAAATGTTCTCCTATAATGCCTGATGAGGTCAGAGACACCTGACGAGAGATCAGAGACCATTCCTTCATCCAGAATCTCTCCAGACCCTTTAGATTCACAGCTCCATGCTGCTGCTTCTTCTCTTCAGTTCAGGGTTCAGGTCAGAGGACTGGAATGACCAGCAGAAGCTTGGTTTTGTGCTCAGTGACCCATTTTTGTGTTGTTTTTGAGGTTTGTGTTTGGATTATTGTACAGTTGGAAGATCCAAACATGGCCCATTATAAGATTTCTAAATGAGTCGGTAACTTATTGATTTTTTATCTGTTGGTATTTGATAGAATCCATGATGCCATGCGTCTAAACAAGATGTCCAGGACCTCCAGCAGAAATATAGGCCCACAACATCAAAAATACAGCAGTATATTTCATTGTACACATGGGGTACTTTTTATCCCTGTGTTCACCAAACCCATCTTGAGTGTTTGCTGCTAAAAAGCTCATTTTTTAGTTTGATCTGAGCATAGAAGCCAGTCCCATTTGAAGTTCCAGTCGTGTCTGATAACTGAATATGCTGGAGTTTGTTTTTGGATGAGCGAGGAGAATTATTCTCGATACCCTCCCAAACAACACGTGCTGATGTAGGTGCTGTTTGACAATAATTTTTAAGGTTTTCTGACCCCAAGACTCAACTATTTTCTGTAATTCTCCAGCTGTGGTCGTCAGAGAGTCTTTAGCCGCTCAAACTCTCCTTCTCGCCGTGCATTAGGACGATATAGACACACGTCCTCTTCCAGGCAGATTCATAACATTTTATGTTGATTGGAAATTCTTAATTATTGCCTTGATGGTGGAGATGGGAATTTTCACTGCTCTAGCTCTTTTCTTAAAGTCACTTCACTAATTTGTGAAGCTCAGTTATCTTTTGCTGCACATCAGAAATATATTCTTGGGGTTTTCTCATTGTGATGGATGAATAAGGGAATTTGAGCTTTGTTTTCCCTCCTATTTACACTGAACAAAATTATAAAAGCAACACTTTTTTCATGAGCTGAACTCAAAGATCTAAGACTTTTTCTATGTACACAAAAGGCCTATTTCTCTAAAATATTGTTCACAAATCTGTCTAAATCTGTGTTAGCGAGCACTTCTCCTTTGCTGAGATAATCCATCCACCTCACAGGTGTGGCATATCAAGATGCTGATTAGACAGCATGATTATTGCACAGGTGTGCCTTAGGCTGGGCACAATAAAAGGCCACTCTAAAATGTGCAGTTTTATCACACAGCACAATGTCGCAAGTTTTGAGGCAGCGTGCAATTGGCATGCTGACTGCAGGAATGTCCACCAGAGCTGTTGCCTGTGAATTGAATGTTCATTTCTCTACCATAAGCCGTCTCCACAGGCATTTCAGAGAATTTGGCAGTACATCCAACCAGCCTCACAACCGCAGACCACGTGTAACCATACCAGCCCAGGACCTCCACATCCAGCATCTTCACCTCCAAGATCGTCTGAGACCAGCCACCCGGACAGCTGCTGCAACAATCGGTTTGCATAACCAAAGAATTTCTGCACAAACTGTTAGAAACCGTTTCAGGAAAGCTCATCTGCATGCTCGTCGTCCTCATCGGGGTCTCGATCTGACTGCAGTTCGTCGTCGTAACCGACCTGAGTGGGCAAATGCTCACATTCGATGGCGTCTGGCACTTTGGAGAGGTGTTCTCTTCACGGATGAATCCCGGTTTTCACTGTACAGGGCAGATGGCAGACAGCATGTATGGCGTCGTGTGGGTGAGTGGTTTGCTGATGTCAACGCTGTGGATCGAGTGGCCCATGGTGGCGGTGGGGTTATGGTATGGGCAGGTGTATGTTATGGACAACGAACACAGGTGCATTTTATTGATGGCATTTTGAAAGCACAGATACCGTGACGAGATCCTGAAGCCCATTGTTGTGCCATTCATCCACGACCATCACCTCATGTTGCAGCATGATAATGCATGACCCCATGTTGCAAGGATCTGTACACAATTCCTGGAAGCTGAAAACATCCCAGTTCTTGCATGGCCAGCACACTCACCGGACATGTCACCCATTGAGCATGTTTGGGATGCTCTGGATCGGCGTATACGACAGCGTGTTCCAGTTCCTGCCAATATCCAGCAACTTCACACAGCCATTGAAGAGGAGTGGACCAACATCCCACAGGCCACAATCAATAACCTGATCAACTCTGTACGAAGGAGATGTGTTGCACTGCGTGAGGCAAATGGTGGTCACACCAGATACTGACTGGTTTTCAGACCCCAGAGAAATAGGCCTTTGGTGTACATAGAAAAAGTCCTAGATCTTTGAGTTCAGCTCATGAAAAATGGGGGCAAAAACAAAAGTCTTGATTATTGCCCTGAGTGCTCAAAATTGTGAATATGAATGGGAATATACTTCAGAGATATTTTACTCATAAGAATTTCTAGGGGTGCCAATAATTGTGTCCAACGTGTATTTGAAAAAAACATTTATTTCTTAGTGATATTTTCCCCCAATTTTAAATTCTTATTATCCAATGAAAGGTTAGATTTTTGTGAATTTTTTTAATAAAAGATCAAAAGGATTAACAATGCAGATTAATTTTATGATATTTTTGGCCATGACTGTATGTACGTGAAAACTTCCTCTTATGCACGCCAACAAATTTTGTATCATATACACGCGGAAACGGTGTATTATATGCCTGCCACATACATTCATATCATATATACGCCAAAGTCAATTTTTGTGTATCAATACCACAAGTTTTCATTTTTATTTGGCATACTATTTATACGCATTTTCATGAGACCGGGCTCCATAAATTCAGTTGCAGACTGTTGAAGAAAAATTCATTTTGGTTGATTTTACATGATTCTATATGCTCATGAAACATTGTGTAGTGCATGCTTAACTTAGAACTGCTGTGCAAGCCACAGTGAATTAAAGTGAGGGGCCTAAACGGAGATGAGGGGGTCAAGTGGGAGACCAAAGGGTGCCTGTCCATGACTTAGAGGGTCGTCTAGGCCCTAAATATAAGGGACAGAGCTTTAGAAGTATGATATAGTGGAGTGTTTCTTTTTATTTTCTTACCATGTCTGGAAAAGTACAGCTGTTAGGAGTTTGTACCCTTGAAGGCCGAGGGAGATATAAGGGAAGGGAACCCTCCCTTCTTTGTCACAGTCTGCAGCAACCTGTGTGTCTGTAAGACTGTTGGCCTTCTTTGCAAAGAATAAAACCTTTAAAAGACAACTGAGAGTGAGTTTGTCTCTTGCATGGTGAAAGTCATTTTAATTTAAAAAAAGAAAAATCTGGATCTGCATCACATAGACCTACTAACCGCTCTGTCTGCGTCTCTCCACATGCACCGCCACTGTACCATCACTCTCCCGTGGCTCAGCTGCAAGCCCTGAAAGTGGACCCTGACCTCGACTGCTCTCCACCAAGAAGACCAACAGAACTGCGGGAATACAGAGAAGAAATAGAGGAAGACCCCAAGATAATTCCTGAAACCCCCCAACGAAGAAGCTGAAGAGAAGAGAGCACACAGAGCTCCCCCAACAAAGAAAAGAAAAACAAGACAAACAGTAAAAGAAAAAAATGTGAGCATAACAGACCAAAGTTTTGGGACCTGATGATGGTCTTTAGTCCATGGACTGTGACTGATATGACAGACCAGCCACCCGGACAGCTGCTGCAACAATCGGTTTGCATAACCAAAGAATTTCTGCACAAACTGTTAGAAACCGTTTCAGGAAAGCTCATCTGCATGCTCGTCGTCCTCATCGGGGTCTCGATCTGACTGCAGTTCGTCGTCGTAACCGACCTGAGTGGGCAAATGCTCACATTCGATGGCGTCTGGCACTTTGGAGAGGTGTTCTCTTCACGGATGAATCCCGGTTTTCACTGTACAGGGCAGATGGCAGACAGCATGTATGGCGTCGTGTGGGTGAGTGGTTTGCTGATGTCAACGCTGTGGATCGAGTGGCCCATGGTGGCGGTGGGGTTATGGTATGGGCAGGTGTATGTTATGGACAACGAACACAGGTGCATTTTATTGATGGCATTTTGAAAGCACAGATACCGTGACGAGATCCTGAAGCCCATTGTTGTGCCATTCATCCACGACCATCACCTCATGTTGCAGCATGATAATGCATGACCCCATGTTGCAAGGATCTGTACACAATTCCTGGAAGCTGAAAACATCCCAGTTCTTGCATGGCCAGCACACTCACCGGACATGTCACCCATTGAGCATGTTTGGGATGCTCTGGATCGGCGTATACGACAGCGTGTTCCAGTTCCTGCCAATATCCAGCAACTTCACACAGCCATTGAAGAGGAGTGGACCAACATCCCACAGGCCACAATCAATAACCTGATCAACTCTGTACGAAGGAGATGTGTTGCACTGCGTGAGGCAAATGGTGGTCACACCAGATACTGACTGGTTTTCAGACCCCAGAGAAATAGGCCTTTGGTGTACATAGAAAAAGTCCTAGATCTTTGAGTTCAGCTCATGAAAAATGGGGGCAAAAACAAAAGTCTTGATTATTGCCCTGAGTGCTCAAAATTGTGAATATGAATGGGAATATACTTCAGAGATATTTTACTCATAAGAATTTCTAGGGGTGCCAATAATTGTGTCCAACGTGTATTTGAAAAAAACATTTATTTCTTAGTGATATTTTCCCCCAATTTTAAATTCTTATTATCCAATGAAAGGTTAGATTTTTGTGAATTTTTTTAATAAAAGATCAAAAGGATTAACAATGCAGATTAATTTTATGATATTTTTGGCCATGACTGTATGTACGTGAAAACTTCCTCTTATGCACGCCAACAAATTTTGTATCATATACACGCGGAAACGGTGTATTATATGCCTGCCACATACATTCATATCATATATACGCCAAAGTCAATTTTTGTGTATCAATACCACAAGTTTTCATTTTTATTTGGCATACTATTTATACGCATTTTCATGAGACCGGGCTCCATAAATTCAGTTGCAGACTGTTGAAGAAAAATTCATTTTGGTTGATTTTACATGATTCTATATGCTCATGAAACATTGTGTAGTGCATGCTTAACTTAGAACTGCTGTGCAAGCCACAGTGAATTAAAGTGAGGGGCCTAAACGGAGATGAGGGGGTCAAGTGGGAGACCAAAGGGTGCCTGTCCATGACTTAGAGGGTCGTCTAGGCCCTAAATATAAGGGACAGAGCTTTAGAAGTATGATATAGTGGAGTGTTTCTTTTTATTTTCTTACCATGTCTGGAAAAGTACAGCTGTTAGGAGTTTGTACCCTTGAAGGCCGAGGGAGATATAAGGGAAGGGAACCCTCCCTTCTTTGTCACAGTCTGCAGCAACCTGTGTGTCTGTAAGACTGTTGGCCTTCTTTGCAAAGAATAAAACCTTTAAAAGACAACTGAGAGTGAGTTTGTCTCTTGCATGGTGAAAGTCATTTTAATTTAAAAAAAGAAAAATCTGGATCTGCATCACATAGACCTACTAACCGCTCTGTCTGCGTCTCTCCACATGCACCGCCACTGTACCATCACTCTCCCGTGGCTCAGCTGCAAGCCCTGAAAGTGGACCCTGACCTCGACTGCTCTCCACCAAGAAGACCAACAGAACTGCGGGAATACAGAGAAGAAATAGAGGAAGACCCCAAGATAATTCCTGAAACCCCCCAACGAAGAAGCTGAAGAGAAGAGAGCACACAGAGCTCCCCCAACAAAGAAAAGAAAAACAAGACAAACAGTAAAAGAAAAAAATGTGAGCATAACAGACCAAAGTTTTGGGACCTGATGATGGTCTTTAGTCCATGGACTGTGACTGATATGACAGAGCAATGGTTCATTTGCCAAGCCCTGAGGAAGCAGGTGACAAATTCTGTACTGAACTGGTCACGTTTTGTCAGGAGTTCAACCCGACCGTGCACGAACTGAGAAGGCTGATGGCAGTGAAACTGGGGCTTCGAGCTGGCATAAAGTGAGTGAAAGGCTGCAGAAGGAAGACTGCTGGAGAGAACACAGCGAATGGGAGCACAGACACAATCTAGAGTACCGCACAGCTGTTGAAGAGCTGGCTGAAGGTATAAAAGTAGCATTCCCAGCACTTGTGGACACAGCAAAAAATGGCAACTGCTGCCAAAACGGAGAAGAGTCTGTTCAAGACTATTATCATCGTCTTTATGAAATATTCAGCAAACACAGCGGCTTAATAGTCAAGTCAAGTCACCTTTATTTATATAGCGCTTTTACCAATACAGATTGTGTCAAAGCACTTAACAGTATCAAATTGGAGGACAGAGTGTCAGTAATATATAATAAGATTAAACATTTAATTTTCAGTTAAAGGCATTTCATTATTGAATTCAGAGATGTCATTGTCTAGCTCAGTTTAGTTTAAATAGTATATGAGCAATCAAATCGGCGATAATCGCTAGAAATTAGGTGTCCCCAACTGAGCAAGCCAGAGGCGACAGCGGCAAGGAACCAAAACTCCCTCTGAGACAGAATGGAGAAAAAAACCTTGGGAGAAACCAGGCTCAGTCGGGGGGCCAGTTCTCCTCTGACCAGACGACACCCACAGTTCAAAAGTTTCAGGTTCTAACAATAGTAGTATTATGTAGTTAGGTATTTTATTATATTTTTAGTTATATTTTTTAGTTTTAATGTATTTTAATCAAGGTCTCCGGGGGTCATCTGGGTGTCCTGGTCTCCGCTGACGATCAGGGCTGCAGACATCATCTCTTGGTGCTGATCCACCATCTGATCATAGGAAAGAAACAGACAAATATTAGCGTAGATGCCATTCTACTTACGATGTAACGAGTACATCGTGTGTTATGGGAAGTGTTCCCGGTTCCGGTTGATCTAATTAATGCAGCCTAACAATCCTTTAACGGATTTGAATAATAGAAGCGTATTAGTGTGTTATGTGTACGCCAGGGTAAAGAGATGGGTCTTTAATCTAGATTTAAACTGACAGAGTGTGTCTGCCTCCCGAACAGTGTTAGGTAGATTGTTCCAGAGTTTGGGTGCTAAATAGGAAAAGGATCTGCCGCCCGCAGTCGATTTTGATATTCTAGGTATTATCAAATGGCCAGAGTTTTGAGAACGCAGCGGACGTGGAGGACTATAATGCGATAAGAGCTCGCTCAAGTACTGAGGAGCTAAACCATTCAGGGCTTTATAAGTAATTAACAAGATTTTAAAATCTATCCGATGTTTGATAGGGAGCCAGTGCAGTGTTGACAGAACCGGGCTAATATGATCATATTTCCTGGTTCTAGTAAGGACTCTAGCTGCTGCATTTTGGACTAACTGTAGTTTGCTGATCAAGCGTGCAGAACAACCACCCAATAAAACATTACAGTAGTCTAGCCTTGAGGTCATAAACGCATGAACTAACATTTCTGCATTTGACGTTGAGAGCATAGGTCGTAATTTAGATATGTCTTTGAGATGAAAAAACGCAGTTTTACAGATGCTAGAAACATGGCTTTCAAATGAAAGATTGCTATCGAAGAGCACACCTAGGTTCCTGACTGATGAAGA
Organism: Acrossocheilus fasciatus; assembly: GCA_036784905.1. Taxonomy (NCBI): domain Eukaryota; kingdom Metazoa; phylum Chordata; class Actinopteri; order Cypriniformes; family Cyprinidae; genus Acrossocheilus; species Acrossocheilus fasciatus. Next base: position 1,965,026 of record CM071953.1, read on the forward strand.
AGAATTTACAGAGCAGCCATCGAGTGTTAAATAATGTTCTAGGTTGTTACATGTGGGGTTTTTAGGTCCGATAACTAACACCTCTGTTTTTTCAGAATTTAGCAGTAAAAAATTACTCGTCATCCAGTTTTTTATATCGACTATGCATTCCGTTAGTTTCTCAATTTGGTATGTTTCACCGGGCCGCGAAGAAATATAGAGCTGAGTATCATCAGCATAACAGTGAAAGCTAACACCATGTCTCCTGATAATATCTCCCAAGGGTAACATGTAAAGCGTGAAAAGTAACGGCCCTAGTACTGAGCCTTGAGGTACTCCATACTGTACTTGTGATCGATATGATACCTCTTCATTCACCGCTACGAACTGATGGCGGTCAGATAAGTATGATTTGAACCATGCTAAGGCACTTCCACTAATGCCAACAAAGTTTTGTAGTCTATTTAAAAGAATGTTGTGGTCGATAGTGTCGAACGCAGCGCTAAGATCCAGTAGAACTAAAGAGATACAACCATAATAATAGAGCCCGACGACCAAGGAAATCAGCCTGAGACATGGGAATGTCATTTGTGGAGCTGGTTCTTGAATGGACTGAGACCTGAGATTGTGCAAGCAGTGAAAACCAGCTACATCGAATGGAAACATGGACGATTATCTGCTGTTTTAGCACAGAGAAACTGCAAACAGCGAAGAAAGAAAAGGCTAAAGCAAGGACTGACAGATAATTACAGCTGGCCTTAGTGCAAGCTGTATCGAGACCTGGGGGCTCCTCTGTGCAGCGGCGTCAGCAGACGGGAGGGGGGAGAGGAAAAAGGCAAGGTGGAAGATGCCCGAACGGGGCTGAAGGAAATTCTGAGAAATGGGGTTGTTGGATCTGCGAAACTGATGATCATGAGACCAGAAAATGCACCAAATGTAGATTGTGCAAGAAAGATGGTCATTGGGCCAAGGACTTCCCAGAGAACCAGCAAAATCAAGAAGCAGACTGAAGCGAGGCAGAAGGAGGGAGGAGGGGTCCAGGGGGAGCAGCCAACAGCTTCAGAAAAGGGAAACAAACATTATTTTAACCACACACACACACATACACTGATGTACATACTGCTCTCGGCAATGAAGTAAAAAAAAAGCTTGCATGTGTTTGTGTGTTTCTGATTTGAATGATGACAATTTTGATAAATGTTTGGCGATGCACGAAAGTCAAGGATTTTTAAGTACGCCTAAATACCCCATGCTGGTGGAGGGGTTTTTTAGCTGGTTCTGGGGCGTCGAGATCATCTTTGCGACCCTGTGACTTGCTATGTCAACCATCATTAACTGCTAAAACAAATGAGTCTATTTCCGCATCAGGGCATGCAATTTTTGAAAGATTTACGGTGCCCTTAAATTGTGAAATGGAAGGGGGCCAAAATGCCCTGGACCCCTTATGGGTCGAGATTTGATGTGTAAACTGAATCTGACGCTTGTAACAGACTCCGCGGGGGTCAGAGTGACAGAGGAGGAGCAACTGTGTAACAGAAAAACAGCTTCAGTTTTACCTAATAGCAGGAGAGGCTGTGCCTCACTTATCACTGTCCAAGGCCAAAGAGCAGACGTGGTCTGAAGTGGGGTTGTTTGTGAAGAACTGTGTTGACACAACTGACTGGTGTGAGATAAGTGTTGGTGTAAAGCACAGCGAGAGCTTAGGGGCATTTATGTCGGAATGCAAGTATGAAATTGAGGTAGAGAGGGTTGTGACACCCACTGACAAAAGCACAAAGGAAAATCATTGCATGGCAAACATCTGTGCATCAGACATTCGCCCAGCGTTAGCTGTGGTGCCCTCTGCTTTGTGGGCAAAACATAAATATGATGTGGGACTGATTAAAGGATGTGAACCGGTCGTCATCACCCCAAAATCTGATTACAGACCCTGTCAACATCAGTATCCTCTGAAGCAATAGTGGGGATAACACCAGTGTTTGAATCACTATTGAAAGAAGGAATAATAGTGCCATGTAATGATTCTCCAGTGCGCACACCAATTTTTCCTGTGAAAAGATAAGAGATAAAGGACAACCCACAGAGTGGCGTTTCATCCAAGACTTACAAGCAGTAAATGCAGCGGTCAGACAAAAGGCTCCATCAGTGCCAAATCCATGTACGATTTTGTCACAAATACCACAAGATGCAACATTTTATTCAGTGGTAGATTTGGCTAATGCATTTTTTAGCGTGCCAGTGGATAAAGGTAGCCAATTTTGGTTTGCATTTGAATTCAATTGCAAAGGCTATGAATTTATGCACTTAAGTCAGGGGTATGGAGAAAGTCCTACCGTTTATAATGAGGCACTTCGAACTGCTTTGCTACAGTACGTGAATGATTTATGTCTGTGTGCTAGAGATGAGCCTTCGTGTGTGGCTGACACTGTGACGCTCCTGAAGCATCTGGCTCGGGAGGGCCACAAGGTCAGCCTGGCTAAACTACAGTTTGCAAAACAACAGGTTACATTCTTGGGTCATGTCATAACACCCAACGGCAAGTCCCTGTCTGACAAAAGAGTGCAGGCTATAAAAGATGTACCAAAACCAATCACAAAGAAACAAATGTTGTCATTTTTGGGAATGTGCTCATATTGTCGATCATTTACAATTATGCGATTCTTCAACAGCCTCTGCAAACCCTAACAACAGGGAAGGGGTTAAAGTCAAGTGATAAAACTGATTGTCCATCTGTAAGTGTGCAGCACACACAAATAACAAAGATTTTGTATCCGCAGGAAACGCCAGAGCAGACGCAGCTGTGAAGGCCGCAGCGGCTCAGCAGCCAAAAGAAACTGAGTGTTTGAATCTGAAAAAGAATCTGAAAATAACCCTGACGTTTCTTCCTCCTTACAGAGTATGCAGGCATTCGCCTCAGGAGCAGAGAGAAACCAGTGGAAGCAGTGATGCTGTAAACTGACTGATGGTGTATGGATGAGCTGTGATGGCAAGCCTTGTTTACCCCGACACTTCTTTGCCCGTTATGCTAAAGCGATGCATGGCCATGCATCAAAAGGGGGAATGGTGATACAAATGAAAGCGATGTGGTTTACAAAGGGGTTCACAACATTTGCTCAAAATTTTTGTAAAAGATGTGTCATTTGTAACACCCACAATGTGGCAAAAGGGATAAAATGTCCCAAGCATCCCAGCCGGCACCAACAGGCCCTTTTGAATATCTACAGATGGACTTCACTGAAATGTCCCCATGTGAAGGGAAGAAGTACTGCTTGGTGCTGGTTGATATGTGGTCCAAATGGGTCGAGGCCTTCCCAACGTCAAAACAGGACTCAGCAGCATTGGCAAAGGCTCTGTTGACTGAAATAGTCCTAAAATGGGGAATTCCATGAAAAATCAGTTCAGACAATGGGACACATTTTGTCAATGAGGCAATCAAACAAGTGGCTCAGTTTTTGGGAACTGACATGAAGAGACACTGCAGTTACAGAGCCGCCTCAGGGGAAAAGATCTAGGGTAAAACTGAGCCCATTCAAAACTCTCTTTGGTAGACCACCATTTGTGGGAATAGAAGCTGCCATCGACAGAATTGTGTGAGCATGACATGTTGAGTTACTGGAAAGAAATGTCGCCTCTGTTGTCTAATGTTTGTGTGCAGGTGAAAGCTGCCCAGGGGAAAGTTGCTGCAATTCCCTTGCACGACATTAACCTGGTGATTACGTGGTGGTACGAGATCAGAGGAGAAAGAGCTGGAAGGCGAAAAGGTGGTTGGGACTGTTACAGGTGCTTCTGACTACCCACACGGCTGTGAAGGTAGCTGAAAGGGCAACGTGGATTCATGCCAGCCACTGCCGAAAAGTTCCATCTGCATCTCAGGAGGAGGAACGGAGGGAGTAAGAGATCTGAGACGTGTGTCAACAAGTGCCAGGATCCTGTGTAAATAGAAAATGCTTTTATCAGCGCAAGAGCAAGGACACGACTGAAAAACAGTGTTGAGGTAGTCTGTATACCAGCTAGAGCCTCTTATTCGACTACAAGCAGCAGTTACAGACAAACGGTATGAAATGAGAGAGAAATATTCAGGAAGTGCTGATAACAGACTCAGCATCATAGCTGTGTGCTCAACCGGAGCCCATCAATTTGCAACACGGTACGAGGGAGGCTGGAAGGGTGGAACTCTCAGCTCATTGGTAACCAGTCTACTTCATACTTCCTGGGCAAACAACTGTGCGACTGGCACTGCCAGCCAGCAGAATGGAGTGGGTAAAGCCGTGGCATCATTCAGACTACATGGGCTGTGAGGAATGAGAGGTACAATGTGCGTATTGACTGTATTGGCTATGATAATCTGTTCGATCACATTCTACCTGATTGCAGAACTGATACAGGATGCGGGAGAGCATATCAGTCCAACTGCAAACATCTCATCCAGTGATACTGATCATCGACGCACAAAGAGATCAACACTGACAATGGTTAATGATGAGATGAAACAGGATTACTGTTGTTGTTGTGTTTACCATGCATTTTTAAGTTTGAATCCAGCTCAGTACAGAGACTGGTGAAATCTACAGTATCACATCAAATGGTTAACGTTTATCCTGAGGACATGATTTTGGATTTGTGTGAAGATGAGCAAACAATTGATGGGGAAACTACCAGTAGTGGAAGCTACAGTGAAATGTGTTAAATGACTTTAGAAGACAATACTTCATTTAGCCCATCTATATCTATAATGTTTGCTTGCTGAGATTAAGGTCTGTCCCCACACAAAAAGCCTTAGCGTGTTTTTCTGACTTCTTTCAAGAATTTAAGAGAGTGATTATTTATAAGAAAATCAGAGATGAAGAGTATAAATGTGATGTAATGACTTAAATTTGCGTTGATATTATCATTATTATTTTGAGTATATTGCATTTAATTTTGGTAATGTAGTAAGAGTTTTAGACGTAGTAATGAATTTTGATGGTAAATATGATAAAAAGGGGGAAATTGTTGAAGAAAAATTCATTTTGGTTGATTTTACGTGACTCTATATGCTCATGAAACATTGTGTAGTGCAATGCTTAACTTAGAACTGCTGTGCAAGCCACAGTGAATTAAAGTGAGGGGCCTAAACGGAGATGAGAGATGTCCATGACCTAGAGCAGGGGTACTCAAGTTCAAAGGCCAAGCGGGCCACATTCAAACTACATCAGACTTTATTTAAGATAATATTTGCAGATTTACTGATTTAGAAATACAGTTTATTACTTACCCACGTTTTGCTTGTCCATGTCCTATTTAAAATAACACTGCATGAAAATATATATAGGGCCTATATATTTTTTAAAAGTAAAAATCTGGAACAAAAAATTGGATTAAAAGTTTGTTTTGCTATATTGATGCAAAAAAAAAAAAAATGCATATTGAACAAACTCAAAGTCTATAGCAAATATAGTTCACAAATTTCTTTAGAAAGAAGTAGGTTTCACTTTATTTTGATGGTCCCTTTAACATATTCTGTTGACTGTAAGTACTGTTGCACCTACATTTCTACTGACTCTCATTAGAGTGTTAGTAGTGTATTAGTTGACTGGTAGGGTTAGGGTTAGATTAAGTTGACACGTTCTTGCAAAGTTACTTATAGTCAGAAGAATATCTGTTGGAAGACAAACACAATAAGGAGTTAGTAGATATGAAGCAGACAGTCTACTAATACTCTAATGAGAGTTTGTTGATATGTAGCTGCAACATTACTTAGAGTCAACAGAATGTTCAAAAGGGACCATCAAAATAAAGTGTTACCAAGAAGTATTATACCATGATTCTGAAAAAAAAAAACAATTTACTAGTTTCTAGAGAATATTGCTGCAGTCTATTTATAGAATACAATATTCAACGGAATTGATTAAATAAGTTAAACAAATGATTCATAACTTCATGACTTGCTCATAAAGACTTCTTGAATGAATCAACATTTTTTGCAATCTTTATTTGTCAAGTCAAATACATGCTTATTTCACTGCTAAAATAAACAATATGTTTCGAATGATCGTTCATATCTAGCCTATACACTAATTTAGTGACAAGACAAATAGATAGTTGTTGTGAGAACAGCATTGACAGCAGCAATGATTGTTCCCTCCACCATTTTTAAAGTTTATGACCCGCCCAACACGGAAACTCGGGTATCAAAATTATTTCCGAATTTCCCAGTAGGCCGTTCACGTCCAATTTCAGATTAGGATTTACGATAATTCCGATACCATGTGAAGACAGCATAAATAGACAATCCTGTAATTTATTAACAAGATTGCGTGGGTGGTTGAATATGTTCGCTATTTGGCTATTTATTTAATATACAACAGTATACGACAGTAAAGATACGACGTGACAATATGGTTTATCTGTGTTCTTCAAGCCATCTCTGGTATTTTCATAATAATAAAAGTATATTTATAATCCAATGCTAATCGACATAGCCTTTATTACTGTATAGAATATATTATCTTCCTCGTTCTGTAACAAAAACCGCACATCAGCTCACAAAATGAAGTTACTTCAAACACTCGACTGATGTAGAATCATGCTCTCTTTCATCATCTCGTGTTCGAGATCCAACTATGGGAAGGGCATCCGTGCCTGACCTCTACAGAAGTATTCAAATGCACCAAGTCTGGCTTGACAGACAGGAGCGCGTGCCCAATGGTGCCCAAGGGGCCGCCCCTTACCAGAGCGCATAAAAGCCCCTGCACACGCTACCATTCCTCAGTTGACATTTGCTTCTCGCGACCTCTGGAATTTTCACAGCTTGTTGGTTTTTGACGTTCACTACTGTCTACAGGAGGACACATCTTGCATCAGCCTCCGCCAGACGTGTCTGTCACTTTGCCAGGTTTGCTGTTATATTCTGCAAGCTGCCCACGCTTGTATTTATTGCTAGGCTACTTGCCTCTTACCTCAGCTTTTTCTCACTCTACTGACTGGACGGACCTACCCGGCCGCGTTCGGCGCCCTCATCGCCGCTCAGGAAGCCACTGATTTCCCTGTGAGTTGTAGCCACTGCTTGGTGCTCCCCAAGAAGCTCTTGCGTCGGAGACTTAAGGTGGCCGCCATGCCACTCGGATTCTCTGACTCAGATGGGGAAAAAGGCGGCATCAACGCCTCCCGCGGTGCGGCCTCTCTGAGCTGGGCCGGTCAATGCGACCCGTCCCCTTTTGAGGATATTTTGTCTTCTGAAAATCATTTCATTGACGGGCCACCTGGCTCTGGGGATGAAGACGATGCGGGACTTCTCGACGGCTCGGACGACGAGGAGGCCATCCCGTCATCTGTAGCCCCGCAGGCTCCCGCCGCTCTGCTGCAGTCGGTCCTCATCGAGTTTTGTGAGCAAGCGGCCGCTCGTCTCAAAGTCGAATGGCCAGCACCTCAGAATGCATCGGACCAGGAACGGGACGTGTACGATGGAAAACTCCTTGGACCACCACCCGGCCCTTTCCGTCCTCTCGGCATGTGCTAAGCACATGAAGCACTACTGGGGAGATCTGCTCAACCATAAACATGGTCTTGTGGGTCTTGAGGTGAAGGACATGGCGAAGCTCGATATGGGTGACCCCCCCCCCCCACCATCGAGCCCTCTATCGCCAGACACCTCAACCCCACTCAGGGCGGGCTGCTCGCCCCACCCAGGCCCGTTTTACCTACCAAAATGGACCGTTTCTCCACGTCAATTCATCAGGCCTCTTATAAAGCCTCAGCTTTGACGGTAAGAGCCCTCAATGTCTCCTCCCTGCTGTCCGCTTATCAGGCTGAACTCCTGGTCGACATAGGACAACAACTAGAGAAAGGGGCGTCATCACCTGATCTCTGGAAGGAGATAGTTATGGTGAACGACCTAGTTCTCCGTAATGCTCTTCAGGCTGTGCAAGCGTGCGGGCGCTCTATGTCTCTCTCGGTGGTTGGAGAGCGCGCGCTGTGGCTCAATCTTTCAGGTCTCCCTGACAGCGAAAAGCGGCGCATCGCTAGAGCGCCGGTTGAGCCTGGCCAGGCTCTCTTCAGTCCTGCCGTCGCGCTAATGCAGCAGCGCTGTGACGACAGGAAAAAGGAGGACGAGGCTTCGAAATTTTGTTTTCCTACAAAGCCTGCACCGCACCAGACGCCCCCTGCGCGGCCTCCTAACCCCCCTGCTATGGGACGTCATCCTCATAATGCAGGCAGGGCTCATAGACCATACAGTAATAAGCCACCGGTGCAGCGGGGTGAGCCCTCACCTGCTAAACCTTGGGGGAGAATGTCTTTCGCCGCAGAAAAAGTTACATAGTGGGAAAAAGTTCACAAGCAGTGTCACCACACAGCTCCCTTCACTCATCTCCCACAGGTTCAATAAAGGCTTCGGCCCAAGTGTTACCCAAAACACAAAAAAAATCAAACGAATCACATGAATTCGTTAATAACAGACAACATCTCTCTGCAACCCCACATGTCACCCCTACGTTGTCCACGAGATGGCACCATTGTTCCACAAATGAGCGAACCGGCCGAACTAGCATCTCTCCGAAGCAGCTCTCTGGTCTGTGTGGGGACTTTAGCGAATCATGTAACAGCTTGGCGGGCTCTGTCAGCTCCCGAATGGATGATTCACACAATAACGAGGGGGTACAGGCTTCAGTTTGCCAAAACACCCCTGCATTTCAATGGAATTCTCTCCTCTCATAAAGAAGAGAGCTCCGCTCACATTCTGAAAGACAAAATCTCCTCTCTTCTCGAGAAGGGGGTGATTCGAGTGGTACCTCCACACTTTCAGGGGTTGTACTCGCGATATTTCCTAGTTCCAAAGAAAGATGGTTCTCTCCGTCCGATCCTGGATCTCAGAGTGATGAACAAAAATTTGAGGAAGTACAATTTCAGAATGTTAACACACGGTTCTCTCTTGCGTTCAATAAATCAGAATGACTGGTTCACATCGATCGGTCTGAAAGATGCTTTCTTCCACATAAGCATTTATCCTCCGCACAGGAAATTCCTTCATTTTGCCTACCAAGGCATGTGCTATGAATTCACAGTCCTTCCCTTTGGGATGGCTCTCAGCCCTCAGACTTTCAGCCTGTGCAGGGAGGCGGGTCTGGCCCCACTGAGAATAGCCAATATATAGACAATTGGCTGATTATAGCCAATTCAAGAGAGAAAGTGATGCAAAACACTGCCGTGTGCTCGCTCATGTCACAGCGCTCGGCTTTAGAGTGAATGTGAGCAAGAGCAATTTCACTCCGGGCCAGAATATGATATTTCTGGGTCTGGAGCTGAATTCCATTACAATGCACACGCGCTTGTCGCAAGAGCGCATTCTCTCTTTCATGAATTGCCGCAATTCAGGGAAGGAGCGAGGGTACAGTATCGCACATGTCTCAGACTACAGGGTCTTATGGCGTCGGCTGTCCATGTCCTGCCTTTGGGCCTTCTGAGAATGAGGGCGTTCATGAAGTGGGTTTTATCTCTTCATCTCAGCCCGTTACGCAATCTCTGCCGCTCTGTCACAGTGACGTGCTCGTGCACAGCAGCGCTGCGTCATTGGAGGAATGCAGAGTTCTACACTCAGGGGACCCCCCTCGGGGCCATCAAGTTGCGGAAAGTGGTAACGACAGACACGTCCCTAACAGGCTGGGGAGCCACACAGGAGGGCAGAACAGTGAACGGTGTGTGGCCGAACGCACTTCACTCAGCCCACATCAATTATTTTGGAAGGCTCTAAATTACTTCATGCCCTGCCTGCAGGGACATCACGTGCTTGTGCGTTGCGACAACAGCACAGCCGTGGCTCATATCAACCGCCAAGGTGGGATGCGTTCCTCAAAGCTTCATGCTCTAGCTCACAAGCTGTTAGTATGGAGCAGGCAGCACTTTCTGTCGTTATGGGTGACCCATGTCCAGGGCATTCTGAACAGGGGTGCATACCTTTTGTCGAGGGGGAACCCACTTTATGGAGAATAGCGTCTCCACCCTCAGATAGTGGGTCTGCTGTGGAAGAGGTTCAGTCTGGCGGGTGTCGATCTCTTCACCTCGCGCGAAAACTTCCACTGTTCTATGTACTTCTCACTACGGGGCGAGGATGCCCCCCTCGGTGTGGATGCACTGGTCCATCAATGGCCCAAGGTGCTGCTCGACGCATTTCCTCCGCTCTGCCTAATAACTCCTACTCTGGCCAAGGTGAAAGATCAGAGCCTGACTCTGATTTTGATAGCACCCAAATGGCCCAAATCTCCATGGCTGGCAGAGATATTCCCTCTTCTGTATGCCCAGCCGTGGCCCCTCCCATTACACACAGATCTCCTGTCCCAGACAGGGTGGCCCTCTGGGCATGGCCCGTGAGAGAGCTAACTTAAGCACATTGAGTCTCTCCCCACGTGTTGTGTAGTGTATTCCGCCTCTTTCTGAAGAATTACGCACAGTCTTGAAGTTTGATTCCAGAAGAAAAGACTTTATTTTCTATACAGCGAGAATAAAGCCGAGATCATTTCTGCAGAAAAGTCTCTCGAATGTCTCTGGGCTCTGGTATATATACAAGATTTTAAGGCGGGAATTCTATACATTAGAAGCCCCTCTCATGCATACCATTCTACATTTCGCTTGCGTATGCAATCCTATCTCTTCTTTGGGAGCTGAGACTTCCTAGACTTGTTATGGTAAAGGAAAAAGCTCCCCTATATTTTTCCAGATGTTTCCTGTTTGTACATTTTAGCCACGTAGGCACTTTTAACACAGAGGCCTTTAGAATATAATGGAGGATAAAAATGATATATAAATGATATATAAATGGCAAGATTCACCTTGATTATACTTGATTAATTCAGATCTTTAACAATAAAAATCTTCTTCATTCCTCCCTTTGAGACTTTATTAAGTCTCACAATTGCTTACGACTACCCAGAGTGCTACTTCATAATTCAGTCCCTTCAGTTAACACTATCTAGTGACTAAATAAGTCACACAGTCTTATCATCAATGACTAGATGATGCAGCAGCACTCTGGCGGAAAATCAGAACCAAACGTCTCTCTCTTTAATTGACTAAGAGAGAGTAAAAGATTCTGTCTCCTTTCCCTCTTTATCATATAGAAAACAATGTTATAAGCATGAGCGTGCATTTGGTTCAGCGCTTGCCTGTGGTTGTCACAGTTTATGCATATTAAAACATAAAAATACATTCAAAATATAATACATTGAATATTCCAAGAAATAATAGTTCGGATCCGTTGATCTTCAGCCCAGATACCTTTCGTATCGTAGAGGGCCATCTATGGGCATAAGTCGTGCTAGTTCTTACACCCCGGATTTGGCTTTTCTTTACACCTCTTCTTCATAGTCATCAGAGTCGCTGGAACTGTCCTCCAAAGTTTGTTCTTTTGAGGTCAGCTTGTTTAGCAATCCTTCATAATACTTATCCAAGTTCCTTTCTGTGATTATTCATTGATCACTTGGGACTTTTATAATTTCCATTTGTTTAACAGTAGCATTGACGACCAATGTTCTCAGTACTGGTAATACACAACAAAATAATAATCCTCCCATTACTACAGCAGCTCCTAAAAACATTCCCAGTTTAGCAAGCCATGCTCCCCATGCTCCAAATTTCAAATCAAACCAATCCCATATCCGTTGGTCCCTTCCTGCATTTGCTGTAACTTCAGCTCTTAATTTTTTAATTTTAATCATCACTTCACTAAAAGCTCCTCCAGGGGCAGTATTATTGGGTATGAAAGTGCAACATTGATCTCCAAACATGATACAGACTCCTCCCTTATCAGCTAAGAGCCAATTCAGGGCCTGTCTGTTTTGCCATGTCATTCTACTTGTCGCATGCACTTGTTCTCCTAATAGGGTCAACGCATCGTCAGTGTAATTAATGAATCTTTGTTGGTTATAATAAATGTAATTAATCCACTCTACATTTTTGTTAGGCGTGATCCAAACAAATATTGATTCAAAACCTGCTTTCACTTCATCTCTTGCCTTAAATTCGTTAGGAATCCCTCTCGGTTGTCCAATCGAGTCTAAATATACTTTGGGGTCCGGCTCATAACCTCTTTTGATTCTATTGTCTTCCTTGCTTTCGCTTTGTTCTGTTCCCCATTGTGCCATGTTAAGTTCTTGAAGTAATCTTACTCTTACGCACATACCTTTCCATCCTACCGGTAAAGAAGGCAACAATGTATCACCTCCACAGATCCAAAAGAAATCTGCTATTATTAGTGATTGGTCTTCATAAATTTCTATAGAAGGCAAGGCAATAGTTTGATTTTCACATTCTTGAGGTGTTATTTTATTACCTTTCTTTTTTCCAAGTGCTAAAAGTTCTGGAGCTCTAGCAGGAAGTCCAGACTTCCAAGAATTTTTCTTATCTATATGCCAAACTATAGCACATTTGCCCTTGAACTTGCCTACATCTTGTGTTCCTTTTGGTTTATGAAAGCACTCATATTCTTGTTTATAATCTATGCCATACCATTTTGGAATCTCTACTTTCCTTTTTTCAATTTTTATGTATTGGCCGATGTCCGAATATTGACACCAAGATCCCCAGAGTGGTCTAAAAAAGTTACTTGTTAATTTAGGATTTCCTAAAAATCCTAGACATTCAGCAATACAATATGGTCTAGTGAAATCTGTCAAATGACAAAAGTTTCTCCCAAATTCGGCACATTTTTGGTAGTCATATGGATTTGGTACGGCTATTACTTTGTTTAACGGAGATTTGGAGCATAGCAAGCAATTTTCTTTCTTTGTTTCTCTTGCAGTAAAAGCTGCCCATTGATACCATTCATTATTTTGAGCTGTTTCCCATAATTCATCATTTTGACTAGCTTCTTCATCCCCTTGCATTTCATAATCTGTGTCTATATGATTTTTGATTAGCATTAGCTCTGTCGAGTTGATATCTTTACCACTGTTCTCCAAAGGTTTAAAAGTTAATTGAAGGGAAGTCTGGTTGCTTTCTATTGGTTGAGCTTGGAGTTGCATTATTAGATACATTAAGCATAAGAGGATCTCCAACCACATTGTCAGATTCGTTCTCTTCCCTCGCCTGTTCCTCCGACTGGAAGACTGGAGCTCCTTGTGAAATCTTTTCTGTGCTGTCTTTTGTTTGCACTTCATCCTGTGTTCTGGGCTCCTCCTTGTCACTCTCTGTCACGTTGTCCACCTGTCTGTTTTCCTCCCTTTCTGTCTTTTTCCTGGGAACTCTCGTGCAGTGGTTTAGATGATACCAAGTTGTACTTCCCTCCACTTGTACTGCTGTCGGAGTTGCTCTCACCACTGTGTACGGACCCTCTCTCCTCGGCTCATTCCATTTTCTCCGGAACACCCTCAGATATACTTGGTCACCTGGAACAACTGGACACGTTGTCTCCGTCTCCTCGCTGGGCTCTTTTCTTTTTTCCTGTGAATAGATAGCTTTATGTATGGCAGTTAGTTTCTTCATATATGAACGAAGTTCCATCTGTAACTGCTCTAGAGGCGGTCCTTTGTAGGGACCTCTACAATGTGGCGCTGGCATAGGACGACCTGTAAGCATTTCATGAGGTGTTAAATGCGTGGTGCGGTTAGTTTGCATGCGATAGCTCATTAGTGCTAGAGGTAAAGCATCAATCCAATTAAGTTTAGTACTTTCACATATTTTGTTTATTTTGGCCTTGATAATTCCATTCAATTTCTCTACCTGTCCTTGACTTTGAGGATGGTAAATGCAACCTAGTCTTTGTTTAATTCTTAATTGTTGCAACACTTGTTTTACAGTTTTTTGTATGAATGCCGAACCATTATCTGAACTTATTTCTGATGGTATCCCAAATCTAGGAATTACTTCTCTTGTTAGAAATTTGATTACTGTCCCTGCTCCTAGATCTGCTGACGGTACTGCCTCCACCCATTTGCTAAATCTGTCAACAATCACCAGCATGTATCTTTTCCCTTGTACTTGCTTTATCATGTCGACGTAGTCCATGACCAGATGTTTAAAAGGCCCTTCAGGCACTGGTATATGCCCTATTGGTGTCGTTATCCCTTTTCTCACATTGTACTTTGCACAGATTTCACATGTAGACAAGAATTCATCTACCGTTGCATACAAATAAGGAGACCAATATCCTTGCTTTTTAATTTTTCTTACTACTTCCCCCCTTGCGCAATGGTCAAAACCATGCGCATCTGCGATAAGAATATTCAAAAGTGAAATTGGTGCAACCATGTGTCCTTCATGTGTACGCCAGATCTCTTGTGAGTCTTTTTTGGCCCCCCTTTGATGCCACATAGTTTGTTCGTAGGGGCCTGCTTGTTGCTGAATTCGAATTATATCACCCAGTTGAAGTTGAGGTTCTATAAGTACTACAGGTGCTAATACTGCTATTTGACATCCTGAAGCCTTTTTTGCCTGTAAATCTGCTGCATTGTTTCCTTTAATGACATAATCGTTTCCTTTTTTGTGTGCTTGGCATTTGATTATTGCTAATCTTTTTGGTAGCATCATAGCAGAAATTAATTGCCCTATTTGTTCACCGTGTTGGATGGGAGTTCCATCACTCTTTTTGAAACCTCTTTGTTTCCACACGGCTCCAAACAGGTGACATACACCGTGAGCATATGCCGAATCAGTGAAAATGTTAGCAGTTTGTCCCTCTGCTAACTTACATGCAGCTGTAAGAGCTTTTAATTCAGCTAGCTGTGCAGAACAAGGTTGTACACAATGCTGTGATATTACAGGTACAAATTCTTTCTTGTCCTTCTTCACTACTGAATATCCTGTATGATTTCCTTCATGGTCTCTAAAGCTAGATCCATCTACAAAGTAAGTGACTTCTGCTTCAGGAATGGGTGTTGACTCAAGATCTGGTCGTAATCGGGTAAATGCCAACGACTCATTCACACAATCATGAGGTTTTCCTTCAAAAGACAAAGGGATCAAGTCTGCTGGATTGACTGTATGACATCGCTTAATAGTTACGTCTGGATATGTCTCTTGCATCAGTACTGCTGATGCATAACCATCAACTCTATTGGTCACATACAGATGAAACATTTTATTATAATTTGCTGTTCCTAGTGCAGGTGCCTGTTGTAATTCTTTTTTCATAGTTTCAAATGCCAGTAGTGCATCTGTATTCCATATTAATGGATTGCTCAGATGCTGAATTCCTGCCTGTTTCATCATTTCTCTCAATGGTCCTGTTTTTACCGCATAGTCTTCTATCCAGTCTGAACTAAAGCCAGTCATTCCTAGAAAAGTCATCATTTGTCCTACTGTTTGAGGCATCGGCGTTTTACTTATACCTTCTAATTGAGTGGGTGCTATAGCACGTGTGCTAAATGCAATCAACCTGCCTAAGTATTCAACTTGAGGTTGACAATACTGTATTTTGTTTTTGGACACTTTGTGTCCTCCTTGAGCCAATTTTGTTAACACTTTAATTGAATCTCTGTGACATTGTTCTAATGTAGATGCAGAAACGAGTAAATCATCCATGTACTGTATTAGCGTTCCGTCTATTACAAGATCTTCTACATCGGCCTTTAATACTTGATTGAATAAATGAGCCGAATGTTTGAATCCCTGAGGTATTCTTGTATAGGTATACTTTTTTCCTGCATAGGTAAACGCAAACAGGTATCTACTCTCCTCTGCTAATGGCACGCTGAAGTAGGCGGAGCAGAGATCAATTACAGTAAAGTATTTGGCATCAGGAGGGACATTCGTTAGCAACGTGTGTGGATTTGGCACATCAGCTGGCAAATCTTCAACTATTTCATTGATTGCTCGTAAATCATGAACGAGACGCCATCGGTTTTTGTCTGCTTTAAGTATAGGCATAATTGGAGTGTTACAGTAACTAGACGTTTCTATTAAAACTCCGGCTTTTACTAAACCTTCAATATTGTCTTTTATTCCTGCCTCAGCCTCTGGTCGCAAAGGATATTGTGCTTTTCTGGGTAGACGTGCGTCTGGTTTAAGTTGAACTCTTACAGGATTAGCTGATTTTATTAATCCAATATCTGTGTCATGTTGTGACCAAAGTTTAGCTGGTACTTGTCTCTCCATTTCCACAAACAATTCAGTCTCAGTATTGTTTAGTAATTCAGATGTTGTGGTCATTTGTGTCAAATTCTTTTGACTGATTTCTACTTCCTGTGGAATACCTAGCAAACTGGTTGCACACAAAATTTTGATGTAATTTTTGTCGGCTGAATGAAAAATCAACGGATGTTCTGTTGATTCCCATTTGCTTTTTTCTGCTTCTTTCATCATTGGTCCTAAATGTTTTGTTTCCCAGTTTTTTCCTACATATATTGCAATATGTGGGACAGAATCAGTTACATTGAACCATTTTTCAACAAATTCACTGTTTGGAATATTCAAAGCTGCTCCTTGTTTACCTATTATGATATGCTCAGAGACTGTCTCGACTTTTTGACCTTTCGTTTCTTCCTGCCATTTTTGTTCTATTTTTTCATCTCTATTTGGATCATAGATCATTGTACAATGAAATTCTGATTTTGTTAACCTTGCTTCCGGAATCTGTGCTTCAATAAACTTTCCCCATTTGTTTACTGTTTGTCTCACATCTTGTTCTATCTGTCCTATTCAATAGACATTTGCTTTTGGCTCTGCAACCACCATTTGTGTTTCTGTTCCTATTGCATCGATAAATATTCCTTCTGGAGAACACCAAATTTGTAAACCCAATTTGCATAATGCATCTCTTCCTAACAAGTTGATAGGAGTTTGATTTGATACAAGAATGGGCATTGTGATACTTTGATTTTTTGTTTGTAGACACACTGGAGCTGTCATCGGAATTAATTGCATTTGTCCCGAGAATCCTACTGTCTTTGTGAATTTTCCAGACAAGGGGAGATGTGAAGCATATTTTGAATTTAAGCAAGTAAAAATTGCTCCTGTGTCTAGCATCATGGGTGTGTTTTTACCCTCTATTTTAATTTGCATAATAGGCTCTTGATCTGCTTTAGTTGTTAACATTGGTAACTGGTTCTCCCCTGTAGAATTCTCTGGGCACCCCTAGTTTCCCTGATTTGGTCCCCTCCACGGATTAACAGGGCCTTCTCCTGTACCTCGATCGGACTGCTGCCAACCTTCTCCTCTGCCCCCTCGAGGGTACTGCTGGTATGGCAAGGTGGGACAATTATATCTGATATGTCCGGGCTGATTGCATATCCAGCACAAATCTGGAAGGCCAGTATAAGGTCTGCCTCTTCCTCTCTGGCCTCTCTGCATTGGTCTTTTTCTCCATCCCATTGGAGCTGGCTGTTGGGGGTAAACATTAATTATGGGCACAGGAAGTTGGTGTGTGTTCGGGGGGCCTGCTGTAGTTGGTTGAACAGTTGGTTGCGGAGTGCTTACAGGAGACATAACTGTCATTTGTTCCTCTCCCTCTTTCACCATCGGAGCTTGAATCTTTCTCTTATTTTTCTTTGTCAGCTCTTCAAGCTGTAGTTGAGTTAGCTTGCGTTGTAGCTCTTTCTCTTGGGTCTTGAGCTTCAGTTCATTTTTTCTGTGTTGCTCCACTGCATGTATCACATGATCACAAAATTCTTTATGAGTTTTTGAGTTCAAGCCAACAACATCTTCTAGCCTGCTCTTTACGGCTAGAGGCATGGCATCAATTACAGCTTGTCTGAATAACGTGGCCATTAGAGAATCCCCCTCAGGATTTATTTCAGTCTCTTGTTTCCAGTTTTTTAACTGTCTCTGGATATACACGGCTGGATTTTCGGCCTCTCCCAGCTCGTCCCCTCTGAGCGTCTTGGGATCCAGTCTGTTCGGATACTCAAGTCGCAATGCTTGCCATACGGCTGGACGAAATGCATCAAAAACCATCCCATCCATGTTGTGGGAGTTCACGGCTCTGTCTAGAGCGGCTGTTTGCAAAATTTCATCCAACTTTGTCCCTCCTATTATTTTTGCCAGCAATGCTTTAATGTCCCCCACAGCCAAAAGTTTGCCCGTTGTTTCTTCCTCAAACACCTTAATCCATTTCCCCGCCCCCTCGTTAATTTCTGGAAGGCGCGTCACCAGTCCTTCGAGGTCTTGAGAAGCCCAAGGAACGTATTGTCCCTGCGCACCTTTAATTAAAATCGGAAGTTGTGCAGCCAGCGATCTAAGAGTCCCTTTTTCCCTTCCCTGTTCCCACTTTCTTGTATCAAATATTTCTCCTTCAACATTAATTTCCTCATTGCTGTCGAACAGCTTACTTCTCTGTCTCTCCAACTCATTTTCCTTTTGAATTTTCTTGCCTGATTCTCTAATTTTTTGACCTAACTCCTGTTCAATCATTTCTACTTGTGCTTTAATTTCACGATCTTTTCTCCTTAATCTTTCCAACACTTCCTCATATCTTGTTTTATCTTCCTGGTCTGACTTCATTAATTCTAATGCCATTCTGGCTTGTTTGTAACAATCCATAGTCAGATATTTTTCACTCTCCCTTTTCTGCTCTCTACTCCCTGCTTTTACATCCGGTTCAAGCTCAACTTGACCTTCGACCTCTATTCCTCCCAACACATCAACTTTTCCCTTGAGAAGCGGTAACTGTTTTTCTCCTGACGGATAAGGAGGAGGTTGAGAAAATAGCATCTCTTTTTTGCATGTTTCTCTGTCTGCTTCCTTTAAAATCTTCCTGGCCTGCTTTATATTTTTTAACGTGTTCTCACCCTCCTTTTTAAACATAGCCAACACTTCCTGTTCTTTCTCTCTCTTACCCTCTCTTTTTTCACGTTTTTTGCTGACACTTTTAGTTTTGTAATTTTTTATCAAAGTTTCCATTTCCTCACACAACGCTACATCAAATGTCCCTTCCTTTGGCCATTTTGTCATTTTATTTTTCGTTCTTTTTTGCCATTTGTCTGAGATTTTGTTTATCATGTCTTTACACAAAGGATATTTTAATCCTAATATTTCTACCGGAGTAGCGGCCATATTTTCTCTTTCAATCTATTTAGTTTTATTCGTTTTATACCATTTATTTTATAAAAAAAATTTTGTCACTTTTTTTTTCAATTTAATCTTATCCTTCATTTAATGACTTGCTCCTTTTACTTCAGTCTTTTATTCAATCTGATGTATATACTCTTTCTTTATATTTTTATTTTATGATCACGCAGTATTCATAAAATCTTTAATATTTTTATTTATTTATTTTTCTATTATCTGTTGCCTCGTCTGTTTAGGTTAGTGCACACTTATTATTTTTAATGTTCTTTATTTAACTTCTTATGTTAATATCTCTTCTCCACAGCGCTGCTCTTAGAAATTTTTCTCTCTCTCCTTTTCTCTTTACACAGACACCCAACATAAGATCTTATAACACATCGGGATTCAATCTTTATTGACCCTATTCCTATAAACACTCATACCACTAAGTCCCTTTATTTTTATTTACTCTTTATTTATTTATTAAGGGCTCATACATTCATACAGCATCCTTTTATTTATAAGGATTTCCTTGCACAAATTATCCCTTTATTTTATAGGGCTTATCAATCATTCATCCCTTTTGGGTGTGTCAAGAGCTGCGACCCTTCTCCACTTGGGAAAAAAAGGCACACTTCTCTCTCCAAACCCAATCGGAATTTATTAGTTTTCTCATACACTCTCAGTCTTTCACACCCACACGCATTCGGACACGGACACAGTTTCAAACACTCTTCAAAACAAAACGACAAAACAAAGCTTTTTCTCTCGAGTATTCACCTGCTCCAGAATACTGGTTTTCTCACTGCAACCCCTCTTTATTCTCCCTTTCTCAGTAAAAAAACAAGATTCTGCCAGGAATTTCCATAACCTACCTAAGCTGACCTCTGACCTCAATCAGAGCGGTATCCGTAGGTCTCGCGCGCTCACTCTATTTTATCTGCTTCCCGTTCATTTCTGTCCCTTCAGGCCCAGTTTAAATAAACACAGACCATTGCTAGCAATGTATGTCTGCCTACACCATCCAGTTTCAATTTAGGCTACTTATCAAGGCCATAAACAATAAACTAGATAAATGCATGCAGTTATTTCTTCTGGAATAAAACTCCCTCTTGTTCTTTTCTTTAAATTTAGAATTTTGGAAGAGCAAAATTTAAGTGTCTTACCACCCAGAGCAGACTGGCAAACATCACAAAATTATATAAGCAAAAATGCTTACCTGTGGCCACTTTTTTTGTACTGTTCGTCAAAATTCTGCTCCAAGCGGTCGTCCACTCTGCTGCTCTGTTCCAATCCTGTTCGTGACGCCAATTGTAGTGTATTCCGCCTCTTTCTGAAGAATTACGCACAGTCTTGAAGTTTGATTCCAGAAGAAAAGACTTTATTTTCTATACAGCGAGAATAAAGCCGAGATCATTTCTGCAGAAAAGTCTCTCGAATGTCTCTGGGCTCTGGTATATATACAAGATTTTAAGGCGGGAATTCTATACATTAGAAGCCCCTCTCATGCATACCATTCTACATTTCGCTTGCGTATGCAATCCTATCTCTTCTTTGGGAGCTGAGACTTCCTAGACTTGTTATGGTAAAGGAAAAAGCTCCCCTATATTTTTCCAGATGTTTCCTGTTTGTACATTTTAGCCACGTAGGCACTTTTAACACAGAGGCCTTTAGAATATAATGGAGGATAAAAATGATATATAAATGATATATAAATGGCAAGATTCACCTTGATTATACTTGATTAATTCAGATCTTTAACAATAAAAATCTTCTTCAGTTGTTGCTACTATTCAGAATGCTAGAGCCTCTTCGACACGCTCCCTTTACGACTGTAAGTGGCGTGTGTTTGAGGAGTGGTGTGAGGGGCGTCAGCTGATATCATATCAGTGCTCAGTCACTGGCATTTTGGGTTTTTTACAAGACCTTATTCGGTGGTGGGAAATCCTTCTCCACTATTAAGGTTTACTTAGCAGCTATCGCCACATGTCACATTGGGTTTGACGGCACCACAGTGGGGCAACATCCCCTTATTCATAGATTTATGGAAGGTGCCCGCCATTCTCTTCCAGTCACTAAAAGGGTGGTTCCAGAATGGGACCACTCCATGGTGATGGAGGCCTTGTCTCAACGGCCTTTTGAGCCCCTGGGAGAAATCTCTCTCAAGCTACTGTCTTTCAAGACAGCTCTACTCCTGGCCTTGGCTTCCGCCAAACATCAGTGATTTGCTCAGTGGAGAAAAGGCCTTTCTCAGGCCTAATCATGCCTTTATGCCTAAATGCTTCCCAGCTTTCACTTGTGAGGTGCTTGAGCTTTCCGCTTTTCACCCTCCTCCTTTTTCCTCTGCGGAGGATCAGAGGCTGAATGCTTTGTGTCCTGTTCGTGCCCTGCGGTTGTATGTTGACAGGACCAGCCCTTTCAGAAGAAGTGACCAGTTCTTAATTTCTTGGGCTCCCACGAACACAGGAAATCCCATTTCTAAGAAACGCCTCTCTCATTGGCTCGTGGAAGCCGTCTCCTTGGCATATGAATCTAAGGGAGTGCGGCCTCCAGGGGGCCTCAAAGCTCATACCACTTGGGCCATTATGGCCTCCTGGGCCCTATTTAAAGTGGTTTCCTTGCAAGACATTTGTGCCACTGCAAATTGGGCCTCACCACATACATTTGTCAGATACTACCGGCTTGATGTTACCCAGACCCCGGTAGCTCATTCTGTTTTAGGTGTGGGTTCTTCGTAGCCTTGTGCTCCTAGATTCTCTACACGTTTTAAGCCTGGGTTGTCCAGCTCAGCTTATTCATGTCATTAAGCAGGTCATCTGTACCCTCCCCTGACATAAATCATATACTGTATATATATGTATGTGTGTGTGTGTGTATATATATATATATATATATATATATATATACTCCTTCAGCATGAGGTGTGTGTCAGGTTTTATATGCATGTTACCACATGTCGTTCCTTATGGTGGGTATTGTGTTCCCACCTTTTTTGGGGGAGGTGGGGATCTGATACTTGGTGACGTGTCAAGCACTGCCTTTTCAGGTGAACGTCCTCTGGCTTACAGGGCCTCGCTGTGAGTGTACTTGGCAACCGTGGAGTCCATATCTCCCATAGGTGGATCTCGAACACAAGATGATGAAAGAGAACAATAGGTTACTGTTCGTAGCCCTGGTTCTCTGAAACATCGAGTGGAGAGATCCACCAAGTTTGCCCCGCTTGCTGCACGAGAAGCGAATATGCTCACTGAGGAAAGGTAGCGCATGCAGGGGCTTTTATGCGCTCTGGTAAGGGGCGGACACTTACCTGCCATTGGGCACACGCTCCTGTCTGTCAAGCCAGACTTGGTGCAATTGGAGGCTTCTGAAGAGGTCAGGCACGGATGCCCTTCCCATAGGTGGATCTCTCCACTCGATGTTTCAGAGAACCGGGGGTTATGAACAGTAACCTATTGTTATTAAATGTCCTCTTTTGTTGGACAGCGCTTGTCTTTTAAGTTGTTTGGGGCATGCCATGTGTGGCTTTTTAATTGCATGTTAGTTACATCGCTCGCAGAGATTGAGCAGCATTTACTACTGTATACATTTCATTTAAAAAATCTAACTGACTAATATTTTGAGTGCAAATTGTAATAAACATACATTAATCTTCAGCATGACACGAGCCACAAAATTGAAGGAGACAGGCCACCTGTTGAGTACCCCTGGTCGTCTAGGCCCTAAATATAAGGGACAGAGCTTTAGAAGTATGATATTAAGTACGATACAAAATGTGGAGCAGTGGGGCAGTACCGACTGCAACATCCCCCGGGCTGTGTTAATTAAGGGATACAGTAACTGGATCGAAGGTTTTATCCACGACATTAAAGGTATAAATGAATGCTAATTTACCTCAGTTATGCTCCACATTTTGTATCGTTAATTCGGGCAGACAGGAAAGATTGGTGGTCCACACTGGAGTTTCCATTGCTGGTGCTGCTGACTCTTCTATGCGTCGGAGTCAAACTTCCGGGTTTGTGTACCCCTCAACAGCGTTCGAGTTTTCAAAATGGCCGCCAGGTGAATAAGGCGAATAGTGGAGTGTTTCTTTTCTTTTTTCCACACATTTTCTTACCATGTCTGGAAAAGTACAGCTGTTAGGTGTTTGTAACCTTGAAGGCCGAGGGAGATATAAGGTGCAGGGAACCCTCCCTTCTTTGTCACACTTTAAACTTCAAGCAAATCGAAACATTGGGTGCACAAAATATTTGTGTGACATATGCAGGGGTGCACATAAGTGGTCCGCAGGTCCGCATGCGCAAACAAAATTAAAAATGCACTGTGTAAATAAGTTCTGACAGCGCATTTGCGTACCGATATGGTTGACAGCTGTTAATGCACAATTACCATTTTAGATCGACAAACTGTACCGTATAAGATTTCTATTCAAACTGAAAGCATAATCTAGGCTACCCATTGCCGTCTTCAAAGCAAAACTGTGACATTTCATTCACTGACGGCTCTTCCATCAGCAGCGCTAAACCCGGAAGCGCATAATACTTACTTGCCGGCAACCCGCCAAAATAAAAGCTCGCTTATTTTACGTTTGAAAATGAAAATGAAAATAATGATAATAATAATAAATATAATCAAAATATTAGCATTTTATTTTTAAGTTTACTATAAAATAATTGCATTTTTATGTAATACTCACTTTTTATTTTAAAATAAAATAGTATTATTATTGATTATTTAGTTTATTATTTTTAGTTAGTTATTTTATTAAATAATAATAATAATAATTAATAAATAAATAAATAAAGTGCAATAATATTACCCCCCCCCCCCCCCAGTCTGACAAAGCAATTTACATAATCAACAATTATGTAGGTATTATAAAATTATAATAGTCTATTTGAAAAAAATAAAAATAAAAAAAAGTTAGCTGATGCTAACTTGAGATAATTTTTTAATATAAAGTCCAATTATTTTTATCCAACCAACTAGTTAGAATTCATTTGATGGAGGATTTGATGTTCAGAACAGAATAGCTACAGTAATTGCCCCCCTGGGGGCGTTTTACCCCACTGACTCTGTTTGAAAAAAAAATTGTGTCATTCTGAAAATATAATTATATTTGTATTAAATAACACATACTCTCTATCTACAGGCCCTACTGTTCTCATATCATATATAACTGTGATGTTCTACAAAACAACAAGCTTTAAAACACTTTTTTTCTTACTGCTGAAAATTAGATCATTTACTGTGAAATCCATTTCCTCTCTAAGCTTCATGGGGAAAACTTCTACATCACTCTTGTCAACGCAGTCCATAGTTACAATGAAAATTTATCTTGATTTTATCTTGTGGTTATTTTGGGAAAAACAGTGTGTGTGTGTGGGGGGGGGGGGGGGGTGTTCCACCACTCTACCCTAATATGGGCATATATACTGCCGCTCAAAAGTTTGGGATGAGTATGTTTCTTAATGTTTTTTAAAGAAGTTTCTTCTGCTCATCAAGGCTGTATCTATTTGATCAAAAATACAGAAAAAAAATGTTATTTTGTGAAATATTATTGCAATTTAAAATAACAGTGTTCTATTTTAATATACTTTAAACTGTAATTTATTTCTGTGATCACAGCTGTATTTTCAGCATCATTCCTCCAGTCTTCAGTGTCACGTGATCTTCAGAAATCATTCTAATATACTGATTTATAATCAATGTTGGATTCTCTGATTAATAAAAAGTTAAAAAGAGCAGCATTTATTTAAAAAAAGAAATTTTGTGTTACAATATACAATGCTATTCAAAAGTTTGGGGACAGTACTTTTTTTTTTTTTTTTTAATGTATACTTTTATTCAGGAGGGATGTGTTAAATGAATAAAAAGTCATAGGAAAGACTTATATTATTAGAAAATATTTCTACTTTGAACAAATGCTGCTCTTTTTAACTTTGTATTCATCAAATAATCAAAGAAAAAAGTATCACACGTTCCAAAAAAACAATATTAAGCAGCACCACAGTTTCAACGCTCATAATAAATCAGTATATTAGAATGATTTCTGAAGATCATGTGATGCTGAAGACTGGAGTAATGATGCTGAAAATACAGCTGCGCATCACAGGAATAAATTACAGTTTAAAGTATATTAAAATAAGAAACCAATATTAGAAATTGCAATGAGATTTCACAATATTACTGTTTTTTTTCTGTATTTTTGATTGAATAAATAGAGCCTTGATGAGCAGAAGAGACTCCCTTAAAAAACATTACACACTTACAACACTTTTGAAAGGCAGTGTGTGTGTGTATATATATATATATATATATATATATATATATGTATGTGTGTGTGTGTGTGTGTGTGTGTGTACGTACATGTACACACACACGCACAATTAATGAGTAAAATGACCATGGCAAAATTCTAACTAATGTTAGTGTTATCATATATTAACGTTTGCTAGTATAAATTGAAAAGTACTTTAAAATAAATCGAATTTTATACATCAAAACTCATTACTTCTGTACTGTCTGTCCGAAACAAGAGGACTTTTAATTTGAAACATAAATTTACATGATATATATATAAGACTTTTATTCTGAAAAACGTGTAATGGCTGCAGCAGCAGTATGTACACATGGATAACACACTGATATCGTTAGCTTCATCTAGAGGATTTCGAAAGTTTTAAAGTACATAACATCCATCTGTCGTGTGAAAGCACTTTCTCGTTTTCAACGCGGATTCGCTGAAGGTAAAGATTGTTTTAAAGACTGAATCGATGTAATGTCAGTGCGCTCGCGACTGAAGGTCACGATGAAAGTGATTTCTGAACACGTTTATCATTGATGTAACGTTAGATGTGATCTCTGTGCAGCATGGCAGTGTTTGGAGGCGTGTTGAGGAGCTTCTGTCAGTCCTCGGCTCGACTCTTCAGCACAGGTGTGTGAACGATCCTCTCTCTCTGCTTTAATGTGCGCTATGTGAGTAATGTGTTGTTTTTGCTGTACGTCCTGCATCACACAGGCACTTGTGCTAGAATACGAATGCACGCGATCCCCAAACTGAGAGAGGTGGACCGATGGACGGAGAAGAGGAGCATGTTTGGAGTCTACGACAACATCGGGATCTTGGGTGAGCATATATTCCTGCATTAAAATACAAGCTATTTGTTAAATACTTCTCATTTTTATATTTCAGTAGAGAATGTCTTTGGGTTTCTTACATTTGTTTTCAGTGCTGCAACAGACTAGTAATTGAGCTTCAAAAACTACTTTTTTGAACTGAACTCAATAGATAATGAGTAACACAAAATTTGTGTGTCAAAACTTTGCATGCACGTTCATTACCCTAAATGAGAAATATACATATAAAAAAATAAAGAGTTTAACCAGTATTTCAAGCAGTTTGAAAAGTGAATGCAGGTCAACCTGAATCTGACACTACAGGACGGTTTTAAAATGGTTTTTACTAATCCTCATTGATTAATCATGAACTACTGTAATAAATGCATCTCATTATCTTTCATCATTTTGCCAGTATTCATTGTGCATTAATATTTTTGCTCTCAAATCAATTAGATACAAAATGTGAACATACAGTAAAGATACGGTAATTACAATTTTAAATATAATAAAGACTTTTTTTACTAAATGAACACTTGTATGCATGCACCAAAATAAAAATGCACAGCAAAAAATGTATTAAATTATTTGATATTTATTTTGATATTAACTTGTATGTAAAATGCCACACGGAAACGTGATGCAAACAAACAAATCGTTGTATTTTGAACTGATTCATTCTGACTCGTAAAAATGAATCGCTCTTTCCGGCTCTAATGGATCTCATTGTGCAATTGGGGTTTAAATTAGAGATGTGATTGAAAAATGAGTCTTAACGCTCTTAAAACTGGAAATCATGACAAGGATTGAACGCAAAAATGACCTCCAGGATAGTCTTTAGGAAACATAATGGACAAATATTTAATTGCAATCATCACAATGTTCATATCACCAGCAAGTCTTCTATCAGCACTAGGCTGTATTGTCCGTTGATCAGCATTACTGTGTTTGACTGCAGGAGATTTCAAAGCTCATCCAAAAGACTTGATCAGAGGACCGGTGTGGCTCAGAGGCTTCAGCGGAAACGAGCTCCAGCGGCTCATCCGGAAGAAGCGGATGGTGGGAGACCGAATGATGACCGAGGACAAGCACATCCTGGATAAGAGGATCAGCTTCCTGTACCGCCGCTTCAACAGATACGGCAAACACAGATAGACTCGACCGCAGCCGCCTCCTTCATTTGTCCCGACGTGTAATTCAGTTTGTCAAAAGCTGCAGTTCAATTCATTAAAACTGTATAAATTCCTCAGTGTCGTCATCATTGCAAAAGATTGACTTCAAATGCCGAAGAGTTACATTAAAAAGATTTATTAAAAAAAAAAAGTCTTAATTTTGCAAAGAAAAAATTCTTATTCATCCCCGAAAAAGAGTTCAGTGATTTCAGGCGTGCTGATGAGCCTCAGTGGGACAGTGAACTAGGGCTGGGGAATCCTGTGAACTGACCCTCGGTCATGACCGGATGCTCCGACTCCATCTGACAGGAACAACCAAAACAACCGTCACTATCACTACTGCTTATGGATATTGCAGTGTTTGTGCACCAATGATGCCTCAAATCATGAGGAGAGGTATGATGTTTTAATAGTAAAGAGTTATTGGAGATGTATGTGATTCAGCAGTGCAGATTTCTACAGACATGAGCGTGCACGAACATAAACAAGGTCAGTTACTAGAACTGGAAGTCCTTTTCTAAAATGACATTTAATCTCTGTGGAATATAATTTTACAAACATTAATAGGTCATCGGTCACTGATGCACTACTGTTTGGGGTCTGTAAGATTTTTTTTGTTTTTTTTAAAGAAATTAACACTTTTATTCAGCAAAGAATAAAAGATCAAAAGTGACAGTAAAGACATTTATAATGTAGCAAAATAATTCTATTTCATTAAATGCTGTTCTTTTGAGCTTTCTATTCATCGAAGAATCCCGAAAAATAAAATGTATCACAGTTTCCACAAAAATATGAATGTTTGTTGAGCAGCAGATCAGGATATTATTATGATTTCTGAAGATCATGTGACACTGAAGACTGCAGTAATGATGCTGAAAATACAGCTGCGCATCACAGAAATAAATTACAGTTTAACACATATTCACACAGAAAATACTTGTTTTTAATTGCAACAATATTTCGCATTTTTACTATGTTTTTGATCAAATAAATGCAGCTTTGGTGAACAGAAGAGACTACTTTCAAAAATAATCTTACCGACCCCAGATGTTTGAGCAGTAGTGAAGGATCAGTAATTACTGCACGAGTCACGGGTTCTATTCTTTAAACCGATGTCCTGCGTGTCTCATACCTGTGCGTCTCGCTCTCTGTCCTTTGGGACCCGGTGCCTCTTTTTCTTTGGTCCAGCTGCTGACTGATGAGGAAACGCTGGAGAAGAGCCGTCTTCATCAGCACCAACAGCTGCATCTAAACCAGCCTTCCCTTCATCCTGCACGAACACATCGAGTGTTTAATGAGTCATCAGCCACTGATATGCACTACACTCTTAGAACAAATAGATTCATTACTATTGAAGATCAGAATTGGGTGCGAACAGCTGTATGTTAAACAGTATAAATGAAGCTTGAGTTGTGAGTCATCAGCGTGTTTCTCACCTCCAGTGTGATGGTGAGCTGTGCCGTTCTGTAATCATCTCCGTACGAGTCCAGAGTCTTCATCAGAAACCTGACACACACACACACAGGTTTGTTTTGCTATCCTTGTGGGGACTTTCCATAGGTGTAATGGTTTTTATACTGTACTTACTGTATGTGCTATTGTCCTACACCTAAACCTACCCCTTACAGGACACTACAGGCATTTTTACTTTCTCATAAAAAACTCACTCTGTATGATTTTTAAGCTTGTTTCCTCATGGGGACCTTAAAAATTTCCCCATAAGGTCAACATTTACTGGTTTTACTACCCTTGTGGGGACATTTGGTCCCCTCAATGTAGCATAAACAAGAACACACACACACACACACACACACACAGCTGTTAGATGCACTGGATCAAATGTACCAAATGAGAGGTTCACTGTATACTTTACAGTATTAGTTGGGTTTTTATGTAAATTGACGTGTACCTGAAATATCAACAAAACAAAAAAAAAACAATACAAATGCATTTTTGGTTATTATCAGTACTAGCCGTTGTTGGGTTGAATTTATGTTGGACTCGTGGACATTTTTATTTCTGATAAATGCCTTCTAATTCTTGGCACTTCATTTTATTATATTGGGAGAATATTAATTGTAAAGTAAGCATTTGAATAAAAGGTTTAAAAGTTAATGGAATAAGTTAATGTTATTTATTGTTAAGATAACCAAAGGATTAATCAACTAATCAGATTTATCAGGGGGCAAACACATTGTTAGATTTAAGGAATAGTTCACCCAAAATTTAAAATTTGCTGGAAATGCACCCTCAGGCCATCCAAGATTCAGATGAGTGTGTTTCTTCATCAGGTTTGGAGAAATGTGTCTCTGCATCAGTGTCTCAGCAATGGATGCTCTGCAGTGAATGGGTGCCGTCAGAACGAGAGTCCTGACATTTTCAGCACATTTTAATTTTTGGGGTGAAATATTCCTTAAATCAATAGAAAAATGAATCTTCAGTAGCAGTCATAGTTATGACTCTTACTCAGTTGATGCTTTTAGTAATATGCGCTAGTGTTTCTGTGTTCTACCTTCTTTCTTTCCTCAGTCGGCGTGTCAGTCTCTGCACCTGGTGAAGCCGTCCCAAAATCTTCTCGTTTACCTGAGAACAGGTTCATATGACATTTGGTCAAGAAATCTTCATCTAAAACCGTGTGTATTTTTTTCCATGGAACACAAAAGGTGAATTTTTGAAGGATATCCTGACCACTCTTTTTCCATTTTAGATTCAAAAACTGAGCTCTTTGTTTTTGAACATGAGTGTCGGTGAATTAAGCCAGTCCTCTACACTACAGTTCAGTGTAAATCTGTGCACCTGTTCAATCTCTTTGCACCTCTTGCTGAGAGCGTGGTACTTGCTCTTGTCCAGCTCTCTCCTCTCATCTTCCCCGTCCTGTGCGGGGCCCGACGGGGCCCCATCGTTATCCAGGAGCTCACTGCCGCTGGGGCCCAGCTCCACGCCGCCCGTCTCCAGCTCCGCTTCCAGAATGTGACCCCCGAACAGAGGAGGCAAAGCCAGACCTGAGAAATCCTCCATCATCTGAAGCACATCCACAGACAGACAGATGCTGACTCACACAAACCAGACGGAAAGTGCTTTCAACAGAGCACACATATACACAATAACAGCAAATCCCGCGACTGCTTTACAGATAAAGATGTTAATGATCTTTAACAATATGATTATGAATATGCTAATATGATTTCCGTGCTTAAAAACCGTTTTAATGATTTGAATTCAATGCTTACCTTTAGTTAGTAATACTGTAAAGAGCCATACATGATTCAGTCAGTTTATTATAAACCCTGCAGCTATGTTTTCTACTCCTCATCAGTTCCGTCTCAACATAATTTAACCGATACATCTAACAAAAGCAAGCATTAGCCTGTTTCATATGATAAAACAAAAGTAAACATCTACATTTTCATCTACACTACAGCTTTCGAAACAACGAGACGCGTTTTAAATACGTCATTGACCGTTCAGCCAATCCACAGCGAATGCGTCACCAACATTTGTTATCGAACTACAATTCCCATGATACCTGAGACAGGACTACAGAAGCAAACATGGCGGCCAGTGAGTATATTTTTGCGTGTTAGATGTTTGCAAGATGTTGTGTTTTATTTTAGTTAAGCTCGATTTACAAAAATAGAATCAACAGGCAGTTATAGAGCTATTGCATTATATTCGTGTACTAAAAATAATGATTGTATAATGTGCGGATACGAGAATGACCTTGGTCTCATACTAGCTGTTGTGTGCTTTGCTCTGCTTTAAATATGAATATATACTAACTTATTGGAGGCCTTTATTATGGCAGACTCTACCATGTCTTGTTTTGGACGTGTACCATGGTATTCTAAGAAGTACATGGTAATAATTCAGCACTAATGTGGAATATTATCAAGAAGCATGATATTACCATATGATAGCATCTCTGTGGAGTGATAGTGAAGTTAAGATCTGTATCACACTCTTTGTTTCTGTAGTTGGCAGGTTTTTGAAGAAAGCTTGGAATAAAGAGCCTGTGATCACAGTTTCCTGTGGGATCGGATTGCTGGGTGACTGAGATATTAATGCATCACATTATGGATCTTCTTCCTGCTTTATGAATCTAACAGCTATATATATATATTGTGTTTTCAGCTTGCATTCTGCCGGCTTTGAGCCCTTTTACAAAATACACAGGAATGATGAACCAAGCTGTTCCATACAATTATCCAGGTATATTATTCTGATGTAATGTGTAAATGTTTGACACCAGGGTTATTTTTGGGTGTTTCGTGGATTAGGGGAACTTTGTAGATAAATCTAAAAATATTCATGGCTAAATATATGTTTAGGCTTAATATTTATCGTTCTGTGTGTGTGTGTGTGTGTATATATATATATATATATATATATTCTTATTTGTTACACTGTTTATTTAAGTTTATATTATTATTATAATCTTTGAGATACTATTAGTTTTTATTATTTTGAATTTTCATTTTAATTTAAAGTAATATTTTATGTTCTTATTTTTAGTAATTATTGTTTTTTATATATACACATGTATATATAGTTTTTATTAATTTTTATTTCAGTTGTAGTTATTTTAGTACATAAAGTCAAACTAAATTAAAACATGTTGCTTTGGAAACTAGCTGAAATAAATAAAAGGTTTTGTATATTTTATTTCTGTGAACATTTATTCTATTTCAAGTATAAAAAATGTTTGTTTTTTTTTTAAGTGGTTTTTAGTTTCAGTTTTAGTTAGTTGAAATAACCCTGATTTTTATTATTATTATATTTATTTTTAGGTTATTCTCAGATGTTTATAGTGAAAAGCTTAAGCTCAGTGTTTAATCTGGTCATGAATCAGTAATCAGCTGGTTAAAGTGTTTTAGTCGATCTTTAACCCCGTTGCTCTCTTCAGTTCCAGTTCGAGATGATGGAAACATGCCGGACGTTCCAGCGCATCCCAGAGACCCACAGGGACAAAACCTGGAGTGGCTGAAAAACCTGTGAAAGCCCTTCAGAGTCCTGTACAGTCACACTCTTTACTTCTGTCTCAATAAAAGCTCTTTATTTAATTATCCTCTTGTTTTAATTTGATATCGTAGATTATTTTAGTCTTTCACAAAATAGACTTATCAGTAATAAACACCAGACGCATCTTTTATTCTGGTACAGTTTTGTAACATTCATTGGCTTTCATCATAATGGTTTGTGTATAGAGAGTGAAACAAGTCCAAACCACAGAGATTAACTTTGTTTATTGAAGTTCATTTAAAAAACAAAACAAAAGGAAGAAAGGCTACACAGTTATCATGAAGTTAAAGCATTCAAGAGTCCAAAATGTGTCCAAAAGTCTAATGCTTTCATATCTCAGGAAAGTCTGTCAGGTGGCTTCATGCCACATATAAGCGTTTAATAATCAAGACAGTGCAGCGGAGCAGCCAGACTGACTCGTACAGTAAAGTCCTGCTTTAAATGCCAGTGTTCGGTATCTTCTGGGATGTTTAATAAAAGTACAACGTGAGCAGGGATCAAATCTGCTCAGCCGTGATTACATCAGTTCGGAAATTAAACTCACAAACTAATACGGCGTCCGAAAGTCTGAGATGCTTTTCATTTCAACTTGGAAAAACACAGCCTAGGATTTCAGTGAATTTAATACAAAGAAATGATCATTAATCGAGTTTAAAAGCATTTTTGATCAAGTGGTTCTTGCATCCACTCAAGCTCAAGATGCTCTTGATCGTCTCAGATGATGATGATGATGAGAACATGATCTAATATCAAATTCATGTTTTTAATGATACTTTATGAAAAAAAAAAAAAAATTCTCAGACTTTTGGGCTCACTGTACACCATTATATTTGCATATATAAGGTTGGAGATTACCCTTTTAGCATTATTTTCAATTTAAGATGTCTTTATAATAGAAAAAGTTAATAAATGAAGGCATCAGAACAAACTGACCCTGCAGTGGAGAAATAATTTGAACATTTGTAAACAAAGTTCTCACCATTAATAATTAGTTAGATCGGTTTCAGTGTAAAATCTCACAACGATAAGCAACTTTTAAGACAATTCAGAAACGATTTACTTCAAAAGTAAACGAGTTAATTTCAAACCACTGTACATAAACATCTTTAACTAAGTCCCAAAATAATGGTATAAAAGACGTTTTTTTTCACCGTATTTCTCATCTACAGCTACAGCACAGTCACGTTCTCCAGCACGTCTACACTTTCCAGACCTTCAGATCTCCTCTCGGCACAGTCTCAGTCTTAGCCTTCAGATCCCTCGCCCACATCTGCTGCAACGCAGGACTACAAGCTTTACTTTTACAGATTTGGGGTTAAACAAAATACATACGACAGAAGGAAGGGGGGACAAGAGACCAGAGCTGAGAGCCTCTTCACACTTTCACAAACACTACGCTTTTCCAAAATCCTTTCCAACTCTTTCAAAAGCCCGTCTATATATAATTATACTCCATTTTCCATTCAGCCGAGTCCTGCTTTTGACTCCAACAGTCAGTTCACCCGCTTCTCCCAGAATGCTCTAGGATACCTTGTCTTTATTCAATACTTAAAAAATAAAATAAAAAGTTTTAGGAGAAAGTGTCTTATTTTGTGTGGGAAGCATACTCAGAAAAATTAAGCAGACAAAATTATAGCATATGTGGAATAACACGAGTGAGTAAATAACCACAGAATTTACAAAATTTGATTATGAGATGTGAAAAAAAGGGAATATATATATATATATATATATATACTTGCCACTCTGACGACAAGTAAATCTAAAACATTTCATGAAACTAAATTCACAAATGTCAGTTGCCAAAAATGTCTAAGTTTTGTCAAAAACTTAATTTTGTAATTGACTGTTTCATTGTAAACATCATACGTTACAGAAAAGGAATTAAAATGCAGAAGAAACTGTTGTCCATAATATGGAATCGAATGTTAAAAGGTCAGTTTTTTGATTTTCTATCTCATGTGCACTCAGTCGAAATACATAAAGACCTTGAAATATTTCATTTTTCTGATAATGTAATGTATATAGAATATACATTTGATCTGCTAAATCCTAAATGATCTAAATGCACTTAATTCTTCTCATATTGGTTATTGTGTGTAAAATCTGCCTCTCAAAGGTTGGGTTATTCAGAGGCATGAAGCACTAACAGGAGCATCTCTGGCTGTCAATCAAAGGCTCTACTGTATTAGTGGGGCGGAGCGATCATTGGTCACCGTCTTCTTGAGTCGAATGTGAGCGAACGGGTTGATCCTGTGAAGAGGGGAAGGTTAATGAACTAACCCTTCAGACACGGAGAGCTCTTCTGAACACTGACTAGCTTTACCTGGTGGGTGACGGAGGCGTCGAGGCGAAATCCGTCGACATCTGAGGAACGTGAAAACACATCAGTGTCAGCAAAACAGAAAACAATATTCTAAATCCTTGCATGAATGAGTCAAACAGTTTACAATGAAAAAAAAAATAAAAAATCTTATATATGAATCATTTTGAGACACTACAGGGGCTTCGTGCACCGCTCAGTTTTGAGATTTTGGTCTATTTTGCTTCCATAACTTGTCTTTATTCAGATTATTGAAACAAAACATCCAAAATACACATTTAAAGGCATAGTTCATCCAAAAATGAAAATTCTGTCATCATTTACTCAGTTGCTCAAACCTGTATGAATTTCTCTCGGCTGTTGGAACAGCTGACGGTAGCCATTGACTTCCATAGTATGGAAGAAAAAACATTTCTATGGAAGTCAATGGCTACCGTTAACAGTTTGGTTTCCAACATTCTTCAAAATATATTATTTTGTGCTCAAAAAGAAATACAAAATGTCCCATATAAAAACCCATCAACAAAATCAATGTTTTATTCAATGTTCAGTTGTATGTTCTAGAACTGTATGCAAATTGGTGCGCGTTTAATTCACTAATATCTCAACTGCATAACATAACATTTTAGAATACAAAAAAAATTCCCCATTCACCTGCAGTGTCTTGTCTTAAAGGAATAGTTCATGCAAAAATTAAAATTTGCAGAAAATGTCCTCACACACAGTTCATCTGAGATTAGGATGAGTTTGTTTCTTCATCAGGTTTGTAGAAATGTGTCTCTGCATCAGTGTCTCAGCAATGGCTGCTCTGCAGTGAATGGGTGCCGTCAGAATGAGAGTTGATAAAAACATCACAATAATCCACACCACTCCAGTCCATCAGTTAACATCTGGAGAAGATAAAAGCTGAAACACATTCATCATTAAGACTTTTTTAACTTCAAACTGTTGCTAAAATATGAGTCCATAATCCATCCGTTGAGAAAGTGTTCTGGTCTGAATCAGGAGAGAAATCTGCAGATCAAGCAGTGTTTACAAGCCAAAACAGATCTAAACAAATATGTGGCTGGATTTTGATGTGAGAGACAACAGGAGACGGGCTTTTTCACCGGAGGAAACGTTATTATGGATTATGGACTCATATTTAACCAACAGTTTGAAGTTAGAAACGTCTTAATGCTGGATTTGTCTCAGCTTTTGTCTTCTCCAGATGTTAACTGATGGACTGGAGTGGTGTGGATTATTGTGATGTTTTTATCAGACTCTCATTCTGACGGCACCCATTCACCGCAGAGACACTGATGCAGAGACACATTTCTCCAAACCTGTTCCTACAGGACATTTCCAGCAAAATGATTTAATTGAAACAGTATTACAGTCACAGTGACAGTCATGGTGAAGGTGGTTTCTCTGACCCTCATCCTGCTGGTCTCGGGGTTCATCATGCTGTAGGGTCGCGGTCTGAAGGTGCTGATGCGCTGGGATAAGACGCTCCTCTCGTCCTCGGAGTCAGGGCTGACCTGCGGCATCGGACCCGCCGGGGGAAGCCTGTCTAACTGCCCCATACTGGTGCTGTTCACCTTCGACAGGGCAGGAGGACTGCAGCCGCGATGAGAGACAGAGAAGAAGAGGGGCGTTATGGGAAGGCAAGCCCTTCTGAGACAGCAGCAAGACATTACTGTATGTCATACGGATTTGTTTTTCCTACAGACCTGAGATCTTGTCCGGGAGTGTTTGGGAAAGGCTGTGTGTAGGAGAAGGGAAACCAGCCTTTTCTATGAAGGAGAGTTCAGAACATCAGCATAACAATAAGACTGAATATCTGAGACACCATAAACCTAAACAGCAATACGCTTTTTAAAGGCCTGTTCACACAAGACTGAAATGGAAAGACCGGAAAAAAAAATAGCTGATGAAGAAAAGTCTGT
This sequence comes from Acrossocheilus fasciatus, assembly GCA_036784905.1. Taxonomy (NCBI): domain Eukaryota; kingdom Metazoa; phylum Chordata; class Actinopteri; order Cypriniformes; family Cyprinidae; genus Acrossocheilus; species Acrossocheilus fasciatus. The sequence goes on from CM071953.1 coordinate 2,001,514, forward strand.
TCAAACCAGATTAAATGAGATGCACTGCAGTCAATTATTTCAATTAATTGAAATAAAAGAGAAACAAAATAATATAAATATTAAAAAGAACATTTTAAAACTTATTTTATCTCAGTTAGCTACCCAAGCAACATTTCTAATTTTCAAATTAATATTCATATTTTAATATTTTAATCAATCTATTTTAATCTTGGTTTAATTCTTGGTCTTTTTACATTTTTACAATTTGTATTTTTGTTTTTTACATTTTAGTTTTAGTCATTTTAGTAGTTATTTTACTTCAGTTAGTGGCCAAAGCAACATTTCTAATTCTCATTTAAAGTACTTAAATTACTGAAATTAAAGTTAAAATAAAAAATTCCAAAAAAAACAAAAAAAAAAACACATTTTTAAAAACAAAAGCTAATAAAACCAACAACATACAACAAAATGGCCAATAAATACAATATAAATATTCCTTGAAAAAAAAACTTAAACTAAAAGAAAATTAGAAATGCCGCTTTGGCAACTAACTGCAATTAAAATGTGTAAAAACATAATGAATAAAAACATAATAAAAAAAAAGGGACAAAAAAGTTGGACAAAAATGTAACTAAAAATAAAATAAAACTGAAAATATAAAAATACAAATAATTTCAGAATATTACTTAATACTATATTAATAATACTAAAGTAACACTGATCCTAAAGCAAAGTCTTGTCCGTGCGAATGCATAGTTTTGAAGGGCTTTTGAAGGGCTTTGCTTCCAACTAAAGGAAAATCTTGCGTCATGCCAAGCCATTGTAAAACAACCATATAAGCCTTGTTCTCAGAACAGGCTCCTCACATTTCTGACGTGATTATTCAGTTCTGCACCACAAATCAGTACAAAAATGACGCATAGCTAGTGTTTAATTGGCCCTGACTGAAAGGCTGGTGGTCAGATACCGTCCCGTCCGCTCGTTCTGGCCGTAGTGCCAGCCGTCCCTGGGTTCACTGATCAGCAGGGAAAGAGTGTCTCCAGGCAGGAAGGACAGCAGACAGGAGCTTCCTCCTCGGTCTCCAGGCTTCTCCCCCTCGCAGGAGTCCGGGGAGTGAGGGAACAGAGCCTCCACACGGGACGGAGCACAGAGAGGAAGCACACGGGGGAGAGTCGAACCTGAACCATCACAACCATAACATACCGTTAATGCCTGGACATAAGAGAAGGAGAGCACAGGACAAAAGACAAAGATCTTCACATCTCACAATCTCAGATCATGACTGATCAACACCCTGAAAAGGCCAAACACGCCATAAAAGTGCCATAATGCTTTTGGGATTATAACTTGGAATAGAGTGCACTGGTCATTTGGACTCATTTTAATGGTGTTTTTTGTCCTTTTTGAAGCTTGCCAGCCACCAGTTCTCCTTTTTTGTTCCATAGAAAACATATGGAAACACGTGGAAAGATACGGTGAAACGGTGGTGTTATTGTTCTAAAATTATTCAAACATTTTTTTTGAAAATTATTTAAATTATATATATAAATATCACCAACTAATCTAAATAAAATAGTTTCAGTTTAAGTACACTGAAAAAAAAATATTCAATGAATTTACCAAAATCTTTTAAGGTAAGCGTTGCAATCAATTTATTTTAGCTACATTTAAATAAACAAATTTAGTTGACTAATTTTCATAATTTTTTTTTTTTTAAATGTAGGGTTAGATTAAATTTTTGCAACCACTTACCTTAAAAAATGTTAGTATAATTTTTTCAGTGTATTCAAATCACTAAACCTAAAATAAAACATAATAAATAGTTATCGATATAAATTAAAGCTAAATGGAAATAAGAAATTAATACAAATTACAAAAGTACACAATTACTAAAACTTCAACTAAAAATGTAAATAAAAACTAAGCATCTCTAAACTAAAACCTAATTAAAAATATTAATAAATACTATAATAGTATAAATAATATTAAAAAAATAGAATGGACAAGAAATGTCCATATTATTTTACCTAAAAGTAAAACTATATTTCATATAAAAAAAGAAGCCTATTTTTTTCCATTTTTATGTTTTACTTTTGGATTTTAATGGCAATTAAATAAATCTCATTCTTACTACTGTTATGCAATAAGAACTATATTATTCAAACTTAAAGGTGCATCTAGGATTTGTGATTTGTTATAATTAATCATATTTGTATAATAAAAAATATCAGAAAAAACATTACAGTAATGACAATAACTATTTTACTTGAAATGGAAATATTTTAAATTTATATTTAAATATTAAATATATTAATATTATATTAATTATTTAATTATATTATATTATATTATTAACTATTAATATTTTAAATTAAAATTATTTTAATGTTCCCAAAACAGTCTTAAAATATTCTCAATGTATATATTTGGGACTAAAATAAAAAAAATGACCCGAGTAATTCTTCACACAACAAATGACTTGCACGCACACGCACACACACACGCACACACACACACACACACACACACACACACACACACACACACGCACACACACACGCACACACACACACACACACACACACACACACACACACACACACACCCATGAATCCCTGGCGAGCGTCGCTGGACTGTCTCCTGGGCAGAGGCAGTGTGGAGGTGGAGTAGAGATCGGGAGCAGCGGGACAGCTGGACAGCGCGCGGGACAGAGGGGCGCTGTAGGCGGAGCTGGGGGTGTGGCTAGCAGTGGGAGGAGACTGAAGCCCGGACACGCCCACTGCTGGCTGGGAGTGGGCGGGGCTGGCTGAGGAGCCGGAGTGGGCGTGTCCATTACTGGAGGGGTTCTGGTGAGACTGCTGCTGCTGCTGAGGACGACTGCTGCTGTCACCGTTCAACAGAGGCGGGACTTCCTGCACAGACAGCCTCTGAGAGAGCAGACACAAATCAGCCACCTACAGTTCTACATCTCACTGAGAATTAGTTCCAGATCTAATTGGGGTTAATTGGGAATTCAACATTGATGTTATAAGAAATGCTTTTTCTGCAGCAAGATTTTTTTTTGGCCTCCTTTATTAATATCGATTGAAAGAACATGGAAAATGTGATACAAATTTTGTATTGATAACAAAATTGTGTCCTACAAAATACTACATAAGATTTATCCAGTTGAGCATGTTTTGGAAAGAATTAGGTTGAACATTTCAATTGAACTGAATTGTGTGGATTTGTTTGATCATACAATATATATATATAAATGTGTGTGTGTGTGTGTGTGTGTGTGTGTGTGTATGTATGTGTGTGTTTTCAAGACTTTACTTTGGCAGAATTTAGTGTATGATACAGCTGCATGTATTTGGTGTGCTTTTTTATTTTAAAGAACAATACTTTATACGATTATTTATTTATTGAGGAAAATATCTTAAAATAATTGGTCTCAAATTTTTCACTGAAAAAAAAACTGGAACAAACTAAAAACAAAAAAACAAACAAAAAAAAGCACTGAAAGCATGTAATAAATGTTATAAAAGTACTTAAATGTCTGCATATTATATTATATATATATATATATATATATATATATATATATATATATATATATATATAAATGCCATTCATATAAAATACCAAGTCAACTATTCTATTTCAAATAGTGTTTTGACAATTTAATAGTCAATCACAGACAAAGCAATCCTGAATCTCAGCAAAAGACATTCATCTGAAAGGTAAATTTATTTTATGACTTATTTACAGGAATATCAATATTTACATGTTTCATTTATTTAAAAATAATTTATTTTAATCTAAGATATGTCTTAATAGCAGCACTGTAAATTCAGATTAAATTAATTCACTATAGGTTTTAATGAATAGCGAAGAAAAGCACATTTAACTCAGGAAATTATTAAATAATACCTCAAATTAATTGCTAAATATTAAATTTAAAAGTAATAACACTAGTAACAACATGCCACTAGTCCTGGGTCTAATATTCTTTCCTCCACAAATCTAAAAACATTGAAGTGTCCACAAATCCATCATTAACAGACAGACACAAAACACTGACAGCCATTCATTAAATGTGTTGAGATGTTAAGAAACCTCCCTATTATTTCACATAAAAATCACAGTATATTTTACATAAAGAACATGAATCCTATTTTATGAGCATTATGTTCACCACTGCATCATGTGAAAATGTAAGTATGTAAGAGCTGAACCTGTTCTGCGGGCTGAGTGATCCCCAGTTTGGCGTTGCGCAGGACCTCGGCGAGTCCGGCTCCTCCGGAGCTCTGGGGGGCGGTGTGACGCAGCAGGCTCAGCGCTCGCTCGGGGAGCTTGGTCGGCTGCGCACATGACTGCTGCCACGATGACAGCTTCTGAGACAACAGCTCCCTCACCTACCAAACAAAACCAGATCTTTAGACTGCCGATGGCTATATACACAGCTTGCTTTAATAACCACAGAAGCGCTCTGGTCAGAGTCTCTTCGTCTCACCAGTCATATTTCATATTCATATTTCTTCAAACACTATACACACTTGTTGCAAAATGACATTATGCTGATTCTTGAAAGTAAAATGTCCAGTGAGTGACACTTGTTCAGTTTTATGTGAAACAGATAAATCTGGCAATATTTTATTAGACCAGAAAATGAATGCTCTATCGCATCTATTGTTTGAAAACACAATACCACCTACACTAAACCCGAACTTACACCTAACCTTTTTTTGCTAAATATTTTTTTTGTGTGTTTAATATATTGAGAACATTTGATTTAATCACCAAAACACAACATTGTGAACTTCTTTCAATTTAGTACTTTTAACCAGTTGATTCAAGAGCAAACGATGCAAGATATACGTTTCAAATCACCTTTGTTGCTGAAATAATTACAGTAATTGAGGCAATACCTGTCATGTTAGAAAATATCCTTACATTACCTAACTTGCATAACTCACATAAAATCCATGTTTGTAAAAGTATGTACGCAGTGTGTTAGGCTACTGTACCAAACGCTGTGATGAAGGTATGTTTACTGTCAGTGCGGTTAATGTCCTCACTGAGCCATGGGACTGAATCTATACTGTAACTTTTCAGATGAAAGCTGGGTTATAGTAATGTGCAGTCTTTACCATGGTAATGCCTCTACAGTATATACAGTATCACATCTGTCTCCATTCTTCAGATCTCTGATCAATCTCTGATCGGTTCCTCTCCCTTGTATCCTGCTTTATGTTCACAAATTGCAAAACACACAGTTTTACAAATGAGGACGTCCTTAAAGGGGGTTTTTGGTGATTTTGTCAGGTTTTGTTCACTTCTGGGTACCAATTTGTCCCCAAAATATGGTTAAGTAGGCACACACACACACACACACACACACACACACACACACACACTCGCACGCACGCACACGCACGCACACACACGTTGTGTTTTCATGTTTTATGGGGACATCCCATAGGCGTAATGGTATTTATACTGTACAAACTGTATTTTCTATTGCCCTACACCAACCCTACACCTAAACCTACCCCTTACAGGAGACTTTCTGCATTTTTAAATTAAAAAAAAACTTTCTGTATGAAACCTTCTGTAAAAATCAGGAATCTGAGGGTGCAAAAAAAATCAAAATATTGGGAAAATCACCTTTAAAATTGTCCAAATGAAGTTCTTAGCAATGCATATTACTAATCAAATATGAAGTTTTGATATATTTACAGTAGGACTTTTACAGAATATCTTCATGGAACATGATCTTTACTTAATATCCTAATGATTTTTGACACAAAAGAAGAATCAATCATTTTGATCCACACAATGTATTGTTGGCTATTGCTATACCTGTGCTTCTGTGCTGCAGGGTCACACGTGGAGTGTTAATTTCAGCTGGAAACCACAGTTAATTGTACATATAGATACGTTTTATGAGTTTTGCTAGAATGTAGGCACATTTTTTCCAGTGAGGCTGTTTATCTCACATTTGATCAAGCTGATATCTGTAGTGTTACCTTGCAGTGGTAGTTGATGAGGATCTTGGTGACTGAACACTGACGGTCCACCAGAAAGCAATAGCGCCTCCTTTCTTCTGTCAGAGCGGAGCGATAACCAACAGCAACCAGAGAGTCCAACTCGCCCTGCCGACGACTCATCAGCTCCACATACTGTCACAGGGAGAGAAATAAGCATGTGACTCTTTTAAGAAGGGGCTCCCAAACTTTTTGTCAGCCAAAACCATTAGGCATTAAATATTTACGTGAAGTGCCCCCTGAGATTTTAAGTTCACGGTTCTCTAAAGTTGATCACATGACATGCAAGTAAACAGAAGAAATATAATATCTTTATTATTATTATTTTTTTTAGTAAGTGTTTTATTTTGCCTTTGCAGCTAGACTTTAAAGTAGACTCAAACCTCTTTTGTTGTTGTGTGTCTCAGTCTACATTCACACTGGTGTTTTAGGAGCCTCATCAAATTAAATAATAATAATAAAATTGATTAAAAAAAATCAAAATATTATTATTATTACTATCATCATCATCATCATTATTATTATAGTTGTTGTTATTATGTTTTAACTCATTCTAAAAATATTATAGTTTATATATAATTGAATAATTGATAATAAATAATGTTTTATCATTATTATTTACAAGTTACAACACTATTTGTCTAAATTTCCAAAAATAAAAAATAAAAAAAATACTTCCAGATGTTCAAATGCACATGCACAAAACACTGCTGAAATGCTGTAAAATTCTGTCTACATGCTGGAAATTATGCAAATATGTAAATAAAGCAAACCTAGTGCACATTGCATTTCCATATGCGCATTAAACTCAATGTACTTCAGTGCATTTACTGTGAACCAAGAAGCTGAAAACACTGAATCACGAGCTGCTCGTGTGTAAATGAACATAGTGCTGCGCTTCATTCGCATTTAATGCACATTTAATGAAATTGCAGGCTTTGATTTAATAATTGAACTAAGCTAAATTGTGATTATCGTGCCGCCCCATTCATTTATTTTGATGTTACATTCAATATAGTTAATTAAACTCATGAACCCTGCCTTAAAGTACCAGTTCACCCAAAAAATGACCATAATGTTGTTCCAAATGTTCCTTTAACTGACCTTTCCATTGAATATCTCTGTAATTTTATCCTATATTCTCCTTTCTAAACATCTTTCAGACTGCGATCCTGTTTTACTTCATGATTTTCCCCTCTCTCGTTCCGTTGTTTTTTCACCACATCAGTCTTACTTTTTTTCTGGCCCCAAATCATCTGTTCCGGATATCTGCTTAATCTCAGACTAAATGACTTGTTCTTTCTCTTTCTTTTTTTTTTGGTTCTGAAAACATGTTTAGACTAATGCTCGTGATAGCACAGCTCAGGCCTACATAAACAGAGATAGACTCGCTCCTGAACAAACACGTGCTGGAGGACACACACATGCTCAAATAAACAAACACTTGTTCACACATGGAGGAAAAGTCTTCCGCTCTCAAATCAGCTTTAATAAGTAGGACACTGGGTCTCACAGATGGCCTCCTCTCGGCTCAATCAGCCTTTATGAGTCATACAAACTACAAATGACTGGCAGTACATGACATTCCACACTAAGTCTTCAGTAATGAACACAGCAGTCAAAGAACTGGCAAGCAACACAATTACTCAGTTCTTCAGCAGCCGTTTTAATCCAAAGTGACTTACTGTTCATTTACTGCCGCGCCAATCAGCGTGGCTTCGCTCGAAGGTGATGGTGACCAGGCCAACATTGGGATGCAATTAACTCTACAGTTATCGAGTCACATTACAAAATGTTTTTACTATTTAAAAAAAAAAAGTTTGGTGCCAGATCAAATGTCAGGGAAGTCATTTTTCTGTCATGTGACAAGAAAACCATAAAACAGGAAGTGATGTCAGACATCACAGACAGAACAGATGAACACCTTCATGAGAAAATACTATATTTGTAAAACGTTTAATGTCAAGGAAAATAAATGATTGTTGAATTGCACACCATTATTCAAATACCACTATTTACATAACATTTATTTTGATGTGCATGCTTGTATTCAATGTGTAAAGAAAATTTATCATTACTTTTCATTCAAGTCATTTAATCAAATAAGATGCTATAAAAGTTCACAGAATACAAGGATTGCATTTTTAAGAACATTTCTTGGTTTATGTCTTTTAAAATTAATTTTAACCCTCTAAAGTCTGACATATGAAATAATAGTTTTTTTTTTTATTAAATGATTTATTGAACTGAAAAAAAAAATCATGTGTTTTTGGGTTTGTATCACATTTGATACAATCTGTGCACAAATATGCAGTTTGGTGCAGATGCTGATATTAATATGTTTGATAGCTTGTAGATCCATGAGAACAGTGGCAGATACTTACATGAAATTATTTAAATATCAGTCATCACTCTATATCTGCAATAATATGTCTTAGTAAGATGATATAGAAATGATCCAAACATATAATGCAGATTGAGAGATCCTCAGAAGATCCTGATGATCAGATTTGAGACGCACTGATTTTATTAAAAAAAAAAGACTGATGGAGAATCAAGTAAAGCTGAGCTGCTTCAGTCCAGTAAGTGTTCATCTGGAGATATGACTGCAGTTATTCTGACGTTCACTTGATCAAAATCAGCCCAGATTTGACAGAAAAAGACACGTGAAGCACCAGCCGAAGCTGGACGTTTCTACAATTACACTAAAAGAGCTTTTACTGGATAAAAAATCTATAAACTGTCAATGAGACGACAGAAGGCATGGAGTAGATTGTGTTGATCATTTAGAGGAATCAGAAGTTTGTACCTGCATCTCTCTGTCTCCGTATTTGTTCGGATGGCGACTAGCTTGGCTCTTCCTCCGCAGCTTCTTCAGCTGTGATTGACAGCGCTCAATGGACTCCACCTTTGACTTCCTCTCACTCTGGTACTTCTTCAGCGTCGCCTGGACAAAGGTTTTCATGCAGTACATCACCTTTCTGGTCAGTTTCAGAGAGTTCAGGAGGAGGAGTTCATTCCCACATTCATCTTTTCTGATTCATTTACTCAAAGGGTTTACAAGACAAACTCTGTGTTTACTTGTTTGAGCGCCGCTATTTAGTAAATTCAGTTTAGTTAGGCAGTGATGTCCACTCACGGTCAGATATTTGATGTCTAGCTCCAGTTTCTGCTCGAGTTGAGTCAGCAGCTCTGAATGAAACAGCTTCAGCTGCAGACAGACAGAAAACACAGCAAAAACAGTGAGTATGATGAATCACTCCAGCCTCAGAACACTTTACTAAACTAGAACAGAGATATCTGCAGCACATTTCTATTGGCATTTCTTGATTTGCTGTGTACGACTAGCATTTCTTGTGGCAGTCAGAATATGACTTCTTTGCAGCACCTGCTAAAGGAATTATTACATAAAATACTGCACATTATAGTTTTTCTCACTATAGGTCACTTTTTCAAAACTCTTGATACAGTGAAGCACAACAGCATCTATGTGGGCTATACTCAATGAAAACAGTTTCAATATCATTCCCACCAATACAAAAAACTAATTTTGAACCGTAATGTAAACATGGACCATGTAACATATGGCAGTGAGCTGTCTTTTTTATTTGTATTTTTTGTAAAGAAATTTTGTATTGTGTATTGTTACCACAGTTTTTTTTTTTTTTTTTTTTTTACAATCACTACACATTTCTCAATATTTAAGCCATTTTTTCAAAACTCTTCACACAGTTCTCCAAACCATCTTGGCACAGCTGTTAATTTCACATTCAAAATGCAGTAAAGCTACCAAAACACTTCATACGTGTCTCAAATCAAGTTATTCTTCCATAACACTAGCAAAGGCTTTCACCCATCTGTGAAACACGTAGCATCACAAAATGTTTTCTTCTTTAACATTTCTTTACAAAACAAGGACACTATGCACTTCTTAATTTACTGCAGTATATGTTAGTTCATGTTTACATTACAGTACAAAAGTATTAAGTTTTCCCCTTTTGTACAGATGGGAGTGAACTGACTAACACGTGTGTAGGTGTTCAGCTACATCAGATTGCTCTGACAGTGTTTAAGTTTAACAGTTTTGTAGAAAGTATGTGAACACGTGCAGATTGGCCTGTAGGTACATCGAGTTTTGGCGTTGTTTGTGTCTGAGTGAGAAAAGAATTAATGTTCTTGGAAAGATTTCGTCATTGAATGCATTTTGTGCCAAAGCAATGATAAGTGACCATTTAGTCCACATAGATGCTGTTGTGCTTCACTGTATGAAGAGTTTTGAAAAAGTGACCCAAGTATTGAGAAATGGATCCTACAGATTGTAAAAAAAAACTGTAATGTTTTTAGGTCCGTGTTTTATGAGTTACAAAGTATGTTTGCTGGGTGAAAAGCATGCTAGTGCTAAAGAGGAACGAGTTGATTTGAGATGCGTTTGAAGTGTTTTAGTAGTTTAACTGTTTACACACATTTTAAAAACTTTACACACAAATCCAAGAATTGCACTCACATCTCTTGCAAAACGAAGCACTGCATTCAAAATATCACAAACACATCTCAAAAGCAAACATTTGCAAACACCTTTGCCATAATATTAATTCCTCTTAGATTTTTGTGTGTTGTGTTTCGCAGAAAACTGAGTCAAAGGCTGAGAATTAGTGTGTGGTTTTGTAGATTTGGTGTGTGCTTCTGCTGTTTGAGTCTCAGCTTTCAGAAACTGTGTGACAAGGAAAGATTTAGTGTGTAAGCAGTAATGCATCTAGGATATGAATTTGCGAAGTAGAAAGTGAGAACTGTGTGATTGCAACTTGTCACTTCGGTAAGAACGAACATGCTAAGAATGTACAAGAGAAACTGAATGTTTTTGCCAGCACACTCTTTATACTATGCTGAAACTGTACAGCTTTGCTCCAACAATGCAATCACATTGACTCACCACATCCTCGAGTTGGACCTGGATCTGCCGATGAACCTCTGCCATCTGGAACAACGTATCACCTGAATCAATATGAATTATGAGAAGACGTGTCAAAGACATTCCTCACAAACCATGAGATCTGCATCACAGTTTACAGACGTGTTGTCAAACATACTTTCACACGCGACCTGATAATGACATCTCACTCACATAAAGGTCACGATAGGGTCACGTTAAAGTTCGATTTATAATGCAACCACTGCATGTTCATTTTTTTAAATGCATGTTCACTGCATAAACTGTAGACTGTGATGCATATGCAATTATTCGTGTAAACAAAATTAAAAAGAGCAATTTCTTCCTTCAGAGGATGTGATATGCATGGCATTGTCTGTCCATTCTTGTGTTTCATTGAGGGTGAATTTGTGGCGTGTTTTGTTGTCGGTTCCAGTGGGCCGAGCCGTGGATGTTGGCCTTCTTTATCCCCTACTGAGCAACAGTGTGTGTGCGGCTTGGCATCTCTCCCTCCTGCCCTCCTCCCTCCTCTCGTCCACCCCCGCTGTTTTCAGCAGCACAATGAGATCATGTGGTGTTGTTAATCTTTCAACAAAGGCCTCTCTCTCTTTTGCCCGTCTCTTGCTTTCTCTTACTTTCTTCATCTCCATTTTATCGTACAGGCTTTGCCTCTTCATTCTCTTCTGCTGTAGTCACTTGTTTTTATGCTTTCGTTTCCTGTACTATGAACTTGAACAATGTAGTTATATTTACTTACATTTTCACAATCAGTTCTCACAATTAACTTTACTCTGCCGGAAGTGTCGCTTCAGAAACAGATTTGAATAGCCCTAAATAAAACTAAAATTAAAACCAGAAAAAAAAAAAAAAAATGTATATAAGCTAAGTGAATAAATGAAAATGAGAAATGATTCTTTGGCTACTAGCTGAAATAAATATAAATATGTTTTTGGTTAGTTGCTAAATGACGTTTTTCATTTAGTTTAACTTTGATTTAGCCTACTTAATCAACTAAAACTAAAACAGAAACAAGACTTATAAAAACTACATAAAACTAAAATAAAACCACAAAAACTATATACGTAAACACAACAATATTACTAAAACTTGGACTAAAATTAAAACGAAAATCTGTATCAAAACAGCACTGGATCTAAATCATGGAAAGTTAGGTCCATATATAATTGGACACTGACACAATTGTCATAATGTTGGCTCTGTATGCCACCAGAATAGAATAAAAATGAAACAATCAAGATGAAATTGAAGTGCAGACTTTAAGCATTAATTCAAGGGGGTTAGCAAAAATACAACATAAAATGCTTAAGAATTACAACCATTTTTATACACAGCCCCCCATTTTCAGGGGCTCAAATGTAATTGGACAAGTAAATATAATCATAGATAAAATCATATTTTGTTGAGAATCCTTTGCAGGCGATGACTGTCTGAAGTCTGAACTCATGGACATCAGCAGAGACTGGGATTCTTCTTTGTGAAGCTTTGCCAGGTCTTTACTGCAGCGGACTTCAGTTGTTGTTTGTTTGTGGCTCTTTCTGTCTGTAGTTTGGTCTTCAGCGAGTGAAATGCAGCTCGATCAGGTAGGAGATGAGGAGATTGACTCAGTCATTGCAGAATATTCCACTTTTTTACCTTCAAAAATCTCCTGGGTCACTTTTGCTGTATGTTTTGGGTCATCGTCCATCTGTACTCTGAAGCGCTGCTCAATCAGCTTTGCTGAATTTGACTGAATCTGTGCAGAGAGTATATCTCTACACACTTCAGAACGGATCCGGCTGCTTCTGTCTTCTGTCTCATCATCACTAAACACCAGTAACCCAGAGCCACTGAAGCCATGCAGCTCATGATCACTGCTCCGTGTTTCACAGATGATGCTGTGTGCTTTGGATCATGAGCTTTTCCAAGCCTTCTCCAGACTTTTCTCTTCCTCTCATTCTGGTGCAGGTTGATCTTAATTTCATCCGTGCATAGACTGCTTTTCCAGAAGTGCTCTGGCTTTTTTTAGATGTTTTTTGTCAAAGTCTAATCTGGGCTTGTTTGCAGCTTGTGGTGAAGCCTCTGGTGAAGTCTTCTCTTGATTGTAGACATGTCTGTCTCCTGGAGAGTGTTCTTCTCTTGGCTGAATGTTGTGAAGGGTTTTTCTTCACCATGGAGAGGATCCTCCGATCATCACCACTGTCGTCCTCCGTGGACGTCCAGGTCTTTTTATGTTTCTGAGCTCACCAGTACGGGCTTTTTTTCTCAGAAAGTACCAAATTGTTGATTTCTCCGCTACTAATGTTCCTGCTATCTCTCTCTGATGGATTAGTTTTGTTTCTGAAGCCTAACAATCCTCTGTTTCACTTGTACGGAGAGATCCTTTGACTGCATGATGTGGTTCACAGCAACAGCTTCCAAATACAAACGACACACTTATCAACTCCAGACCTTTACCTGCTTAATCAATGTAGAAATAACGAAGGATTATCCCAAAGCTGTCCGTGAAACAGCTTTTCAGTCAACTGTGCAATTACTTATGGTCCCTTAAAAACGGTGGAGGTACATATTAAAGAGCTGTAATTACTTAACCTTTCCTCCAACCGTGATGAGAACACCCTCAAATGAAAGCTCAGAGTCTGCACTTTAAGCCCATATTCATAACAGTAACTTGAATATGTTTTGGGCAACATCTAAAATAATAAAAAATTGTATTTATTTGTTTTTAAGTCAACTTTAAGGCACTTATTGATAATGTAGTGTAGTTTGCAGAAATTTGCACTTAGTAATTATAAAATTAGATTTGGGGCATATAACATATAACCTAATATTATTACATTATTAACATTTTGCAACATTTTCACTTTTATCGAAACATCTTGTCTAATAGCAGCTTGTTTCTGTCCTAAAAATCATTTGCCCATCTTTTGACTTATGCCAATTAATTTGAAATAATTAAGTGGAATTACATGACAACATCAGTACTTTAATTGCAAATGTGCTGTAAGTACACTGTACTAGCAACGACTTAACTCTGGTGCAATACTTATGAACCAGACCATACAATTAGTTTGAGAGATTTTTTTAACTTTGAGGACATTTATTTACTCGGATCTTTCTGGTATTTTCACTGTGTTTGGATTTGAAGTGTCTTACCCAGTTCTTTGGAGCCCTGGCTGTCACTGGCCAGCTCTCCTAGTTTGACCAGAGCATCAAAATAACCCTTTGCTGCTACTGTGACGCCTGGAGAGATAGAAATAGAGAGAGAGAGACATAGAGAGACATAGAGAGAGCATGTGCATGTTACAGCAGTCTGTGTGCTGCAGAATCCATGATTGTTTGGCAGCTGAAGTGCTCATGAACATACATCCAAGAACATACATCACAGAGAAAATGAACTATTGCATTATTACATAATGATGTCTGACCTGTCAGAGCCTTTTCATAGTGTTTGCCCATGGTGACAAAATTCTTCAGACTGGGGTTGAACTGGTCCAGAACGCCCTAAACACAGAATCCACAACACATTCAATTAGAACATAACTGTATACATTTTAATCAGTAATTAAAATACTGAAACAGGAAGAATACCCCTTCATAGCCTTTTTTGGCTGTCATAACAGGACAGAGCGATACACGAGGTGGAATAATGGAAAATGGACTGTGTATCTGTCAATGATGCTCATTTTTTATTATTATTCAAAATACCGTTAAAAATACAATTCACAATGACTGAAATATACCTTTAGAATTCATTTTGATTTTTTGTGGCATTTAAAATGAAAAATGTCTTGGTGGTGTTTAAACAGTTTAAAAAAAAATCAAGTGCTTTGGCATATTTCTATTTTATTTTTAAAAAGAAAAAAAGATTGCATTATAAAAAGAATAAAAAAGCAGACAAGCATTTAAAAATATATATATATATTTAACAATTATATAAAATTATTCTCTCTCTACACTTAGACAAACATACACTGACAAAAAAAAATTGAATTGCTTGCTTTTTTGTGTTATAGCTATAATGCTGTTAAAAAGTACTTACAGTATGTGATTAAAGTTGTTATGTGGCGGGAAACCCATAAAACAGGAAATTATATCATATAGGATTACATTTTTTTTTTCATTATTCATGTCAATTTTTTTGTTGATATATGCATTTTTTTTTTTTTTGTACAAAAATGTGTATAAAACAAATATGAAGAAAAGATTACATTTCTAAGACCTTGGCGCATGTCTGAAACTAAATTTTTAAAAGACATCTTGGATTGTCTATTTATTTCTCCCTTTCATTGAACACATACCTTGTAGACATTCTCTGTCATTTTGTTGACCTCATCCGATCGTGACATTGTGCTTCTCTTCAGATCAGTTCACCTCACTTCTCGACGTCAGGATTCACTGCACACGCGGCTGCACGGAGAGGAAGAGATCAAGAACGTGAGACGTAGAGGATGGATCTGACTCATGCAATGAGCAACTAGTTTGTCTGCATTAGCTAGAGATCTGCCTTAAAGAAGAGTGCTGGTAACCAACCAGTTCACGGCAGCCATTGACTTCCATCGTGTGTGTTTTTTTCTCATACTATGGAAGTCAATGGCTGCCATCAACTGTTTGGTTTCCAACATTCTACAAAATATCTTTTTTGTGCTCAACAGAAGAAAGAAACTCATACGGGTTGATTTGACAATAGAGCGTGAGTAAACGATGACAGAAATCTCATTTTTTTGGGTGAACTATCCCTTTCTGAAACTGTATCTAGAATGATTAGATGTTTGGATCACATCAGAGTTACAGAGACGTGTTCACCTGCTCTTATTCTAACTGAAGTGGTGATAACAGCCCCGCTGGCCTCAGGAATGCCGTCCTCTAGATGTTATAACATTGCTGAAGGGATTTGCTTCTATTCAAGCACAAGAGCATTAGAGAGGTCAGGCACTGTGTGATTGTATGATTAGGCCTGACTCGCAGCCGTCGGCAGTTTATCTCAAAAGTCTGGACTCATCGAGATCCTCCACAACTGTCTTGACAAACCATTTCTGTATGGATGACCCCAAGATATTTTGGCATTTGAAAACAGGAAGCCAGTGTCACAGTGTCACAAAAGAATGGTCTACGATATCAGTATTTTTCTTCAGTCCAAACCATGGAAAACTCATGACAGCTTCAGATAACAAAACCAACCCATCAACAGAAAGTGATCTTTCATTTCTCCTCAGGAATTAGGAAGGAATTCGTGTTTTTGTTTTTTTTTCGTTTTGCAAGAATTTGACTTGTTTTATTGGACAGGTGGAATCTTAAATCATTTTAAACAAAAATTAGACATGCAGCATTGCTTATATCAAGCCAAATCAATTTTAATTCTATTTTTTATTGATATAACACACAATACACATTGTTTAGAAATCATAATGTGAATGTTATAACATCTTAGAGTCACATTAAGTAGATTAGAGCTGGATAATTACATTTTTTGAATATAAACATTTTACATTGATTTAACGATATAAACAGTCAAGCTGTTGAGATTTGCTATACAGTATATTGCTTTACATGAGTGTGCTGTATGCAGATAAAGGATGTACTATATTTCCAACTTTTAATATAGCATTTTTATAAAACTAGCCATTAAATAGCACACATTTTCAATAAAGCACAATTTTATTAATCAAATTCTGGACTAGCAAATCCAATATCTGATACAAAATCTAATGTAGTCAGGCTGATTCAGTCGTGAAAATGTTTCTACCTAAATGAAACCAATTATGTTAGATGAATATTTGACATAGGATTTTACCTTTTTAAACATATACTGTACATAATTCCTTGAATTTGAAAATAAGGACCACCTCTGTTAGTGACCCTTGAGAGATTTCATAGTCTGAGTCTGGCCAAAGCCGTCCTAATGCACTGTTATTGCATGTCTTAAGTTCATGAAATTGAGTGTGACGTGTCACAGTGCCCCGGAGGAGAGCAGTTCTTCCCAAGCGCAAGAGTCAAGCCGCTGAACAAACACTGCGCTCACACGGCTTCCCTTCTGGAAAGATCGCGAATAAAAGATTCCAGTCAGGATTACCCATCACATAAAGCTTCAGCTCTGAAGGCCAGTGTTTACAGCAGGTCAGCGCTCTCATGTGTGTTATTAGAGGAAGATTAGGAGGAAGAATTTGACCTAAATGAAGTGATTGAGTGAGACCCCCCAAAAAATAACATTCTCATCATATGATACTGCATTGAGCATCTTCTCTTCCCTTGTTTTTCTGTGACTCACACTGACAGCAGATGATTGACTAATAGTTCAACAACCATTCAGCGATTCACCTACAATTCACGATATTTATTTATGCTTAAGACTTAATGAAATAGCTTGACAAATGCAGTTCTCTTTCATGTGTTGTTTTGATCATTTCTTCTAAGGACATTTTGCTAACGTTCCCATATAAACATTATTTCTGAATGTTCTCTGAACGCCCAAAACATGCAGCTTTTATGATACTAAAAAAAAAAACTTTTTTTCTTGATTATGCAAATGTCACAGGAACATTCCATTTTGCAAACATTATGGAAATGTTACTTTTGAATGCTCTCCGAAACCAGTAGTAACATAAAAAAAAGTTGGATAAACATCCAACCAAAGCATTTCAGGAAAAAATGTTGAATAAACACTGTACAGGCCTTATGCGTCAGAGAAACAAATGTGCGGCCATCTATAGCATCACTGTTGAAGAGTAATTAGCTGGTGAAGTGGATTTACTTACTGTAGAGTAAATGAATGATTTTAAAACAAGCCGTTCATTCATAAATGATGTTTTTGTGCAGACCATATAACTTTGAACAAACGTTTCATTAATGTTATACAATACAGATTGTGTCAAAGCAGCTTTACAGTGTTAAACACAGTTTAAGGTAGTTCATCATTGATTCAGTAATATCATAGTCCAGCTCAGTTCTGCTCAAATATTATCTATGCAATCAAGTCAACAATATTCCCACAAATTAAGCTATAAACCTTTACCAAAAAGTAGTATACTTCAAGTTTATTTTATTAAGTATACTTAAGTAAAGTTCAAGTATATTTTAAAGTATACTTTATGTAGTAAGTATAGTGTACTAGTATACTAATAGTATATAAGTGCACTATTTCAATACTCCTTGGGACTAAATTGGCCCACTTTCTAGTATATAAAATATACTTTTAAGTATACTTTGAAGTATAGTCTCAGTAAACTACTAGTTCTTTTTTTAAACACTTGAATGTGGGTAAGTTTCATAAGTGTAAAATAAAGAAATAAACAACTTTTTGAACAAAAAGCTGAAAAAAAGACTATGAATTGGATTCAGGATGATAATCAAGACGTAGATGGTGACATATCATTCCATAACGTTACACAGTTTTGATGCTGTTTTATGTCTGATGATCGTGTTAGATTACACGTGGAAGCATCGGTTGTTTCGGTTTCTTCTTCACTACCCCCTACCGTATAACAATGAAAACACGGATTCTAGGAGCACAAGTATAGCTCAAATATATTTAGACTTTTTCTAAGTATAAGTCAAGTACACTTAAATGCCATTTTAAGTATATTTCTGAGAAGTCCATAAAACCCATTTCTGAGAAGTACATAAAAAGTAGACTAAAAGTATACTTTCCCATTTTTTAGTTTAAAAGAAGTATACTAATAGCACACTTGAATAAACTTCTTTTTCGTAAGGGAAACCTTTAAAGTGAAAACACTGAAACGTATCTAGACCTAAAAATCTGCATATGAGTATCTTAGAGTAGTAATATGTGTCTGTTAGGGGTGAATAAGGCACAAAGTTATCCCATTAAGGCTTCTGCCACAGTGACAAGGACTCATCCCTTTTTTCAAATAGTAGTTTAGTCATCACAGCCATTAACCATGATTTGCTATTTCTAAGTGATATCAGGGGGCGGGACATTCCTATACTAGAGTACATTTGATTGGACAAAAGTGTGTCAGCAGCTCTGAGTGCAATATGAGTTATATCCGAATTTATGTCTATTTTCCTGGAAGAGAAAGACTAAATTTTAAGTGAGTGTTACATTTTTGTACAGTTAAAAGTAGATGACCTCAAAGCAAAAACACATGATGGATTATTGCATATAGGACTAACTCCACACAGAAACAGATTTTATTTCTACTCACTGAGTGAATATATAATTGTGTGCATTTTTTTTTATCTGTATTGCCACATAAATAAATAAATAAATAGCATTCATTTCTATAGCATAAATTGAGATGTAGCAAATTGGCGTCTCTAATTTTTTCTCATGGTTGACACCTGTTCCCTGTTAGTGCTGGCGATTAAAGTGATGCTATCGCAATGATACAGAGATGAAATATGAGCTAAAGGTGGCGATTAGATTCTGCTAATGTAACAGTGAAAGGAAAACACGTGATGAGATGAGATGAACATGGCATTTCAATAGATAGATGTTCTCTTAAATATTGCTGCTTAATAATCAGTCAATCAATTCATCAGGCTGAAAAATGATTCAGAGTTTAGTAAGCAATGCATCTTCATCCGTCTGAGAATTTACAATGCCAATCACGTCCATCAGAGGGTTAATAATCGCATTTTCATTTTTCTTTCAAATGGCACTTGTTGCACTGAGAGTCATTTAGCAGATTGTTAGTTTCACTGTGTTTTTAAGTGACTGAACTCAGTGTTCTGTGTAATATGGAGGAATTTTCCTACCTTTTCAGTGTTCATCGTTTCCTCAGCGCTTTGTCTGGAGTTTTTTCTTCTGACTTTCCCTTCTTCAGTGGTGGGGGTAGTCGGTTTGTTTGACCCAGTAAATCCCTCGTCCACCCCTCACCCCTCACCCCGTCTCTCCCAAACTCCTCACTCAATCCAGGTCACACACACTCAGCGCTCACTGTTCCTCAGATCTCAGTCTTTCATGCTCACATCAAACTTTAATCTTCATTCCGCTCAAAATGTCCATTTGCTGTCGCTATGTAGCTCGGTCGCTGTCTCTGTCCCGGACAATGTCTTCTTACTCTCTGTCTGTGTCTCTCACTGGGACTGAATGTCAATGAGGTAACGGGACAGCGCTGTGAATAGCGCCTCTGCTCATTACAGGAGGCCTACACACACACACACACACACACACACACACACACACACGCACAGAGCTGCTCTCATTCATACACCAACTCTTCACTTTTAATTCCATGAACACAATATCAGAAGAGGCATGTGCAAACAAATGATGCTGGACCCTTTTCTCACGTTCCTTTTGACTGGACATTATTTTTGTTGGGTTTTTAATTATGACCAAAGATGTTTCTTTTTTGTCTTTATAAAAATATTCCTGTAGAAGGGTTTCGTATATTTAAAATATCCTTGTTAACTGGCTATTTAATACAATAATTAATGTAAACGTGCAACTCAAAATGTAACTTTACAACAGAGCGTAAAAACAGAGCGTGTGTGTGTGTGTGTGAGAGTGTGTGTGTGTGTGTGTGTGTGTGTGTGTGTGTGTGTGTGTGTGTGTGTGTGTGTGTCTTGTGCAATTTTTTTTCTCTCTCAATCTTCGGTCCAAAAATGTATGTAAGTAGGCTACAAAAAGTAAGTAATAAAAACACTTTGATCTTAATGCAAATACCATGAATAATTTCTGGTAGCACGGTCGTTTTGATCATATTTTGATTTAGCTTGTCATCCGAAATGTTCTGTGTTTTCTGTGGCAAAAACAGTTCCATTCAAACAAAAACCCATGCTTAGCCATGCATTGCAGAAAATCATAATTAGGGGCCCAAGCCTCAAACACTGTTGTACTTGTACTGTTCTGCCAATTAATATTTTTCTCTTCAGGACTAGGATCAAAATTTTCTTGAAAAAAAAAAAAAAAATCTTTGTATATATATTATACATTTATTTGAAAACAAACAAACACTTTTTCGCTGTTGGTCCAATTCAGCACTTGGCATGCATCATACAAGACTCTCATGACTGAAAGATTTTAAAAGAATTTTGGTTTATCAAAGTTATTAGCACAATTAATAATTGTGTTAATTGTGCTTTACTTAACAATAGGCCATGGAATTCATAAGGGAAGCTACATCAAAAACAAATCACGAGTTATTCAGCAGCTATAACTTGTGTCGTGAACAACTGACTGTTATGAAATTGACTATGATCTGTATGTAAAAGATACATGAGGCCATACCACATTTTGTGAGAATCTTTGTACAAAATGTTTTACGCCGCTTTAAGAAACCTCCTTTTCAGACTCACCCTTCTGGTTTGCACAAAATTTGGTATGCACCAGTTTGAGATACTGTTTGCAAAAAGTTATACTAAGTTTAATTGAATTGTTTAGCAGATATGAGCTGATATATTTTGGGATGTGGCTCATGACTATTTAGCCTATTTCTTGAAAACACAATGTACAAACTTCACAAAGCTTGGTATACATGAAAAATATACAAAAATACACAAAAATATCTAGTTTCAGCAGTTTCTAAATGATCAGCCATTTATGTCAATGTGAGTGACAGAAGGCTGTAATACTTGTCCACTAGAGGGCGACTAACCACTGGATATTACAGTAATGAGTTCAAATAGAATTAGTCAAATACTCAGAATTTGTGCTCTGCAATTAACCCATCCAAAGTGCACACACACACAGGGCAGCCATTTATGCAGTTGGGGGTCCGGGGCCTTGCTCAAGGGCACCTCAGTCATGGTATTAAATGTGGAGAGAGCGCTGGACCTTCACTCCCTCCACTTACAAACCCTGCCAGCCCGAGACTCGAACCCACAACCTTTGGATTACAAGTCCAACTCTCTAACTATTAGGCCACAACTTAGTTCTAAACTAAGTCAATCCATAGCCTGCATGCTAGTTAATAATTGAATAACTGAAGCTAATTCTGGCTACAGGTGTGATTTGTACTATTTTAGAGCTCTTTTTGGTCCCAGTTTATATTAGGTGGCCTTAACTACTATGTACTTACATTTAAATTAATCATTTGATACAATGCACTTATTGTGCACATACATGTTTTTACATTGTACTTATGTTTTTAAAAATACCTATATGTACTTACATCTGTAATTAATTTCTGTAATTACATTCATAATTACTCTGTTGACCCATCCCTTACACCTTAACCCACCCTTAAACCTACCCAGACCACCAAACCTGTCCCTAACCTTACCTGTATCCCCCCTCAATAGCAGCAGAAGTGTTTTGCAATACAATATGAACACAATAAGTACATTGTAATTATTTTTGATGTAAGTACATAGTAGTTAAGGCCACCTAATATAAAGTGGGACCCTCTTTTTTTATTTTTATTGAACAATGTCAATTTACAAACTCAAGTGGGAAACACTAATATGCATATGAAAAAAAATACACTTTTCCCATAATAATATCTCCAGCATACATAAATGTCCGTGTGTGTGTGTAGGGCCCCTACAAGTTATTATAATTTTAGGATAGCGCACCAGGTTCAATAAAATAAATGCCTACAGCAATGCTGTATTAGACCCCTCTGACGTCAGAAAATGCAGTATTTCTCTTTAGAAAGTTACTTAGAATTTAGACACATACTCAAATATATTTAAATAGTCAAAACAAACGTCTTTTGAAATAAAACTTTTGAAATATAAGTGACAAAATATAAAGAATTTAATTAGAATAGATTTAGAAAGTCAAAACAGCTCAAGGATGTAAATTTCAGAATATGAAAACTCACATCTGAGTTCTGGATTAGAGCAAAGAGAATTTAGAAAGAATTACTAAAAGAATAGAAATTAAACCCAATACCTGTAGAACTTTGATTCTACTGGGTTACATGTGTATAAATCTATACAATAAACAACAACAAAAACATTCTTTAAACATTTCAGGGTGTTGCAAGGAGCAAAAAAAAAAAAAAAAGAAAAAAAAAAGTAAAATTTTACTAAAACAATTTACTGTTATTCCACTTACTTTTGTGTATACATTCCCTATTATTGTGTGCGAACAAGGCTTCAGTCTCCACATGAAGGTAAATCTCTATAGAAATACATAAATTGATGATTAACTTAGGTTGAAATGAATATTACGAAGACATATTTCTGAGAAATCTCTAATATTGATCGTCTCTGCTTCTGAGCGACTCTTCTTATCATGCTACAGTTTGAGTCAATGTGCAAGAAAGCTCACTGAACACCAGTAAATTACTACAGTAAGTTCAATAACTCTTTTCCCCCTCCATAATCTTAATGCAACACATAAATACATGAGAAAATTAACACGTGTTAAAGTGCAGCATGAAGGTATCTGCCTTTCTATGTCGGAAAATGTATCTAAAAATACACAAATACATCAAAAATGATTATCTTATGTTGAAACATCATAAAAGATTTATTTTTAAATAATCACTCTAACACCGGTCGTCTCTGATCCATGCTGTGACTCTCTACATCTATATAGAGACAAAGGTAAATTAACACCGTAAGTAACCCAAATGTTTATTAAAATAAAATTGAAAATGTTTCTCATTTGAATAAATCAGAAAATCCCTGCATTTAATTGGTACTGGTCTTTTATATTTGTTTTTTGCTTGACTCTACATCCACATGACACTGTTTGAGCGCACGAATGGAACCAATGGAAAATGTGGCAAGAAAAGTCATGTGACAACATTAAATTAACACGGTAACAACTTTTTATTCCAAAACTTAAATAACATGCACTATTCAACAATACTGACTTCAGTCTTCTTGTCCAAACAACACAAATATTATGACATTTAGTGGTTTGCACGTACATCTTTTAAATGTATGAATTCAATATTCAATTTGTTCATTTTATAAGAAAATATAGATTCAGCGAGTGTTATATTAAAATCACTCCTTGGGAATGTGCCTCTCATGAGTGTGACAGTTTCCACTGGTCTGTCAGTCAGTATTTGTGTATTCCAGTGTAAGCCTGTTGTGCCTGTTTTTCAGTAGAAATCTATTTTGGTCCCTCTGCTTCCGCACACCTCAGTGTTAGACACTGACGCACAGAGATAAAGCGATACAGGAGCTCCACCTCGCCAGGTCTGGCCTAGTAACCGGATGACTCACCCGTCTCCCTCTCTCTGTCTCCTCTGGTATCAGATGGAAGCGAGGACATCATCTTTCTCAGAACTCCTGCACTGGTGTTGCTCTAGTTGGCTTCCTGCCTGAGAATTAACGTTCTTCCAAAACACCCATTAAACTCATTCAGCCTCACCTCAACATCCCACCTGAATAAACTGCTAGTTGTCACGTGGAAAAGTTGTCAGATCCGGGGCGATTTATTTCAGTCCCTAGAAATTTTTTTAGTTAAAAGTCCAATTACAAAAATGTTTTTAGTAAGATGTTTTAATGTTTTTCAAAGAAGTGTCCTATATGCTCACCAAGGTTGTATTTATTTGATCTAAAATACAGTAAAATAATAATATTGTGCAATATTATTAGAATTTAAAATAATTGTTTTCTATGTGAATATATTGTAAACTGTAATTTATTCCTGTGATCAAAGCTGTATTTTCAGCATCATTACTCCAGTCTTCAGTGTCACATGATCTTCAGAAATCATTCTAATATGCTGATTTGCTGCTCAAGACACATTTCTGATTATTATCATTGTTGAAAACAGTTGTGCTGCTTCATGTTTTTTTTTTTTTGTTTTTTTGGAAACTGTGATACACTACCATTGGGCTAATATAAAAAAGAAAAGTTAATACTTTTTTTAATCAAAGTCACATTAAATTAATCAAAAGTGACAGTAAAGATATTTATAATTTTACAAAAATTTCTATTTCTATTTCAAATAAACTGTTCTTTCAAATTGTCGAATCATCAAAGTATAAAAAAAGTATCACGATTTTCATAAAATATTAAGTAACAAACTGTTTTTGACACTAATAATAAAAAACGTTATTATAAATAAAATAAAAAAAAATATTTATTTAAAAAAAAAATATTGTTTTGACTGGCAGTTTATGTGTATGTATAATAAATGGGAGGTGGCTGCTGGATCACTGTTTGTGTCTGTTTGGTAGTTCAATGTAAAATATACATGAATGTTTATAGCACTGCTTCTTACAGTACATGATACACTCACACAAGAGGTGAGTTAAGGTAATACTATGATTAATTCAGTGGTTTATCATAATGCCGTATATCCTCCTCGCACTCAGGGGTAGTGTGCGCAGACATTAAGTTAATTCTCCTTCGCTCTTCGTCAGCACAGATCTGACCTACTGTATATGAAGCTGATATCCACTGAGGATGAAAAAGTCTTCAGTCCTACGACACAAAGACTTGCAAAAACTTAAATAGATTACTAAAGCTTGTTCCTTGAGTAAGTAATGAGACTCTGCGTCAGTTGGCTATTGCTGCTGATTTGGCTCCTTTAAGGAATCTTGTGTGTACTATGTATACTGCTGGACATAGAAATAACAATATTCAAACAGACAATACCTGGGAGCCAGGTGTAAACTCTATGTCCAATTTGTAAAATTTGACAAAGGTGTGTGGAGCGGAGCAGCCTGCTGCCACACAAATGTACTCTAAAGAAACTCCCTTAAAAAGAGCCTGAGATGCTGCTACACTCCTCGTAGAGTGAGCCCTAACACCTCGAGGTGAAGCCAGCCTGTGCACCTCATAGGTCAAAGAAATCGCATGCCTTACCGAATATGGCTCCTTTACTTTGTGGCAGGCTCCAAAACAAAGAAAAGGCTGATCAGATTTACAGCACTGGCTTGTGCAGTCAACATAATTCTTCTAAGCTCTAACGAGGCAAAGTTTGCAGTCTGTCATCTTACTGTAACTTATAAGACAGGGAGGATACCCTTACGGAAAGAAAATATATTTTATTATAAATGAACGGTCAATATATTCAATAATTTTCAGTATATTGGTCATTATATAGAATAATACATTGTGGTAATATATTACAATATACTGAATAATACATAAGGAATTGCCGCTTTCCATATATTGGGGAATATATGTCAACATATATGATGCTCAAATTTTTCACCAAAGGAATATCTCTGTTTTGCATATGGTAATCAGCAAAAGCTGCTACATATACAGTAATCTCAAAGTAGTTGGGGTCGAAAAAAATCCAGTATAGTCTCCTGACCGGGCAGTGAACTGGATCCTCACCACTCCAGGATGCAAAGACTCCTCTCTTATGGGCATCTAACAAGTTCACACCACAGACTGTATAAAAACATGGACGTAGTGTCCGTGCCGACATCTGTAAGTTTCTGAAGAGCATTTTTGAAGCCTAAAGTGGGCGGAGTCAACCGTCGCCGTCTTGGCAGTGCATCACTCCTGGATAATCGAAAATGGGCAAAGAGGCGGGATGTGGGTGGAGCTAATGTGCCTGTTCGCGGATACCACGCCAGCCTTGCTTGACAAGCAGGCAATATACCCGTCACTCAAGTGGCCATCTCCCTTAATTGTGCAGAACTTTAAGGCTAAATATAATTTAAACAGATGAGTTATAAAAAAAAGTCAACCCCCTCAAAGTTGTTTTGAAGAGCAAAATAAGCTTTATAGATCAAAACCACTTTTTGTACCAGGCTGTGAAAAAAAAAAATTCTGCTGTAAAGTTGGGCTTTTTAACATGGGGTCTATAGGACTGAATCCCTTTTGAAGCCAGTTTCTAGCTGCCAGTCAACGAATTGCATTTTAGTCACTTCCGTGTTGGTTTCAAGAGAGAGGCTGAAGGTTGCCGCTTGGTTCATACATACAAAAATCAGATAGAGTAAAGAGTATGCATAGTTGGAATGCTGTCCAAGAGGAACGCTCCAAGCTCGGAATTTGCCCCGAACCCAGAGTACTCTCCCCATATGCCAGGAGGGATGCTGGAAAACTGCTGAGGGACAGAAGTCTGAGTGCTGAGTTAGTTATATATGCATTATGGCTGGGTATTGATTCAGATGTCCCGATTCGATTCGATTCGATTCTCGATTTTTTGATTACATTCAGGGAATATAGTTTTAATACAAAAGAAAAATGAACAGTAAACATCAGTTCACAAATGGTGAATAAATAAAATGAAATTAAGAACCACGGGCCTGTATTTTAAACCTATTCTTTTTCTTTTTTTTTTGTATAGGGTCCTTTCTTAAACAATAATAGGGCCCTATAAAATTTTTCTAGTAATCAGATGAAGGCATAAAACATTAATTTAATTTATCTTAATCAAATGAAAATTAAACCCTTTTATTTTTTGGCAAACACAGTGCAGCACTGGTGGCTTCTATATTCATCCCTGTTTGGATCCTAAGGAATGAATGGTGCTAAGCTAAACACTAGCATAGTTGCGCCGTGCGCTAGAGCGATTAAGTGCACCCACTGAGACGGGAGAGGTACGCATCAACTTGTCTAAGTTGAGGGAAGAACATATTAGAATATGGAAAAACGGTAGCATTTTCCTTTAAATGTGTGCTGAAATAAATACCGGAAAAGGTCAATTCACGGCTTTTGAGAATCGATATCGAATCGACGTCATAAAAAAAAACGATTAATCGAAAAATCAATTTTTTTGCCCAGCCCTAATATGCATACAAGGGTGCCAAACTCTGTGATATCTTCTTGGGAGGCACTTCCAGAAGAGATATCAGGTTCGAAACCATACTTGGGAAGGCCATCATGGTGCCACCAGCAGAAGGCGAACTCTGTCTTCTTTCACTCTTTCCAAGACTTACTGAATCATTCTGACTGCCGGAAACATATGCAGGTGGGACTTCGGCCACTCCTGTGCTAGTGCACCTACTCCTCGAGGTTCTGGTTGTGACAGAGAGCCACAGCACAATGAGCTGTTGGAAGTGAACAGATCCACCTCTGCTCTGCCAAACCGTTTCCATACCAGGCTCAATGTCAGAAGATGCAACCTCCATTCCCAGGATTTCATTCAAGTATATATAGCAGCTATTGCTGCTTGCAATGTGCAAAAGAGAGAAATTCCGTGAAGTGCCCTCAGTGACCAAAACTTGTTCTGTACCCAAAGGAGGATGGGCCACGCTAACAACCACATGCAACACAAATACATCCCTTCTGGTGGTTTATATATGAGACCACCATCATGTTATCCATTTTGACCAAGACATGGTAACCCTGGAGCGCGGGGAGGAATTGTCTGAGTGCCAGATACACAGCAAATATCTCCAGGCAGTTTATGTGCCATGAAAGATATCTGCCCCTCCAAATCTCTGCACACCACTCCCCAACCCTTCAACGAGGCATCTGTCAATCATCTTGCGATGCCTAACACCCCCTATGAAAGCACCTTAAAGGAACACTCCACATTTTTTGAAAATAGGCTCATTTTCCAATTCCCCTAGAGATAAACAGTTGAGTTTTACCGTTTTCGAATCCATTCAGCCGATCTCCGGGTCTGGCGATAGCACTTTTAGCTTAGCTTAGCATAGATCATTGAATCAGATTAGACCATTAGCATCTCGCTCAAAAATGACCAAAGAGTTTCAATAACTTTCCTATTTAATGCTTGGCTCTTCTGTAGTTACAACGTATACTAAGACCGATGGAAAATGAAAAGTTGCGATTTTCTAGGCCGATATGGCCAGGAACTATACTCTCATTCCGGCGTAATAATCAAGGAACTTTGCTGCCGTACCATGGCCGCAGCAGGCGCAGTGATATGCGCGTTCACGACAGTACCACCAAGAATGTCATCAGCATAACACCTTGTCCTAACTACATGTGACGCGACGCTGCAACACGCGATAAAAGCTATCTTTTCCATGTTAATCTGAGTTTTTGTCCAAACTAGCCATGACGGCGACATGCGAAATTTCTCTAAACTATCCCTTTAACTAGTTAAAAGTTTTTCTGTAACTTTTTACATTATTTTACATTTTTGGTTGTAACTAAAGATAAACTACAATTTTTGCAGAAAGCTTCGTATGGTAACCTGTTTTACAGTGTATCTAATAGAGAGTCCAGTTAAATAAACCAATAAATCAGAGCTGTTTTCTATAAGTAGCTCTGTCTCGAACCACCATTGTGAGCTCATCTGACTGTTGCCAGTACAGGACAGTCACAGGTGAGCTGACCTCTGACCTCCGGCTGTGTGCCGAGCAGATTTCTGTCTTCCTGGAAACAGAAGCAGATCTGACACACAAACACCCAACATCAGGTCACAACAAACACATTTACACAAGTTAACTAACCTGACTGCAGAACAATGTGATAATGATACTAATGTCTTCATGTAGTTTACTTTCATGGCTTGTTTAGTAGAGTTTCTGCTCTGTTTCTGAGAGTTTTTAATTACGAATATCACAGAATCTGATTGATCAGTCAAGACATTGTTTGGTTAAATGCTGACAAGTGATTTCTTACATTTCTGTGCAAGTTTTATGTCTCTCAAATCATCCTATTGTCTAAGACAACACAGCATAAAACTCAATGTTTCATATTACTATTTTTTTCAGTCACTGTTTTACATTTACAAACTAGCTTTGTCTTTCTGTTCAAGCATCCTATCATAATAATCCAGTTCGTATCCTCCTTGTTTGGCACAGAATAAAGGAAGTTTATGGATTATCACACTGTCATATTTTACAGTGATCTCTCAAACGGTCTGTTACATTGTGACTGGATGGTAATTAACGAGTCGCTAATGTGAACCAGAGTCTGTCCTGTTCACCTTTCTCTCAGTCTTTCTGTGCTTTGTGTTTGTGCATATTCCCTCTGACCTCAATCAGCGTCCATCTGTCTCGGTGGCTGCTGTGCTGGATTCTGCTCAGACTTTAATTAGGCCGGTTATCTTGTTAAGACCTGTGACAGCATGTGGCACAACATGGCTTCCAGAGAGGAGTCCATGTCCGCAGTCTGAAGAGTGTCTTGAGCGGCAGAAAAAGGTCTTTGGTTTATCATCTCAAATCCTGCAGCAGAACATGATCGTCAGGATGTGTTTATGCAGCTTTGAAATCAAAAGTGAAGCACCAAATTTTAAAATGTATGTTCATTCAGTCATGCATTTAGCGGACACTTTTATACAAAGCAACATGCAAAAAGAAACAAAAGCAAGTGTGTTTAACAAAAACTATTAAAAAAGTTACTTTAAACAAAATAAACTTAAATAAAACTATATAGACATGTTAAAAAAAAGACAAAAATAATACAAATGACAAAAACAACAGAATAACTCAAATTTAAATACTTATTAAAAAACTATAATAATACAGTGAATTCTATTTACATAAAAAAACAGCAAGTGGAAACACCTTGATTTTAACAATTAAAACATACACCAATAATCTTTGTTTTATTCACAACTTTGAAAAATCATTTTTACACTCTTTAATCTCAACGATGCAAGATATCCCTATCACAGAGTCAACAACGTTTACAATATACAATGCCAGGTTATTAGACAACTAGATTAGGAAGTAAACGGTTCACTCAAATTATCATGCTAATAATCTATATTGTTATTGTTAAATTGTTATGTATATAAAAAGAAGCATTTTCACTAGTGGTACTTGCACAGCAACAAATGTGACCCTGGACCACAAAACCAGTCATAAGTGTCAATTTTTCGAAAATGAGATTTATACATCATATCAAAGCTGAATAAATAATCTTTCCATTGATGTATGGTTTGTTAGGATCGGATAATATTTGTCTGAGATACAACTATTTGAATATCTGGAATCTGAGGGTGCAAAAAAATAATAAAAATACTGAGAAAATCGCCTTTAAAGTTGTCCAAATGAAGTTCTTAGCAATGCATATTACTAATCAAAAATTAAGTTTTAATATATTTACTGTAGGAAATTTACAAAATATCTTCACGGAGCATGATCTTTACTTAATTAATGATTTTTGGCATAAAAGAAAAATGGATCATTTTGACCCATACAATGTATTTTTGGCTATTGCTACAAATATACCCCAGCGACTTAAGACTGGTTTTGTGGTCCAGGGTCACAAATGTCAAACCTAAAGGTCTTTCTAGCACATCCCAAACATTTCATCACATCATTTAAACCCAACAGTGAAACTGTAATGAAATGACTAACTGCAAGCTCTTGGGTTAATGAGCACAGGACAAAAGAGACTTTAATTGGTGTTGAGCAGCGGGGGCTACAGAAGAGAAGAGGAGGAGAGGAGCGGAGGGGAGGGGAGGCGTGAGTTAAACAGACTCTACTGGATTAAATCCCTTACAAGCCGTCTGGTGACTGATTTGGACTAGCAGTACAGGACAAACACAGAGACAGACCTGCAGGAGTCCACAGATACGAACAGCCTCAATACAGAACATCAGCATCTGCGCTCTTACTGTAAGTCTCTGCTATTGACAGATTGTTTATGGCTGTCATAGATCCCTCTCTGCCTGTGTTTGATTCGTGGATTGTTGTGTGTTGTTGAGATCTGTAGCACAGGTAAGGAGATGGAGATGATCTGATGTGTGTGTCTTACTCCAGTGTGA
Organism: Acrossocheilus fasciatus; assembly: GCA_036784905.1. Taxonomy (NCBI): domain Eukaryota; kingdom Metazoa; phylum Chordata; class Actinopteri; order Cypriniformes; family Cyprinidae; genus Acrossocheilus; species Acrossocheilus fasciatus. Next base: position 2,032,901 of record CM071953.1, read on the forward strand.
ATGACACTGATGTTCTCTACATGTCTCTTTATATTATACTCTATATGATTATATTTCATGAAGACTGTCTATGGATTGCTGAGAACTTTAGACTGCATTTTTCTTGTATTTGATTGTTTAGCTGCTTATTTTCAGAGAGTCTATGATTATTAATTTGATCAACAGATGTTAGCTTTTTAGTTAAAACATTTGCATTATTGGCACAAAAATCAGTTTCTTCCCAGATAAGCATTTACCATGATAGTCAAAACTGCAATACTGTTTATGATGGTATTGTTAATATAGGATCTCATTAGAAACAGTGCTAGGATTTTGTGTCATTTTGTTAAGTTTATATTTCACATTAAAGTTTGTTATGACTAAAGCAGAATTAACAGGCATTCGAAGATCCCGATGGTTCTTCACTAGACTAGATATAGTTGTTAATACTTTTTTATGGATTCAGCAGAATGTGCATTAAACTGCGTTGTATGTGTCTGACTTAAAGTCCTGCCTTCATTCGAACCCGACAATCAGGCTAATCATGTGGATTTAGACAGGAAGATAAACTGAGATGAAGTGTGGATTGAGAGAGACTGGAAACGGCTTCACGCTGTTCTCAACCACCTCCATCTGTCGCGCTTTCTAAGCTTGTGATCTTCGCACACATGCGCACGATCTGTGGAGTCCAGATTTGATCATGTGCTTCATTCTTGCTGTATATGGGTGGCTGAAGCTGTATGTGCTTTTAGCATACATATTGTTTTATACTGAGGTCAAGGGTACTTTTTTCTGGTTTCATCACAGCAGAATCCTTCCACGATTGAACACAAACCATTGGCAGACGCACTCAGCCAACCGTTACTACACAAACCACAGGCAAATCCCACACAAACTCTCATCTAAGTTGTCTGTTGTTGATGGAGAGACCGTGAGGCCTGGATTTCTTTGAATCAGAATTGTATAAAAGTCAGTCAGGGATGAGTAACATTCAAAGGACTGGCTCTTTTCAGCTCACAAAAATCTATATGAATTGAATTGGCCAAACTCAACATGATGTTGAATTGAAGTTGGAATTGGAAAGAGTAATTTACTTAAGTGCAGTTCAAAGACATTCATCACATCAGTTATTAGACATATATTATTTTTAAATTCAATAATGTTGAAACAGTCCTCAAAACAAATTAGAATTTTGCCAGAAAGCATCACAACGTTGTTTGCATCTCCAAAAAAAAAATAATAATAATAATTGAACCCAATGTTGGATGTTGAATTGGAGTTTGACTCGGAGGAATGACAGGAAGAGGAATTTACCGAAATAGAATTCAACAAAAGAATTTCAAATATTAACACATTTACATTTATTTGGTGAAATACTGAGTCATTTTTTTTTCTCAACTTCAATAAGGACACAACAATTAACAGCCATCACAACAGATTTCAACTTTGATGAACAGCATCACAAACATCCGCCACATTTTCAGATAACTAAACAGAAATACTGACTTCAAAATTTTAATCTATTGATTATATATTGTTGTTTGGCTCAGTTTTGAAGACTTGGAGTATATTTTCTGGGGAATGATGTATTCTTCCAATTAAACTTAGTTATCATTTAAAACACTAATTATATATATATATTTAAATGTGCCTGATATTACACTTTTTGTACATGTTTATGCAGAAAAGTTCAGCAGAGTTTCTCTGCATTTGAATCGTACTTCCTTAAATTCTGCATCCTGTTTTCTGCTGATAATACGGTACAGTCGTACTCAACGCTCGCTCTCTTCTTTAAGTTGTGGACAGTATGAAACTCCAGCTGCCTTCCTGCCAGCCATCAGTCCAAGCACTTAATTAATCCAATTAATGGGCAAAGTCCAGCAGGTAGATACATAACACTCTCTCTCTCTCTCAAACACACGCTAATCCTCCGCAGACCCTTGATGACGAATCTTTTCTTGATTTATCCTCATTAGGACAGATTCTGACGTACACACTTCCGCTTGTGCGGGCGTAAATGTCTGTCCTGTATTAATTCAGTAGCTTCGAGGAACTTAAACTGATAATCCTGAACCCTTAAAAGGAGCGACCTTCTTGAAATCTCCTTCGAAGGACTTCTTGGTGTTAAACTGCAGGTTCTACAGATTAGTCTAATGGTTTCTGAGGTTTTTTAAAGTATCAGTAGATGCTTTTCAGAAGAACTAGAGAGTGGAAAAGATCACTGAAGATCATATAAAGGATTGGTCACACTTTGGGGAATGACGTTTGCCTCAGTAAACTCCTAATTTGCTGCTTATAAATAGTGAGTAAGGTAGTTGTTAAGTTTAGGTATGGAGTTTAAAGGTTAAGAGATCTAGAATGTGATCATACAGAATAAGGCATTAATATGTGCTTTATAAGTACTAATAAACAGCCAAAATGCTAGTAACATGCATGCTAATAAACAACTAGTTAATAGTGAGAATTGGTCCTTAAACTAAAGGATGGTGTCAGGCTGTCAAACCCCTTCGGTTTTAACAGGAGCCCTTATTTTTAAGTGGAAAATTGTAGTAGGGCTGGGTGGCATGATAGTACTTACTGTACGGTGCAATGCTGTAAACCATGTACCATTTATAATATGTTGTTCCTCATGGTTAAATTTCACTCGCAACAGAGTAAACACTGTAAATTGCAACTGAAGTTGCTGAATGTCATATAGGTCATAAGGGTCAAATGGGTCACTGACCCACTGAAAAAAAAAGTGCACTTAATTGTACTGAATGTGCACTTCAAATCTTAGAAGTTTGTTTTATTTTGTAATGAAATGAAAGGCAACTTACGTGCTTAAAGAGAGACTGTCACTTTAATGACTGTCTCTTAACACACTTAAGTCCACTTTTAAAAAGAGCGGTTTGTAATGTCAAATTAAAAGCTTTAAAGTATATTTTAAATCATAGTTTAAATAATGATAATCCTTTGTGAAGTACACCTATTTTGATGTGTTGACCAACATCTTAGTATAGTATTTGATTATAGTAAGTATTATAATTTTACCTGTAGTGTGTTATTTGATATTACATTTAAAGTTAATACATTTTAAATGTAGTAAATTGCAACTTCATCACTGCAAATGTGTAATTACTTAAAATCCAAATTTCAATAGAAATGACATTAAAGTATATATGCTTGTCAGTGCATTCAGCAGTAACTTTAACCTTTCCTTTCCTTCCTTTAAAAAATGACATATAAAGACGTAATATTGATATTAAGTGGGTCAAAAGAGCAATTTAAGAATTTAAAATGTCACAGCTGAAAGTAAAAGATGTTCCAGTCTTCTGAAAACGTATCATGACGAGTTTTCTTTATTTCTTTCTCCAGGCTTTAGACGAGCCGCTCTGAAGAGGCAAGAGCAGGATCAGCAGACGGATTACATGTAAATACACATGGTGTCTGAACGGATGATGACCTTGGAGAGGAGGAGGCTGAGAAAGACACAGTAAGCAGCAAGAGACAGTTTTACAGGATTTAGACAGAAGCAGGCCTGTGCTTCTTCTACTGAAGATACAGCTTTAATAGTCAACTGTTTGTTCAGTTCGGCTGCATTCATCCCACAAAAATGCATCCAGCAAGCTCAAGAAAGAGCGAGGGGCTTTTCTCCTTCTTCTTCTATGCCATCTGTTTTTCCGTAAGCACCGGGACAGGAATGCCGGGTTCGGACTACAACCCTCATCCTCGCTTCATCTGCACCCCTCTTCCCGCTGATGCCGATCCCGGGTGTTTCTCCACAGCGGGCGGCCCCGGGGGCCCCGGACACCACGGCGGGCCGAGCGGGAACAGCAACGGCTGGTGGGGGATGTCCGAGGAGGCCAAAGCCACGATCCTGCACCTGCGGGAGAGTTTGGTGCAGCAGAAGGAAACCATCCTGGACCAGAGAGAGACCATCCGGGATCTGACCGCCAAACTGAGCCTGTGTGAGGGTTTGAGCCGCACGCCTGCACAGCTGGCCCATCACGCCCACCACGCCTACCCCACAGCACCGGACACCGGACACCTCGGGCTGGAGCTGGGCCACTATGGCGACGGGGTCAGAGGGCATCACGCTGGGAAAGGTGCTCTGAGCGAGAAGCACGTGACGGGGGAGATCCCTTCACCCTCGTCCACGCCGGAGCAGATGAGCAGGATGCTGCAGAGCCTAAAGGAGCGGCTGGACAACCTGCAGGTACACATTCATATTAGGGCTGTCAGTTTAACGCATACACTTAATTAATTAGTTATGAAAACATGACGCGATTAAAATATGGAAGCCGTCATAGTAGCAAATAGCAAAAGAAAAACTCCACAATATTTTCATGACTTTCAATAAAAGGAAAAAAAATTGAGAGAGACTGATGACGGCAGTCAGAAGAGAGAAACACCCGTGCATTAGCGTAAACTAGTTCTTTTGTAATTTGATGCAAAGGTAATTTAATACAAATAACAGAATATTTCTTTCTAAAGCAACAATTTATGCCTAATTGATACTTTCTCATTTAACACAATAAAGGCTTTAAATGATCTTTTGTGGGTGCTTTCACAGCCAAATTTAATTTGCGATTAATTCGATTAATTAATCGACACATCATGCAATTAATAAGATAAAAAATTTGAATGGACTGACAGCCCTAATTTATATGCATTTCTACAGAATTTTATACAGTACAGATGGGGTTCAAAGCAGCTTCACAGTAATAAACATGAAAATAAAAGTGTTGCACAGTTATTAATCAAATTTAGTTTCAGCTGTAAAGCCGCTCTACAGAAGACTACAGTGTCACTATTCAGTTCAGTGTTGATTCAGTTCAGTTCAATAGCAGATTCGATGTTGCAATGCTCATCAGTTATGAAATGAATTTGATTCGGCTATATGTAGAATATTTTGTAGCTATTATGTAGTTTATATAGTATAGTCTATACAGTATTTCAGCTTTAGTTTGTTATTTTAGTACATCAAGTTAAACTAAATGAAAATGAGAAATGTATAGTTGAAATGAAACGTTTACATTTTTTTTTTTTTTTTACAATTTATTTCAGTTGACATTTATTTTGTTTCAAGTAATAAATTGTTTTGTTGCATATATATATATTAACTGTTAAGAATACAAGGGATGATAAAAATGATTGGGCGCTAAGTGGTTTGTGGTTTAGGGTGGAGTGCCCAAACTCGGTCGTGGAGGGTTTAGATGCAGCTTGCCTCGACACACCTGCTGCTAAGTATCTAGTACGCCTACTAAGAGCTTGATTAGCTGGTCCAGGTGTGTCTGACTGGGGTTGGAGCTAAACTCTGCAGGACCGAGTTTGGGCACCCCTGCCATAAATAGTGCTGAAAGATTCTGCTCTGTCACTTTGGACTGATTTAATTGTATTTAACACAAATGGTTTCGTCAGTCGGAGTGATATAAACATGTTGGATTTTTGATATGCAATCTGAACAAACTGGGAAAAAAAAAGGACTTCATTCTGGACTTCGAGGTCATAATCATCATGCTTTTTTTCACGGAGCCAGGATCAGCAGCGTACAGTACAGCAGTGCACAGGCCTTTTCTCAGACTGCTGTGATTGTGTTTGCAGACGAGAAACACCTCCAGCAGCTACTCCAGCTCACTGAAGGACCTCCTGCAGAGGAAGATCGGCGCTCTGGAGCAACAGATGCAACACCATCACTCCGCCTCGCTAACCAGCGCCGCTCACACCGACCACGAGGATGAGGAGGAGGATGGCGGGCACCATGGCGACGATCACCATGACGACAGAGACCACGACAGCCACGACGACCACGGTGATCCTCACGACGAGAGTCACCACAGTGATCACCATGATGACGATCACCACAACGACAGCCACCATGACGACAACAGCCACGACGACGGACACCAAGACTACGGTCACCATGACAACAAGGCCTCCGAGCACGGCTTCGAGAGGTTGTCGTATAACCTGCAGGGCCACAGAGAAGCACAGGGTGCTGGAGCGCACAGCAAACTGGACGCGGTTCTCAGTCAGCTGCAGCACAGGCTCACTGACGCGGGTGAGACAGCTGATCAGATGAACCCTGAGAGCTTAAGAGCACTTCAGCTGACCAGTCCAGAAGCTCTAGACAGATCCTGCTCAAGTCAAGTCACCTTTATTTATATAGCGCTTTTAACAATGCAGATTGTGTCAAAGCAGCTTTACAGTATCAAACAGGAAAATAGTGTGTCAATAATGCAAAACGATAACAGTAAACACACAGTTAAAGGCAGTTCATCACTGAATTCAGTGATTATCATCGTCCGGCTCAGTTCAATTTAAATAGTATATGTGCAGTCAAGCGGACGATATCGTCAAAGATGATTAGAGCTGGTAGCCCATCTTTGACCAGTAAAAAGTCAGTTACCAAGTTGCTATGACCTGTTTTTTCCTTTATTCAGAGTGCGATTTGTTAAAAAAAAACAAACAGATGGTTTATTTTTTAATTTTAATGTAGAAATTTGGGTAGATACTGTTACCGATTACAAATTACACTGTAGTTATTAGCATTAACTATCAGAGTCCTTATTTAAGAGTAGCTTTTGATCTAACTCGTTTATCACGTAGTTTTAAAAGAAACTATTTTGTACCATTTTGATACAAAATTGCACAAAGAGTAAGAAAATGAATTCCATTATTTGTTATCAACAATATGGACTGCAATTATACATGACATTATGCCATGGTTTCATGGAGAAAAGAGAAAATAAATAAATTATGAATAATTTACAGTGTGAATGATAGGCAGTCATGTAATCCATAAAAATATTTGTAATCTGATTATGAGAACTTTTTAGAATCTAATTACATAATCCAGATTACACTGCTGACATTAAATCAGTTGCTAAATTTCGACGACGTAGAAGTGTAATTAAAATAAAATCTGAAAATAGTTGTTTAAGCTGAATTAACTATAGTAAATAAATCTTTAACAATTAACTTAATGACTAAAAATGTATTTATACAGTTTACGGACCCCATAAAATATTAATATAAGCATTAAAAAAAACGTTCATCCATATATCCTGACAAATTTGCATCTCTCCTTCTTCAAGTCCAGTTTAGACTAGTTAGACTAGGACATATCATATAATTTCTTTCTTTAAGACTGGTCATAACTTTTTAAAATCAACAACAAAAATTGGTGGATTGGTCTAATCTGAAAAGTCAAACTGATTAGCTGCATGCTAGTCAAACTAGCTCTTAACATACAGGTTATAAATCGCACGGTTCTGCCTGTAATGCAAAACCTGACGCTGATTATCATCTTCACAGGTTCTAGAAAGAAGAGCAAACCCACGGAAGCTTTCCAGATCGGCTTCCCCATGAGGACCAACTACATGTACGGCCGGCTGAAGCACACGCTGCTGCACGAGATCTTCTCCTTCACGCTGTGTCTGTGGATGAAGGCTGGCATCGGGCCCGGGCTCGGGACGCCCTTCTCCTACTCTGTGCCTGGACAGGCCAACGAGCTGGTGCTCATCGAGTGGGGAAACAACCCCATGGAGCTGCTGGTCGATGACAGAGTGAGTGAAAGGGATGAAGGAACGTGCACATATTTTATCATCTGGAACCAGAAATACAGGGGCTTGTTGAGAAGTTGCATCTTTTTGCAATCCAACTATAGCTTAAAGGTTTGGGGTCGGTAAGATTTTTTATTTTATTTTTTTTTTTGAATGATTTTTAATGTCTCTTGTGCTCAGCAAAGCTGCATTTATTTGTTCAAAAATACAGTAAAATTGTGAAATATTTTTGTAATTTAAAATAGCTGTTTTCTATGTAAATGTATTGTAAACTGTAATTTATTTCTGTGATTTTCAGCATCATTACTCCAGTCTTCAGTGTCACATGATCTTCAGAAATCATTCTAATATGCTGATTTGCTGCTCAAGAAACATTTCTGATTATTATCAATCTTGAAAATAGTTTTTTTTTGACAATATTTTTGTGGAAACTGAGATGCATTTTATTTTTCAGGGTTCTTTGATGGATAGAAAGTTCAAAAGAACAGCATTTATTTGAAATAGAAACCTTTTGTAACCTTATAAATGTCATTACTGTCACGTTTGAACGATTCAATGCACCCACGCTAATTAAAATAAATAAATAAAATCTTACTGACCCCAGACTTTGGGATGTACAATAGTTTACAATAAGGTCTAGCATGATGACCAAAATATTAGACCCCTTTAAGACTTTAAAAAGAATTCAAAATATTTTGTGGTTTAAAACTACACCTGTGATTTCCTTTAGCTGTCTAATTAGACGTCTTTGTTAAATAATGCTCAATATTTAATAAATGTCTAGTTATCAAAAAGAATTTAAAAATCCAGTAGGAATTTAAATTCATCCAGCAGGATCTTATTTGAATTCTAGAGGATTCTATTCCATCCCATTTGGATCTTAAGAGGATTAAATAATAAACATTCCAAAAACCAGTTCACATTCCTCGAGGGAATTCTGTGTGATCTTGCTCTTTGTTCTGATCTGATCTCTCTCTCTCTCTGTGTGTCTGTGTGTGTGTGTGTGTGTGTGTGTGTGTTGACAGGCCGTCACTTTACCGCTCTCGGTCAGTGATGGTAAATGGCACCATGTGTGTGTGACGTGGTCGACGCGGGACGGTCTGTGGGAGGCCTATCAGGACGGAGTGAAAAGAGGCTCAGGAGAAAACCTCTCGCCCTGGCATCCCATCAAACCTGGAGGTGTCTTCATACTGGGACAGGAACAGGTAACATACAGACACAAACGCAGATACTGCTCATATTCCTCATTTTACTCAAGAAACATGAACGCATTAGCAACTGCATAGCAACACCCTGGCAACCATCCACATCCCCCTAACACTGCGGCAAAAGCACTGACAGCTATTTAAACCCTTGTGAAAAAGAAGTGCGCTTAACTGCATTGAAAGACCACTTGTAGCGTAAAATCTTAAAATCATTATTAATGAAACGCCACTTAAGTGTATTTAAAGAGAGACACTTTCATGGCTTTTGTTTTAACACACTTGAGTACAATTCTAAAAATGTGCTCTTTGTTATAATGTCAAATTATGTTTTCTTTAAAGTACATTTTAATAACGTTGTCAAGTTTTAAAGTACACTTATTTTAATGTGTTGACTAACACACACGTGTACAGTACTCGATTATAATTTCAACTGTAGTGTATTATATGTAGTGTGTTATATACATTCAAAGTTAATTTATTTAAAGTGTACTAAACTGCAACTTCATTTTTACAAATGTGTAATTCTAAATATATTTAAATACATGACAAGTTTGATCACACAGGTTAGAAATGCCATTAAAGTAGTTTATCATAAACGCGTGTCAGTGCATTCAACAGTAACACTTTAACAACATTTCAAAGACAATAGAGGTCATTACATATAAAGATGTATTTAAGTCTTACTTTATAATTGTCTGAAAACATTACATTCAGTTTACACTTACGTATATTTTTCTAAAGTATATTATTTCCATAATAATTTTTTTTTTACAACTATGCTAAAGAATACTTCTTTTTTCACAAGGAAAGTCATATACAATATGAATAAGCCAGTAAAGTTGCATTCAAAGTCGACTTTATGTATAAAGTCACAAGATGTTGAAGTGGTTGCCTATATTACATTTACATTTAATCATTTAACAGATGCTTTTATCTCAAGAGACTTACAAATGAGGACAATAGAAGCAGTCAAAACCAACAAAAGAGCAACGATATACAAGTGCTATAACAAGTCTGTTAGCTTAACACAGTACACTAGCAAGTTTTTTTTTTTTAAATTATATAATAAATAAAAAGAAAACAGATAGAATAGTTTGAGGCCTTTTGTAACAAAAAGTTTTTTTTTTTTTTTGCTTTTTGCTAATTGTATAATAAATAAAAAGAAATCAGAATAATAAAAAAAGAATAGAAGTTAGTGTTGTTGTTTTTTAAAGAAAACAAGCAGTTTGTAAATTAATGGAGTGCACAAGTTTTTTTTTCTTCTTTTTTTAAAGAATAGAATTAGAATAGTGCAAGAGTTAGAGGGTCTCATACACACACACACACACACACACACACACACACCAGGTGTATAACACACTAAACTCGTTCTCTGATTGGTGTTGCTAATATGATATTCCTGATCTCCCAGGACACACTGGGCGGCCGTTTCGACGCGACGCAGGCGTTCGTTGGTGAAATCTCAGACGTTCAGATGTGGTCTCATGTTCTCACACCTCACGACATCTACAGCCTGGCGTCGTGCGGAGGTCACATGACCGGTGACATCATCGCGTGGGCGGAGTCAGTGGTGGATCTGCACGGCGGGGTCACCAAGTACCCCTTTGACCCCTGCCACTAAAGAGAAGGACAATCCACTCACCGGTGATTTCAAAGCATTCTGATGACGACTCGTAACCTGATCGTAATGCAACATTCATTCAATATTGCCTTCTGTTTACATGAGAAACTTGAACGACCCCATGACCTCCAGGACTTCAACAGGGACCCGTTTTGTATCGTTTCAGTGTTTTGTGTAGCGAATGTTTTCTTACTGAACTTTTTTATTTTTTATTTTACAAATGGCTCTCCAGTGCCATTCAACGTTTGATGCAAGTATATGACATATTGTCCTAACTTGGATAGGAAACCATAGACCATAGATAGGATGTGAAGACAGAAGTGCTATAAATGTAGGTGTAAGAAATAGAAACAGAAAAACTCGAAGCTCTATTTGAGCAGCGAGCTGAAGTTAAAAGATCGATTGAATCTAAAGATACAGCGAAACCAAAGAGAAGAGTCACACACCGCGCGCTGCTGTTGTGTTTGTACATCGTTTTTTGTGTTTTCTAATGAAACTTTCGAACTGAAATAAGTATTTCGTAGGTTTGACTGTGCTGATGTTAAAATGTTTAGCCATCTCAAAGCGGAGCTAAATAAGACTTTTGATACGTGTAGAGTTTCAGATTGTGTCGTAATTTGATTTAGTTTAATCTACCGTGTTTACTTTACTGTAAATGTTTCAAAAGAATATAATTTTACACTGATTTATTATGCATTTACTGTTTTTATTTGTTTGCACTTTTGAAAGCAGAAATGCAATAAAGGGACTGAATTTCGAAAACAACTTTCATAGCAATTTCACGGTTTCTGACTAATTCTAAAAACTTTTGCATAATATTGTAAATGACTGAGTTCTTCAGGCTCGTCTGCGGTCCTGCAGTATTGATCTCTCAGTGAAACGGCAGCCTGGTCTTCACTGCTATTATTAGAAACTAAGCTATTGAAGCACGTGCAGCGTTCGATAGGACGCTCTTTTCTTTCCACTGGTGGTCACACTGCTGATATTTATGCACCGTTTTCTGTAAAGCTTCTTAAAAGAACAATACACACATGACAATAGGGTTCCAGAAGTAAAGTAAAAAATATACTCGCTTATATATATATAAATAGATTGACTTAACACGAGATGTTGGCAATAGATTTCGTAACCTTTTGGTCTGGAAGTGAACTCGATGTTCTGAGCTGAAACGCATGTGTTTGCGTTTACCGTGGCATTATGGGAAGCCTCTGGTGCTCTGCTGAGGCACAGAATAACAAGATTAGGCAGCGCTAATCGTTCTGGTTATCAGTCAGGAAATGAGCTAACAAGCTAAAGCATGACATCACAGCAACACACTTACTTCATATTTAGACTGCAAGAGGACATTACATTAGCATTATCTAAAGCAAACATAAACACTACAGCTAGATCATCTGCCATGACCCTCGTCACACCGCCAAAGTCATCTTTATATCCAACTGTCCACAAGTGACATCGTACACATAGCTTTAAGTACTTTTAAAGTAACAATAACGTATGCAAATACTTTGAGCTGTCAACAGCCCTAATATTGCAATAAAGCCACATGACAAAAGATTTGGTGGCAGATTTAAGTATGTATTTGTATGACCTGCTCACTAAAACCCAAACCATAAAAAACAGCATTTTAAATCAATGTTAACTGAAAAAATAAAAACATTTATTTCAGCTAATTGCCAAGGAAATGTTTTGCATATTGGTTTTATTAAACTTGAACCTTAAACAAATAAAATGAATAAGAACTATTTAGACATTAAAATAGACAAAAACTAAATACCTTCTACAAAAAGATAAACAATTTCTAAAACTTTAACTGAAATTTAAGTAAAAACTAATCCCAAATATTAACCATTATATATACATACATATATATATATATATAGTGAACCCCAAAAAACTCCCTCTTTCCTATAAATAGAAAAACATTTTCCTATAAATCACACTGTACAAATTAGTCCATAATTGCAACATCAAGTGGTTTCCCATGAGATAGAGGTTGTGTATTCATAGTTTCTTTTTTTGTAGGTTTAACAAGACAAACAATAAATAACAAATAATATTCTTGGTCTAGTTTTACTTGAAGTACTAAAACTAACCCTAAACAAACAAAAGCAAATAAAATAAATCAAATGAATAAGAACTATGTAAATATATAAAAAAAAAATAATAAGTGAAAACTTAAAAAAAAAAAAAAAAAAAAAACCAAATCAAAATATTAACAAAAAAAAATTATATACACATCACTGAAAAAAAATGCGGTGTTTTACACTGTACAAATGAGTACAAAACTGCAACTTCATAAAAATGGTTTCTCATAAAATAGAGGTTGAATACTCAGTTTCTATTTTGTATGTTTAACAAAACAAATATGTCTAAGTACCCGTTTGGGAATAAAACGATTCACCAGCAGCGATCAATAAAGCACACGCAACGTGAATGTTTTTATCCATTTTGTTTATTAGAGTTGATTGGCACCAGTGTACCATAACTGAGTTTTCATTTTGCTACATGAATTTTCCAACAATCTGTACCATTCTGTGGCCAATCAGAAGCCGGGAGAGAAAACAAAGAGGAGGAAGAGGAAATGCTTTCATTTGTCCTACTGTATTCACAGACTAGCTGAAAGGCTTTGGCACCTTTGCACTTCTCATCAAGAATGCCCATATTTCTCCAGAGTCTCCGAAACATATTCAAGTCATTCTAGCGTCTTCATCAGACCACGTCATGCCCGAAATATGAGTTTAAACGCATAGCTTATATCAAGGAATGTACTGTTGCAGTCCGCAGCTGATGCCATTTAACACTTGGAGTCTCTCAGTCACATACGGACGGCCTGTGGCTTCGCATACAATACAACGTGAAGCAGATTCACTTCAAACGGTTCGGTACGGATGCTGTATACTGGCATCCTTTACATGTGCAGCAAAGCTTAAACCAGTTAAGAACTGCAGTACTAGTTACACACTCGTACAGAGCAAAACAAGCTGTGGTTTAGTCGAAACTGTGCTGAACTCTAGTAAAGTGCCATATAAACATGGATTCTAACTCCAAACTATTAAATAGGTCTCAATTACTACAGCCAAGCTTTATATTAATCGGGAAATATCACAAAAGTCAAGCAAAATGCACTGCTAAACAACTCTCAGTATCGACCGTTTCATAATTAGTATATTTAAATAGAGCGGTTATTATGTTAGACTACAGACGCTATTAGTGTTCTGTATGATCAGTCGTTTTAAAGATCTTTATGGATTATTTCGTTTTCCGCTTTGTAATCTGTAGCCTATTTTAACAGCAGTGCCAATTCTTTGCCCAGCAAGTTCTCGCGAGTTTAGAAATACAGAACGCTAATAGTCGCCTGAAACACTTCGGTTCAGTACAACATGCAACCCCCATCCTTATGTCTCACAGAGAAAGAAAGAACTGAAAAACAATAAATAAAAAATGCTATCAATGTGTGTTGTAAACCAACATAACAACATGTATTTACAAACAGAAAAGGCAAAATATCATGTACATCGGAAAAAGCTGCCATGGACTCCTTCAAACTGAACAGCACTGAGTAAGAGGAGTGACTAGTGTTTCACACGAGCAACGATACAGCTCATCGCATCGTCTGGCACATATCTTAGGATCGGGATCAGAGAAAAACATCTTTTCATGGGGATGAAGCAGCGGACACGTCTTTCTCTGCCATAGCAAACACACATTCTGAAAGATAGGACTGAACTAGCTCACCCGAAAGTGAATATTTGCTGAAAATGTAATTACTCTCAGGCTTGATGGGAACAGTTTTGGAGAAATGCGTCATTGCAATGGATGCTCTGCAGTGAATGGGTGCCGTCAGAACGAGAGTCAAAACATCACAACAATCCACAGCACTCCAGTCCATCTGGAGAAGACAAAAGCTGAAACAAATCCAGCATCAAGATGTTTTTAACTAAATTGCGAGTGCATAATCCATAATAACACTTCCTCCAGTGAAAAAGTCCACATTAAAATCCAGCCAGATATTTGTTTAGATCGGTTTCAGCTCGATTTCTCTCCTGATTCAGACCAGATGACTGATTCACCGGAGGAAGCGTCATTACGGACTCATATTTTCAACAGTTTGAAGTTAAACAAATCCATCTTTAAGGCATTTCTGAATTACTGTGATGTTTTTATCAGCTGTTTGGACTCTCGTTCTGACGGCACCCATTCACTGCAGAGCATCCATTGCTGAGACACTGATGCAGAGACACATTTCTCCAAACCTGATGAAGAAACATCTCGAATGGACTGTGGGCGAGTACATTTTCAGCAAATTACCATAATCAGTCCTTTAATAACATCTTTTTAAATTTCTTTGCTTGTAGTAGGAAAGAGTAAGAGAGTGAATCTCACCAAATCTGTCAAGATCATGAGTCAAATTGCGTTCCAGATTTCAGAGAAATAAGAAATTAGAATTCAATCCACCAAACGCTTGTATGCATCTAGTAGGAAATGTGCTTAGTTATGGAAATAATGCCAATTAATAATAAACACATAAAAATCAGCCTTTCTAAAAATCACACAAAATCTGTTTTCTCAGTGTGTGTGGTATAATCTGGACATGTTTTCGTGAGATTCCCCCAAGAACAGTTTTGCAGCCCCTGTGGTTAAACCTAGTTAGTTTAGTTGAAACACTAGTGTAAGGACATTCAGAAACAGGGCTGAGGGACGTTTAAGGCTCGTTTCTTAAGGTGAAGGAGCTTATTCAAGGATTCACAAATAATGATGTGCATTTCTACAGATGTTCTGATGGGTCGTCAGTGAAGTTCAACACAGTTGTCATCGACTGTGCACAGGAAATGACATCACCGGTGGGCCGATACCAACATTAGTGTAACACGCATATCCTGTTTGATAGATATGCTGAAGTGATATGTAACTAACAGGTAAACTGAAGTGATGCGCTCAGCTCAGTAACGCTCGTCAGTCTCGATGTGTGGCGTGAATAGCAATGACCTTCATTTACATCTTCATTTATAACATGTAAATAAACTCAAACGAGTCCGAGATAAATAGTGTCAGTTCAGATAAAATAACGGTAAGACAGGCAGCAGAATAGACTCAGTAACTCAACAGCGACCGAACTAACACAAGCCTTCAGCGTGAACAAAACGCCCCACTCGTCTCCGCCTAAAGCTTCGGTTAGATCCGTCCCTGATGATGATGATGATGGTGGTGATGAAGAATACATCAGGCTGTTTGGTCGTCTACCCTGTTTGTGTAAGAACTTCACAGTAAAATGCTGTAAATAACAGGAACGGCGGTTGAAAGCCACCGAATGTGAGAGCGGAGGGAGTGTGAGCTGAGGATGGAGATTTATGCAGGTTTAGTTTGTCAGTGAAGTCCTATAGAATGTCAGCATAATATAGTGAGTGTCTGTACAGACTAGTGTGAAGGTGAATAACACTGTGTAGTGTGCAAGTGTAGGAGGAGTATGGAAACAAGTCCAGACCACTGAAATCCAAACTGAAGATGACGGCGCTCTGGTTTCCCAACGACATCCATCTCTCCATACAACCAGAAAACAGATTGGTCTGACGAGAGCTACCTTAGTGAAGGATCATTGGTTTCCCAGAGAATGGAGGGAGCGTATGGATGGATGGATTGAGGAGGAATGGAGGACTTTCAGGGCTGCTCTTCTTTCTTCTTTAGGGAAATGCGTTTCTTCCTGGCTGCAAGCATCTCGTAGAAGGGGTCCACGCTCACAGCAGACCTGAAACAAACACACGATCATCTCATGTGCCATACTTAAACCCGTTATGTCTACTGTATCATAATTCACATGCACACTTCTAATTCCTCTAATGATCTGCATGATCAACACTTTGCTGTTAAACCTGTCGCGCACAATCTACTCCATGTCTTTTTCTTTTTTTAGTGTAATCGGTGTAATTGCTTCAGCTGGTGCTTCACGTGTCTTTTTGCTGTGAAATCTTGACTGATTTTGATCAAGTAAACA
This sequence comes from Acrossocheilus fasciatus, assembly GCA_036784905.1. Taxonomy (NCBI): domain Eukaryota; kingdom Metazoa; phylum Chordata; class Actinopteri; order Cypriniformes; family Cyprinidae; genus Acrossocheilus; species Acrossocheilus fasciatus. The sequence goes on from CM071953.1 coordinate 2,049,245, forward strand.
TCAGAATAACTGCAGTCATATTTCCAGATGAACACTTACTGGACTGAAGCAGCTCAGCTTTACTTGATTCTCCATCAATCATTTTACTTTTTTAAATTTTTTTAGAAAAATCAGTCTCAAATCTGATCATCAGGATTTTTTTGAGGAATGTTTATTTGTTCATCTCTCAATCATCGTCTTGCATTGCATTATGTGTTTAAATATCATCTTACTAAAACATATTATTGGAGATATAGCGTGACAACTGATATTTAAATCATTTTATGCAAGTATCTGCTATGCTGTTACAGCATCAGAATATCATCTCATCTGCAAACATTTAATATTCTGTTAGTGAGGGACGTACTGGCTTGTGAGGTCAAAATCTACATTTCTAAAGTGTGTATCTGCTAAACTCATTTTTTGCACCCGGAGAAGTACACTAGCATATATACTGCTATTCCCATCAGGAAATGCAAATACACTTCAGTTATGCAAACATTTGTCAGAGGCTGATAAAACTTTGGACTGAAGTCAGGTTAATAACTTTGGGGCAAATGTTTCCATATGCGCTCCTTGTTGTTAACAGTCCTTATCTCTTTCACACGCCGCGTCCGCTGATGGTTCACTCACTTGATGCTGTGGATCCATTCGTCCTTCTCCTCCGGGGTGGGAGCTGAGATCCGGTACACCATGTGGTTTCCCTCCACCACTCGACCGTCGGCCTCGGTCTTACACGCTTTAATCAGCTGCCCGCGGTTATTAGGGATGTACAGCTCAAAACAGTTCTGCACAGAAAACACATCACCATCAACAAGCAGGGCCCACGATCTGTCTCTGACATACGGCCCAGCCCTAACGGTCAATAAAGAAACCTGCAGTTCATCTATGAACAGTGTAAAGGAAATTGATATATTTAATTAGCTGTATTTGACTGTGTAATGAGAATGTCAACAGACTTACTGGCTTTCTGGGATCTTCGACCTCTCGAATGCTCAGGTTCTCCAACGGTATAATGCCTCTGGGCTCCTTATCCTACACACACACACACACACACACACACACACACACACACAGTCAGTACTAGCTATTATGGGTCAATTCAGTCCTTTTAGTACATATACTACAAAGGTTTGAGGACAGTCTTCTGCTCACCAAAGCTGCATTTATTTTCCCAAAAATACAGTAAAACAATAATATTGTGAAAAATTACGTTTTCTATGTGAATGTCTGTTAAACTGTAATTTATTTCTGTGATCACAGCTGTATTTTCACCATCATTACTGCAGTATCATTTATTCAGTTTCATGTCAGGGCCCCAATTTTGATATGATATTTATCATGATTCATTATCCTGCTTAATAAAAGGATATAATTACCAAAAAAACACATTTATTTGTTATATAAAGTCGTTATACAAATAAGGGAGCTGCATACTAAGATGAAATACGGTGATATGGTTCTTGACTTACTGTTGTGTACTCAAAGTAATAGAGGCAGTTGTCAGTCAGAATGAACCACCGTCTCTTCCATGTTTTCACACGACCTCCTGAGGAAGAAGATTACACGGATTAGAGGTGTAAAACTCACAAGAGATGAATCATTTCCTCCGTGTCAGCTTGCTAAACTACACAGATACAGCGAGACACGTCTACACACGTTATATTATTAGTAGAGTACACTGCCTTATAAAACCAAAACTAAATTCCTTCTAAATTAACCGGACGATTAGGCCTGATGGGTGATGTCTGCCATGTCGGCCAGTCCGAAACTCTTCAGCACCATGCTAATGTGTGGTACTGGCTAGCTGCTGTTGTTCACTGGTAAGAGTCAAAAGAGCTCATCTCCAGGTCTCTGGGAGTATTTATGTCAGAGGCCGGTCACGTTGCAGGTCTGCAGAGGAAAATGGTGCATCTGATCACTAGTGATGGGACGTTATTTATTTATTTTTTAACTTTGGATCGACTGAATCAATTGCTTTGCAAAATGATTCACCATTTTAAAGCACGTTTTTATATAAATGTAACAAAAGCTCTGCCAAAGCGTGCATTAAAACATCTTTTATAAACCAACTGCAAATGATATATGATTGAAAATGTAATGTACTAAATGCAGTTAACAAGTGAAGTGTCTGTTTAATATGTTTTACCTTATTAATTTGCGGCACTTATAATGTTGTTTTATGGACAGCTTCATTAGTCAGGCCAATATGAAAATAACAACAACAAATTGTCCTTTTTATTATACAAATGTGCCATTAAAATGTCCACAAATTTATGAAACCATGTCAATGGTAAAAACTGCATGGACAGTGGTTCATGTTAGAGATGTTCCGATACCCTTTTTCCCTTTGGAATCGATTTCCGATAACTAGTTACATATCTCGTTTAAGCAAATGGTATTGGATCGGTACATGGGTTCAAGTACTCGCCGATGCCAGAATTGTGTGTGGTATCGGTGGAATCTCCAATACTAGTATCAGAATCAGAACAAGCATAGCTCAAGTGTTCACAGAGATTGAGAAAACGCTTAATTTCCAACAAGCTACATTATTTGAGGAATTATGTCTGGAGCATAAATGCTATAATAATGATGCTTTCCAAACATTACTAATAACATCCTTCAGCAGCAATCTGATGTGCTTCTCTATGAGATGTTCTAGTGAGGGAGAAGAGGCTGTACGTACCTCCTGAAGGGTGGACAGCACCAGCATCAGCAGAGAAATCACAGGTCAAGCAGAGCAGGAGCCAGAAGAGATGGGAAAAGGGAACGGGGACGGATCACAGGAAACAGAAACACAGAGACACGGGGAGAGGGAAGAAGATTTAAAAGCTTTTAGTGCTTGAGAGATCACAGAGCTCGCCATGCAGAAAGAAAGTAAATCTCTGAAAGTGCCAAACATAGAAGTGATGTTTCGCTAGGGTTTTTAATTTTTTTGTTTTTTTTTGTTTAGGAAAACAGAGCAAAGCACAGCAATGAAATAACAGAAAATCATGCGACGGCAATGATTGAGACCCTGTCAACCACTTCAGTGAAACAGAAACGCTCCGGCGACCATCAGGACAGACTCACCCAGTTTGAGGAGCCAGCCTTCTCTGTCCGGGTTGAAGAAAGTGTGCGTCAGGTCATTCCCATCATCCTCTGGGATCTTGAAGGGCTCGTTCTTGATGCTGTCATACAGATTCTGAAGGAGACAATAACAGCGATCATTAAAAGAAAACATTTAATGTGAACCATTATTATTAAAAACAAACAGTCTTTCACACTGACTGTGATTTGAGGCGACACAGAGACCTGAATAAGCCCATTTTAACAGTATTTATGCCCAAATTACATTTTTTTTTCTAATTCCATATTTTCTTACATTTTTCTTCTATTTTTTCCCAATTGTAATTTTTCTGGATTATATTTTACTCATTTTTAGTGATCAAAGAGCACGTCAAAATTCATTCAAATTTATTAAGTTTAACTATTTTTATGGTCCTGTTTTAAAGGTTTGATTAAACTGCAACAATTGTGACAAACAAATAAACTGAATTCATAAGACTTTAACAATGTAATCATTTACTAACATTTTTACAATAACAGGGCCCTATGCAATGTTTTATTTTTCAGAAAATTTGTGCTGTACATTTTAATTTTTCTGGATTTATGATTAAATACAAATTTATTACCAAAAATGGTGGTAATCAAATGAAACCTATTTAATTAATATTTAAAAAAATAACAATCAAAGAATGTTTTGGTTTTTGCAAAGAAAGTGCTGCACAGTTTACTTTTAAAATGAAAACATGAAAGAAAAATTGTGGGATATTTCTTAAAAACAGTTACTAATTAAATTATTATTAATATTATTATTATTATTAATAATAATAATAATAGAGAAGTGCAGAGTGCCATAGCAGTCTTTTTGCACTTTAACATTCACAGACACATAATATAATGATTTGATTAAACGTATAGACTTACTTTTGATTTATTCATGCAAAAAAATGCCAAATTCAGTGACATTCTGCGTTCTACAGTAAATTCTATTTTTATGACTGGACTCTGTGATTCCGTTTTCCACATCACAGAAACTACAGGGGACTTCAGAAGTCATTCGTTTTCATTATTTTAACATTGGAATTTTTTTTGGGAAGAGTTCAGAAGAGACATTAACGCTGATTTCTTATGCGGGCGCACACTCACTCTGAGCAGCTCCTCCGGTAAATCTCCTCCATCGTTGATGCCTCTGTTCATGCTGATGAAGCGCTCCACCGTGGGCTTGTCCCGCACGTTGGGGTTGTGCAGACTGGTGTTCAACATGATGATGGCAAACGACAGCACGTAACAGGTGTCTGCGAGGAGAACACGCAGTTTAAGGACAGAGAGACATGGTGCGTCTACTCTCGGCTAACTCTCTAACAATAAAATACTTTGGTTTGTGGTTGACAAGTTCTGAAATGTTCTCTGAATTACACAAGCTGTCAATATCCAGAAACGCCTACTCATTATGATTATACTGTGCAGTTCTGACTAACAGTGAAGTAACACCGATGGCGTTATGTTTGCATGTATGACCTGTGCTCTGGAAGACTCCAGGATTGCAGTGACAGTATCTCTGTGCAAAAGCCTCCATCATCCTGTCGATCTTCTGAGCCTCGCCGGGCAAGCGGAAGCTCCACAGAAACTGCCTGCAGTAAACAAACGCACGGACACATCAGGAACACAAGCACTGCACAACAACTATTCAACAACCATATATATTTCTAATGAAGAAACATTCAGAAAAGTTGCAAATATAAAAAGAAGTCTTACCTAAGTGCTTGTACCAAGTTCAGATCCGTGAATTCGTGAAGATCAACAAAAGCTTGCAATACTTTAATATTGAAGTCATCTCTGAAAGAGAAGAAGAGTCATATTTTAACAACATCTCTGTTTTAATATGTTTGTTTTTTACTAAATACAAGCAGCAGGGATGGATCACAATGATTGTCTAGCCTACAATTAACTACACGACTGATGAGATTAAGTCAAATCAAATTCATTTGTTAAGAAAAACAAATGAAATCATGATGTTAATGTTTATAATATCTAATATCTTCATGCATTATAGTTAGCTGCATTTAGCAGATTAGAGCTGGGCGATAATATAGTTTACATTTTGCAACGATACAAGCAAGGCATACACATGCAAATCGACCATTAGATGCAATGCTTTTTATTTTATTAATTTTTTTGAGCATCTGAAATATAGTTTTGATACAGTTTTGTACCTGCTTAGCATGCATGTTATCTCACAACAAAAATATCAAACTGCTTTTTTCACCAATTAGAAACTTTTTTCACACTGTCATAAAAAATACAAATTCTTGATAATTGTAGCATGTAAGTGTAACACAGATAATAATTAACAATACCTTTCACCCAGATAGTCTCCTATTGCAGTTTTATTGAGTCCTTCTCCTTTGTACAGAAACTGGGCAATGTCCTCTGGAGTGTGTCTAAGAAGCTCATTCTCCACTAGAAATACAATACCCTGTGAAACAGAGCATAAAATGTAGAAAAATAAAAAATCTGATGATCCTGCAACATAATATGACAAATATTTTAGTAACATTTTTATGAATGTCAGGGAAACCTATAAGTGTTTCCGATGAAATATTTAAAAAAAAAGAAATGAATTAATTCTTTATTTAGTAAGGACACGACATTGATGGTGAAAACATTAACAATGTTGCATAGACTTATATTTAAATATATACACACACACACACACACACACAGCGGGTAAAATAAGAATTAAACATGTCACCATTTTTCTCATTAAATATATTTCTAAAGGAGCTGTTAACATGAAATGTTCTCCAGATGTCGTAACAACCCAAGTAATCAATACATACAAAGAAAACAATACAAATAAGTTCAGAAATGAAGGGGAAAAGTATTGAACACGCTTGCTGAAATTGATTTAATACTTCGTACAAAAGCCTTTGTTGTTAATGAGAGCTTCGAGACGCCTCCTGCAGGAGAAACTAGTCGCACGCGGCACTCAGGTGTGATTTTGTCCCGTTCTTCCACACAAACAGTCTTCAGATCTTGAAGGTTCTGTGGCCTCTTCTATGAACTCTGACCTTTAGTTCTTCCCATTGATTTTCTATTGGATTGAAGTCAGGTGATCGGCTGGCCGTCTAGCAGCTTTACTTTCTTTCCCTGAAACCAGTCCAGAGTTTCCTTGGCTGTGTTTGGGATCATTGTCTCGCTGAACTGTCCACCCTCATTTCATCTTCATCATCCTGGTAGATGGCAGCAGATTTTTATCAAGAATGTCTCGGTACATTTTTCCATTCATCCTTCCTTATGAACTATATGAATTTTTCCAGTGCCACACCATGATGTTTTGTGGTGATGTGCAGTGCTGTTTGACCTCCAAACATGGTGTGTATTATGACATCCAAAGAGTACAATTAGTGTCTCATCTGACCAGACTATAGTCTCCCAGTATTTCACAAGCTTGTCTAAATGTTGTGCAGCAAACTTTAAACGAGCTTCAACATGCTTTTTCTTTAGCAATAGAGCCTTGCGTGGTGAGTGTGCACACAGGCCGCGGCGGTGGAGTGCATTACTTACTGTTTTCTTTTAAACAATTCTACATACTAATTCCAGGCCTCTCTGAAGGTCTCCACAAGTGATCCTTGGCTCTTAGACAACTCTTCTGATAATTATTTTACTCCTCATGACTGGTTTATGGTGAAGTGATGTTCTTCACTTCTGGATTATGACCCCATCAGTCTTCACTGGAGCATTCAGGAGAATAGAAATCCTTCTGTAATCAGTGCCATCAGTATGTTTTGCAACAATAACATTGCGAAGGTCTTGAGAAAGCTCTTTGCTTTTACCCATCATGAAAAATTTCTTGTGTGACACGTTGGTCATGAGACATCTTTTTATAGGCCATCAGTTGAGACTGAAGCAGCTAATATTAATTTCCACTGACGAGGGGCAGGATTGCTTTCTAATCACTGATAGATTTCAGCGGGTGTCTTGGCTTTCTGCACCTCCCTTTCTTCATGCGTTCAATACTTTTCCTCCTGTGTCATTCCACTTTATTACACAGAAATTAATTTCTGAACTTATTTGTATGTACTTACCGACATCTGGAGAAAACTTCATGTCAACAGCACCTTCAGAAATATATTTACTGATATATATATATATATATACACACACACACATACATATTTTACTTTCTACTTATCAGAAGATCCTGAAAAAAAGCATCAAGATTTCCACAAAAATACAAAGCAGCACGATAATAATCGATAATAATTTCTGACAATAATCAGAAATGTTTCTCAAAATCAGCATATTAGAATGATTTCTGAAGATCGTGTGACACTGAAAATTGGAGTAATGATGCTGAAAATACAGCTGCGCATCACAGGAATAAATTACAGTTTAAGATATATTCAGACAGAAAACAGATATATTAACAATTTAGATTTTTTTTACTTTATTTTTGATCAAATAAATGCAGGCTTACTGAGCAGAAGAGACTTTCAAAAACAGTAAAACATTAATCAAATTTCTGAACGGTAGTGTGTATATATATATATATATATATATATATATATATATATATATATATATTAGTTGTGCTCATAAATTTACATGCCCCTTGCAGACTATACTAAAAATATTTAACAAAATAAGAGGCATCATAAAAATTGCATGTTATTGTTTATTTAATACTGTCCTGAATAAGCTATTCCACATAACAGATATGTATATCCTATTCTCCAGAAGACAAATTAATAACTGAATTTATAAAAATGACACTGTTCAAAAGTTTACACACCCTTGAACCTTAATACTGTGTGTCGTTTCCTGGATAATCCACGACTGTCTTTCTGTTTTGTGATAGTTGTTCACGAGTCCCTCGTCGGTCCCGAGCAACACAGATTATTAAGATTGAACAGGGTCATTTTTCATGAATTCAGTTATGATTTTGTCATGTGGAGTATATATAAATGTTATTTTATGTGAAATTCAGAAGAGTACTAAATAAAAATAACATGCAATTTTCATGATCCCTCTTATTTAGTTAAAATTATTAACATGTTTGCATATTCCGCAAGGGGTATGTAATCTAATGAGCAAAATTGTATATTAAAATGCAACCCTGTAATATTACTGCTGGTAAGCAATGGCTCAATTTATTTATTTTTTAACATTTTTTTACAGGACGGCTTACCTTTTTCGGGTCCATGTTGAATTTCTTCCTGCCCATGGCCACATGCCGACTCTTCTGTAATGTTTTACTACAAAAAACAGAGAGGTGGTCAATACTGTTTTCACGTTTAAGGGGTGAAGTACAAGGACTCACTTTGAGTGTCCTACAAACCTACAGCATGGAGAGTTCAAGTTCATGTCAACGACTGCACTGTACACACACACAGCTACTGAGAGATAACATCTGTGTGCTTTTATTTGAGTGTTATCTATCAGAGAAGGCAAATTGGAGAACGAAATAAAGCAAACACTGGAGCAACAACCAGAAGCACAAACCGGTTCCCGTCAATAAAACAGGCGGATGTGAGACTAACCTGCCCTCTGTGCTGCTCTCCAGCCCCTCCACCTCTATAATGGCTTCTCTCAGCTCCTCTTTCAGTCTCTGGATCTCCAGAAGCAGCGCTCCTTTCCTGCGGCGGATCTCCTCCAGCTCGGAGCGCTCCTCTGGGCTCAGGTCCGCTGGGACTGTGGAGAGACAGAAAGAAGGCGAAATGAGGACACATAGGCTTTTCACTTCCGTTCCTATTCACTATACATCCAGGCCTCTTTCACACGAACCCCCTGCTTTTCACATTAACACGTTTTCCTGCTGCCCTTGACATTCTGTAATTGCGGCCCTGTGTCTAATATCATTCAGTTTATGATGTGAGATGGAAATGCAAACATGATTCTGGGCTCTGCACATGCGCAGGAGCTGTTTACATACTGGAGACGTTTATATTCAGATTATCTGTGGACTAGCGGACGAGTCTTACGACACCAGCTGGTGTCTGGAGGGTTTGAAGGGAGCAAGCCAGGACAGAACAGAGCCAAACCCACAGCAGCTCAGAAAGCAGCGCCTGCAGGCAGAGACACATACTCTGACGCTCCGCCACGCAAAACTAATTTTCACAATCTTCAGCTCAAATCCCCAAACCAATCACTTAAAATAAATAAAAAACATGACTATCAGCTTTCTGTACAATGGGGTGTAAAGTCTGAGATCGCTAATAAAAATGCTTCTGCTTTGCATTTTTCTACTTGTTTCCATTGCACTTCAAAATATCAGAATGACAATTTTGTTACATTTGGACAATAGAACGAAAAGTACCAAGCCACATCAATCCCTTTCCTACAAACTGTTTTAAATTAAAAAAAAAAACAACATTCAAAATAAGCCATATTTTATTCTAAAACAGCAGTCGCAAAAAATGTTTAAAGGCAATGGTTAAAAGCAAAAAATGTGCCAATTCAAATGACGTCAGTTTTGTCATTTCAACCTATTTTTGTTTCATCTGCAAATCCCAATTTTGCACAAATACTGAAAAAATATATTTTTTCTTTCTTTTCTTTTCATTTAAATTAAATATGAAAAAATAACCATCCAAAAATACCATAAATCCCTTATTACAATCTCCCTTACCCCACTTCAAGTCTTTTCATTACAAAAGGTTCAAAACAGGAACACTTTTATTCTAAAACAGCAGTTAGAAAAATGAACAGACAGGTTAACATTTACAAAAAAAAAAAAAAAAAAATCTGTTAATTTCATGTCATATTTTGTTTCAAATGCAAATTCTAAATTTGTACATAGATACTTTAAAAATCTTCTTTTTTGAAAAAGAAGAATAAAGTTGAATAAACAATAATAATAATAATAATAATAAGACTCTGAGAATGTCTTTTCTCTCTCTCTGAGAAAGTCTGGGAGCTACATGAACAAAACCTGATGATCTTGTTCACCAGCATCATCCGAGACGATCCAAAGAGCATCTTGAGCTTCAAATCTGTACAAAACACGTCCATCTGATTAGTCACATAGAAACAGAAAATATGGCTTCAACACAATGTTTCTTTGTTATTTAAACCTCAGGTTTTTAATGTGGAAGTTTTTTACGTCTCTATACATCTGGCCAAGATCTTCCAGTAAGGTATGAAGTGTGCAGGCTGATGATGATGATGATGATGATGATGACAAGAAAAATTTAGCTTAGAATTCACAAAAAATTAAGTTATGACAAGCTGCATAAGATTCCACAAAAAAAGAAATACTGAAATATCCAAGAAAGCCACTCAAAATATATGTGATGAACAGCTGAGAAATATTACATAAGGCCTCAAAGAAACACACAATGTTGGCATTAATTTATTCAGCCTCTGATAAAACCAAATAGACACATTACAGATGTAAACAACTGAAGGAGGCCAAACATGAATGAATCCAGAACAATGACTGCTGAGGAGAGGATGAATTGTGTACTATAGTTGCAGAAACGATAGATGTGACAACAAACAGCTGACATTAGAGTTTAAACCTTTGAAATAACCAAAGCATCCTTCTACATTACGCCTTCCCAGAGCTCATGTTAATAAGGAAACAGACAGTCGTGATGCGGCACCAAACACAACGCTAAACCAGCTTTACTTACTGTAGTCCAGATCATCCATCTTGGGGGCTTTGCTTTTAGGCATATATGTGTCGGAATCGAATGTCATTCAATAACCGAGAGATAAGGATATATAAAAATATACCCCACAAACGAAAAGGAAATAAATAAATAACTAGGCGGAGGACCGAAAGGACTCAGACAAAGGAGGAGTCGAGAGCGGAAGTTGCGCCTCAGCCAGTAAAATTCACGCCCCGGAACGGCGGCCATCTTGGTAAGGGCGACTTCTGTTTAATTCGGGGCGATTTTTAAATATTATGTATTAATGTCATTTATTATATACTAGTACTTGCTTAGTACGCAGTAGTAGGGGAGCATTTATAGTTTTGCAATACTTTTCCCTTTAACATTTGTAACTCAGTGACGATGCTGTTACAACCAACTGATGTTTTAGGGTGATAACATCGACATTTATTTAAATTTGAACATTAATTTATTTGTAAATCAAAAATACCAACCCCCATCAACCCCTTCCCCACGTCCACCACATTTCAAGGTCAAAATAGTAAACATTCTCTGGTGTCCCCTATTTACTAGGCCTGCTTATTTAGTTTGTAGTACTATAATTATTCCATATGTATAGGCCTATAATAAGAAAAAAAATATTAAACCAAATGTTCTCATTATATATAACAACTTATGTGTGCTGAAACAGTAGTATATGAAAGAATACAAACTGTCCTAAAATAATTTGATAAGGTATAATTTGGTAGCTACCTATAATTATAACATTCTGTGGGTGGATTATTTAGCCAGCTGATTTGTGTTTGTTTGTGTTTTTGTCCAAAATTACGTAATGCACATGAACCAGAGGAAGAAGAACAAGATTCAGGCTTTCTTCCTCATTTTAACACTAACGCCATTGGCTCGCTCACTTGGGTTTTTAGCCTTTCTAAAGCTAATTTCTGAAAATATGTAGAATAAAAAGAGCTATATCAAGAGTCTGATGACTTATGGAAATGGAAATTCTGTCACATTTGCTGATATGCTATAGAAATATTTATACAGCACTTTAAATAATTTCATGCTTGCCCATCAAAATTTCCCATTCTAACCTATAAGTCTGCTAGATTTATATTAGTCAACTAGATGTTCAGAGAAATCACCACAACGCAACTTTATTCAAATATTTATTTTTTTACAAAACTTAATAAAGTCTTGAAAAAAAAAAGAACAGGAATAGGCATAGGATTAGCAAGGCCTTATATAAAATCATAAATATTTTCCAATTCTTTTAAAAACCATGACCTCAGGCTTTAGTAACAGTTCAATATGATAACAAAAACACTACATATCAAGTATAATAACATTGAAATATAACAAAAATGTCATAACTGACAAGTTACACTGTAACTATAAGGCAGTGCCAGATATTACAGACGATTATGAAGCTTGTTTTGTCATGATGTAACAGTACTCTGATCTATATGACGATATGATAACCAAATGGAAAAACAGCTGTTGGAACAATACAGTAGCTGAGATTTGGGTTCTATGTAAATGTGAAAAAAAAAAAGATATAATGGAAAAAATGTCTGTGTATTATTTAGCCTTGTTCACTAACATATTAGTGTTTTACTCTGAATAATGATTGCTTTTATTTAGGGCACTTGGTATTACAGGGATCTCCTGACTGGAAAAGACTATAAACACTAACCAAAGGGAACATAGACAGGGCACCTAGCATAGAGCCCAGCTGCACCACAGCTCCACACCACACGAGAGCGCTGTGGCCTTCATCTCGCAGGATCACTCCAATAATCACCTTCACATAGGACAAAGTCAGGACAAATATGACCCAGGTTATGACCTAAAGATAAAGAGAGAAAACGGAGATTATGTGAGTTTTGCTGCCCTCGCATTACATGCTTGCTTAAGTATGTAGTAGCATGCACACTATGTAGTATGTACTGAATATCTCTTTAATGCAGAAAGAGAAGTAGCCTTCACTGTTATAATTAAAGGTTCCAAAAAGGGATTTTTTTGGAATGGTGCCACAGAAGAACTATTTTTAGAAGAACCTTTCAGTAAACATTTTTAAAGAACTAGAATCTAAAGAACCTTTTGTGCAATGTAAACATTCCATGGAACGTTAACGGTTCTTCATGGAACCACTAAAAAAAGCCAAAAAAAAGAACCTTAATTTTTAAGATTGTAAATTCCAGTGCCAGTAAATTTACTTTGCAGTCACATTTACTGGTCTAACTTATGCTTGTAAAATATGGAACAATAAGACCAATGGAAAGCATGTGTGTGAGTCTTACGATGAGTGCTGCTCCTAGGTCATGATTGATCAGCAGAGGGCAAGGGCTCAGTGCTGCCATGGTCATTATATATGCTCCAAACCCTGTGCCGGTCACTGTCAGAACCCCCATCAGCACCAGAGACCTTTGACAATATTAAAGAAAGCATGTCAGCCAATCAAATCCAATTCAGAAATGGAATAGTTGCATGAATTTAGTGCATCAATGTTCTCACCTGATTGGCACAAACATGGCAATGAAGCAAGCCACTGGATTGGCTACCGAAGACAAAGTGGCTGCAAGATGATAGGCCTGATTTCCATACGGCAAACAGGAGTAAGACTGGACCGAGGGCAGGACTGCATTGGTCAGTGCGTTTACCCAGGCCAGAACCACAAATATGAAGACCAGCTCCATTGTGCTGTAGGTTCCTTTTCCAAATGAACTGTGTTGCTTTAACACCGGGCCTTCTGGGAAATCCAACATGGGCCTTTGTTCTGGTGTTTCATTATTTGGGGACTGGCTCATATCAATCTTCTCCACCCGCTGAGAATCAGTAATATAAGCTTTGCTCTTGTGTTCCCGCGCCACAGCGGGGTGGAAGTTGAGTAACAAGAAAGCGCCCAGGCACACCAACATCATCGCACTGAGGAACAGGAAGAAACCCTGAGCGGAGAAGTTGGCCGGCTGGTAGTGTGCCTGCAGTTCTCCATCGAAGCCCCAGGATGAGTTCCCCATGCTAAAGTTTGCATTAGCACTGGCATTTTTGCAGTGGGCCACCCCTACTCCTTGGATAAGAGCCACCAGCGCTGGGACCAGACCGCTTAGACCTTCTCCAATGAAGTAGGTGGTGAGGTACTGAGGCTGTAGACGCATCATGAAGGGTAGAAAGGTGACAGACGAGGTGCAGTCCACCACAGACAGCAGAAAGCTGAGGGACAGTAGGGCAGCACTGTGTTCGCCTCCTCCAAAAGTAAGTGTGCGTTTCCAGAGGAACGCCATGAGGAAGGTGGCCACCACACCGACCGTCACGATGGTGTAGATAACGGGCCGCTCGTCCAGCACGCCCGGTCTGAAGCGGTGCATGAGCGTGATGAAGAGAGGCCCGATGTTGGCCATCTGGATAATGATTGTGAGGTAGGAGGGCAGGTACCAACCCTCAGGAATGGAGGGGACGATCAGAGGTAGCTCCACCCACATCCCGTTAATGGCCACCCATGATCCGATGCCAAAGAGGCAGGCCAACACGTGTGTGAGCAGCGACATGATGAAGGCACTGAGGTCCACACGTCAAAAAGGCAACTGGTTTCTAAAGGTTATCTGAAACATAGAAGTACAGGGAAACTAATTAGTTTTGCAATAGCCTTTCCATTTCTTTGACTTTTAAAGTGCTGTCAGAAAACTTGATAAACTGAAGCAGTACCAATACTACTTTAACATTGTACTATGCATAACAGAAAAGAGAACATTCGAGAACAGAAGCTGAGAAGCTCAGATTTCATGATGCCACGATGCCAGTCTCAGCCTCAGACGTCACGCCCACAGACCGTTGGCTGAACATCTGATGCATATCACACACAAAATTGGAAACACTTGAGGACTTTCAAAGTCGTCAATCGGATTGGTTGAATTATACAGGATTTCCGGGAGACGCGTGTGTCGCGTTCTTTAACATTCCGCCTGGAAACAAAGATGCCGTGACGCCAAACCCCCTCACGAAAGAAGAGAGCTGTTGTGTTTAGGATCAGGATCAACTAAACTCTGCATTTTCAAACTTATGTGAAATATTTAAAGTTTGCGGTGCAGAATCTTTAAAATGTGTCCAAGAGTTTTACACACCGGTTTGTTATTGTAGGAACATTTCCATGCCCCCAAACATGACGGCGGCACAAATGAAACGTGATTGGTTGCTTTACCCGTCAGTCATAAGGTCTCTTGGGTGGGTCTTGGCCATTCAGAGCAGCCAAGGTTCCCAGACCTTCGGCAGTCAATCTGAAGGTCAATCTACACGAGACTACCACAATACTATGGTGGATTCTAAGTGATTGCTAGGTTGTTTTGAGTGGTTGTTAGTGTGATGTTATGATTTTTTGGGTGGTTGCTTACTGGCCAAGTCTCTGATCTTCTGGTCCCTCCTTCAAAGTAAATCTGTAGGATTGTTTTTCAGCTCTTTTATCGTACAGGGGTGTATTTATTGTATAATTAATATATAATTTGCTGCTTAACCACCATTGCATCGTTGGAGAAATTAACTAGTTATTTGCGAAACCGTTGTAACAACGTCACACTTGTGTTGTTTGCACCATGTTTGTTCAACAATAGGACGGTCTGTTATAACGTGCGTAGGTGGTGGAGAATTATAGTTCATTTACACCAACAACAGAAATCCATTCTTTTCTTTTATTGCGCTAATATGCAGTTTACTTTAATTCCGTGGGCATGTGGTTCATTCGGTCAGCAGCTTTCTCTGTTACATCATTTCTTTGAGATACTGCTGTAACGAACATGGCAACTGACGACCACTTCAATAATTTTGTTCCCCATAGTTTTCCTTTATTTGGTTTGATTTATCACAGGATCCCTCCTTACATCATTCTTCCCTTTCGCTTTTATGCACATGCGCACTCTTTATAAACGGTAATTTACATGCTAAAATTGATTGACTGAAATGTATTTAAATTGAATGAAGGATATGGAATGAAATGTTGTGGCCAAGAGCGTGAACCATTTAGCTCAACATGTCACACTCACAAAGAAACTATGCTTCTAACCACAGGTCGAGGGCTGTAGCTCCGACCACACAAGTTTGCCATGTGGTTTGTTGGAAGTGCAGAATCTTTAAACTATGTCGGTAATGACAGAAGTCAAGACCATAGTTGGCTAACAATGCTTTGGCAAACCAATCCAAAAATGACCAATCCATCGTCCTGCAAGGTTTAGCTCCAACAAACCTGCCTCTAGAAGTTTCTAGTGATCCTGAAGACCTTGATAAGCTGGTTCAGATGTGTTTAATCAGGGCTGGAGCTAAACTGCTGGAAAGTGGCCCTCTGGGAGCAAGATTAGGCATCCCTATAGATAATGGCATTTGCCTTTGCACGCATAACTAATTACATTACAAAAAAACATGTATTTTCAATAGTATTTACTTCCCTTTACCGAGTGTCATTTTTACTGCTGTTGAATTTTTGCAGTTCTCTATTATAGTCCTGTTTTGGTAATGTGTGGTAATGTGAAATCACACTCTGAATCCGAGATGTCACATGACCTTTCCCATTCAAACTTACAGTACTAAAGCCGAACAGATTACACATTATAAACTCAGGCTTAATACTACACCAACAGTTCCAGTAACTACCTCTGTATTCACTCCCTGATCACCTTCCTTGTTCTATGACATAACTGTTTCCTTATGTTATCAATTCACAATAACCAGTTTGTGCTCATACCAGTGGCTATGGACTCTTCAGTGCCCTTGAATCTCCTTTTGGCTTTTTGGTTTATAAAACACCACTTTTAGTTCACTAAACTGGATAATCTCAAACACACACACACACACACACACACACACACACACACACACACACACACACACACACACACACACACACACACACACACACACACGCGTCCCACCTGATTCTCCTGAGGTCTCAGTACATTCTGACATTCCGAGTTTGAGTTGTGTTTTTCTCTCTCTTTATGTTCCTGAAGGCTCTGACATTCACCTGATGGTAATAGGAGCACGCAGGCGCGAGCTGTGTGAAGCAGGGGTCCTTTATCCCAGTGGGCTAACATTCAAAACCATGTGCTCGGCTGCCCGGCGAAGGGGGAACAGGGAAGGCAAGTGTAAGCACGACGCAATAACTCCTCCCTCTCTCTCTCTCTCTCTCTCTCATCCCTCTCTCTATCTCTCTCTCTCGCTCTCCCTCCCTCCCTCTCTCTCATAACAACCTTGACGTTGAGCTGAAGCAGGAAGTGTAGCTTATTACATGACATAGGCTGAAGCAGCTGACATTCAAATGATCCTGTAACCCTCACTGTAAACTCTGGCAACGGTTGTTACAAATATCATTTATTTATTTATGTTTATTTACTAAATATGGGTTAAACACCATACAAATGCAGCTGACAGTCTAATATTTATCATAACAGTTTTGGGAGGAACACATTTAATGGGGGAGTTGGGACATTTTTTTAACATTGTGATGACTGGGAAAACAGTCCAATTATCCTGAATTAACCCTATAATTGGAGTCTCTCAGTATGACAAAGTCACACAACCTTTGTGAAAAAGAAGTGTGCTTAACTGTGTTGATTGTGCACTTTTAGTGTACTCCAAATCTTCAAAATATATTTAAAAAGCTGTGTTTGCAGATAAAATAATATTAATGAAATAAAAGGCTACTTAAGTGAACTGAAAGAGAGAGAAAGACACTTTCATGACTGTTTCTTAACACATCCGAGTAGACTTTTAAAAAGTGCACTTTGTAATAATATTAAATTAAAAGTTTATTTTGTTTTAGTCTTTTGTCGTGTTTTAAAGAAATACACTTATTTTGATGTTGACTAACATACTAATGCACATGCAAAGTACTGTAAAGTACTGTCATTTGATATAATTAAAATTAATATATTTTAAAAGTACTAAATTACAACTTTACAAATGTGTAATTACAAATATACTTAAATGCATGACATACAATAGAATAGAATAGAAATGGCTTCAAAGTCAATTCATTTAGTAGCACATTTTTACCATATTTATAAGAAAATATACATATGTACTTAAGTCCTACTTAAGTGGGTCAGAAAGTACTCTAAATTTCAGCTAATTGCATTTGATATAAATTTAAACTATAAAACATTTTTAATTAATTGCAATTAATTAATGGCTGAACATCTGTGGGAGGTAAATGAATGAAAATGAAATGCATTACATTTTCACAGAATCTGTTTCAAAATCTTCTCAACAAACCTGCATAATTAGTTTGTATACTGTACATCTCTCATCCGATATCTTTTGTTGCTTTCATTACAAAAATAAACAACTAACTGCTCACATAAGTGCTCTTTAAATTACTTTTAAAGAAATGTTTAATTATTTATTGTAGGTACAATATGTTGATGGCAGTGGCTCTGTCATTCACCACCTGTTACTCAAGTCATGTGTTACGTGAGGCTTTTTAAAAATCTTTCTTTCAAATGGATTTCATGCCCTTTAAACACAGCACTCTTATTGTATTAAGCTGACTGTCACTCTATTATTACAAAAGACAAAAAACACTAGATTATAAAATGTGCAAGCTTAATGAGATCCTGAAAGCCTTTACTGTCACACAGTGGGAACCTACACACATGAGAAGCACTCGGAGAAACAACTGGCATTTGAAAAAGAAAATTACAAGTGAAAAGAAAAGGTTTGTTTGTCCATTCTGACTAAGTAGAGCCATTGTTACACTGGAGCTGCTCTGATCACTGATTTGGACAAAATCTCATAGAGGATAACATTTTATTCGTGTATTGCACCATTGCAAAAATGACTAAAACCTTTTTCTGCACTATTCCTAGTCACAGTAACTGTCCCTTTTGCACTTTATTCTGCTCTGGTACAATTTTTTTAAATATTATTTTCTCCCCTGGATTAATAGTTTCTATTTTGATTTGTTTTCCATTTTCACTTATTTTCTTCCTTCTCCTTATTCTCGTGTTATTCTCAGTTGTTGGATAAAAGAGTGTGCCAAATGAATAAATGTGAACGTTCTCTGTAGACCACATACAAAAGGTCATATAAATAACTTTTTTTCAGTAACACCCACATTTTCAGACACTTTATGTTGTATAAAGTAATCAACGGTGATAAATATGCCTCTGAACAGAGTAATTTTGCATGATGCTGCATCCACACCAATAGAAGTCAGTTTAAAGTCCAATTTTGTTTTACTGTTTTTTTTTTTTTTTTTTGGTCAGCAAAGTATAAATGAAAAATTATTTAATGCACCAAGGTCTGTGGTTGTCATTTGTAATGATCTACTGTTGATAGATGCTGTAAATATTTACATTTATGCATCTGGCAAATGATATTATTCAAAAGTAAAAAAAATTATAACCATTTCTTACTATGTGCAAGTAAGTTGTTGTTGTTTTTTTAGCATGTGTGTTTGGCTCAGCGTTATTTTTTAGGATTACTGATAAACTAATGTAGTTTGATTTGTATTTGTTATTCATTTTAGTTTTAATTACAGTTTATTCATTTTTTATCTGTATAGGTTTACATTGAGTTTGAGTTTTATTTAATTTGAGTTATTTTGGTACTTCAACATACTAAATGGAAATGAAATAATATATATATTTTAAATTTTGGCTGTATGCATTTATCATTTTACTTTCTTTATTTTCTTAAATGTGTGTATAGTATTTATAGCGTTTTAACTTTTAATTTTAGTTACTTTTTCTTATTTGTAATTCTCTTTGAATAAAAGCATCTGC
The DNA here is from genome assembly GCA_036784905.1 of Acrossocheilus fasciatus. Classification (NCBI taxonomy): domain Eukaryota; kingdom Metazoa; phylum Chordata; class Actinopteri; order Cypriniformes; family Cyprinidae; genus Acrossocheilus; species Acrossocheilus fasciatus. Next base: position 2,068,653 of record CM071953.1, read on the forward strand.
TAAATGACTAAAAGTAAAAGTAAGTAAAGTAAAAGAGTACACATGAATTTAATATGTAAATCGCAAAATCTGAGTGTTTATGAAAGACGGCAGCAATCGTGTCATGTATAGTTGCATGCGCCAGCCGAGCAGCATATTTAACACATTAGTGATCCAAAAGCAGTGCTTTCATATCTGGATACTGTTGGTTCACACATTCTGATGCAATATTCAATAAAAATATGCTTTCATATAGTGCATTTTCACACATGATTGCTGGCCTGAACATCTAAGGTATTCATTTTAAGCATTTTTGTAAATGATGTTCTCTAGATGTGTCTGAATAATTATAAGTAACTGAATAAACATAATGACGTAACTTAGCACATTGCTTCTCTGTACAAAGTATCCGTAATGTGCCAGAAATTTTCTCTTAATTTTTTAGCAACACTAAGGTAAAACTTGTCGGACTTGCATAAGGAAGCGTCGTTGTTTTCATCATGCTTGTTTACTCACCTGGTATGCTAACCGCTCTGTTCTTCAGGCTGTAAGATGTTGGATGTCAGACAGACTTTGAGAGAGAGGAGGATCACACAGCTCACACAGGAGGAAGCGTCGATCTTCTTCATGAGGAGAGGCGTGTGATTTCAAGAGGCAATGGCCAAAGAAAAGTTTAGATTAAAGGTTGTGAAACTCATCTTTTACTCCCCTCATGTCGTCCCAAACACACAACTCTTAAAGCAAATCTTTTAATACAGCAGATCATAGTTACCATGTCTATCAAGCTCCAAAGAGGGAAAAAAAAGACGTACATGCTTTTAGAAAGAGCACTTGTTACGGAAATAATATACTTTAAAAGAATATACCTAATGTGAACTGAATGTATGCTTTTAGACACTTAATTGCATGTTATTTACAATTAAATGAAAATGAATTATAGCTTAAATTTATATTAAAATAGCTGAACTTAAGAGTGATTCTTGACCCACTTAAGTAGGACTTAAGTACAAATTTGTAGATAATTTCATAATTATAAACTAAAATATACTTATTTCTATTCAAACTTGCCTGTATTTAAATATATTTATAATGACACACTTGTAAAGATGAAGTTGTAATTTAGTGCATTTAATATATATATATTAACATTAAATATAATATTGACTACAGTTAAAATTATAATCAAGTACTTTACATGTGCTTTGGTATGTTAGTCACCACATCAAAATAAGTGTATTCTTTAAAACATGACAAAAGATTAATAAAACAAAAATGTACTTTATAGTAAAACTTTTCATTTGACATTGTTACAGTTTTTGAAAAGGTGTACTTCAGTGTGTTTAGAAACAGTGTCTGTTCTTCACGCAGAGCTATCAGATGACACAGGAAGACATGGATCTAGTTATATGATATTTTAATGGTGTTTTTGGAGCCTGGTGGAAGTGGTCATTGTATGGAAAGACTGTTAGATTAAAGATTTATGAAAACATTTTTAGATGTTTCTCTTTTTTTCAAGTTTTTGTGCACTGCATGTTGTCAAGTAAATTAAAATAAAGTTCTGGCTGTGAACTCTTTCTTAACTTCTCTGCCAGGAGTCCGGCTCCATGGACACTTGTTAAGATGGGCTGCTCCAAGGCCTCGCAGTGGGAGCTGTCAGCATTTATAATATCCTTGAACGGCATGGAGTGTAAATCAGTCGTAGCCCACAGTGTTTGGAGTTTGTAAGCACACAAGGAATGTTGAGGCTAGAGAAGATAATTTCAGTAGAAACAACTCCCCAAAAAACCTAAAACAGTCCGGTGTGAGACACAGCAGAATTAGCACATATTATGAGAAACTTTGTAGTGCAAGTTTTACAGTGCCATACTATAAAAATATCCTGTCATATCAGAAAAAACAACTGGTAGCTGCGTTAACATATTTACACAAACTGTACATTTTACAGTTTAAAATGGTAAATTACAAAAAAGGTTACATTTTCTGCTGAATTATCAAGGCTGCAATGTTTTTAAAATCTGTTTTTACCTTTATGAAAAAATGTTTAATCAAAACTCATCATGAGTATAGCTTTTCCAAAAGCTGAGGTAAAACTATAAGGTGCAGACAACCAAAATACCATCAAAAAACTACAATAATGCATGCAATGAACATTCATTTAACAACATAAGACGTAACACAAAAACATAATGCACATATCTGATAAAAAAATAATTAAAACCATTAAATGTGAGCTGTCACACAGGGAATTCTGGGAATGTCAGTTTACAGTTTTTCCACAGTAAATTAAAAGTTGACTTGTTCTTTTTCACTTCAAAAAACTGTAAATATAACACATTTAATGTAATTTTACAGTAAAATTCCAATTCTTACAGTTTTTTACCGTGTATATATATATATATATATATATATATATATATATTATGAAAGCAGGGTTTTACTGTAGCATTTTTGAGTCTTTTACAGTTAAAATTGCAAACCTTTTTTTCAGTGCATTAAATGCATTAAAATGTTTTTCTTAAAATCGTAAAGAACTGGACAGGAACATTAGGCATCTGTCAAACAGACAGCAGCTCTCAATGAATTCAGTGCAGAAAAGGGAAACTTATCTTTACTGAATCATGACTAAAGGTCATTGCACACTGAATCCGAAATTTTCTTCCAAAATTTTTGCACGTTAAAAAATAAATACGACCTCATGTTGTGTCAGTCACGTTTACTCACTGCCTCCGATACTTTCGTCCGTCATAAAAATAAAAAAATCAGATGAGGTACGATTTTCTGTGTTTTTGCATCCGTAGCATGCATTTTGATAGGAAAGGATGAGGACTACAAAAGAAAAAAACGGGAAAATGCACGCAAAAATTTTGGACTCAGTGTGCAATGGCCTTTAATGTAGAATGTTTCCTTTAACCTTCCAATTTCACTTAGTTTTCTTTGTTGTATTTAAAGAGAACAAAAATCAGCGTATTCTTGTACTTAATCAAATTCCTGTTTGCTCCTCTTTCTGCCAAATGATTTGTCATAGTATTTGGTGTCCCTCATCGTAAGAAAATACATTTTTGCAAAGACATTATCTGTTACGTTTAAGCACATTTCCTTTAATGCCAAAACACAACATGAAATGCGTAATTCTAAATTATGGCAAAAACAGCTGTGAAAAATCGATATGGAAAATTCTTACCTCAGTACATCAGCCTGGGACTTTTCTTAGCACTGGATTTTGCAAAAATGCACAAAGCAGTTTATAGACCAATTTAAACACAACTCTCTATGAAACATTTTATTTGAACAGATTTATAATTACAAGAAATGTTATGATTAGTGTCATTCCACAACTAGGTGTTAAAGTAAAACACCTAAAAGTACTTTAGCGCTGATCACAAATTCTATGTAAACTTATTTTACAAGATCAGAAACATACAGTAAATAAGCAATAATGCTACTGAACATACCATTATTTACAGCATCAGAGATTTACAGTACAATAATAGCAGGTGCATAGCAGAAGAGGATCTCTTTCCAGAAATGGATTATATAAACCAGCATTTATAAGGTGATGAATAATCACAGAAGTGAAATGGATTTTGAGTGCCAAATGGATTTTGCATAGATAATCAGTTACTATCAGACATTATTATTTATTGCCGGGCAATAAGACAATCATCACAGTCCATTCAACCACATTCAGTAGCAGTGCTCAATGACTAAACGCTGACCACCTCAGTATGCAAATATATGTGCCATATTTTTGGCCAAATATTTTATTATTAATGCCTTCATTTGTTGATTCTCAGATGGAACAGAGTAAAGCAAAGCAAAAAGCTAAAGCAAAGTATACCTGCTAAGAAAAAAAAAACTCAAATGCTGCAATCCTGAACCCTCAAAACCCATTTCAGATCTCCAAACTTAAGAGAACCGAACCGCATATGCACAAAATTAAAAGACACACATATTTGATATGTAATTCGAATCAAATGCTACATCCATAACACTTGGTACAATGGTATAAGAATTCAACCCACGACATTCACAAATAGGTTTAAGGCAAAAAATGAATACAGCAGGCTTTGCCCTGAGCAGGACACTGTAAAAAAGCAGATCATATCAATGTTGATTTGTTTGGCTCAAATAAAAGTCAAAAATCCCAGCTGGTGCTGATAAAGGAGCATTTGTGATGAGTATTAATTCAGCTAATCTCATTGAGACCTACACTTTCATATCCTCAAAGGAAGTTATAACAACCGGTGGCATGACTGTTCAAAATCAAATAAGACAGTTTTTATGGGAAAAAAACAAACAAATATTCTATAGATATGTCTATATACTAGAAATGACACTAATATACATTTTACAGACACTGAGGTGTATAATTAGGGAGACAAACAGTAAACGCAATGCTAAAATGCTAAAGAACATCCCTAAACAGACTTAAAGTATTTAAAGACCTCATGAAATGACAGTTTACTTTTCTATGTTGAATTGTTCGTCCAAGTCATGTTGGAATGATTGTATTTACACCACCATGAAGTTATAATTACCAGGATTTTCTTAAGCTCCAACTTCTAAAGTTGGTAATGTGTTTATCAAAGAATCATGGCAGACAGTTGTTGTTTTTTTAAGAATATTGGCAGTACAGTTAAACGTGACTCCGCTTACATTTCTGCAAAACCGCAATTGACTGCAGTTTCCAGATGAAATGAACACTAGAGGTGACAGTAAACGTCAACAACTTTTGTTCCTTTTCACACAAATTATGTTTACGGGGCAGATTAGTGAAGAATAAATGCTTATTTTTGCATGTTGTCTTGCACAATACTCTGTTATGAATACAGAATACTTTTACCGTAGTGCATTATTTGTAATACATGCAGTAATACATCACATAATCAGCTCCAAATGTGTGGCATTTCTAATGCAGTAAACTTGCTCAGTAGCGCACCTGGTAAAGTACTGCACTTGCAATTTGCAAGCTAAAATGGAATGCTTGCTTCAGCAAATGTGTTTTTATCTCACATTTGCTTTTGTAAACAATATAGGTTAGATTTCATTGATGAAAAGCCACTACATATACAACAACCAATGTAATGAAACATTGTCACATTTAACTGTTTTGTAGAGATTTGAACATGCCATTTAGCATCAGACACTAGACCTTTCGATCTGAAACGGCCATGAAATGTGCTATAACCAACACAATATCATTTTGCAACCATTTTGTATCCACAGGCACATTTCTTTTTTTTTTTTTCATGACACTGTGCTGTTTAATAAATCTGCATTTGCAATGGGGAAAAATTATATAGCTTATAGCGGCCCTTGTAGACATGTCATGTGAAAAGTGCACAAAAATGTACCCGGAACAATGCATTTCTGGTTTTGCTATTTGCCATTTACACATTTTGGGAAATGTAGGCACAGTCATGTATTTCTTGGGCTCATTTACCACCGTTAACTAGTATTTACTATTTGCTAATGGTGGCAGGTGGTATATTTCATGTGGTCTTTAAATTCATACTCTAGACCTTGAAATATTCTAGCACTTCAGACCTGAGGATATAATAGCCACACTTACACAAAACAATAACATGGACCCCAAAAGTTCAGCTTATCATAAAGCCTAAACCATAAAACAGCAGTATTTTGGTTTGTATTTTGCATCACTAACTGTGGGGAGAAACTGATACAAAGGCAGTGGCTTTACTCTTGAGGATGCAGGGTCAGATTGAACATTTGTCCCTACTTCAGGCAAAAAAAGAAAATAAAGAGATCTGTGCATATATGCTGTGTAAAGCACTACATAAGCTATTGCTCTTTGATACTACAGGCGTCATGCTGCTCAAACCCATGCGAAACATTCCAGCGGTCTCTCGTTACACACAAAGCAGGGAGTCCGTTTTGTAAAAACAAAGTCTGTGAAGGTAAAAATTCAATGTTATGTTATGAAACGGATGGTGTAACACACCTCAGAGCACTAGTGACCAGCCATGAGAGTGAACTGTCTGAGCGTGGCCACTGATCTGAGGCCTGCTGGGGTGGTTTTCTGTCCATCCTGCGGATCAGGAACGCCTGCCTGGTTGAGCTCATGGTATGGGACAAGATGTGGTCATGTTGGCGGTCTTTCTGCCTCTTCTAAAGAAAACAAATCACAAAATCACTCAATGTGGTAATAATCTACTCGGCCCAAAGTCACGAAATGTAACTTAATAATTACATTGAGACAGTGAAAATAGGAGTCAAACAAAATCTTCTTCTTTTTCAGTACAGTAATATTTAAAAGTACAGAGCCAGGCACATGACATGCACGACAAAAAAATTAAGAAAATCACTATTTACTAATCCGTTTTACTAATTTGTTCCCTCGTTTTAAGTAATCTGCGTGCACAAAATAATCCATTCTACTGTCCGCATTCTCATAAATCGACGTAGATGCCTCTCACTTGATTCCATGCAATGGTGCAAGGCTTTTGTGAACGTGTATAACTCATTCCCAACTCAAAATAAAACCCAATTAAAGTGTCTCTGTCAATAACATAACAGCAGCAACAGGTTTATGAGAATGCAGACAGAAAGTGTAACAAATTATTATTTAGTGTGCATGATTTACTTAAATCGAGGGAATGAATTAGTAAATTGTGCAAACGACTGACATTTTTTCCCCACTGCATGTCATGTATAAAAGTATAAGATCAGTATAGATCAGTTTGGGAAAGAAAAAAAATAACATTTAAAGATGACATTTATAATCTTACAAAATATTTCTATTTAAAATAAATGCAGCTATTTTGAACTTTCTATTCATCAAAGAATCATGAAAAAATTAAATGAATCACGGCTTCCACAAAAATATGAAGCAGCACAACTGTTTTTAACATTGATAATGATAATAAATGTTTCTCGAGCAGCAAATCAGCATATTAGAATGATGTCATGTGACACTGAAGACTGGAGTAATGATGCTGAAAATTCAGCTTTGATCACAACAATCAATTACATTTTACAGTATATTCATATAGAAAACAGCAATATTTCACAATATTACTGTATTTTTAATTCAGTACAGTGCAGCACCGTACAATACAATACAATAATTCAATTTGTTTTAACCATAATCTAAAACAAGCCATAACTTTTACAAGACAAAATCAGGTAAATGCAGACTGCAGCTGAGTTTAACCTGTAGGTGAAGGAGAGTCAATGTCGGCAGAGAAATGATCGCTCCCTAATGCTGCAATAGAGCTCCTGGGTCGAATGCACCTCTCACCAGAGAAACTTCTGCGTAGTAATGCCTATATCAGCACAAAAACAAAAATCAATCTGACCAGTGACACCCAGGCACAAGGAACATTTGGAGCATCTCAGTATTGTATGTATGAATGCGGTTTGTTAGCTAGCGGTTGGCTGGTGTACCTTGCGTGTCAGCGGGCTGCTGGGAGCCGAAGCGCTGCTGTATAAACTCAGGCTGGAGTTGGATCTGCTGACGGTCAGGCCTTTAGCGCTGCCTCTGCGGCCCGACGCCTCGAACACGTCCGGAGAGAGATACTTCTCCTTTATCTTCAGGTTTGTGCGTCCTTTCACTGTGTGTGCAGAAGGAACGATGCATAAAAGTCTTTACTAAACTAAAGTGTGACACATTAGATAATATTGCACAGAAAATAGCGAGATCTTCCAAGCTGTCAGCATATAGTTTGTCCTCAGATTTCATCTACAATAAGCAGGTTTTGAATAAGTGTGAGATATTCACCTCTACAGGGGTCATTCTTTACTAGAAACTCATCTAATGCTGTCCATCCACCACCAACTCGAACCATCAGAGTGCTTCTGAGAATACGAACCATCCGCAACTGCTGAGAGTCTCCAAACTGGTCAAAATCACAGAAATATCATCAGGCATGTAGTCATGAGTATATAGCTGTGCCGCCTCATTTACACCTGGTATTAACATCTGCTTTGAGCATTCGGATGGCACTAAGGCTGTGTGTGTATACACTCGTTGGTTCTGGTTTTAGTCCATTTAGTCCTGGGCTGCGTTTCTCAAAAGCATTGTGAGATAAGTTGATCTTAAGGACCATTGGTGGCAGTAGATCTTACAGTGTACTTAGGCTTGTAACGCTTTTGGGAAACGTAGCCCTGGTTTGTTTAACATTCAGCATTTTAACATTTAGCATTCAGATCAGGTGTTAATATCAGGTATAAACAGGATTATTTGTACTGAGAATAGAATTCCTCTTACCCTGTAGCGATTTGCGCTTATTTGCTCTACTTGATATCTCTTTGGACAGTTGCATTGAGAGACCTGACGACTCACCTGCAGAATTGAGGTTTTTGTTAGTCGTCTTACAGAAATACTCAATGCAGGTAAGAATGTAAAAACAGAGCAACACATACCTCCTCATTGATTTGGTCTGCATCTATCGTCTTTCTGTAAGGGTCTCGGCTTGGATGGAGGGCACTCACAAATTCATAGTAGTCAATGAATCCATCACCGTTTACATCAAATATGTTAGCAACCGCAGTCATTTCCAGGGAGTTGGTGGGAAATTCTGTACAGATGCAAAGTCAAATATTGCAAACAGTTACATATACAGTATACCCATACGACAAAGCGATATGAAATTTTCACATACGTATATTCTCTGGGTGGACGAAGATATGCTTATAACATATATAAAAGCATGTACATATATTAATGATATCTATATGATAATATTTATATAGTATTATATGATGTAACGATCTATGACAGCAATATATGTACGCATATATATATATATATATATATATGTGTGTGTGTGTGTGTGTGTGTGTGTGTGTGTGTGTGTGTGTGTGTGTGTGTGTGTGTGTGTGTGTGTGTGTGTCTGTCTTTTTATATTTACTCATAATATCGACATGTATTGACTGGTTTTAGGATGGACATAAAAAAATAGTAAAATGTATTACATGTATATATTGCATATATTTCATATAAACACATGAAATTGTTCCAATTTGTAATATTTTTCATATATGTTTTTAATTCATATGACAGTTTCATATATTGAAATTTATTTTTATAGCTATTTTTTGCTTATGGGTGTTCACCCAAACAACTTTATGCAAAAAAAATCAGCAACCAAGAGTTTTAATGCTCACTAGAGGCCAGAACGCTGTCGATGAACTCCTTGTGAGTGATTCGTCCATCCTGATCTCGATCGATGCTGCGAAAAACATCCAGTATCCGGGATTTGAGGTGACTTATCCACTGCATGTATCTTTTCCGCCAGAAGTTGAAGTCAAAATTAGCAAACTCCTCCAGCTGCACGTGCCAAAGAGACAGTTCTTAGACCGGCGTATGGATTCAAACACAGGTTGTTTTATCAAAGCTACAGCGCAGTCATGATCACCTCTTTCAGCCTCTGCAGATGTTCCTCTAGTCTGCTCTGTCTGCCGTGGGCCAGGAGCCAGAGTTTCCTCCACTGACTCACCAGCTGACTCATCATGGGTGTCTGAGGGTCCAGCTTCTCCAGTGGAAGAGGCACTGACGGCGGGGGCTTCGCCGTGCCTCTCCTCTCTGTGCATCAATACAATCCACAGAGATTACAGCCGAATACATGCACACAATAATCACAGCAACGAATCACACCGATTCTGTACTCACTTGCTGGTGCTTTGCGACTCGGGGAAACCTGCTGCTTGGGAACCAGCTTGTGTTTACAGGATTTTGTGGCGTTTTCAATTTCTGGTATTTTCCCTTTCATCTCATTCATGAAATCCTTAAAAAGGAAACAGCAACATTTCTTGACTTTTTTAGAGGCGGATCTGCTCTGATTTTTAAATTGTGGGTTTGTGCGTGTCTATGTTACTATATTTTCCAGTTTCATTTTAATATGTCTATATAGTTTTTATTCATATTCATTTCAGTTTTAGTTATTTTATCAAGTTAAGCTAAATGAGAAATGAGTTTTAGGCAAATAGCTGAAATTAAATAAGTTACTTTTTATTTTATTTTAGTTAACATTTATTTGATTTCATGTAACAAAACTGCAAAACAGTTTTTTTTTATGGTTTTAGTTAACTAATAACTGTGATGTACATATGCATGTAATGGATTTTTTTTTTTTTAATTATTATTACATTTTGAAATATTGTGGATCAATATTAGTTCATTGATTTTTGTTTGAGACAAAGAACAAAACAGGAAACAGTGTTTTTAAACATAAAGACTTGACTGGACTGAAAACTGATGCTGATTTTTGCCTGAAGGTTTCTGAAGTAGATACACAGGTGTCAAACCTTATGAAAACTGTATTTTTAAAATGAACCTCGTCCTTATGTCAGGATAAAGTAATGATCGTTGTAAATACTTACATTTTATTTATATTTTTGCTTTTCTTAAAGGAACAGTTCACTCCAAAATGAAAATTCTGTCCTCATGTACTCAGCTTTATGTCGTTCCAAAATTGCATGGCTTTTTTTCTCAGCAGAAGAAAGTAAGTCATACAGGTTTGAAATGACATAAGTGAGTAAATGAGGACAGAATTGTCATCTATTTTTTTAAGTTTAATGTGAACAGACTGGCTGTTATTACCGTGTGCTGAGTGATGAGATCTGCTGTGAGCTCGAGGTCTTCAGGCAGCGGCTCCTGCTCCTTCAGGTTGAGACGCTCTTCAGCGGAGGAGATCCAGTCCAGTAATCGCTGTATCTCCTCTCGCTCAGCCTCGAGAGCAGACAGTGTGGTCTGGATCCTCTCGGCCTGCTGCTTCGCCCACGTCTGGACCTGAGCCATGAAATTACACATATAACACGCACACACACGCACACACACACACACACACATATATATATATATATATATATATATATATATATATATATTATCAAAGGTCTTTTAGTATAATTGTAGAAACGTCCGCCTTCAGCTCGTGCTTCATGTGTCTTTTTGCTGTCAAATCTTTACTAATTTTTATAAAGTAAGTGTAAGAATAACTTTCATATTGTAGTAATATTTGAAAATGAACACTTACTGGACTAAAGCAGCTCAGCTTTACTTGATTATCTGGACATCTTTTTTTTTTTTTTAAATCAGTGAGTCTCAAATATGATCATCAGGCTTTTGAGAAATGTTTATTTGTTCATTTCTCAATTATCATCGTGTTGCATTGCATTATACGTGTTGATAATCAAACTAAGCATTTCAATATCATCTTTCTAAGACTAATTATTGGAGATATAGAGTGACGACTGATATTTATCTGATGTACTGTTATAAACATCTTATTGATTTACATGACAAGATATTTATTTTTGTTTCAATTTTACAGAACTATATTTCATCACTTCAATTATCATGCCTTTATAGAAAAATGAATGAGACTTCCAGAACCCAATAGTTTAGCTCAATTAACTAATTAATATCTAGTAATCATCGTCTAACTCGACTCACCTCTTCATAGCGAGTCTTTGTGATGCTGATCCATGATTTGATGGTGATGACCGAGTCTGGATGGCAGGAGGACAGTATCTCCTCACCCAGTTTGTGAATGTTCTCCAGCGCCGTCTGCTGAGCGTTCAAGGAACTCATCGACTCCTGCACATCACAAAGACAATGTCATGAAACTCACATGATACCGATCTCTGGAGTAATAAATGAGTCCAGGTCCACAGTACCTGATGACAGGTACGAAATGCCAGAAGAGCCTCCTCTTCCTCAGGCAGCACTCCGTACTTCAGGACCCTCTCAACATCAGAAAGATGATCCAGGAAAGAGTGAACCATTCCATCGAACTCTTCTGCCTGAGAACATTCATCACCATTATAAATACATACAGTGTTATTTTTGCATTATTATACTTTATATTTGAATTCATTTTTATTTTGTTTTCATTTTAATTTTAGTTCAATCTAGTCATTTTTGTGTCTGTTTTAGTCGTTTTTATTATGTTTTGCTTTTTAAAAAATCTCTAAATTTTGATTTCAATTTTAGTTTTTGTAATTAGTCATTTAGAAACAAACAAACAAAAAAAGACATTTTGCCTTTGCAACTAACTGAATATTCAATTTTATTTATGTTAACAGTAACAACACTACAGTACCTTGAATGTTATGTAAGTGCTTGGGATTAAAGTGCCAGCTAAATGCATAAATGTAACTGTAAGTGTGTGAATGAAGGTCCCGTGATTATCAGCGGCGTGTGCTGGTACCTGTTGCAGCGCGGCCTCTAGTCGAGTCTGTCTGGACACAGAGAGTTTGCACACGGCCTCCCAGCGGCCCTCCAGCTCCTCCATCTGCTCCTGCAGCCAGCGGGCATCGGCCGTGCTGCTCCGCGTCAGATCCCTGACCGAGCGCTTCAGCGTGCGGATACAGCTGGCACGCTTCCCGAACTCCCGCTGGAACACCTGCGCATCAGAGGAGGTGCAGAGCTCACCTACAGCACACTATACACTACCTTCAACACACTGACTTCATATGTGACCCGTGCTGGCAAAATGAGCGTGAATGCACACGGGCTAATTTTGTACATGCAAAAAAAGTGAAAAATGTTGATTTTGGTCAAATGTGGCCCTCGTCTAGCGATCCCAATGCTCCAAATAGTATTTAAACATCTAAAATGATCTTTATTTGTACATGTTTTCTGAGAGGAGTACCCTTTTCTCTGCTCGCTTCTTGCGCTGCTGCTGATTATGTCTCATAAATGTTAATCTAACAATAAAAGACATTGCTGCTCTTGATTGAACTGCTTTTGTGGTTTTAATAATCAATGTATTTGTAATGAACACACTGAAGTGATTTTTACATTTGGTTATTTGTTTTTCGTACGTGAATGCTTTTGTTTAGATGTAAATTGAAAAAGTAATGCACTGGGCCTATTTGTTTCTTTCTTATATTTGTTCTACTGTTAAATAACTCAGATTTTAGAATTTGCTCGTTGTGACCAGCACAGGTCACATGATATATATACATCTTAGTCCTGCTGTACCTTGTGCTTGTCAATGAGATTGTTGACCAGGTCTTTTTCACCGCAGACAGGCACATCTTCAGCCAGCTGTGGCTCGGCTCTGTACAGCCAATCATTAAGAGCCTGCAGAGCGTCAGTGAATCTGCCTGAAAACAGCAGAGCCTCTTCCAGCTTGTGTTGCCTTGGGACAGAAAAGCAGAGTTTAGAGCTCAGAAACAGACTCACAGCGCACTACAGAGGAGAACCGGCCCTCGACTGAGCCTGGTTTCTCTCAAGGTTTTTTTTTCTCCATTCTGTCACCGATGGGGTTTTGGTTCCTCTGGCTTGCTCAGTTGGGGACACTTCATTTCCAGCGGTATCATCGACTTGGTTGCACAGATACTATTAGAGCTGAACTGAGCTGAACGATGACATCATTGAATTCAATAATCAAATGCCTTTAACTGAAAATTGAGTGTTTAATCTTGTCATTTTACATTATTGACACTATTTTCCTATTTTGATATTGGAATGTTGCTTTGACACAATCTGTATTGTTAAAAGCACTATATAAACAAAGGCTCACCTCTCGCTGGATTTGCCGCTGATGGTGTCCCACGAGTCTCTGAGCTCAGACACCATGTTCTCCAGGTGCTGCGTGTCTTCAGGACTCTGGGCTTTCTCCTGCAGCGAGCGGCCACTCTTCAGACAGGCCTCGTACATCGGCCGCTTCGAGCGGAGCAGTTTCTGGAACTCCTGAAAACATACAAATTCACTTTAGAAATGAACTGACTCAACTGACTGCTTCTGTGGTGAAATTTCCAGTGTGGTTTATACTTTCTTTATATTCTTCACTGTCAAGCTTTACTTTACTGAGGGTTTTTACAGCAACTTTTAACGGGTGCCTTAAAAATCTATCCATCCTTTAGTCTTTTATGGAAACCGCTCACAATTCAGACTTTTTTCATCCTAATTCTGAGCTTCTGACTTTGTTTCTCGTAGTTCAGAGTTTATATTTAACAATTCAGAATTGTTTTCTCTGAATTCTGAGTTTATATCTCACAATTGAGTTTTATTTTTTGCCAAAGAATAACAAATAAAAAGGCTATTGCAACTTTTTATCTCACTGCTTTGATATCTTTTCTCACATTTGCAAGTTTACGTCTCGCAATTCTGAATTTATATCTGACAATTTGACAGAGTTTATATCTTGCAATATACACTGCTATATATCAGAGTAGAGTTGCACCGGTACTAAATTTCTCAGCCAATACGATAGCCAGTAACAGATACCGAGTTTAGTTTTCTTAAAGGGTTAGTTCACCCAAAAATGGAAATTAGCCCATGATTTACTCACCCTCAAGGCATCCTAAGTGTATATGACTTTCTTCTTTCAGATGAATCCTGTCGGAGTTATATTAAAAACAGTCCTGGTTCTTCTAAGCTCTATCACTGCAGTAGGTGGGTATTCCTGTTACACAGTCCAAATCACGTAAAATAAAGTGCACGAATCCATAAAAAAACGTGCCTCACATGGCTCCAGGGGCGAATAAAGGCCTCCTGTAGCGAATCCATGTGTTTTTGTAAGAAAAATATCCTTTTTTTTTTTTTTCCAAAAACGTATTGATTTGCGACAGAAGGCCTTTATTCACCCCTCGGAGCCATGTGAGGCATGCTCGTTATGGATTTGCGCACTTTATTTCACGTGATTTGGACCATGTAACAGAAACACCCACCTACTGCAGTGATAGAGCTTTGAAGAACCAGGACTGTTTTTAATATTACTCCGATTGGATTCTCTCTGCTCTCTGTAAGGCTAATTGCTAAAGCTATCATTGTCTCTGTCTGTTTTCACTGCTGCTGCCTTAAAGTGCTGCCAGAATGATCGTGAATAGGAACGTGGTAGTTAAAAGTTGCATGTGAAAGTAATGTGAGTCGATGGCTTGAAGTTGTCGAGCTCAAAATCAGAAGTGGGACTTATAAAGTTTGTGATAGCATGAGACCAGCTATGTTGTTATTTTTATCCCGCCGTGCTCCCTGTCTGTGTAATTCATAAACGTGAATTTATTATGCACAGTATAATAAGATGACTGACTTTAAAACTGTCACGGCACGGTAGGAATGTGCACGGCAAGAACAAGGTCTGGGTCCAAATGCAGGGAAACAACTAATTTAATAGTCAACAGAAAAGCCAACAAGGCAAAAAAACAAAACAACAGTAGGCAACACAGTGCATGTGTCCATAGCACCATACACAGGAAACTCGAAAACAATTATAATTTCACCAGACAGAGTAGCGGGAGTGAGGTGTATAAATAGTCCATGGTGATGGGGAACAGCTGGGAGTGTGATGAGTGGCAGGTGTGTGGAGTAATTGCAATTGAGTCCGGGAAGACGGGAAGTGGCGACCTCTGGTGGTGAGAGGGATCATTGCGGACCCGGACTCATGACAGGACCCCCCCTCTAAGGAACGGATTCCAGACGTTCCAAAGAACCCAACAAGGGGATGGCAAGGCGAGAACGGAGCAGGAGAAGGGGAGGGATGGGGGAGGGCCAGGTCCGTGCGCTGGAGGGGGACCTGGAGACTGAGGCAGCGCCGGCGGGATGGGGACCCAGGGCAGAACCAGCGGCCACACCGTAGCGGGCACCGCCGCCTCGAGAGGTTCGTGAGCGGGAAACGGAACCTCGAGAGGATCGTGAGCGGGCACCGCCGCCTCGGAGGAACTGTGAGCGGGAACCGGCACCTTGAGAGGTTCGTGAGCGGGCACCGCCACCTCGGAGGAATTGTGAGCGGGCACCGCCGCCTCGAGAGGTTCGTGAGCGGGCACCGCCGCCTCGAGAGGTTCGTGAGCGGGAACCGCCGCCTCGAGAGGTTCGTGAGCGGGAACCGCCGCCTCGAGAGGTTCGTGAGCGGGAACCGCCGCCTCGAGAGGTTCGTGAGCGGGCACCGCCGCCTCGGGAACCCTGTGTGCGGACACCGCCGCCTCGGGAACCCTGTGTGCGGACACCGCCGCCTCGGGAACCCTGTGTGCGGACACCGCCGCCTCGGGAACCCTGTGTGCGGACACCGCCGCCTCGGGAACCCTGTGTGCGGACACCGCCGCCTCGGAGGAACTGTGAGCGGGCACCGCCGCCTCGGAGGAACTGTGAGCGGGCACCGCCGCCTCGGAGGGACTGTGAGCGGGCACCGCCGCCTCGAGAGGTTCGTGAGCGGGCACCGCCGCCTCGAGAGGTTCGTGAGCGGGCACCGCCGCCTCGAGAGGTTCGTGAGCGGGCACCGCCGCCTCGAGAGGTTCGTGAGCAGGAACCGCCACCTCGAGAGGTTCGTGAGCGGGCACCGCCGCCTCGGGAACCCTGTGTGCGGACACCGCCGCCTCGGGAACCCTGTGTGCGGACACCACCGCCTCGGGAACCCTGTGTGCGGACACCGCCGCCTCGGGAACCTTGTGTGCGGACACCGCCGCCTCGGGACGATCGTGAGCGGACACCGCCGCCTCGGGAACCCTGTGTGCGGACACCGCCGCTTCGGGAACCTTGTGTGCGGACACCGCTGCCTCGGGAACCTTGTGTGTGGCCACCGCCGCTTCGGGAGCCTTGTGTGCGGACACCACCGCTTCGGGGATCCTGTGAGGATCGTGAGCGGCCACCGCCGCTTCGGGACGATCGTGAACGGCTACCGCGACCTCGAGAACCTTGTGTGCGGACACCGCCGCTTCGGGGATCCTGTGAGGATCGTGAGCGGCCACCGCCGCTTCAGGACGATCGTGAACGGCTACCGCCATTTCGGGACAATCGTGAACGGCTACCGCCGCCTCGGGAACCCTGTGTGCGGACACCGCCGCCTCGGGAACCCTGTGTGCGGACACCGCCGCCTCGGGAACCTTGTGTGCGGACACCGCCGCCTCGGGAGGATCGTGAACGGGCATTGCCACCTCGGAAAGGCCTGAGATGAGCTCCGCCCCCTCTGAGAAAAGCTCAGCGGACACCGCCGCTTCGGGATCCTTGTGTGCGGACACCGCCGCCTCGGGAACCTTGTGTGCGGACACCGCCGCCTCAGAACCCTTGTGAGCGGCCACCGCCGCTTCGGGAGACTTGTGAGTGGGCACCGCCGCCTCAGGAACCTTGTGAGCGGCCACCGCCGCTTCGGGAACTTTGCGTGCGGACACCGCCGCTTCGGGAACCTCATAAGCGGGCACCGCCGCTTCAGGAACTTTGCGTGCGGACACCGCCGCTTCGGGAGGATCGTGAGCGGGCACCGCCGCTTCAGGAATCTCGTGAGCGGACACCGCCGTTTCGGGAACCTCGTGAGTGCACACCGCCGCTTCGGGAACCTCGTGAGCGGACACCGCCGCTTCGGGAGGACCACGAGCAAACCACGCCGCTCGCAATGACATCAGCGGGGGTTCCTGCACGCTGCGTATCAGCCCGGGACGCTCTGGGAGCGGGCTGGAGGTACTGGGTGCGGCAGACGAGGCCTTTGACGCCCCTTTGATCGCCGCTTCAGGAGCGGGCTCCGCAGCTAACTCCACCCTGAAAGCTGAGCCGCTCAACTGCAGAGCCAGGTTAATGTAGTCTTCCAGCGATTCCTCTGGGGCCCAGTATGGCATCATGGATTTAAAGGGGTCGGCCAGGCCTCCCCAGAAGATGACCATGAGGCAGGTCTTCTCTGTCGCCGACTGGCGAGCCATTCCCACGAAGTCCCCGGCATAATCCTCGACAGTCCGGTCTCCCTGCCGGATATCGAGGAACTTCCCTGCTGGACCCATGTGTGCTGGTGAAATTCTGTCACGGCACGGTAGGAATGTGCACGGCAAGAACAAGGTCTGGGTCCAAATGCAGGGAAACAACTAATTTAATAGTCAACAGAAAAGCCAACAAGGCAAAAAAACAAAACAACAGTAGGCAACACAGTGCATGTGTCCATAGCACCATACACAGGAAACTCGAAAACAATTATAATTTCACCAGACAGAGTAGCGGGAGTGAGGTGTATAAATAGTCCATGGTGATGGGGAACAGCTGGGAGTGTGATGAGTGGCAGGTGTGTGGAGTAATTGCAATTGAGTCCGGGAAGACGGGAAGTGGCGACCTCTGGTGGTGAGAGGGATCATTGCGGACCCGGACTCATGACAAAAACAGAGTATGTTTTCTGTAAGATAACAGGCTTGTACTAATAGTGCAATGTTTATTTGCAAAGGCTAGCACTGCTAATGCCAAAGCTTGAGCTCTTGAAGCTCCGCCCTCTTCTATGGGAGCAACAGCTCATTTGCATTTAAAGCAACATACTCAAATCAGCACGTTTTGGGTCATACCCTAAAAGTGGCAATTTTAACAAGCTCTAAAAAAAATAATTCTGAGGGGTATTTTGAGCTAAAACATCCCATATAATCTCTGGGGACATCAGAGACTTATTTTACATCTTGTAAAAAAGGGGCATAATAGGTCCTTTAAGCAGACAGTCTACTAATACTCTAATGACTGCTAGTTGACTATCAAAATAAAATGTTACCTGTTTTTCTGGCACCTTTTGATCGACAGGGTATAATCGGCCCTGATCATCAACCGTTTTTAAGCAATCAGCTGATGCTTTAATTTAGTAATTGCTTTATTGGTCGACACCGATTATTGGTCAATACATTGGTGCATCCCTAATTCAATTTCAATCGTACACCATTTTCTTTCAGCATACTATGAAATTTTTCAATTTTATATCAAAGAAAACCAAAGTTTTTAGTTTGCCGGAAATGATTTGCAGTGTCAGTGCAGCACTGTCACCTGACCCCAAACTCTCTCACACTGACCTCAGACCAGCAGACCATCGTCGCCGAGTCCTGAGATGTGAAGTACCTTTTGTTCAGTGAGCTGCTGTTTGATCTCTTCCTGTGACACTGCGATCTCTTTGTGTGTATCCAGCGTCTGTTCAACCTCCGTCATCCAGTCCACCAGTAAGTGCCACGATTCATTGAACTGTGGAGGTGAAAAGCACAGAAGTTTAGCATTGCCAAATGATTTCCTGAGAACAGAGGTCTTTCTGTCAGTGTTGTAGTTCATGAGAGGTCAAAAGCAAATTACAAGCAAGTAATACTTCTCTCAAACCAAGTCTTCTCTCTCTATATAAACAAACTTTGAACATTTTAGATAAGAAATCCATACACCATCATCACTGTGACATTTAAAAAAAAAAAAAAAAAAATACAACATTTTAAGTTGGGAAAATTTGATTATATATATTTATATATATATATATATATACAGATCTTTGTCTTAAATATGGTCTCCTCCTGTATTGAGCCAGTTTGTAGCCCCAACTGGTTACAGATTAACGAGAAGTGCAGTAAGAACTGATTGCACAGTCCCTTTAAGAAAAAAGTGCATTCAGTCAAACTGTTTTTCAGGGCTGCTCATGAGTGGAACTTACATTACACATTTTAATACTTATGCCTCTTTTAAGTTTCACTTAAAGAAGTAGTTAATTGAGAGTCAGTATTGTCAACATAAATTTTACAAACTAAATACTACTGCCGTCTTGTCTTGTCTGTTTTACTAGTTGGGATTTTTGTGCTATATACATGGGGTTGTTTGGTTGAGCACTGATTGAATGATTACTGCTACTGTTACTTGTCTGTATGCTTACATTATCTTTGCCTGTATGTTGATGTTATGGATTAGTGATACACTGTTGGTTATTTTGTGACAGTTGGATTGCGCATGTGTTTGAGTGAGCTGGTATTGATCTGTTGGTTCTAGCTATAGTATAATTTTTAAACGGATGTTTATTTTTTTAGGGATGGTATAAATTTTATATGTATTTTGAATCATTTATTTATTATTAGTGCTGTCAAATGAATAATCTCGATTAATCGCTTCCAAAATAAGTTTTTGTTTACAAAATATATGTGTGTGTACTGTGTATATTTATTATGTATATATAAAAGCACACAAATACTGTGTATATTTTGAAAATATTTACATGTATTTACGTGTATATATTTATATGATATATAAATATATTTATTATATAAACATAACATATTTTTCTTAAATATATACATGCATGTGTTTGTATTTATATATACATAATAAATATACACAGTACACACACATATTTGTGACCCTGCAGCACAAAACCAGTCTTAAGTCGCTGGGGTATATTTGTAGCAATAGCCAAAAATACACTGTATGGGTCAAAATTATCGATTTTTCTTTTATGCCAAAAATCATTAGTATATTAAGTAAAGATCATGTTCCATGAAGATATTTTGTAAATTTCTTACCATAAATGTATAAAAACTTTCATTTTTGATTAGTAATATGCATTGCTAAGAACTTCATTTGAACAACTTTAAAGGTGATTTTCTCAGTATTTAGATTTTTTGCACCCTCAGATTCCAGATTTTCAAATAGTTGAATCATAACATATCATAACAAACCATGAATCAATGGAAATCTTATTTATTCAGCTTTCATATGATGTATAAATCTCAATTTTGAAAAATTGACACTTAAGACTGGTTTTGTGGTCCAGGGTCACATATATTATGTGAACAAAAACTTATATTTTGTATTGATTAATTGTTTTATATTTTTAGGGTGACAATTTTACCATAAGTCCAGGGAATGCAGATGCAAAATAGCCTTCTGCCTAATTCTGGCACATTGTACATTTATGTATTATTGATGTGCATTGTCCCTGTCAAATAAACCTGTACATAAAACAAATAAAAACCTGTTTAGCATGTCTTTTGACGTCCTCGAGTGTTTTCCCCCTGTCTGTGCTGTGTTGGAGGAGTTTCTTGTATCGGTCCTGGACGGTCATGATCAGGTTCTGCACCACATCGCAGTCTTCCTTCCTGCTGAGCTCCGACAGACGCATGGCAGCGGTTTCCACGCTTGTCTTCCTCTCTCCATAAGACTGCACCTCACCTACCAGCACCTACAGACGACAGGACTGAATCCCACTGACACTCACAGCAGCACACACACAGACGCAGACGCAGACGCACATACCCTGTGCTCCTGAAGCTGAGCGCAGACGGTGTCCAGGATGAAGCTGGGCGCAGGCAGAGTGTTTATGGTCTCCTCACACTTGGCCATTTTGGTCAGCAGGTCCTGGACATTACTGTTAAACTCCTTTGCAAGACCAAGTCCCTCTGTTAACTTTGCCTAAAAAAAATCAGGCATATTATAGTTGATTAACTAAAACTGTACTTTAAATAAACTGTTACTTTAACTAAAATTAAATTTAACTGTAATAAAACTAAAATAAAAATGTCTTAGTTGCCAAAGCAACATTTCTATTTAGTTGTTAACCTTAATGTACTGAAATAAAATAAAAATAACTTAAATAAAAATATATATAAAAATATGTAGCCATATTTAAAAATAAAAATAAAAAAATGCTTACAAAACCAAACAAAAATTACTTTAACAATTTTTTTTATATATATATTATTATATTAAAATAGTATCTCAATGACACTAATACTATATATGACTCTAAACATACACATTTAATACATCAACAAATGCTGCACACCATTTCCAAGCAATTCCATAATCATAACATTGTATTCCATATCAAAACATAAAATTATTTTTAAAACGTTGATTTTTTTTTTTAAGATTAGTCATTAGAGAATTATTTTAATCATTTTACTTTAAAATGTTAATGCCAACAGATCATTCACAGCCACACTTTTGGAGTACATACCATTTTAGTTACTTTGGTTACATTTTACAATAAGGTCATCATTATTGTCATCATTCAATAACTGCATTAGTTATCATGAACTAACTATGAAAAATACTTCTAAAGCATTTATTATTATCAGTAAATATTAATGCCAACATTAACAACACTCATATTTTATTCAAATCAAAAGTGATACCTTTTAATATTATTTATTCGACCTGAGTTGGCATGACCTAACAATAAATAGTTGTTTTTTAACTAAAATGAATGGAACTAGAGTTAACAAAGATGAATAAATGCTGTAACAAATGTATTGCTCATTGTAGTTTGTGTTAGTTAATGTATTAACTAATGTGACCTTACTGTAAAGGGTTATCCTAATTTTTTATTTGGTCACACTTTAGTTTGGGGTCCAATTCTGTTCCATTCTTATAACTATGACTTTTGCCTCTATAAACCCCTAATTTGCTGATTATTAAGAGTCAGTAAGGTAGTTGTTAAGTTTAGGTGTGGGATTTAATCATTAATGGGTCTAAAATATGGTCATGCAGAAAAAAAAGCATTTATAGGAGCTTTATAAGTACTTATAAACAGTCAATATGCTAGTAATATGCATGCTAATAAGCAACTAGTTAATAGTGAGAATTGGTCCCTAAAACTAAAGTGTTACCTATTTTTTTTTTCATTAATAATATGTATAAAATCCTTTTAAATTTAAAAAAATTAAACTCTCAAAACTTTGTGATACTATGTTGTAAGCCTGTAGATGGCTATTATGCAGAATATGCTGTCATCACCTTTCTTTCTTGCATTTTAGCATAGACACTGCTCCACTTCTGCTCCAGTATGCATAAGCTGTGCTCTGTGCTGGAGCCCCGGGCCACTTCTCTGCCCTCCAGCATCCTGTGGATGGCGTTGCGCACATTTGTGTAGGCGTGCATTTTAGAATCCATCTCATTACACAACTCCTGCAACGCAAGATACAGAAACGAGACTTCAGGGTTTCACTTTATTTTGATGGTCCCACTTGTAACACATTCTGTTGACTATAAGTAACGTTGCACCTACATAATACACTGACTCTCATTAGAGTGTTAGTACAGTAGAAGTAGATTGGTAGGGTTAGGGTTAGAATTAGTTGACGTACTTGCAAAGTTAGTCAGTAGATTATGTGTTGGGAGACTATCACTATAAAGAGTTGGTAGATATTAATCAGACAGTCTACTAATACTCTGAGAGTTTGTTGACATGTAAGTGCAACGTTACTTATTGTCAACAGAATATTCAAAAGGGACCATCAAAATAAAGTGTTACCGACTTCAGTGTAGGATCAAGTTTTCTAAACACAGTTTGCAGGGTTAAGACTCCAAGTTCAGCATGCAGCATTCAAGTGCTCATTACCAAATGAGCGTTCAGTCTCTCGTTGGCAGAGTCTGGCATTCCCCACACCGTCTTACTGGAGGACAGCCTCAGGTCTGTGTGTTCCAGCCACTGCAGGAGATCCTGGATCTCCATGGTTACGTCCTGAACCTGAAACCCAGTTATAAGGGCTGAGTTTATAATGCACACACACACACACACACACACACACACACACACATATACTCAAGGTACAAGTTTCTATTGCATTTCATAGAATCCTCTCACATGTAAATATCAAAAACTATTTGATTTTTCATTTCATGACCGATTTAACTGGAGACTCACTCTGACCATAACAATAATTCAATCTGCGAACAGCTGTAATCAGAATCATTCAATGCGACTGGTAAACAATTCAACAGGCTAATTGAAAAGAACCTGCTCAAAAGTGTAACAACGTGTCAAAAGTGTAACAACGTGGGGAAAAGTCCTCCAAAAAGTACAAAAGAAACAAAGTGTCTTTTTTCTAACAAAGTGTCATTTTGACCTGGACAGGAATTTCTCTTTTTTGCTACTGAATGTTATTGCATTGGACTCACTGACTTTTCTCACACAGGGTATAAACTTCCCCCTCAAAAAATTGGTTAATTTTTGTACTTTTTGGGGATTTGGTGTTCTTTGGTGTTCCCAGTCAAACAGAAAAACAAAAAAAACCTGGCCTGCTTATAAATAACTCATTATGCTGCATTATTGCCAAATATTGATTTGAATCCTTTTGTCAAACTGTTTTATTTCAATTTATTCAATTTATTTCATTTTGGAACTAACTGGTTGAAGGCCTCGTTAAACTGAGTTTAAGCACCTCAGTTTTGGAGTGAACATTGCCAAAATAATCCACAATGCTTTTTTCACTCAAAACTGGACGTGCATAAATTCAGATCAATGAGGACTATGATCAGTCAGTTTCAGAAAGAAATACAAAACCTGAAAGAAAACAAGATTGAATCGAAGAATTGGTAATAATATAGAATAATAGAGATTTACAAGCAAAGGCCAGTTATTTTTGACTGAGCACCAAATTAGGTAAAGGATTTTCAGCACAGCAAAAGGGCTATATACTGTATTATGTAATTTTTTGAGAAAAAGGGCAAAAAGCCTATGAGGCAGTGGGTCTGGGACCAACTGAAACCATTCTGTTTTTATGAATTCTGTAATCTGGTTTATTTGCTGGTGTTTGTGGTCACCTGACTGAGGTTATTTTCCAGCTCTAGCTGTCTGCGCTCTGTCTCACAGCGTACAAATTCCCAGCGTTCATTCAGCTGTTCCAGACGAGTCTGCAGGACATGTGAACTGTCTCCTGCCCCAGACTCCATCAGGTTTCTGCCGGCCAGGTTCAGAGAGTCTACCGTGTGCACATGGGACATCACATCATTCCGCAGAACCTAAAGGCACACAACAACAACCACTTTTGTTTAAAAGTAGTAGCCAGTATACAGTACAGACTGTGTAAAGACTGTGTAAGATGCAGTAAGCAGTGGCTGCAGTGAACGTGATTTCACCAAGTACAACATTCTAATCAACCAATCGGAGTTGAGGGATACATTTAAAGGAATATGTCATTTTTAGGCTTAGAACCAAGGTTACATGCTCTTCTTTTTCTTATTCTGAACCTTTGTTATTATCATTTCCCTCTGATTTTAGGGATAGGTTATGGGTAGGTTTAAGAGTACACTCTTAAAAATAGAGGTGCTTAAAAGGTTCTTCACAGCGATGCCATAGAAGAACCATTTTTGGTTCCACAAAGAACCATTCAGTCAAAGAACCATCTCTTTCTTACCTTTTTATAATCGGACGAACCTTCTTTCGCCACAAAGAACCTTTTGTGAAACAGAAAGGTTCTTCAGATGTTAAAGGTTTTTTATGGAACCATTTAGACAAAAAAGGTTCTTCTATGGCATCGTGAAGCACCTTTATTTTTAAGAGTGTATGAATATGGTTAGGTCTATGTTTTTGAAGAGGCTGATTCAGGAACATGTCTTACGTGGCTGTTTCACATACTATTTTTAAAAGCCAGTATGCCAGCTAGCACAAATATGTTTTAAGAATGTTTGATAATAGTTATTAAGGTAATTGTTCAGTTTAGTTTTTATTTTATTTTTATTTATGTTTTAAAAACCTTTTTTTTCTTGGTTATATGAACATAAGGGAAACATGCAAACATTATTGGAATGTTATTTTTGAATGTTCTCTGAACGTTTTTTTAACAAGGAACATTTTTTTAAAAATGCTAGAACATCGTACTAAATCATTTCTGAAATTAAACATTCCATGAGTTTTTATAACTGTTGGACTGTTGTAGAACTGTTGTTCATAACTTTGAGAGAACATTCCTTGTTAGTTGGGATACAGTAGATTTATACAGCATTCAGTAAGCAGTAGACTAGTGTTTCATTCGAAATGAGCAAAAATCACTGCAAAAGTGAGGACACAACATTGGCAAGAACGTGCATAGAAAAACATACCACAGACAACTTAAGAGTTTGTGTTTGTACCTTGTGCTTGGCTAGCTCTATCTCACAGGTTTGCAGGTCAATGCTGATTGGCTGAGAGGCCTGCAGTAGGTCAGCCGTGTGGGAGAGCCAGGCATGCAACTCATCAAGAGTGTTCTGGAACTGACCCAAGCCCAGCAGTGCACACTCCAACTGGTGCTGCTCGAAAACACAGTGCTCTCGTTGAAGTACCGTTATGATGAAACAGTATTTATTTTTCATTTATCTGAGATTTTACCTGTCTGCTGACAGTCTCTGACTCCAGATTGTCCCATCGCTGACGGAAGTCACACAGTGGAGAGATGGACCCAGGCCGCTCAGTGCCCGGGGAAAGACGACACACAAAGCGATGGTTTAGACTTTCAATCTCGATCTTCTTCTGATAGAGCTCTCGCTTAAATTCCTGAAAGGAGAGGTGATAGCATCACCACAGATTTGTTTGTGACACAGTTTTCAGTTTCTCGAGGTAGGTTTGTGAGGTCTAACCTTCAGGTCACATAGCTGCTCTTTAACTGATCCCAGGTCAGATCCCACTGAGAACTCCTCGGTGGATTTCAGCTCTGCAGACTTCAGCCACTCAAAGAGTCCCTTCAAGAGAAGGTCATATTTTTAAACTTGCTTTTGTAGTGTTCTCTTGACCCACTCTACAGTATATCAATATTTATAAATGCACATTGTCAATTTCTTCCATTGTCTCATGAAGTCAGTGCAACCAAGAAGATAATTCACTGAAATATGTTGACTTTAATCCAAATTCTCTATGGCTAACTTTGGTCTCTCTAGAAGGGCATCCAAAAGTCCTGCCAATTGGCAGGAAATTGGCCAGTCTGTTAGAGACTCATCACTACAACCACATGGAGGCATGAATATTGAAATACTACAGCTGTAGACAGAGACCTACCACCACTGAACGAGACAAGATAGAAAAAGTAACGAACAGAGCATTCTTTGTGATTGTGTTTTGAAGTTTTCTACAGTAAGTACAAACTTCATTAAGGTAGGGTGACCATATGTGCTCTTTCTATATTGCCTAAAATGTCTAGGTTTTGGCTTTGTTTTCCTGTTGTTTTCATACTTGCTGAATGTATTGACTGAAAAGTAGTTTGACCAATAGCATGTAGGCATTGTACACAATCGACCAATCATGGCGTGCGAAAAGGTGGGATCAACAGAGAATGGTCAAAGCAATGCAAATATGTATACACAAAATTTATTAGGACAGTAGAGAGAACATCAAATAAAGGAAAATAAAGCCAAAACCTGTACATTTTAGAAATCCTGTCCAGGACATGTCCAATCTGGAAAAATGAGGATGTATAGTTGATCTACATTAGGAATGCCTTGAAAGGAATTGAAACTTGTTCCTAACTCACCTGCATACTGTCCTGATAATGGAGAGCCATTCGTAAACATTCTTCTAACTTACTGTTGCACTCTGTCCAGATCTTACTGAGATTGTTCCACGTACCATAAAGCTGCAGAAAAAGACAGCTGGATAGTGAGATGTGAACAAATGACTGCATGATGTACAACAGTTTCTGCGAGGATTAGTCTCATTTCAGTTTCAAATGCAAACCTCATCCAAACTTTTGGTGACCTCTGGCTTGTCTGTGTCACCACAAGCTGACATGAGTTCCATTCCCAGAATTCCTAGTGTGTCCAGGTCACCTTGCAGAGAATCAATGTCCTCCCTGAGTGTCTGAGAAGGAAGGATGAGAGAGTTTGAATGGTATGGGGCATTGCATTGATTCAAAACTTTCAAGACGCAATGAGGAAATGTCCTTAAATAACCCTGCTGAAAGAACAAAACCAGGTAATGAGCATATGTTCTGTTTTGGACGCTGGTCCAAAACATGGGATGTACTTCTAAAAGCTGCTAAAGTAAATCTAGCAATATTATATTGGTCAACCAGCTTTGCCAGCATTTCTGGTTCACCAGCTAAACCAGCAAGGGCCAGCCTGGACCTGCGTAGAGCAGAGAAACATTGACCACAGTATCATTTGTGTAGCGTACCTGCATGGTCTCCAGGCTCTGTCGGATGGTTTCTGAATCTGATCGACTGGAGTTGAGGTCCAGAACAGCTTGCTGGGCATCAATTAGTCCAGATGTCATGTCACTCACATCATTCCAGAATCTGACTGCCAGATCCAGGAGATTGAGAAGCCACTTCTCCCTCTCCTGAGCTTGTCTTTGAGCCTCCTCCCAGCGACTTGTTAGACTGCAAACCCGGTCTTGAATAGCTGCAATTACCAAGGTCATCATAGACAGACCATGCTTATAAAACAAAACTGTTTATGAGATGTTTTAGCATATAAAACTGCATGTGCCAGAAGATGTATGTGATTCATGTTTGAGGTACCTGTGCCAATGGAACTGTCCCCAATAGCCCCTGTGTTGGTCAAGAGCTCCTGAGCCTGTGTCCTCACACTGCTGAGGTCCAGATCCATTTTTGAGAGCTCAGACAATGTGTGCTTGTTGTCCTGTAGCTGCTCCTGAATTCGTGGGGTGAGGCCTTGAAGAGCCATTGAGGCCTGCAGGTGACTACACAGACGCTCCAGTCTCTCTCCAATCAGAGTCATCCTCTCATTCAGCTGACATGGACATACAGAGTTTCAGGAGTGAGCTAGCATTCATGCAGCTAAAATGTGGCAATGTTGTCTTTCTATACCACTTTTGAAACATAAAACATATGGCTTCTTTGAAAACAGGTTATATCAGTGTATTGCATCAGTGGGTTGCATTCCTGTAGTTTAGCTGAGCATGGCGTTAGCAACACCAAGTCCATGGGTTTAAATCCCTGGAACTGTATAAACTGATATACTGTAAGTTATGAAAAAGCTTTTAATAACAGGTTAATCTTTTAAACCTTCTCAAAGTGTTCAGTACACTGGTCTTAGCATCTACAATGGAGTTTTTGGGGCATTCATTAAAATGTAGGTCCCTTCTGTGGAGGTCTGAATTATTCAAGTTTAAGAACCTCTGATTTATAGCTACAAACCATGTTAAACCAACTACCATTGGAAGCCGATTTAGCTGGATTCTCCAGTATGTGTTATGGAGAAAAGTCTTCTCTGTCTTGAAAAATAATACTGAGGCATACTTTGAGTTCAAGAAGTCAAAATTAGACTTTATTGCAAGAAGACAATAAATCTGAGATCCCTGCAGAACATCTGACACACTCACAGCTACCCATTTTATACAGTTTTCAACCAATGATCTTATTGCAGGTGTTCTCCTCCCAATACTCCCTAACTCTTCACCTCATTAATTGGTCTCTTGTTCTCTTGTAAGGGTAGCAGATTGCCAACTAGCCTATGTCAAAACAAATCACAAAGTGACTATCTGGTGTATTTGCCTCATAATTTTTATCCAAAGAACATGTTGAAGGCCATGTGGCCCAAAAGAGCAACTTAGTATCAGTGCAGATGCCATCTGCAAGCAACTTCAGCCAAAATCCCATTCTTTTCGGTGTGACTTCTCTCACAGTCACGTAGGCCATGAGGCCTTCAAAACACATTGGCTTTTACAGTATTCAAACTACTTCTACAGTTGTTTTCTATAGGATAAATAAAATATTTCATCATATGCACCAGGAATCTGCATTGGATCTACATGTGTGTCACCTGTGTATAGCGGGGCAGAGACTCCTCCAGTACTCCAGCAGCTTCCCGAACCCTGTCTCTGATGGCCAGGTGCTGCTCTTCAGTGTCCCTGGCTTTCTGGCAGAACTCCTCTCCCTGAACTGCATTCAGGTCTGATAGACGCTGAGCCAGCATGATCAGCCGTGCTATCAGTGGCTTATGCTCTGCTATGGACTCCCTGATGCCCTGTTTGGAAGTTATGGAGCAACATGATCAAACATTGATGTTTGTATTACTTCATCTGAAACAACTAATGAATTCTAATGACTGCAATACAAAGTTAATATATTGAACACAGTGTGAAGGCTATTAAAATCCAATGTGTTTCAACTTGAACCTGTACTATAGCAAATGGGAGGCCAAACATGAGCATCTGTTGTTAATATCTTGCTCTGAAGAAGCAAGTATTTTAGTACCTGTAAGAGGTCCTGTTGCTCTCGGAAAGCCTCGTAGCTGATGGTGTTCAGGGTAAACTGGCCAATAAGGGCTTTGGTTTCCTGCAACCATGGTAATAACTCAGCATAGCCCTCTGAGAACTGAGACAAGAGCGACTGAGCGTGTTCCAGTTGAAGCAAGACTTGGGAATTAGTGGCAGTAGTGACCTGACACTGCTCCTGTAAGGTATCTAGGGAAGACTTTGGGGGGAGACAGTAGTATTATTATGTTGGTTCTTATGTCTAAATATTTAAAAAGGTATTAAGAATGAATATTAGCTTACCTGGAGTCTCAGTGTCTCTCCATCCTCAGTGTACATCTGCAGGAGTTCCAAAATCTTCACCATTTTCTCAATGTTAAACTTGTGCTGCAGAATCTCTACAGCAAGTATCTGCAGAAAAACAGACATTATATGGATTATTTTAAAGAATTTTACAGAATTTCTAGTATATGCACAAAGAACATCATTGTGAATGTGCAAAAACTCACTTTCTGCTCATTGAGTTGGGATGCAATGATGTCTGGGTCCAGATTAATGGCTCTGAGCTCCTCCAGTGCCAGTGAGGTGTCTCTAAACCAAGCCAACTCTTTCTCAACAGCCTGTTCCAGCTGATCAAATGCAAACAGGCTGATAGGTAAGTAGGCATTTAGCAGCTGTATTTATACAAAGTGACTTACAGTACACTTTAATCAACCTGAGGTATCCACCTGTCTCTTACCTTCTGCCTCTCAGAAGAACACAAGACTGCATCCCCAGTCTGACTCTGGGCAGCAGGAGCCAGCAGCTCTCTCTCGATTCGACCAAGCCACAGGTGGAGGTCTTCCTGACTGGAGGTACATCGACTAGATGCCTCCAAAGCCTGTTCCAGCCTCTGCAGGACATCAGCACTACCTAGACTCATCACTGAGTACCGGATACGCAGACTGTCTACCCGCTCCTGCACCAGCTGGGTTTCCTCCTCTTTAGATTAGCATGTGAAAGATTGAAACATGTTTGAAACATGTTCTTGTGGGAACTGTGCAAGGTTGAGTGTATACACTGACATAAAATGGGAGGAAACACCACCTGAAACCTTTTCCATGAGCTCATGAGCACATTGCTGGAGTTTCCCCAGGTCGACACTCTTAGCTTTTATCTCTTCCATAACTGCCTAAAAGGTGATAAAGAAGAGCAATTATTGTTCCACACTGAATCTAGTATACAAATTTATTAATAGATAAACAAAAATATTTCTAATGTTTTACTGACCTTGGCCTGTCCTGTGGCTTCTTGCAGATGGAGCATCCCTCTCTCTGCAGAGCGGAGCTCAGCTAAGTCCTGATCCACAGATATAAGCCATTGCTGAAGTCTGTCTGTCATCTCCTGGAATAGCTGAGCTCTTGGCAGAATGTCCTCCAGAATCCTGTGTCTGTGAAAACAAATTCATTGTCAAAACAAAACATATAATTTCAGATTTACCCATGCAAAGCATCAGGTAAAAAAGTTGTGGTTGGCTCTTTTATGTCGGTCAAACAGCCCCATCTAAGTTGGTCTTCCTGGAACAAAAATGTGGACCAAAGTGTCAACCAAACTGACCTGCTGTTGGCGCCCTGAAGTAGAGCCTCCCACTTGAGCTTGAGCTGTGCAAGCTGCACTTTGGTCTTTTCACTGTCATTTCCCTGAAGCTCCTCTGCCAGGTATGGACCCTCCTGCATCAAGGTCTCCATACTGGGTCTCCTGTCCTCTAGGAGGCGCTGTAAGAGCTGCAGGACAAGAAACTTATTATGTTTATTATGCTGAAAAAATTTATTATGCTTGCAAGGAAGTGCTTCTCAATCATGGGATGCTTCTCAATAGTCAAATTGATGCCAGAGATTGTCTTACTATAGGGAGATGAAAGGGTCTGTATTACTTACTATTGAAGAAAGAGTAATGGCTAACTCGGCTCACGTGTGCCGTAATAACCAATCACATTACAGCCTTGACGTCATTGAATTTCAGTCAGAGTTGTGCGACACTCAATCGCTGTTTACGGATACCATAGGAATGAATGAGAAGCACTGTAAGGTGAATCCCACCCGTCACAAAAAGTCAGTGACTTCTCTTATTAAAAAAATTTCAGTGTAAACTCTAAAAATAGTTAAATCCAATGGTATAAAACATGTTGAGGATTAGCCGATAGGCTGTGGATTCATTAAATGATGAGCTGTTTCCATAAAGATGTTTATTCAGTGTAGGGAAGCCTCTCTTCCATTAACATTCATTCAAATAAAACGGCCTCTGGTCTCCTTTCCGTTAGCATTAGCCGTTACGCTTTTTTGGCTAATGGTTGCAGGCTTGCCTTCTAGTGGCTTTGTTGATGCTTCCTCGTATCCTCGCTTTTCCGTCCTCGAGCCTGTGACCCATAAACCGATCAAACTCAGCCATCTTGAAGGACATCTCAATTCCTTTGAGTGAGGAGGCTTCCAGAGGAGCTAGGAGCTATGAGCTATGTGCGAGGATAAACAGGTGTATCCTATGCGGGAGTCTTTCTTGTCGAAAAACCTGACACACCTGTAAATTTTCCACCCCCTTCTCATCTGTCATAATAATTTTAATTTATATTTGCAGTTTAGATAAACAATACATGTTATATATTCCAACAGGGCATCTTGCTTTATTAATATTTATTATGGATATCTTAACTTTTAATAACGTAACATAAACAACATAAGAGCAGATCCCTTTATCACAGCTGATGACGCATTGAAGTGACGCTTGAGTGGTCAAGAATATTCCAGTGTACCAATAACCGTTCCTTTGATTCCTCCGTCCTCACTTTCTTTCCTTGCATCCTTCCTTCATGCCTTCCTTCGTGGAGCTAAGGCGAGGAAAGGTAGCAAGGAAAGGAAGTGAGGAAAGGAAATGAGAATGCACAAATAAGAAATGAGAAGCACCCCTGGTCTTGGAGATGTCTAGGTCAACCCTGCTCCTGGGTTGACCCTTCAACCCTGCTTCTGGGGACCCACTGTCCTGCAACTTTATCTCCAACCTGCTTCAGCACACCTGGCCTGTGATTTTTCAAGAGTTCCTGAAGACCTTAATTAGCTGGTTCTGGTGTGTTTGATTAGGGTTGTAGCTAAACTCTGCAGGACAGTGGGGAGACTGTCCTCCTCCAAAAAAACAACCCTATGGGTCAGGGGTGCCCAATCCTGGTCCAGGAGATCTACCTACTTACAGAGTTCAGTTCCAACCCTTATCAAACACACCTGTCTGTAATTATCAAGTGCTCCTTCAGATTAATTAGTTGGTTCAGTTGTGTTTGATCAAGGTTGGAGCTGAACTTTGCAGGAAGGTAGATCTCCAGGAACAGGATTGGGCACACCTGCTATAGGTCGTTTGTGAAAGCCAGTGTTGCCAACTTCTTTCAACTGAAAGTAGCTTGAAAGCTTGAAAAAAAGACCTTGTGCTTGTGAGGCAGTACTGGCGAGGCTGTCCAAGAAGTCGCTAGGTGCTTTTTTGGAAAAAAGTTGCTAAAGGGGTAACACTGCTAACCACATGTAAATGGTGCGTAAAACTGTTCTTTTTTCTTGTTTCTGTTCTTTTTGGCAAACTGATGGCACTGAATTTTGATGCACTGCCATTATAATACTTTACATGTTTTTTTGTTTGTTTGTTTGTTTTTTGAGAAACTGTTTAGCTCCAGTTTAGCTTTGGGTAAAACGCAGTGCTTGTCACTGTCGCTTTTTACCCAGCTGTCCAATCAATGGAGGAGGGGCGGGACAAATACTACACCGACCAATCATCCTACTTGTACAACAACTGAACAACAATAGATAAGTTAATATTGCTGGTTCCTGCATTTTTATATTCAGTAATATTCTTCAAAATGAGATACTAGTAATACATTACTGCCGTGGATATTCCTTATCATAGCAACCAAAGCGTCTCAGCTGGAAAAATGCTGTGCCACCAAAGCATTCTCAAGACATTTTTCAGCTGGCTAAAAACGTTTTGGTGGACAAACGTTATTGAATATTTATTTTTAGCCATATGGCCTATTAGTCTTTTTTGCATTTATGCAAAACTGGAGTCAAACCTGAGAAAGTAGACCAGAATATTCCACTGCGTTCCTGGACACGCAATTTGCGTAGCTGTAATTCATAGGCGGGGATTATGCTAATTGTGTATGAGCGTGCACAAGCACCCTATTTACGAATGATTGGAACTCATTAACATACGCATGTTTAACTATCAAATCGTACGTTTAAGAAGCGTTTGTGAATACAAAGGAGAGTTTTCGGGAAGGTCCACTTTACATGCAAATTACTCAGAATTTACTCCTATATTTACGAATGTTTCATGGATGAGGCCTAATTTGTGGACTTTATATATGGTTCCTTACCCACCATTTGTCCCATTTCCATTTAGCAAAACACATTTACATTAATGCATTTGGCAGGTGTGTTGGAAAGTGATTTACAGTGCATATACATTCTATGAGCATGTGCATTACCTGGGATCGAACCCATAATCGCATATCATAACGCAATGTTCTACCAATTGAGCTACATGAAACACAAATTATGATGCAGATAAAAGGGTACAATGCATTTATATGAAAGTGTGCTGTTGTCGATAGGAGCGCAAATTTAGTAAACGCTCTGATGGGTCGTATATCAGGAAAGTGAAAAACGACCTATACGGTTGGAGGACAAGTTGGGAATTGCCTTCCTAATACAGTTTTGTAGAACACCCCCTTTTGCGTCTTCAAAGATGCTTTGTATGAGGAAGCAAACACACATTTTGTTCATATAGGTATTGCTCCTTCTGAGAATCTACAAGCTTTATAATGCACCTTGTTCTTTCTTTGTGGTCCTTAAGCCAAACACTTGTATCATGTGTCAGAGGATCATTGTGGGCATTCAGGCATGTTTTACCTTACTCACTCAGCTAACAAAGATGTCTATCTCAAAAAGGTGAATTGTTTTTTCTCCACCCATTCCCATATCATACACAAAGACATTCAAAGCTTATTATATGCATGAACTTGCCCAGTATGCTTCTCAGTTCAAGAAAAGTTTACGGATGGGATTAAGAAAAAACATGACAAGGCTTTAAAATAGGGTAGCCTTTTTTATCAATAGTTTATGTAAATATTAATGTATTTGTTTATTGTTTGTTTGTTTATATAGCAACAACTGAGTTTTTAACATACCTTCTGTTCTTGCAGCTGCGCTTTCAACACTTTAAACTCTGAGGATGGTGGTTTTTGATTGGCTGTCAGCTCCTCAATCTCGCAGACCCACGTCAACAGCGTTTCCAGATTTTGCTGGAATTTCAACGGATCCCTGAACTCATCTTTCAGAGCCGAAACACTTCTGCCATCCTTAACATAAGACCAGACAATATGCTATAACGTTTTCATAAAGAAAGTACAGGTTAAGGAAAGATACTGTACCTTCCATTGATCTAGACTTGATTCCTGGTCTGAGCTTGACTGACCATCACTCTGCAGCTGTGAATCAGAGCAATTTTATTTAATTGGAAAATGAACAAATTGGTGAAACATTGTTGACACATTGACTTCAAAATCAGTTAAATGGAAATGGTAAATGATGGTAAAAACAAAAAGAAAGAAAAACATGTAAAATTAAAATAAATGAAAATTAAATTGAATAACCTCTGCAAGTTCCTCAGCAGCTCCAGTAAGGACTCTAACAGTTCTAGTAACAATAGGGTCACCTCCTTTCCCCGCAGGAGGATACTCTGTCACCTCTACAATCTCGGTAACAATCGTCTCTGTCACCTCTGTGACTTCAGTAACCTCTCGAGTGTTTAGAGGCTTCCAGGACCAGGGACTTCCAGAATCCCTTCTCTGCAGGCTGGCTCTCCTGTCCACGGATCCATACTGACTCAGGGGGGATCTTCTATACTCTGGAATATTACACCTTCTTGACAAAGACCCATTTCGTGGTGTTTTTACCGGGGACGGAGTGCTTCGCCAGGCATTGTCCAGAGTGCTGGTTGTGGTGACAGTAGGGGCTGGGGAACTCCTCTGCTTGTCCGGTGTTGGAGTTTGTCGAAGAACCTCTTCCACATCCTCTTTTCTTGTTTCTTCTCTAGGAGGCTCTGGGAGCGGCCATTCTCTCCGTTGCTGGTAGCACTCTTTCAAGACACTCTCCTCTGACTTAACTTGTTTGGACTTTTGTCCCAAACAGCTAGGTCTGCTAATGAGGTTACCCATGATTCTTCAATCCACGGGTTAATTGGGTTCCTTTGCCATACATACAGGCGTCACCTAAACTACCTACAACACAAGGAAGGTCAAAGTGAGATGATACTCTTTAAACATATATACCCTTTCAAGGAAATAGTAGCCTATTAGTTTCCAGTTTCCACTGCAGTCTTCAAAAGAGATTCATCCAGCTCTGACAAAGACCACTAAGTGTAAATCTCAATTAGATTCCTTGCTGTCCTACAAAGGGGAGTCTTTTACCACTTTCACGCCAACAAACACCACCGTCATTATTTATACGGCAGAGATGGTAACACTTGACTGAGGCTCTGTCCTGACCAAGAGGGGCCAGATTACTGCTGGAAAACTACAACATGAACACAGAATTGCTAGTACTATCCATACAAATGCAAGTGACAAGCCTGTTTATGAGGGCAGTCTCCTCCAGGATACCCACGGCTCCTCCTGGCAGCCACAGCCACTGTCCTCTGCCAAGACTATCCGCGGGATGGCCCTGGGAAACCATTTAGCTCCTGATCAAATATGACAGGCATGGAAATGCTGCTTCATTTCTTTGCCACAAAAGAATGAACAGTGTTTTTTTAGTGCACGTGTTCATGGTTTACTGGGAAACACAGACCACATGCCTGAGGAGCAAGACAGCGATGAACACGCAGACGCACACCGAGTTTAATGTTCAGAAACACTTTTTCAGAGATATTTTTTCAGCTTAAGGCGAATGTGTGTGGTTACTGTCCTGATGAACAGGAAATGTACATATTTGTAAAATAAAGATTACAGACAGCTTTGTGTGGATTATAATAGCGTAATTCAAAAAAAAAAAAAAAAAAAATTCTATTTGCTCATAGAATCTGCCTGAAGATTGCAGGTGGTAAGTCAATATGCACCTGTTTAGTGAAGAAATATTACTTTAGTACTGTCAAATGATTAATCGCATCCAAAATAAAAGTTTTTGTTTACATAATATATGAGTGTGTGTATATATTTAAGAAAAAATATGCTATGTTTATATATTAAATACATTTATATATTATATAATAATATAAATATATAAATGTATATACATGTAAATATTTTCAAAATATATACTGTATGTGTGTCTATTTATATATACTAAATAAATATAGTACACATATAGTATGTAGACAAAAACATGTATTTTGGATGTAATTAATCGTGATTAATCGTTTGACAGTACTACTTTGTCGCATATGTACAGTATGTGCATATTGAAATCTCTGGTAATTGCATAATGTCTACGCAGAGTTTGTGTCTTTGTTGAGATCTCTTCAGAACCTACAGGAGACGTGAGATTACTGGGGTCTGTTTTGAAAGAGAAACAACTAAGAAAATTCTCCATTTGCTCTCGGTTTAATCTCATTCCTGTCTAAGAGAAATGATTAAACAAATCTAATTTCTAATTTTGTTTTTCTTATGGATAAAAGCAGATCAAATAAAAATAAAAAAAATGGTACAAAATCTGTTTTGTTTTAAACCTAACAAATTTGCAAATCCTTTATTTTAAAGAATGCAATGACATTTCAACCTTTGGGCTGATGGCTTTGTTTGTGCAGGAAATACAGAGTTCTGTTGAATCCAGATAAGCGTGCATGTTAATTGCACAGGTGATCTGGGTCAGTCCAGGTCATTGTGGTTCACTGCATGCTAACGGAGAGTGCTGAGGGATCTGGCTCCAGACAGCAGACAGACTCAGTGTTTCTAGATCACTGGAGCAGAAGACTTAGTATCAGCCCACATTCTAGCAGGGTGGATTAGCTTGTATAATGTGTGAATTGAGATTGTTAAAATGTGACAGGAAATACTGTAATGATGAGTTTGATGCTCTGGACGCTAGCTTATAAATTGTTTAAGCTAAACAATTACTAAGACCTCTATGAAATAGCTTTATTTATACTCATGTATTTGCAACACTACAGCAGAGATACTGGTGAATATTAAAAATATGGCTTTTAAGATAATTTTTCTTCATTTGGTTTCCATAAAGTGAGCACATAAAATCTATGTAATCAATCTGAACAATATCACCATCGACAAATGCTCTTCCTCAAATCAAGTTTAATTATATTAACTCATTCCATCCATCTCACGCACAGCCTACATCCTTGATGGATCACACAAGGAGGAAGGGAAGGAGTTTACAAAGTTGAAACAGTCAATGAAGCTACAGCCATTGGAATATAAAGATTTACAAGCTTCATCACACCTGTGATGGCTGTTTCCACGGAGTTAGAGGTGACACAACATTTTACACCTCAATGCTGAACATTTCAATAGAGGTGATGTCATCTTCTGCATCTGATTGTCTAAATGAGCTAATTCCCCATAATTTCCAGGCTACTTTATCGTGGATGTTGCTTATTTCGTGCTGTTTTGACTGGTGTAAATCCGAGCTAGTGATGTTGGTGAATCTGCAAGGTTTATCTGGTGATTCTGTTTGACCGAGGAGGTCTTGCTGGTTAAGCTACTCAAGAAACCTTGTTGTAGCAGCACACTAAGATCCACCGATCTCCAAAACAAAACATACAGTGCGATGGTGACCAGTTCAGTGCCTGAACGAATTAATGTAATTGTCTAAAGCTTGAGATAAATGGTACAGATTGATTCTCCTTTGCTTGTTTATCAAGGCTTATCTGAAGCAGCCGCCCTCTTAACCCAACTCTCTGATTTAAGACCACCCTGTGTAGCCTCTTGATATTGATTTATGAGGCATGTCACAGACTGGCCCCCAGCGAGCTAGATTAACCCCTGTGATGGGCAGCTTTGTGCATCAACAATCCATAAAGAATGATTAATATAGTCTCATCGCTTACAACAATTGACTCAAACTGAAAGATGCTTGTCATATTCTAATGAATGATATGTCAAACAAATAAAGGCGGCAGAGATGCTCGATGGGTGTGGGTACTGTCAGAGAGCACCATGACAATACCCTTTCCTAATCTGACCTCAATATGGCAGACAGACGGTGTATACTGGTGTCATGCCACGTTCTGCTGGTGGATTAACTCGTATATACAGCAGCGAGAGTGGTGGCTCTCTTGGGATGTACTTGTGTCTTTTTATGGATTTCTTAATAGTCATAAATCAGCGCTCTATGTGTAGGTGAGTTCGTGCAATGATCATGATAATGGTTTCTCTAATTAACGAGGAGATCCACTAGAAACATAAGAGTGTCTGTTGTTAAGTGAAAGCATACCATGAAATAAACTGCATAATTAATATACTATATTTTAGTTGAACTGATGTTAGTCAACGTTGGTACAGAATTTAAAAGTTGACTCAGTTCTAAAAGTTTATACTAAAAAA
This sequence comes from Acrossocheilus fasciatus, assembly GCA_036784905.1. Lineage (NCBI taxonomy): Eukaryota > Metazoa > Chordata > Actinopteri > Cypriniformes > Cyprinidae > Acrossocheilus > Acrossocheilus fasciatus. Next base: position 2,107,767 of record CM071953.1, read on the forward strand.
GAAACTGCAAGGAAGAATGCACAATTATATTATATATATATAACTTCAGTAGCAATGAATGTATAACACACGAATGTACTGATTCAAAATAAATAGGTACTCACAGTACAGTGAAATGAACTAATTACATCCAAATCCTCGCAAGCTGTTTCTACCCGTACCAAATTTCTGCCACAATCGCCTTCAGTGGAATTTAAGTGGTTCTGATAGCATCACTGTCTGGCTGCATCCAAAGCAGCTGCTGGTTTCAGTGAGAAAGTTTGAATGAGTCCAGAAAGAGGTGGCGGTTGTGGCGGTTGGGGTCTCTGTGGTGCATACTTACCCCCGTGCATAGAGGAGGACAAACGGCCAAACGAACAATTCCACAAGTTCCTCCGTCATCATTCAAACAGGAGAACAAAAAACCTGTCTTCTCTCAGCATCCTTTGAGAGGCCTTCCTTTCCAGACGTAGCCTATAAACATGCGAAACCTTCACATTCACTTGCTCAAACAGGACCTCACTTGCTCACAAATCCCGGTTTAAACACACACACACACACACAGAGAGAGTTTATGCAAGATGACCCATGCTTTTCCGTCGCCCACAGCCACAAGCAAACAATGTCCCTCTCTCTCCCTCCGGCTGCCCCCTCCCGTCAGCGGTATTCTCTCTCTCTTGCCTTTGTTGTGCACAGTCCCATAGAGGAATTCCTTACTGAGGCAACCGACGGGATGTTCAGCTGCTGGAAAAGTCCTGTATGCTGTGTTCTCTGAGCTCTAGCATAGTAGGTGTTCCCCATCCGGTGGTTTTGGTAGAGTTAAGGCAGGTCCGTAAGTCGGCAGCCTGTTGTGTGAACTCTTGTGCCAGACATTTAGACAGAGGAGCAGTCCCCTCACCTCCCTCTTTCCCTCCCAGCGTTAGCCCCTCCCCCAGCTCCTCTTTTGGCTCACAAACTCTGCTTCAAATGAAAACGAGGAGGATAAAAAGCTTTCTAAAGACCCCCAGGCTGCTCCCGAACATTCACATGTTAAGTGACAGCTGCCTCCAGCCCCTCGCTCTCGTTTTTCCCTCCCTCTCCAGGGCAGACCAAGGCAGTCTACAAAAGGAGCCAACCATCCCGCACACAAAGCCCTCATCACCATTCAAAGCCCCCGCCACAGCTACAAAGACGACTAATTACTGTAAGACATCTCTGATTACTTTCAAGTCACTTTCAGTCCCGAAATTGCCAAACAAACAAAGAACAGTAGAGAAACCAATAGAGCGAAGGACTCGGCCGCGTCTGGCTGAGTTTCATGGGAGTTGCGTGATGCTGCGTCTCCACTTTTGGAGTCTTTTCTGCTCCGTTGCTGCTTGAGAATAGAAGCTTCTATCGCCACTGTGTCTGTAGGTGTCAGATCTCAAATAATCCCTCTGACTGGTTCCCATGGGGGACGAGAGGGAGAGTGAGGACAGGTGTATATAGCAGGTGCAGTGAGGAGACTCAGGTGTGTAACAAACACACAATTCCCTCATTCTTTCACCACACAAAAGACTCTACCCAACACCTGCACTGTTACGTACCCTTCATCTCACACAAGAAACACTTGATCGCTCAATAGAACAGGTCACTAACATATAGCAGAGAAGTGGAAGTCCTTGTGATGCCACTACATTTACATACAGTGACCCTAAAACATATCTGCAGGATGTCATTGCAGCAGAAACAAAATATAAATAAATCAGGTTGCGCTCTTTTATCAAATACAATATAATAAGTTTGCCTTTCATGCAACACTAATTTTTCCAAAAGTACTTTTTTTAGGTTTAAAATGATACAACAGTAGATCTACTTTTCAAAATTACAATCTGGTACTGGAACCTGTGCTTCCTCTGTTAGGACACCTGTGAAAACGTAAGAAAAACTGCCACTAAAATCCACTAAAACACCAGCTGATTCACAAATGTATTTAAATAAAGGCAACGGTATCCACTTTATTTTTAACATAAGGGCATTTGCAACTTGAATGTGCAAAGCTTCCAGTGTCATTTCAGTGTCAGTCACATTACTTTTTTTTATGCTGCTTGATAATGCAAAACAATATTTCTTATCATATTATTTTAATATATAGTAGGAATTTAAAACCCACTGGTTTGTAGTGCAAATAGTTTTAGCATTTACTGCACTTTGTTATTCTTCTAGTTATTTTACTATAGCAGCTAATGAATCAAAAATCTTGCACATTCTCAGAAAATAGACGTCTGCATTGCAAAATAAGATGCTCACTTACTTACTTACACTAAAGCTATCTAATAAACTAATAAACTAAAATTAAAATTTAAACGAAAACTGAAATTATAAGAACAAAAGCTAATTCAAAATATTAATAAAGGTAACACTTTAGAATAGGGAAGACTTTTCAACTTTTCCCTCAATAAACTCCTAATTAGCTGCTTATTAATAGTTAGTGCGGTAGTTGTTAAGTTTAGGTGTTGGGTAGGATTAGGGATGTAGAATAAGGTCGTGTAGAATAAGGCATTAATATTACTACTAATAAATGGCTAATATTTTTTATTAATATGCATGCTAATTAGCGACTAGTTAAGAGACCTTAAAATAAAGTGTTACCATAAAAAACTGTAATACTATATAATAGTATATACACCGCTGTATTATAGAAGTATTGTAGATAACAAAACTTGGCATTCAAAAATTTAATTTTTTTAATTTACTTTCTATTCTATGCTATATTCTATACTTTCTATTCTATACTATTTCCATACTTTTTCTTTTTATATTCTAAAATATAAAAAGCAAGGCGGCATGTTGCCACTCTCATGATGCCCAGCCAGTTACAACGGTCTCCCTTGATGATATATGGGTAATATGGAATATTGTTGACCATACAGTATTATTTCCTTTTACTTCACAATTCAGACTTTTTGTTCTTGCAATTCTAAACTCAGAACCGTGAGATGTAAACTCAAACAAAGTCAAAATTCTCTTGTATTTCTGACTTTCTTTCTTACAATTTTACTTTTTTTTTTTTTTTACATCTCGCAATTCTAAATATATATATATATATATATATATATATATATATATATAAATTGTGACAATTTTTTCTCTGAATTTTTTCCCCTCGCAATTGCATGTATCTCACAATTATGACGTTTCTTCTCAGAATTGTAAGTTTATATCTTGCAGTTATGGCTTTATATCTCACGATTCTGGCTTTATATCTCACAATTATGACTTTATAGCTTGCAATTCAGAGAAATTACATGGAAAAAAAGGTCAGAATTGTGAAATAAAAAATGTATTTATTTATTGTTTTCTTCCATAGCAGAAACCAGCTTCCACAGGGTAAATCTAGACAGCGCAGGGGTTTGTGCGGCCAGGGTCAGGTGTTACAGCTCTGAGTAGGGTTCCTCCTGCAGGTGTAAATGTGTTATTGTCTTGCTCTGTTTCCTGTCTCCAGGCAGTGTAAATGATCGCAGAATACAGTGAGTGTATGTGAGTCTTGACCTTGAGCGTAATGAGCCGAGGTGACGGTGAGGAGCAGCGGGACACACCCTCAGACTGAAGTGAAAACAGGGAAGTGGAAGGAGGAAGAGAGGAGAATAAAGAAGAGCGCTCGTGAGAGAGCGGCAGAGTGCGCACATCCACTTTATGATGATGAATGAGCACCTCGAATTCAGTAGGGACCTGCAGAAGAGGGGACGACACGGCCACTACACTAACCACAGCACTTCAATTATTAACCCCGGCCCATCCCCCGACTGAGACAGCACAGCCAGCTAAATAAAACAGACAAAAGGAGGAGACCAGAAAAAAGGAGGAGCAACAATGCCTGTCACCCTGACTGTCCTGGGAAAGGGAATTCAGTGCTGTGAGCCCAGGAGGTCAAGATATTTAACCTGAACCAGGCTCTTAAACAGAGACGGAGCATCAGTGTCTGTCCTGAGTTATGGTCCTAAAACAGACCACCTCTGAAAATCTGTTTTTGTGATGTATATGAATGCACATGCCAAGAATTTAAATTCGAGATCAGATTTGGGTAGCAAATCATATAAATATATATGGATTTTAAGAAAAGTCAGAATTGCGAGATATTGCAATTGCAAGATATAAACTCACAATTCTAAGAAAATAATTGATATATATACTTACAATTGGGAGAAAAAGAAGTAAAAATTGTGAGATAAAATGTCAATTATCGGTTTTATTTGTTTATGCTGTAATATATATTAAAAAAAACTTTCTTTTATTCTTGTTCATCAATACACAACTTGTTTTAGATTTTAAGTATATCATGCATCATGTCACAATATTTACAATTGCATTGTGCAAAAGATTTCTGTTTCAAATAAATGCTGTTCATTTCAACTTTCTATTCATCAAAGAAACCTATAAAAAAAATATCAAATGTATCATGGAAGCAAATCAGTATATTAGAATGATTTCTGAAGGATCATGTGACACTGAAGACTGGAGTAATGATGCTGGAAATTCAGTTTTTATCAAAGAAATAAATTACATTTTATCATGTATTCACATAGAAAACAGCTATTTTAAATTGCAATAATATTTCACAATATTATGTGTTTTTGATCAAATAAATGTAGCCTTGGTGAGCAGAACAGACTTATCGACGGCAAGATTTTAAATAGTAGTATATAGTTTCTAATTTCTTTTCTTATATTTTGAGTTTTAATTATCATTTACCATTTTTATCTATATGCTGCCCGTTCGTGTGAACCAGCACCTAAATCAATCTTTTATTGGATACAAAAATGGCAGTTTAGTGATTTAACTATCCATATATTCATTACTGATATATATAAACAGATAAGTCCAATTTAGTAATTATGATAAGAGATACAAAGTCAAAGAGTGAGTGCGGTGGGGTCCACATTTGGCAGTGCTTTACTGCCATTATATACCCAATCTGACAGAGACACCTGATCCAGGCCTGGTTACTCACGGGGAAAATCAAATTGTCCTCCCATATCATTTACCCAGTGTGTGAATCATATGATAACATTCAAGGCAGTGCACTTTAGGTCTTTTACTCCTATGGCAATGCCAGTCTTCTGATCTTACAAATTTAAAGAGCAATCAAATAACATAAATACTTATGAATTCAACAAAATCCATGTGCCTTAAAAAAAAATATCCTGCAGTTCACATGCATATATGTATATATTGTGCATAATGGACTGTATGAAAGCTGTGATATGAGTAATATCAGCTCGGATCTATTGTGTGCTGCACATGTGGCTTGTATGTTCAGACAGCAGCAGATGAATCAGCGTAATGCCAAATGGGCTGCAGATGTGGCCAAATGTGATCACGGGTCCCCTGTGTGTAAATACCCAGAGAGCCCTAAAGTGGATTAATCCCACAGACATGTTCTCCTCCCCCAGCACTCCTGCTTCAAATCAAATAACACACAATGGCTCCTCCAGTATATAATTAGCACCTCAGCGGACAGGTCGCGCACACGCGTGGTGATTCATGAAAAACTACACATCTCCTTTGGGCAGCAAAATCAAAGTGTTGTTCCACAAACACAACGATGTGCACCGTAACGGTCCCTTCCCAAAACACACTGGTGCTGACCGCTCGTTGTGAAGGCTTCCCTGCTGGGATACTGGAAATGAAACCATCACAGGGGATCAAACACAAAAGAGGCTGACGGAACGCTTGCTTGATATCAAGCAGCGAGTAAACCACAGTCATGTTACCCTATTGAAAGAGTAGTTGCTTTACAAGCTACTAACACAGTCACTACATATACTGAAGCTAGCAAAGGGGCAATAATCTTTTTAAATAAATATGATAAAATAAGGAGAAAAGAATTTATCTCATACAAAGAAATTAGGATTTTCTCAGTTAGGGTGTCTGTTTTCAACCTCAACAGATAAATGTTCAAATAAACAAACAATTAATTAGCGCTAAAAACTCAGAAGACACCCTGATTTGTAATGAAAACTGTAATATTGCTTTATAAGAAGCTGCTCAAGGAATGATCATCCACTTGGCTACATTTATATCAGTTGTCAAAAAAAAAAACAGCTTGCAAAAATGACCAGGACAGACTAATGCTACTTAAGAAATACTGAGAACTGAATTAATGCATAATGTACAGTACAAATGGTATGCTGAGTACTATTTGAATTAATTATCTGATTGCTATTAGAATATAAATTTTAATATGTGAAGCACTGTGCAACAGATAACAATAAAATGCAATAGCATGCTATATTGTTGTTATATGTTCATTGCTGAATTAATGCAGTTAATAAAAGCAATTATTTTGGATTCGAACCCAATTTTGTGTAAAAATGTAGCGGTACACTGAAGGACACAATATAATGTGACACACAAACCTGCAATGGGTTTTGTCACGTGGAAAAGTTTTAAGTTTTGAAAATTATTTTGAGAAACATTACTGAAAAATGTACTTGTCAGTCTTGTGTTTGTCTTGTGCCTTATTCCCATGTGCTCCCAGTGTTTCAATGCCCTTATTTGGTTAGTTTCCTGTTATTAGTTTATTATTGGTTAATTTCTGTCCAGCCATGTGTCTTTAATTATCTTGTTTAGTATGTTTATTTAAGCCCTGTGTTTCCCTGAGTCTAGCATGCGCTGATATATGTCATTCTTGTCTTCCTATGTTGGATTCCCTGGTGATTGTATAATTGAAGTTATTGGATATTGAAGAATCTCTGTGCTTCCTTGTTCCTTGCTCCAAGCGTAATCGTGACAGAACAGCAGACCGAAACAAAGAGTGAGTGGCGCCTTTTTCTCCCTTGTTTTTGCTTCATTTTTGGAAGTTTAATGTTTTTTCCTGTTTTTTCCCCCACGGCATGGAAGCCGCACAATTCGCTGCCCTAGCCTGCGGCAACAGCGCTGGATGATGCCACCATCAACGCACTGTTCTGGCACGGGGCCAACTAGCATCGCCCCCGTGGACCTCCCAGACACCACCGGGCCGAGGGAAGTGTCCGGTCCCATGTCAGAACCAGCCCGTCGTCAGTCACACTGACAGCTCGTCAGTCAAGTCTGTCAGCTGTTTGTCAGTCATGTTTGCCGACCGATCTTCTGTCCAGCCCGCCGGCTGTGACTATTCCAAACCCACTGGCCACTCGTCAGTCAAGTCAGCCAGCCACTATGAAGTCAATTCTGTCAGCCGCCGCTCACTCATGCCCGCCGCCATCAACAGCTCCGAAGTCATGCCCGATGTCGTCCACCTCGCATGTGCCCCTAGGAATGCTGGTGGAATTTGAGGGGATGTCGTGGGTTCCAGTTCCTAAGCTTCCGCTGGTCCCGTCCAGCTCTCCATCGTCTCCAGAGTCTCCTTCGTCTCAGCTATTCCCAGCCAGCTTCGCACCTCCAGAGCACCCTCCAGTGCCCACTCCTCGAACGTGTGCTCCAGTGTCTGCTCTAGCCCCTGTCCAGAGTCAAGTGAGATGACTCCAGCCCCTGACCAGAGTCCAGTGCAGGCTCCAGCCCCTGACCAGAGTCAAGCCATGTCCCCTGAAGCCATGTTTGAAAGCCTTGTCGTGTCCACAGGAATTATTCTAGTTGGTCTTGTCGGTCTTACCTTGTCTGTGGAGGTCCCTCAGAAGCATACTGCTTCTCTTGTCATGGCCACGGAGGCCATTCCCAAGCCATTTGCTTCTCTGGATACCCCTATGGAAGCGGTTCCCAAGTTCACCCCTGAGAGGGGCCCTGACTCCACGTCCAGTACAAGGAGTGCTGTTAGGCTCCAGTCATGCCCTGAATGGTCCTCGGATTCCGAGCCTAGCCGAAGTGAGGTCTCAGGTTCCTGTGGATAGCCCGGTGACATCTCCTATTCCCAAGTTCAGCCCCTTAAGTCTCCCCAAGGATTTTTTTTTTGGGGGGGGGTGGTATGACTCCAGCTGTAGTGGCTGGGCCGCACCTGCACCGCCATGCCCTCCTGAGTCCCCTGACCCGCCATGCCCTCCTGAGTCCCCTGACCCGCCATGCCCTCCTGAGTCCCCTGACCCGCCATGGCCTCCTGAGTCCCCTGACCCGCCATGGCCTCCTGAGTCCCCTGACCCGCCATGGCCTCCTGAGTCCCCTGACCCGCCATGGCCTCCTGAGTCCCCTGATCTGCCATGGCTGCCTGAGCTCCCTGCTCCTCCGTGAGTCCTGAAATGGGCGCAGCCCTAGAGGTCGTCTGTCCGGTCTCCATGCCGCTGTCCCTTGAGGCCTCCAGAGCACCCACTTCCCCTCCCCACTGGATGTTGTATGGCGCGGGACGCGCCTTTCAGGAGGGGGGAGTACTGTCATCCTTGTGTTTTTCTTGTGCCTTATTCCCACATGCTTCCAGTGTTTCAATGCCCTTATTTGGTTAGTTTCTTGTTGTTAGTTTATTATTGGTTCATTTCTGTCCATTCGTGTGTCTTTATCTTGTTTAGTATGTTTATTTAAGCCCTTTGTTTCCCTGAGTCTAGCGTCCGCTGATATGTCATTCTTGTCTTCCTCTGTTGGATTCCCTGGTGATTGTATAATTAAAGTTATTGGATATTGAAGAATCTCCATGCTTCCTCGTTCCTTGCTCCAAGCGTAATCGTGACAGTACTTAAGTTAGTAGCATTGCTATTTTTATTTTTTACTATTCAGATGCTAAAACTTATTTCATATACTGTAAAAAGTGGTAACCTGCAGTTGTTATGTTAAAGAGCTCTACCTGATCTTACGCTTAAATTTATTTTTGTTGGTGTAACCGAATATATTTAGGTTGATTTAGCAATGTTCCTTTTTTTTTTATTGAATTAAAACAATTAGTTTAGATGTTAAAGTAATTTTATTTAGGTTCCTTTTTTTTTTCTTTCTTCAGTGTACTTTATGCTGTTTGTGTGACTCATCTGAAGCTGATCTGACACAGATGTGTGAATATGGTAATTAATGTGATCGTGTTAGGACTCAACCTCCACACCTGAGTCAATTACTGCGTGACAGCCAGAGTCTCCTGTGAATACTGACCCGGCCTGCTAACAAAAGCTGCGTCCCAAATGACACACTATACACTATGTACTTATGCACTAGGTTATTTTGTCATTAATAATCGGAGTCTGATAGCCCCACCCCCTCCGCAACGTAATTAAAGCTGCGACAGTTGAGTGCATGAAGTGTTCAACATTCCACACTTCATTTTTTCGGTTATTTAAGTGCACCACCTGGGTATTTAAAGTGCACTTTTTCTTTTTCAGTGTGAACGCACTACTCGCACTATTCATACTACAAAACATCATAAATAGTGCATAAGTACACGATTTGGGACGCAGCTAAAATCTCAGTCTACCTGCTATGATGAGAGGATTATACACTACATATATCAACACCAAACATTTGTGCATTACAAATACACTTTTACCTTAAAGGGGCTAGATCCCCCCAAAAAATTTAATTCTGTCATTTACTCACCCTCAAACCTGTATGAATTTCTTTCTCAGATATTTCAAAATGAAGGCCAGTAAATAATGGCATAATTTTCATTTTTAGATTAATTTTATGTGATTGATTATGCATAGATGGGTATTTCACTAATGATGTGCACTATTATGAATAATATAATAATAATGAACAGAAATTATTGAATTTTTCTGGCAGCACTTTAAAATAAGGTTCCATTTATTTATGTTAGTTAACTACATTAGTTAACGTAAACTAACAATGAAAAATACATCTAAAGCATTTATTAGTTATCGTTAACTTCAACATTTGCTAATAGGCAAATTTACTGTGGAAAAAGTCATAGTTAATAGTTAGTGAGAACTTGTCCTCAAACTAAAGTGTGACCCAATTTTCTTTGAACAGTGTATGAAACTTAACGTTGCTTGTGTGCAGTCCAAAGTTTATCAGGTTACAATAATAAACAGGCTATTTACTGAAACAGTAAACACATTAAACACATAAAAACTCTGTATGCAAGTAAGAAGGAAGGAAGTGTGAAGTGTGTTTGTCTGAGGAACGCTGCACAGGAGGAGGGAGCTGATGTTTCTGGCTGTCATTAAGGGTCTGGACGGAGAAAAGGAGACCATGCTGTGCTGTAACCCTTCACCCTGCTCCATCACGGCTCTGTTTGCAGGTTATGTGTGCGAGGCTCATTTGAGATGCAGAGTTTGCCACAGACTCGGGATAAAGACACACAGACACACAAAGACTTCACCGTTAGCAGGAAGCAATGGATGAGGCCCTGGGCAAGAATCAGACCCACCGACTCCAGTCAGAAAGGATGATACTGAGGAGCAAAGTTTACATTCATTCAAAACCGAAAAAAAAGTTTTTGTAATTAAATTTGATATAATTTGCTAGAAGCGATAAAGCTCATACTAATACTAACCCTCAGGATTTTCACCTGTAAAACAAAACAACAGGTGAAATCCCAACAATATGCTTGCAAAAATCTGACACTGAAGGAGGAACCTGAGCCATATTTAGGAACCAGGAAGATCACAGAGACTCTTTTGACTGGGACTAGCAAGCCACCACCTCAGCAGCATCATAGAAACTTTTTCTTCTTACAATAGCAAGTTTAGATCTCAATTCGGATTGTTTCTTTTTTCTAAAAATTGAGAGATAAATATTTGCAATTGCCAGTTATTAAAGTCCAATTCTGAGGATAAAAAGACAACCTTTTTTCTCAGAATTTATACCTTGAAATTCTGACTTTATAACACGCAATTGCGACTTTCTGAGAATTCTGAGAAAGTCAGCAATTACCTTTATAGATGTTAACACCTTATTTAAACTTAAAATAGTCAGAATTATGATATAAAAAATTGCAATAACCTTTTTTATTTTTATTCCTTGGCAGAAACAGCTAATTTTTTTCTCACAATTTCAAGATTATTTCTTGCAATCCTCTCTTTTATAAGAATTGTGAGGGGGGGGGGGGGACCTGAATTCTAGGATATTCTATGAATTGTATGAAAAATAGTCAGAATTGTGAGATGATAAGCTGCAATTACCTTTTTATTTTTTTTATTTTTTGGCAGAAACAGACTTTTTTCTTGCAATTGTGAGTTTATATCTCATAATTCTGAATTTTTATTCATTTCTCACAATCTTGAGATAAAAAATTGCAATTACTTCTTTTCCTTGGTGGATATAAGCTTCTACATGCTCTTCTGTAGACTGTAAGTACAAAACTAGACTGGCAGTGGATGGCTCAATTACTGTTGATGTGAGCGAGACACTGAAGAGATAAAGCAGAGAGAGGAGTTGTTGCAACATTTCCATTGTGGACAGATAAGAGAAGGTCCACTGTAAGACGGTGTGTTTTTCTCATCGGAGTCTAATGTGCTTTCAGAGTGCTCTCTCATGTGTGCGCAGGGCCCCACACAAACCTGCACCCCGCTCTCCTCAACCAGCCTCAACACAAAAGAGCTCTCCTGTGAGGAGCTGCACCTCGCTCTCCTCTCGCAGGACGGCCCTCCAGGGCTGGGGGATTTATGCCTATAGCTCAAGCATATTCTTTGAGCATATTTGATAGGGATGCTTATCTCAGCACCATGGGGACAAGCCTCACATCGCCGCCTTTGATCAGCTTTTTTCTCATCAAAAAAGGCCCCTGCCCACACAATTACCACTCAACAAAGAGGCCTGCATATTCCGGATGTGCTCAGGACAGGACTCGTGTGCTTTTTTTATCCAGGTGGTCAAAGAATATTTCACACAAACACATATAAAGTATATATATTAAAATAAATAAATAATACACATGTTTGGTTTTAGTTATAAATAAAGATCATTAGTTTTAAATCCAATGACAAAAGCCACATGGCATAAATGTCTCTCCACTTTTCTCCAAACCTTAATGTTCATCTCCTTACAGTATGATGTCATGAGAAGTGAGATGTTATACTTCATCAAGACAGAAGGATGGAAAGCCTGGGTGGAGACGGTTAGAGACGGTCTCGGTAGAGGCACAAAAGAAACTTGAGCTTATTCAATATTCAAATAAAAAGCTGTTGTATAACAAGTAACAGAAGATAATAAAATGATGGCCATGAAATGTATGTTATCCAGTGGTCTAAAACAGAAATCAGCACCCCACATCAAATTTGATGAAGAAAATCCAATACTGGTTTCTTACAAATTTTGTGGATGCAAATTCAAAATAATAGTGCACATCACATCACATCACTTTTTTTTTTTCCACAAAATATGGGGCATATTGTAGCATTGTTGCTTTTGACAACCATTTGTAAGGTGAAGAAGTATTATTCCTGTTTATTCCATGCATTATGCCTTAATCATCAGAAAAACTGCAAAGACATGATTCCTGTCTTCATCTGAGCCAGATTGTTCAATACTCAACTCATTTTTACATTTACGAATGAATCTGAAGACACTATTTTATACCCAATCCTGGTTTTTACTTTTTTCCCCCACTGTTTTGCAGTTTGAGTCAAATGACAGATGATAGATGAAAAAGAAATGTGAATAAGAACTATTTTAACTATTTTGTTGTCATTTACTAGTTACTAATTAAATGTAAGTAAATAAGTAACTTTGATCATGTGACTCAGGCATGTGATGTTTATTGGGAGCATTCTCAAATAAGAACAAATAAATGTTTTTAAATAAATAAATAAATAAAAAAACCAGAAGCGTCCTCAGACGTTTGGGCTGGAGTGTATGTGAGAGACTCACAGCAGGATGGAGTGGAGGGAGTCTCTTCTCCATGGTCTTCAGCCAGTGTCGCAGAGCCCTGATCTGCCCTCTGAACTCACTCTGCCACTGACTCCACTCCTCTGAATCCATCCTGGCAGCAGTACAAGAACACATTCACACTTCATATAAGCAGCTCAAAAATGAATATCAAATACATATTATTTTCATGGGAGTCACATGTTTTAGTCGCTACATCGGAATGATATTTCCATTTGTGTTACTATTGCTCTTAAATGTAGAAAATAATCATACATGTTGAGAAGACATGTCCAAACATCTGACTGACATTATAGTGTTTTTATGGTCAAACTTTATTTTAAGTCAGTGTATTTCTCGCCATTAACAAACCATTAACTATGACTTTTGCCTCAATAAAGTCCTAATCCACTGCTTATTAATAGTTAAGGTGGTTGTTAAATTTAGGTATTGGGCAGGAATAAGGATGTAGAATATGGTTGTGCCGAATATGTGCTTTATAAGCACTAATAAACAGCACTAATATTAGCACTAATAATAGGCATGCTAATAAGCAACTAATAATGAGAATTGGTTCCTATACTGAAGTGTTATCATTTTCTCTCTCTCTCTCGTCTTTATATTTTATAGATATTTTTCTGTCTGTTGTTGTCTGTTTTGTTGACTAGTGTCTGTAGTTAATCTGTCTTTTATTACTCAGTGCAAAAGAAAACAACATTTTCTGACAACATGCCCTTTAGTGTGTCATAATAGAATAGAATAGAATAGAATAGAATAGAATAGAATAGAATTGAATAGAATTGAACAGTATTGTATACAAGGCTGTGCTGTATAGTGAATGTAGTTAGATTGTTAGACATGACAGAGAATGGAGTGACTATATTCAACACAGCTTCTGTGCCTTAATAATTTCATAAAATTCACACAGGGCACAAATTAATCAATGTAATGTTGTCTTTCTGCTAGAGGACAACAACAGATGCAGCCTGAGATGGTTTGCCGGTTTTAGCTGGTTTTGTCTGGTCTTGCTGGTCTCTCAGTTTCAGCAGCTGAAGAGCACAAATCAGTCTAGGTTGCTTTAGTCTGGATTTTTAGCAGGCATATGGTTAGCAGGTGTATCATAGCTGTTATATCATGGATTTTAGCACAACATGAAATTCTGCTCAATTTTACTATACACTGCTCAAAAAAATTAAAGGAACACTTTTTTTAATCAGAGTATAGCATCAAGTCCATTAAACTCCTGGGATATTGATCTGATCAGTTAAGTAGCAGAGGGGGCTGTTAATCAGTTTCAGCTGCTCAAAGATAATGAAATTAACAACAGACGACCCCCAAAACAGGAATGGTTTTACAGGTGGAGGCCACTGACATTTTTTCCCTACTCATCTTTTCTGACAGTTTTCACTGGTTTTGCATTTGGCTAGGGTCAGTGTCACTACCGGTAGCATGATGCGATACCTGGACCCTACAGAGGTGGCACAGGCAGTCCAACTCCTCCAGGGTGGCACATCAATGCGTGCCATTGCCAGAAGGTTTGCTGTGTCTCCCAGCACAGTCTCAAGAGCATGGAGGAGATTCCAGGAGATGGGCACTTACTCTAGGAGAGCTGGACAGGGCCGTAGAAGGTCCTTAACCCATCAGCAGGACCGGTATCTGCTCCTTTGTGCAAGGAGGAACAGTATGAGCACTGCCAGAACCATACAAAATGACCTCCAGTGTGTGAATGTCTCTGACCATCAGAAACAGACTTCATGAGGGTGGCCTTAGGGCCTGACGTGCTCTAGTGGGCCCTGTGCTCACTTCCCGGCACCATGGAGCTCGATTGGCATTTGCCATTGAACACCAGAATTGGCAGGTCCGCCACTGGTGCCCTGTGCTTTTCACAGATGAGAGCAGGTTCACCCTGAGCACATGTGACAGACGTGAAAGGGTCTGTAGAAGCCGTAGAGAATGTTATGCTGCCTGTAACATTGTTCAGCGTGACCGGTTCGGTGGTGGGTCAGTGATGGTCTGGGGAGGCATATCCATGGAGGGAAAGACCTCTACAGGCTAGACAATGGCACCCTGACTGCCATTAGTTATGACTCATTGTCAGACCCTACGCTGTTGCAGTGGGTCCTGGGTTCCTCTTGGTGCACGACAACGCCCAGCCTCGTGTGGCGAGAGTATGCACGCAGTTCCTGGAGGATAAAGGAATTGATACCATTGAATGGCCCCGACACTCGCCTGACCTAAAATCAATAGAACACCTCTGGGACATTATGTTTCGGTCCAGGGGCCTCATTTATAAAGCATGTGTACACTCAGATTTGATCTTAAGAGTGTGCGTACGCTTAAAACATATTTGTAAAAACTGTCTTTGATGTGAAAAAATGCTTAGCGTCACGTCAGGGTCTGAGCAGACGTACACACTTTCTCTTGTTGGAGTACTGCAGGTTCAGACTAAGCTGTTCTTGCAGCTCGCTGTTCTAAATTAAAGGATTTGGATGATGACTGGTGATCTTTTACATGTCAATGACATTAATTAGGAGTCATTTACAAGCAGAGAGCTGAAACCATTCATTTGCATGCAAGTTCAAGATTATTTGCAATTCATAGATTTCATTTCTGAAAGAGACGCGTACGTGCGTTTTCTGTACGTAAGTTCATTTTATGAATGAATTTTTTATTTCCATCAAATGATGTGGCATCCTTTCGTTCCTAACACATTACCCAGTCCACATCAGTACAGATATCCAGCATGATATTTTCCCCCTTTGAGATCTGATGTGTTTTCAAAGTGTTCCTTTCATTTTTTTGACCAGTGTAATCAGCAGCAGCAGAGCTTGTATCTTCAACATGTCAATAATATATAGCAGTTTAGGTGAAATCTCCATGAATGGGTTAAAGCCTATAAATTATAACTGTGAAGATGAATTCAATGGAAAAAGGACTGACATATTTAGGTAAAACATAATCATGATAAGCCCCCTCGCTCATCTCCTGTAATATAATTTAATATAATATAATATAATACTATTACACTTTAGCTCAGATATGACCTACAGCACCGAACACATTACATTTGTGGAATTTAACTGAAAAATATATGGAGTTTATTATTAAATAAAAATGGGAAATGAACATTATGTGTTCAGTTTACCATACCGTCTTCCTTTCTGAGCAGCTGCTTCCTGAAACAGAGAGATGCCAACTGAACACACGCTTATTACACCACAACAAGCACATACTTATTGATTCATTCACAATTCACTATTATTTGCATATGGAATATTTTCAGCTAGGCTTTTTTACATTAATTAAAAAAAAATAATAATTCTATCTCTCTGCTGATCTGAAGACATACCACAGAGCCGCCATCGTGCAGCATGGGCACAGTTAATGCAGGAGGAGCAGAGAGGCTGTCAGCAGTGTAGTGGCACAAAGGCAGGCCATCCATAAGTGTGTCTCCCTCTGGGTTCTGTCTTTCATCCTACAGATTTAACATAAAGTCATCTGAGCCTGTCATTCCACTTCCCTACCCCCAGAGGACAGCATCCACCGAATACTGACTGTTTCTCTAATCAGCACCATACTTCCTATCTGCATGTTTAAGCAGTCTGATGATTACTCATCTTTGTTCTTTAAAATTATTCTGATATATGATTGCTAGAAATATGTGTACTGTACTGTTTATATATTGGAATGTCATAGTGACACGGATGATCATTTAGAATAAACACAAGATAAAAGATAAAACACAAACTCTACAAAGTCCGGAACTGATCTTTCCAAAATAATATTTATTTACACTTGAGTATAGTGTTATTAACTCACTCTTTATTACCACTATCTCTTAAGGAAAAAGTTCATCCACCAGTTAGTATTTCATACATCTTTTACTCATATAATCCATATATTGGTGTAAATTCAAAAATCTATTCTTCATCTTTTTAGAACGCTTTATAGCAAGTTAGTAAAACATGCAAAAAAAATGTTTTTACATATACAACATCAAAAAAGAACAAAAGAAAATAAAGAAAAAAGTCAAGTCAAGTCAAGTACAATTAATATAAAAACAAGCAAAGAAATACATGGGAGGCAACAAATGACCAAAACATGTTTGTTTGTTTTTTGGCAAATTAAATGTAAAAATGAAAAATGAAATTGCCGTACACTAAATGAGCCTAAATACATTCAGTCAAAGTTGTAATCAGTATTTAATTGTATTATGTAAATGTGTAATGCAATACAATGGTTTGCATACTGTATCTAATGCACTGAGTACTTTATTTAAAAACTCATATTGGGGCTAGAAACAATGTAGGCAATAGAACTCTGAGATTCTACATAAAAGTCCACATTAAGATCAATTTAATGGATCCAATTCTTTTGTTGTTTTGAATGATTTTGTGTCAACTCCAAAGTCCAGCTCCCAGCTGATGAAAACAGGAGCAGTCCACTAAAGTGTCAGTTCTTGATATGATATCCAAGGCAAACTTCAAGGTAGCCCTAGTGTCTTCATGCAAATGGCAGATGCAATGGAAGGAGGAAACCCTCAGTGAGGCTCTAAAAACAACATTAAAAATATACTGTGAAGCAACAAAATGACAAAACGGCAACAAAACAGTGAATGAAGGGAAACAAAAATATCAAACATAGGTACAGACAAGGCAAAATCATAGAGAGATGGTGATTATTTCATAAATACCTGAATGTCTAAGAATGCGGGCTGCTGATGAGCATCTTTCATCTCCAGATCCAAGACCAAATGCGAGGCATCATCAGGTTGTCCATATCTAGTAACCGATGATCTCTGTGAGAGAAAAAAACATGACAAAACATACACTATAAACGACAAGAACTTTTATATGACTTAATGCTGTCAAGAAAATCCTTTAGAATTAGCAGACATACAGTATGGCATTCAGTTTATTAAAAAAAGAAGCTGATAGGTGTTGAGACAATAAAAATAATATAGAAAAGTAAAATCGATGTGGTCATTAGGAAACAGCGGCAATAAATGTAAATTTAGTTCAACTTACAAGTACTACATTTCATCCAGATCTGCCCAGATGTTATGAGTGAGGAATGGATCAGACACCTGAGTCATCTGAAATCTTCAATGGATATCACATCAGTGGAGGACTGACAGTAAATCTGGGCCTTGAGGACTCCTTTATAGAGTAGTCAGGAGTTTTGAAAAGGACTTTGGAGACGGACTGGATCCAGTAAATGAAAAATGGACTTTCATAACAAAAATAACATCCAGTTTTAGGGGACATTAAAATTGGCTTGTTGTACAAAGTGCTTGCTCCTCCTTTAGTGTTTATGTATAGGTGTAGTGTTTTTTTACATTCTGTAAAACCAGCGTCAACTTTCATTTGATATGATGGCTAGCATCCTCTAATATATCCATCTATCAAATCTATACAAATATGTAAAAATAACCACACTCTTTGTTAATCTAATTACTTTTTTTTTTTGTAAAACTTGGCATATTTTTCTGGTACATTACGCTTAAATAAACCTAAGTATAAAAAGAATTCCCTAAAATAACATGTAGAAATTTAATAGTAAGTAATATTAAATACAGTCTAATCAGAGTTTGATTTAAGAAAAAAATAAAATAATCTCCAAAATGTAATTTGCTGTATTTGAACTTTTCCTGATTTTAGATGCTGTAGTATAAAACAAGAAAATAAAAATATCACTTTCAAAATATGCAAAATCTATATGAACTGAAATAAACCTAAATTAGACAAATATGATTAAAGCTAAACAGCCAATAGTTCTTAGGCATCCAAAATACATAAAATGGGAACTTAACCATTGCCAGACAAAAAGATACTGGTAGTTTTTGGAATGCATTTTCCTATACCAAATACATGCAAAGCAGAATAAAGTGATTTTTTTTTTCTTGAGTTAATTTCTGTGTCTTATGTAACTGTAGTGTATAGAGTCAGCATTGATAATGAAAGCTGCAGGACCATGTGGTAGGTTTGTTGTGAGGTCCAGCTTTAAAATCTGCGGCTGTAACCAGAGGACGTATATGAGGATGAGGAGAAGTTCATGCTGAATCCAGAGCCAGTAGCATCAAAGCTGCCTCTTCTTGAACCTGACCTAGAGCCTGTCCTGGATCCAGACCGAGAACCAGAAGCAGATGCAGCACCACTGACATTGTAAGGACTGTAGAGACCTTTACTGGATACCGATGAAGCTTCCAGAAGCCTAAGGCCAGATCCCTCCTCAACCATGCTTCTGTCCATGGCATCTTTGTAGGAGATCTTCAGTTTGGTTTTGGGGCACGTAAGGTATTTTGTGTAAGCACTCACATCTCTGAGCTTTTGTGCTGTACGGCCATCAATAGCACCTTTCCTGATTGCCTCCTCTATGGAGATTCGGCCCTCAACCTCTGGCTCAATAAGGCCACCAGTGAGATACTGCACTTCCAGGAAACGTTGCCCTGCCTCATAGTAAAGCCAGCCTTTCTTGAGAGCCTGAGCAGCAGACATTCTGACTTTAGTGCGAGGATCCTCAAACCCATGGAAAGCTTTCTGAGCCAAGTTGAGTCTGTCAACCATTATCTTGTCTATAAGACCCTTCTCTGTGGCTTCGGTAACTGAGAATTTCTCTCCAGTAGATGGGTCTATTATGCCACCAGTGCAAGCCTGTGCCTCTAACATTCTCTGGCCAGTTATAGAATCCACTAAGTTCCTACGCATGGCTTCAGTGATGGAAACTTTTTCTAGGCTATCTGTATCAAGGATTCCAGCCACAGGACCGGTCTCCTCGGTTGGATCATTCCATACAGTTGCAGGAGTTTTGATGGAAGGTATGGGGCTCATTGGATAAGAGGAGGTGGAACCAAAGGAAGAGGAGCGGGAACGGAAGCCACTCATGTTTCCAGATAGCATATCAGCAAATTCTGTGATAGAGAGGGTGCCAGCGCGGTACTGCTCAATTGCACTCTGATCGATAAGACCTCTTGCAATAGCATCATCAATGTCATACTGTCGACCTGATCTTCGGTCAATAAGTATAGACTTTTCTACCCCTTCTGAGGATGTTATTGTGATTTCTTCCCATTCGCACTCTTGCTCTGAAAGTTCAATGTAAGTCTGATGGTCAATTAGTCCTTTGCGGTAGGCTTCATACACAGACATCTCTTTGCCCGAGTCAGGATCAACAATGACGACTCTGCGTTTGCGAACAGAGGATTTGGAAGAACTCTTTGTCTCACGTTTCTTTTCTTTAAGAAGCAAGAGCACAAGACCTGTGTCCGGGTCGACAATACACCTGTCCATCAGTTGCAGGTAGGTAAGATTCTCCTCGGTGTTTGGGTCAAAGAAGCCTTTGGTGTCATCCGATGGGTCACTGAGGATCTCGTTCATCTCCTCATCGAAAAAGTCTCGGTTGTAGGCCACTTCAACTGGCAGTCGGTGACTCTGCTCTGGGTCAATGATTCCTCCAGTAGCAATCTGGGCCTCGAGAAGACGAATTCCGTGGTCTCTCAAAATCAGGCCCTTTTTCATAGCCTGGAACAGTGAGATCATTTTGCCTGTATAAGGATCTTTATATCCAGTTACAGCCCTCTCAGCAGACAGGAGCTTGTCTTTGAACTCTGGACCGACGATTCCCATCTTGACTGATTCATTTACAGTTAACTTGAGGTTCTTGATAGGGTCAATGATATAACCTGTGGCTGCTTGAGCTTCCAGCAACTCGAAAGCAGTGCCTGGCCTGATCATATTCTTTTTCATGGCTTGGTAGATAGATAGTCGGTCTTTAGTAGACTCCACAAATACACCAGCAATACAGCTTGAGCCCTCAAGATATTTTCGCAAGCTATCGCTCACCTCCTCCACCGTTAGTAGTCCCTCATTAAGCTTGCTGACTGTTTGTTCATCGATGATTTTGGAGCGGAATAACTCTTCGATTGTTATTTCTTTTCTGAGACCTTTGAAGAGCAGTCTTTTGTCTCCTAGAGACAACAGATATTGCCCATCTTTGTCTAGCTTGCATCTTTTCAGAAGCTGAGAATATGAAACTTTTTCATCAGTCAATGGGTCGATGTATCCTTTAACCTCATCGGAGAGCTTTTCGTTTGTCTCTTTGTTAATATATCCACGTTGTGTGGCAATCTCTGATGGCAAGTGGAAGTTATATTCTGGATCAACGATGCCGCCTGTTGCTGTTTGAGCTTCAAGAAGCCTTAGGGCATAGTCCTCTGGGACAAGGTCCTTTTTCATTGCTTGGAAGAGGGAGATCACCTTTCCACTATATGGGTCCTTATAGCCAGTGACTGCTCTCTCTGCAGACAGGAGCTTATCATGAAGTTCTGGGCCGACCACGCCTTTACGCACTGCTTCATCTACAGTGAGCATTTCATTCCTGACAGGATCAATAATGAATCCAGAGGCTGCTTGAGCCTCCAAGAGGGCCACTGCAATGTCTGGCTTCATCAGCTCTCTCTTCATTGCTTGATAAATGCTCATCTTGGAATTTGAATCAGTCACCACACCTGCAACACTGCCAGTTCCATACAAATACTGCTTAACACTTTGCATCTCCATGACATCCCGCATAGTCTTATTCTCTTTCTTCAGCAGGTTGTAAGTCTCAAGGTTGATGATACGGGCATTGTAGAGATCTTCAATAGTGATTTGACGTCTTCTTGTGCTGCCGGTCTGGGTGCTCCCCCCTTTAATGATTTCTCTCTGCTCCAGAATCTCAATTATAATGATAATCATTCGTTCCTTTGTTATGTTGCCAGAACGATATTCTTCTAGAAGCCGAGCCCTCTGATCTTCAGGTAGTAGATTTGAATTCATGACATCCCAGAGAGACATAGAGCCCTGACCTTCAATGGGTAGTTCAATCTGGGTATTGGATAGATCACTCTGGGTTTGTTCTTCACTGTAAAGGTAGGTCTTCTCCACAACTGTTGGGGCCTGTGGTTTGGAGAGCTTTAGTAGATGTAAGCCTGTATCAGGATCTACCATGCACTTGTCTTTCAACTGTTTGTATGATACGTTTTCATCAGATGCGGGGTCAGAGAAGTACTTGCTTTCAGCAATGCTGCTGGCCAGCTGTTTGGTAACATATCCACGCTGGATTGCAGTCTCAACAGGAATACGATGACTGTTTACTGGATCAATAATTCCAACAGATGCCAGTTGCGCCTCCAAGAGAGGCATGGCATGTTCTTTGGGGATGAGGTCTTTGTCCATGGCTTGATATAGGGAGATCTTATTGCCTGTGAATGGGTCTTTATATCCAGTGACAGCTTTTTCAGCAGAGAGAAGTTTCTCATGAAGCTCTGGGCCAACAAGACCTGCTTTAACAGCATCATCCACAGTGAGACATTCATTTCTTGATGGATCCACGATGAATCCTGTGGCAGCTTGAGCTTCAAGCAAGGCAATACCTGTGTTCTGTCTGAGAAATTTCCTTTTCATTGCTTGGTAGATGCTAACTTTCTCTTTTGTAGGCTCAAGGTAAACTCCGGCAATGCTCTCAGAGCCTTGGAGATACTTGTTGACTGAAGTGTTTTTGCTGACCTCTTTTGGAGTCTTTTTACCTTGTTCCAGCAAATCATAGGTAGACTTGTCAATGATTTTGGAGTCAAACAATGACTTGGCTGGAACTGGTGCCCTAAGTCCCTTAAAGCAGCCCTCTTCTTGTTTCTTGGCATCTTTCTTAGTAACAATTTCAATTAAAACCTTTATCATCCTCTCAATTGTCATTTTCCCAGATCTGTATTGCCTTAATAGGTCAAGCCTTTGCTCTTCAGTGATATAGTCAGAGTAAATGAGCTCCCATAAGGTAACTTTTCTCCCTTTGAACGGTCCACTCTGAAGTTCAACAGTTGCCTGAGTCATTGCGTCTTTGGTCTGGGCATCAGTGTACTTCATCTCCTCTTTGGCATTGATGGCTTGTTCAGACAAAGGCAGAAGCTGAAGGCCAGTCTTTTTGTCAGTGACACATCGTTTATTAAGCTGTTGATATGTGAGATATTCCTGAGTGTTTGGGTCAAAGTATCCCTTAACTTCATCACTTGGGCTGCTCAAAAACTTCTGGGTTGCATCATCAAAGCAGCCCTTTGTGCAGGCAATGTCATGTGGAATACGGTGACTTTGAACAGGATCAATGATGCCTCCGGTTGCCAGTTGTGCATCAAGCAGTCGAATTCCTTGTTCCTTCATGATCAGGTCTTTCTTCATAGCCTCAAACAGAGAAACTGTTTTTCCAGTGTAAGGATCTTTATAGCCTGTGACAGCTCTCTCTGCAGACAGTAGTTTTTCATGAAGTTCTGGACCGACAGCACCTGCTTTGACAGCCTCATCTACTGTAAGTTTTTGGTTTTTAACAGGATCTATGACATATCCCGTGGCAGCTTGTGCTTCCAAGAGATTAAGAGCAGGCCCAGGTCTCATCATGTCTCTTTTCATGGCATCATAAAAGGACATTATTTGTTTGTTTGAGTCAATAATTACTCCAGCAATGCAGTTAGTGCCCTTCAAGGCATTGCGCACATGCTCCATCTCAGACACGTCTTTTACCAGCAGCTGTCCTTTCTGCAACTTGTTATAGAGGTCTTTGTCAATAACTTTTGATTCAAGAAGTTTTGTTGCAGGTACAGGTGCTCTCAGGCCATCAAATGCAAGCTCATTCTTTTTCTCTTTTTCCTCTGCCACAGTTAGGACAATTTTGATGATCTTTTCAACTGTAATTTTTCCCGTTTTGTACTGGCGTATAAGATCTTTTTTCTGGTCTTCAGTGAAGTACTCAGAGTTTATAATCTCCCATATGGTCACAGTCTTTCCTTTAAAACGGCCGAATGGCACAGACACAGTTGTCTTGTCAAACACATCTCTTGTTTCCTCATCTGTGAATATCCTGGCATTTTGAGCAGCCTCCTCAGAAATGGGCAAAAGAAGAAGTCCTGTTCCTGGATCAGTGACACACCTTTCTAGTAGTTGTTGGTACATCAGATTTTCTTGGGTGTTTGGATCATAGAATCCCTTGACATCATCTGTTGGATTTTGTAGGATTTTATTGGTGGCTGCATCAAACTGACCCTGCTTATAAGCTATTTCATTGGGCACACGATGACTATTGACTGGATCAATAATGCCACCTGTTGCTATCTGAGCCTCAAGCAACCTGATGGCATGATCCTCCCCAATGAGACCCTTCTTCATAGCTTCAAAGAGGGAGATCTTTGCCTCTGTGTATGGATCCTTGTAGCCAGTGACAGCTTTCTCCGCAGAGAGCATCTTGTTGTGAAGTTCAGGTCCAATTAGACTCTCTTTAACTGCTTCATTGACAGAGAGTTTCTTGTTCTTAACTGGGTCTATTATGTATCCAGAAGCAGCCTGTGCCTCCAGAAGCACTAGCCCCGTCCCAGGAGCAATCTTCTTCTCCTTGATGGCTTGATAGATGGGCATTTTTTGATTTGGATGCACAAGCAGCCCACCAATGCAGTTCTTGCCCTGGAGAACTGTTTTAAGTTTGTCTCTCTTGCTGAGTTCTTCAACTGTGGTGCCACCGCTCTGGAGCTTATCATAATCCATTTTGCTTAAAAGTCCTATTTCAAAAAGTCTACTTGCAGGGACCTTCTCACGAATGCCATCGAAGGATAATGGAGAGAAGCCATGTGTGCTGTCAACTTCATTAGAATTACTTTGACCATTGAGGACTTTTTTGCATTCTGTCTGGATGTGAATCTCTTGGGTGATTTTTTGAGCAACCTCAAGCTGCTGAAGTTTCTCACGCAGTTTCTGGTTTTCCTCAGCAAGAACCCTTTCTTGTTCAAGCCTTTTCCTCTCAAGTTCATGCATCTCTTTCTGCTTGATGAGCATCTCTTGTTCAGCCTCTTTCTGTTTTATCAGAGCAGCATCCATAGTAGCCTTCAGTTTAATCTTCTCATCCTCCATTTGTTTTCTTTGACGTTCCTGCTCATCCTTAAGGGCTTTTGACTTTTTGACCTCTTCTTCAAATTGGCTCTCTAACCTCTTCTTTTCATCCTCAATTTGTTTCTCCTTTTTCAGCAGCATCTCCTTTTCTGACATAAATGTCTGCTGGAGAATTGTTTTCTCCTGTTTAATTTGTTCTTGCTGAGCATTCGCGATCTGTAAAAGAAGAAACGATGAACAAAGTTAAAACAATGCTGAAAAACATTCAGACAAATAATTTTCAATGATGTAACTATCTATTTTAAGATTAATGAGAAATCATTAGGGAATATAATCAAAGATTGGAACATTTGTAACAAAAAAAGGAACTGAATTAAGCAATGTTAGTTTTCGGAGAGCGGGTTAACAATGACATAAGCAGCAATTTATGCCATCTTTTACACAATACCTCTTTGGACTTTTTCTGTAATTCTTCAGCCTCTTTTTTCAATTTTGCCTTCTCTTTTTCAAGATCAGCAATGGCTTTGCGCAAGTCATCTGCTTCTTTGTTACTGCCCAATCTCTGTATTTCCAATGTTTCAACAATTGTCATTTTCTCTTTGGTGGCAAGCTCGGTCTCATGAAGTCGGGCACTAATCTCATTTGCCTGCTTCTTGAATTTCTTGGCTTCCTCCTCAGCTCTAGACTGGGCATGACTGAGCTGGGACACCTGAAGTCTAAGCTTTTCTGCCTCAGCTGTTATCTCCAACTGTCTTTTGCGCTCAGCCTCCAATGATTTTTGGAAGCCCTCAGTTTCCTCCTCAAGCCGTTGCTGCATCAGTTGTTTGTCTTCAAGCAGCTTTTGAGCTTGCTCTTGAGCAAGGTCTTTCTGTCTCTGTAGCATTTCTGCCTCTGCTCTAAGTTTAGAAGCCTCCTGAATAGCTTGCATCTTTTCTTTAAGCATCTTTTCAGCAAGTAGTCTTTGCTCGGCAAGGTCAGTCTCTGCAATATGTCTCATGCGAGCAGTCTCCTGGGCCTCAATGCTAAGCCTGGCAGCGTCCTCGGCAAGTTTTTTCATGTTCTTAGCTTCCTCAGCCAAGAATTTTTGACTATTATCTTTGTCCTTCTGGATGAGACGTTGGTTCTCCTCTTCAATTCTGAGCTTGAGTTTGATGAGCTCCTCCATTTGAATCTTGACTTTGAAGAGTTCCTCCTCTACCTGGGATTTCTGTTTAACGGCATCACTGACCTCGTCCTTAAGGCGATGAAGCTCATCATCCAGGAGAGTCTTCTGTTTGTCTGTCTCATCCAACCGCAGTTTCACTTTCGCAAGCTCTTGCTCAACCTGAGATTTCTGCTTAAGTGTTTGCTCTGCAAGTGTCTTGTGCCTAGCCATCTCCTCATCAGCCAGCTGTTTCTGTTTCAGTGCTGCTGTCTCTGCCTGGGCACGCTTTTCTGCCTCTAGCTCTGCCTCTTTTCTGAGCCTCTCAGCGGCTTCTTGGGCTTTGGCCTGATTGGCTGCCTCAACCTCAGCAGCCTGACGCTGACGCTCTGCATCTTCTGCTTGTTGGCGGAGGAGGGCAGCCTCTTTCTCTGCCTTTTCTTTGGCCTTTTCCGCTTCTTGGGCAAGCTTTTTGGCTTTCTCAAACTCCTCCTTGAGCCTTTTCTGTACCAGGCTGTCCTCCTTCTGCTGAAAAAGAACATTTTGGACTTGCTGTTCAGCTGTAATTGCTTTCTCAGCAGCCTCGTGGGCAGCAAATATTTGCCTCTCAGCTTCTTTGTCAGCATCTTCTTTTTGCTTTCTGGCCTCATCAGCTTTCTTTTTGAGACGCTCCACTTCTTCCTGGGCAGCCTGACGCTGTCGAGCAGCTTCCTGCTCTGCGGCAGTAATCTTTTTCAGTTTTTCTTCAGCCTCCCTTCTTCTGCTTTCTTCCTTAAGGGCAAGCTTGCGTAGCTTCTCGGCTTCCTCCTCAGCTCGCAGTTTGCTTTGTTGTGTTTCGTCTGCAATATTCTTCAGCTTATTCAGTTCAAGCTCCAAATCAAGCTTGCCAGATGAAGCCTTCTCAAAGTTCACTTTCAAGATACGAATCTCCTCTTCAACTATTCTTTTCTGTTTGAGAGTTTCATCCACAATTGTTTTCTGTCTGTCTAATTCCACTTCAGAGGACTTCTTGAGCTGTTCGATCTTCTGATCAATGTCTTGCTTGTGCTGGCTTGCCTGATCTTCAAGAGCTTTTCTCTGGTAAGCCTCATCCTCGGCATTCCTTCTCAGGCGTTCATTTTCGGCCTCTTTTTCTTTTAGAGCAATCTCTGCTTCAGTTTTCAAGCGAGTGGCCTCATTAATGGCAGCAAGTTTCTCTTTGAGAATTCTCTCAGCTTCCGCTCTCTGTCTCGCTGCTTCTTCCTCAGCCACCTGTCTCTGCCTCTTTGCCTCTTCAGCAATGGCACGGAGCTTGGCTGCTTCATCTGCAAGATCCCTCAGTTTAGCAGCTTCAGCTTCCAGGAGTTGTTTACTCTTTTCGGTGGTGGACATGCTGTCCTTTTCAGCTTTAGACTTCAGCTGCAAAAGTATGTCCATTTCACTTCTAACTTT
This sequence comes from Acrossocheilus fasciatus, assembly GCA_036784905.1. Taxonomy (NCBI): domain Eukaryota; kingdom Metazoa; phylum Chordata; class Actinopteri; order Cypriniformes; family Cyprinidae; genus Acrossocheilus; species Acrossocheilus fasciatus. The sequence continues at coordinate 2,134,893 of CM071953.1, forward strand.
GGAAAGTTCATCTTCTAGCTGCTTCCGCTGCTGCTCTGCAGCACTAACCTCATTTTTAAGACGGTACAGTTCATCGTCGAGCAGTGATCTCTGTTGCTCGGCATGATCAAAATCAGCCCTCAATCGGATCAGCTCCTGCTCTGCGGAGAGCTTCTGTTGCGCTGTGCTCTCTGCCAGCTTCCTCTGCCGCTCCAGTTCATGCTCGGCCATGTCTTTCTGTTTCAGGGCAGACTCTTCAGCTTTGGCCCGTTTTTTGGCCTCACGCTCAGCCTCGTCTTTCTGTTTTTCAGCATCTTCCTGTGCAAGACTCTTTTTGTGGGCTTCTTCCTCTGCCTGGAGCCTTAGACGAAGGGCTTCATTGGCTTTTTGTCTCCACTTTTCAAGCTCTTTCTCAGCCTCCTCCCTTGCTTTGTCTGCCTCTTCCTGTTGCTTCTTGAGGCGTTCTGCCTCCTCCTGCAGTTGCATGACAGTCCCGTGCTTCTCTCGGAGCGACTCCTCAAGTTTGGATGTCTTCTCGACGAAGGACATGCGCTTGCTCTGCAGCTCAACAGCGGCACTTTTCTGAGCTGCGTCTTGAGCGAGCTTGATTTGTCTGTCTTTCTCGATCTCAGCCTGCTTCATGTGTCTTTCTGCCTCCTCTGCCTGCATCTTGAACTTCACAAGGTCATCCAGGGCTCTCTGCTTCTGCCTAGCAGCCTCTTTCTCTGCTTCAGACTTCAGCTTCAACTCTTCCTCCGCCATCCGCTTCTTCTGGGTCTCCTCTTTAACCTGCACGCGAAGTTTCTCAGCCTCTTCTTGAGCAGCTTTGCGAAGTCTCTCCGCCTCTGCAGCCTTGTCTCTAAGCTGTCTGAGCTCGTCCTCTGCAGTGGACTTTTGCTTCAATGTAGTTTCCAGCTGAAGTCTTATGATGCGGATCTCTTCCTCTATCTTGGACCGGCATAGTAGAGCCTCCTCCACTTGTTGGCTCTTTGATTTGATCTGTTGTTCGGAGAGGTTTTTGAGCTCGTGCAGCTCCAGCTGGATGTTCTGTTTTTGCCTTTGAGCATCCACAGCAACAACCTCTCGTTTGCTAACCTCCTCTTGCATCATGAGCCTGAGCTCCTGTGCCTCTTTCTCCGCTTTGGCAATGGCCTTGGCATGAGCTTCAGCTAGCTGCTTCTGTTTCTCTAACTCTGCCTGCATCTCAGCCATTTTTTTCCTCTCTTCTGCTTTTTGTTTCTCAGCAGCTTTCTGTATTAGTGGAAGTAAATCGTAAAGAAAATCATGATTAAGATTAAGCATGACGGGGTGTTAAAGGAGTAGTTTACCCAAAAATGAAAATTCTGTTATTATTTACTCACCATGTCATTCCAAAACTGTATTGACTTTCTATGATATTATATTTGTACTTTCTTCTGTAGAACACAAAAGGTGATGTGTGTGATATAACTATACACACACACACACACACACACACACACACACACACACATACATATATACATATGTATCTCGGCCACTCTTTTTAACATAATAAAAGTAAATGATAACAGCAGATGTCAAACTTCAAAATGATGATCATGATAGCTTTGTTTGAGGAGCAGATCATCAATCAGAAAGTTGCTATTCACTAGAATATTTTTCTCAGAATATCGACTAAAATTTTAACCTAATTGAATATCTTCAGAAATCTAGGAAGACAATGCACAAGTTTTATGAATGGCTGTTATCGTGTTTCATCACTTTTGAAGCTTGAAAGCTTCAGATACTTTTCATTATTAAATGTTTCTCTTTTGTGTTCCATGGAAGCAAGAAAGACATTTAGGTTTTGGAATAACATCAGGATGAGCAAATGATGACAAAAAAGTTTGCATTTTTCAGTGAACTAATTCTTTAAGTGTTAAGATGATTATTTGGCTCAAAGAAAGACAGGCTTAGATGCAATCATGACAAACAGGATTAAGGTAAATTAACATTCAGAAATCATATGCAATCATTTGGGTTATGGTAAGATGATATAATTAATGTATGGAGACACAAGACATTGGTTTATAACACTACACTCTCACAACATGCGAGGGAGAAGCTCCCAAATGGTAGCACTAGGAAAACCATTTACTACATTCCAGTTAAACAAAGTGATTTAAAAACAAAAGCTCTGCAGAAAAATCTAGAATCTAATCAATATGCTGTTGCTATAAACTAAATGACTGGATGAAAACTGAGCACATAATTAATGCAAACTGCCAGAGTGTTAAAATAAAATTCTGCCTTTCTAAAGATTTATCATCGTTAAGAATGAGAACTTGATTTGGTGGCCTGAAAAGTGGTGAGAAAAACAGAACAACTAAATACCAACAGTGCAAGAAAGTACTTAGTTAGCAATGGAAAATGAGCTATAAGTGTTAAAAGCAATGATTCAGGCAGACAAGCAGGTCCTTATCCACAGATAAAGAGGAAAGATTAGTATGAAAAGAACATGATCTAAAAATGACATATAAAATATAATAAATAAGGGCAGTAGGAATCTGATTCTCAAATAAGTTTATACCACACACACACACACACACACACACACAGGAAACTTCAACGATACTATTTTCGATAAAGTTTTCAGTGATGAATCTTAACATAATCAAAATATATAAATATAAACATAAAACTACAACTACTTTATTAACTACTTTATTATATTTAAGTGAAAGTATTTTAAGTTAGGTATTGTGGAGAACATTTAATAGTAGATACTCTACCATATGAGCAATGAGAATCAGAAAACTACAATTAACAAAAATACCATAACATTTAACTAGAAAGGGTAAATCATAAAAGCTTGATGGAAGAAAATGCAGAATATTCATGAAGAAGGATACTGGAATATTGGTATGAAATTACTATAGCATAATGAAAAGTTTTACCTCTTTAGAGCCCAAAAAGTTCAAGCAATCATCAAGACAAAGCACTGGCAAGCAGTTAAGAGAAGCAAAGAAATCAAAGGTTAGGGTTTGAAAGACATACAGTAGTGAGAAAAGAGAAAAGTATATAGGAAAGGTGGGCCTCATATGACTTGCTTTCCCTAGTGTGTATCAGACACTGTCTGATGTACAAATATTACATTTACTGTTCTGTTAAAATACCTCATCAGCTGCTTGTACCTATTCAAATAAAATACAATTAAATTAAATTAAATGTATCTGCAAATTAACCGTCATGAGCTATTCTTTCTTCTTTTTTGTTGCAAAAATAAAAGCGTAAAAATAGAAAAAAATAAATAAATTTCCCTTAACATATAATGTGATTATTAATGCTTAATATTTTAAGCAAGACATAATTAGGACAGGATTTATTCAAATGTATTCTACCTGTCACATATTTCTGAAACACTTGCAGTAGAATACTATTGAAAATAGTTTTATTTGTGCCCAAAATGACATAGAAGAAATGTCGAGTCAACCATACATTAATTATATCTAGATGTTTTTTTCTGATGAGTGGTTGGTTGGATTGGTTAATGTTAGGTGTTGGGTTAGTTTGGTATGAACAGGGTCCCCTGATGTCACGCACCTCCTCATCCTCGATGCGCCGCTGCGTGTCTGTGATGAACTTGATGTACTGACTGGTCAGCGTCATCAATTCACTATAGCGAGTTCTCAGAGTGACATACTATGGAAAAGACAAAGCATATTGAAAAATGACAATTAAAATATTTAAATTAAAGTTGGTAGTATAACATAAGTGCACACTGAAAATTATAAACACCATAGTAACCTATGCAGCAGTCAAATAATGCAGATGTATAAGAAGTGCATGATCTGAGCTCTTTCTAACCTCTTGAATGATGTTGTCAGAGGCAGACTCCATCTTGGTTTTCTTCAAAGGAGAAGTCAGAGGTTCGACCTGAGCTTTGTAGGCAACCAACTGAAGTTCATAGTCCTGGAAAAAAATTAAGATTGTAGCACTCCAACCACAAATTGTAGATAAATAATAGATACATTTATATACTCTCTCTTACTTTAATGGTATCGATGTAAGCTTTGGCGTATTTCTGGCACTCATCAACTTTCTCTTTGTTTTTCTCAATCTCTTCAAGCAGTTTCTGTGAAAAAAAAAAAAATCAGCATATTATACTTATACCTTTGCAACAGGTTAACAAAAAGAATCTCATTGCAATGTATGACGGAGAACTAATGCACATCAGTTAATATTCCAGAAGCTTCTCTTCTGAGACTTAAAGCATTCCTCACAAGATCTTTATTGTTCTTGTTCAAGCTCAAACTTTCTTTTTTGAAACGCTACACTGCACATGTGTAAATAGATATTTGCATTTTTATGAAATGAATAACACTATGTAAATACAGCAAGAGTATGCGATTTATTTGTCTATCTGTACAAATTTAGACACGTAAATCAGTCTCTGACACATACTATACAAAAAAATACTTTATTTATTATATTTGATATCACTGGTTATTGTTATTTTCAGTTTCACTTGGACATCGATCACTAAATGAGCTTAACGGTAAATATCTAATGATGTAAAGTGAGGCATTTAATAAGTGGGTGTTGGGTGTAACTTGTCATAGCATATATACTGTTCACCTTTGGATAGGCAACTTAGATTATCACTAAAAAGTCTTCAAACAAGTCTTAAGTATTGCTTAACCCACTATCCGTCACTAGCTGTTAACCCAGGGTTAAGCGCAGATGGAGAAAGCTTGTGTCATTCAGTACCTTCTCCTGTGCCAGTTGCTCTTTGAGCGTCTTGCTGTCGATTATGGGCACAGCCTGGATCTTCTCCTGCCGCTGTTTGGCGTCTGCGATCCAGCGGATGAGCCAGTCGTAGCTCTCCCTGTAGTAGCCCTGCTGCCGGCCCAGCTGCTCCAGCTCGCGCTGCCGCAGGTCGATCTGAGCGAAGATGGCGCGCCAGCGGTCCTGCAGGCTTCCCAAGAGATGCCGGTAGTGATCCAGCTCGGCGTCCCGCTCGCTGTGAACCTGAAGCATGCGCTGGCTGACCGCCGTGGCCTTGGCCAGCTCACTCTCCATGTCATCAAACACGGGCCGCTGGGTTTCTGCATCCGAACGCATTCGCTGAACACAAGTGAACAAGTACTTAATCCCAAATTTGAAGTAACTACATTATGCATACAGTACACTAGCAGGTATATATGTTTTTTCATTAAAAATAACTGTCAAAGCTTTCCATAGATGTATGGTTTGTTAGGATCGGACAATATTTGGCCGAGATACAACTATTTGAAAATCATTAATCCGAGGGAGCAAAAAAATCTAAATATTGAGAAAATCGCCTTTAAAGTTGTCCAAACGAAGTTCTTAGCAATGCATATTACTAATCAAAAATTAAGTTTTGATATATTTACAGTAGGAAATTTACAATATATCTTCATGGAACATGATCTTTACTTAATATCCTAATGATTTTTGGCATAAATTAAAAATCAATAATTTTGACCCATACAATATATTGTTGGCTATTGCTACAAATATACCCCAGCGGCTTAAGATGAGTTTTATGGTCCAGGGTCAAATATGGATACAACAAGTAATTTGTAAGTTGATTTCCCCAAAAGTTCCAAAACTGTGGCTTTCAAAGCAGAATTTCTTTGTTTGAGAATCAGCCAAACTAGCACAACCCATGATATCAATTAAAAATACAGTCAACCAATGGCAGAATGGGAAACCTTTTTGAACACAGTCATTATTTTTGCTCTTCCGTTCAGTGTCAGAGAAAAAGCATATTTCACCATTAATGTCTACCAAGCTTGGTTTGAACAGGCTTAAAATGCTGAAGGCATCCTTTTTTAAACACAATTTTACACTAATTTCTCTTATTCATACATCTACATCAGAGGGCCACAACCAACTTCTAAGGTGACTTGAAGTCTTTCTTGAATTAAAATAATACAAAACAAGCATTAAAATATGCTAAAACAAAATTGAGAATATTTTTTAATTTTAATTCACTCCCCTCAACAACTGTAAAACTGGTGTATATGAGGAAGCCTTATTGTAAAATGGTTTAATCTATTTTAAAAGTGTTAAATGATTTCTAAAGCTGGAAAAGTAATGTAAATGAATAAAATCCTTAAATCCTTTTATAAATAAACATACATTTTTGTTTTTGTGCCAAGCTCTAAAATATTTTATTTAATATGGTAAGTACACATATTTTTAAAAATCCTAATCATTAATCCTTATCCAGTAAACCACAAACAAACATATAAACTAATTGGTTAAAAAGATCAAGATCCCTAAAGAAATAGAAATGCCAGGGCTTAGAATATTGTTGTGGACAAAGGTGAGCCTTGGAGTCAATAAGGATGAGAACCACTGACCTACATCCTTGTACATGTTATAAAATGCTACAAGATTCACCTAGTGTTATACAAAACAAAGCATCAAGCATCAATTGAGCAGTGAATATTACCTTGAGCTCAGAGCAGTAGTTGTCCACCTCCTGGACGTTTGTAGGAACCGTGTGAACCTCACGCAGGCGATTCTCATATTTCTTCACCACATCTTCTGTCCCTTGTGTGTTCCGGATCACAACTTCTATTGTCTTAAGTCTACAGAAAAAAGAATTGCCTTGATCTTATTTTATGCTTAAGATTATTAGTACATAATAATACAGACAAATGAATAAGAGACAAAACATGAACGACAAGCAGCAGCAGATATACTGTGAAAAGACGAATACTGCACAGGTGAGAGCGCTCCTTACTTGTCCAGGTAGATTGAGGACAGGTTGTAGGTTTGGTCCATCTTCTGCAGGGTGATGTCCAGCTCTGAGCGCAGCACTGGAGTGCTGGACTGCTCCGGAGAGGACAGCACCTCCTCAGCTTTCTGAGACACTCGGTCCAGGTTCTTCTTAATTCCGTCCAGCTCCATTTGCACTTTCTGTTTGAGACACATTGATTCATTTGGTTAAATATGACAAACAACACAGTCCATAATTCACATCATAAACAAAAGAAAAAAATGAGAAATTATATTCAGGGTATAATTAATTAAAACTGAAAGTAAAAACCATTAAAAAGGTTTTGTTGCTTGAAATAAAATAAACGTTAACTGAAATATATATATATATATATATATATATATATATATATATAATTACCTTATTTTCAGGCAACATCTTTCATTTTTTTAAATTAACTTGATGTATAAATATAACAAAAAAATAAAAAATAAATAAAAAATGTCTAAAATATCTCTCTCTATATATATATACAGTGACAAAAACAAAACAAAATTACTACAATTTTAAATAGAATGAAAATGAAAAATTTAAAAGTAAAAAACTGATTCAAAATATTAATAAAAACTATAATAGTATCTCAAAAACACTAAAATAACACTGATTATATCTTGGAGATTTATTTTTATATTGTGATATTATTTTCAGGACAATTAAGCACAAATTTTAACACCATAATGGGCTAAAATCTCATCGCTCTGATTCATTTATATCTAATATTGTTTTAGTATTTGTTGTTCTGTCTTTAATTTAATTTGTATTACTGTAATAAGCATTTAATGACAGTCACAATAAATCACAATGAGAAAAAAAAATGGATCCATGACAATAATCAGAACATCTCAAGCAAATGTGCTTAATGTCACAAAAAAATAATAATAATCACAAAGTAAAAAATCTTAAATGGACAAAAATGTTGATTTTGGGGATGTGTTCTTAACATGTTGTTGAAATCCACCCATTTATGAGTCACAAATATGATTTGAATTTCTATACACATTCTTCAGTTGAAAAAGAGTTAAACGCTAAAGAAGAGAGTTGTGTGTCATACTCTCTGATCAGCAGTCTTCTGCATGCAGTCTCTGAGCGGATCTTTATCCACAGGCTGCCGGATACGGGCCACCGTACGAGACTCACAATCTTCGATCTGCAGGCGCAGGTTTTTGATTTGGGTGATGTATGACTTGCTTACGGATTCATCCTGCTCGCCTGCGAAGAGAAAAGACTTGATATTACGGTTTTCTAACAACACTAAAGACAAACAACAGTTTCTCTCTTCATTTATCGGTCTGCCGCAGCCAACATTCATCACACTTAGTCACGTCACACACATTCCATATGCGTTAGTGACTCACACTTCACCCCAAAATCTAAAGAAAAAAAATGTATTAAATGTGCATGAAGAAAATTAGGCATATTTTGAGAACTCTTACCGCTCATACCAGTAAAATATGTTTTACTGCATTAATTCTTTGTATTTAAATAAATTAAAGTACAACAAGCACTACCATGATGCAAAATACCACACACAGTACATATATATATATATATATATATATATATATATATATACACTGTATATATAGATAGATAGAGAATATAGATATTTATATAGTACTTCATATACTAAAATAACTAAGACAACTTTAATAAAATAGCTAAAACCTATATTGACATATTCAAAAAATAATAATGACAAAACAAATCTAAAAAACCTTTAACTTAAACTGAAATAAAAACAGAAAATATAAAAATCTCAAAATATTAACAAAAACTATAATAGTAAAAAATAAAATAAATGCAAAAAAATTAGTTAAAAATTTTATTTCAATTAAAGTTGATTTTATTTCAAGTTCTAATGTTTTTTTTAGGTTCTTTTTTTAACGGTTTTAGTTAACTATAATAACCCTGGCTGGACATGGTCCTGACACGTTTCGATGGATTTACCCAACTGGATGTCATCTAAATGAAAACTATATATGAACTATACAGATTCAGAAGTTCATGGTTTGACCAGCTGTGTGTTTCCCTCTATACTGTGCCACTATGTTGAATGTTTCAGTCCATGCACACTCTGTAGAGATGCGCTAAAGCAAGGAAACAAACGATGACAAAAGCTGACACTACATGTTTTTCCATCCATGATAACCAAACTCTGCTCATCACGGCCAGCAGGAGCACAAGACTCACCCTGCGCTCTGACAGCTGCTCCTGAAACGTGAATTCAACAGTTACCCAACATCCACAGAAACGCCACCCTCATGTTTCAGTGTTTCATGCCATCAGTAATGCACAGTGGGCTCAGGGGTCAGGGGTTCGTGTCCGTACCTTTCTCCAGGGTGCGGAGCAGGGTGTCGTAATGCTGTACGGTCTCCTTGTAGTCCCTCTCGATCTGCATGCTGTCACTGGCATCGAAAATCTTCGAGTCCTGTCTGTCCTTGATGAAGTCCTGGTAGTGCAGCTGGAGGTTCCTCAGCATCAGCTGGTACTCGTCTGGCTTCATCGTCTTGAACTGAAACATACGAGGAATCTTGGCTACTTTTACATTCAAAATGGATGCATGTATTTGCATCTTTCCCTGACGTGCTGTATTTGATGAGTGCAATGACAAAATTACAATAATAGTCTCGTCTGAAATCTGTTGCAGAACTATTGTCAGATGTTATAACAGCAGAATCATGTCTACTCTTTAATTCATTTAGAAGAGCCCTTGAAGGTCCTGTTATTCAATAAAGCAATTTTCCTTGTTTACCACCGGTTTCCTAAATATAACTCGGTCGGTCTGCAACCTAACAATCAAATTACTGAATTAGAGGTAAAATCCCATGTTGTTTACTAAAGAACATGTGTTTTTCTTTCAGAGTGAAGTAACCAGTACATTTACTTCTAAGTTTCACCACATGTATCTCTTTCAGTAGCAAATACACTTCCTCAATTAATTGTGTTAACATAACGGCTAAATCATCAATTAATGTGTGTGTATTTATGTCATGAATGAAGCGTAGAACAGACCATGGTGATGTTCCAGGAGCGGATGAGTTGGATGTCTTTCATCAGGTATTGCCAGGACAGCAGACTCCTGAGGTCAGCGTGAAGCGTCTGCCACAGAACCAGAGTCTGCTGGTGACCGGCCTCCAGACTGACACAAACATCAACACAACATCACCATCAAAACCTTACAATGCGTTTCAGGTCATACTGTCTACTACGAAAACACAAATCTGGGAAAAAATAAAAAATAAATCCTCAGCTAGTTGCCAAGACAACACATCAAACTTGTATTAAAATAACTACCACTGACACAGAAAATAAAAAAATAAAAAAATATAAAATAGTACACATACTGTATTACAAAAAACTAATAAACACAACAAAATACTTTTATTTTGTAATTTGGCCACAGTCATGTGATTCCCTTGTCTGCGTGTTATGTTTTGATTGGTTCTTTGGTTCGTGTGTCATGTTCTCATTGGTTGATTCTTGTCATGTGACCTGCATTGTTTGATATAAAAAGCCCTCATGTTGCCTTTGTTCTTGGTCGAGTATTGAACAGTGTAACCTGCTGTTGGTAAGCTTGTGTTTCTGATTCATGCCACATCAAGTGTGTTCAAGTCCAGTCCAGTCTCTGTTTGTATTTGGATTACTTTTAAATAAAAGCTTGCTGTTCAGTGGACCGTTTGTTACATTTTCCAGTGTAGTGTGTATAATATACCTGGACACGTTCTCGACAGCGTCCTTGTTGAGGGGCGGCACGAGGAAGCAGATGGACGGCACAATGGCCTCGTTCCCCGAGCGGTTCAGAACCTTCCACTTGAAGGGCTGTGAGTTATTGATGAGCGCGCACTCGTCGCCCTTGTGCATGGTGATCTGTCAGGAGAAACAGGGGTTACAGTGACAAGCTCTTTTCCCATGACTCAGATGAGACGAAGACGAGACTACAATAAGGTCAGGAAACGATAAGTATGACTATATCAACATGTCATTTCGTTGACGAAAAAAGACGACTAAAATGTATTAAAAAAATGTAAACTTTACCAAAAACCTATTTATTTTCATCAAAAAAGGAGAGAAAATGTTATTGCAGACTACTCTACACGCATCTACTATGTGAGCTTTCATGTGTGCGGTTGCCAGATATCAAGACTTCAAATCCCCCAATCAGAGCATTTTCTGCCAGGTGTTTTGCTTATTTTAAGCAATATGGCAACCATGCGCCACGGACAAACAAGCTGGAGCTTAGCGATCTAAATGAAAGCATCACTCAGCCGGTCTGTGTTCTGTCATGAGATCTCGACTGTTTTGTGGTTGCTGTATAAATGCACTTACTCAAGCACTGTATTGGATTTATAGTGGAATTACTAGGAATTTGACTGTAATATTTTTCATTTACCAGTTTTCATAATGTAGACAGAGACAATGCATAAGTCTTTGGTATTAATATATATAATAAAAAGCCGATAATTAATTCGGTACACTAGATGAGGTAAAATAGTCCACAGTCTATTGATTTGTGCTTACTGGTGAAAGTGCAATACCTGAATTGCTAAAGCAAATTTCTCAAATGACAACAATCATTACGATTCTAATTTTGAGCAAAAATAATTTATATTATACAGCATGATGAAAATGTGACTAAGTTTTCATTGACTAAAACGATGAGGCTTTTAGTCGACTAAAACTAAATAGGATAAGGTCGACTAAATAAGATAAAAACTAACAAGGACATTTAACACGGGACTCAGAGTAAAGCCGAAAGTAGCTGACAGGATGAAGACGAGTCTCTACCTCCATCTGTTTGAAGTCGCACACGGCCTGGATGGGCAGCTTGCCTCTGAAGGGGGTGGTGGGGTTGCGTGGCTTCAGCTGGACGATGGACTTGGCTCTCTTGTTCAGGCTGGCGACGTCAGACTTGAACTCGTTCAGCTGCTCTCTTTCCTCCTGTGGTCAAACTCACTTAGTCAGCTTAAAGATACTTATCAATTTTAATACGGTTATAAGAAATACTTATTACGGTTATAAAGCCATACTTATCAGTGATATAATTTTGCAGGTGTAATGTTAAATAAATAAATATTATTATTATTTCTTATTTTACTAAACTATTACAATAGTAATATTTCTTATTGTTTTGATTCAGTCAATTTTATATTTCTATTTAATTTTACTACTACTACTAATTAATGTTTCTTAAATACTCTATTTTTCCTTTTAGTGAAATAATACAATAGTATTATTTTTAAATTTTATTTTGATTGACTGTTTAATTCAGCTTTACAGAAAGTTTCTTCGTTATATTTAGGAGTAGGTTATTGGCAGAAATGTGCAGTAAAAATCATGCAGGTAAAGTAGTTACAAATTACATATAATCATTACAGTTAATAGTGTTCACCGTCTGTTTGATTACATGTTGCAATTAAACTTTGCCCTTTGTTATTTATTTTTTTATTTGATTTTTGTCCAGCCCTGCAAACAAGCATTACAGTTTAGTTTTTATAAGGCGTCTGCACACAGTGGAAAACAAACTCACAACAGCGTCCTGCAGTAAATCCTCCAGGCGAGTGGCAGTGGTGCTGCGGTCACACATGTACTTCTTCTTCATGGTCTCCTGCATCTTCTTCATCCTCTCCTCAGCATCTCTCACATCAGCAAAGAACTACAGATAAAACAGGAGGAGAAAGAGAAGAATACTGCTTATACAAGTACATGATTGACCAACAAAGAATCGCACGTGGTTATATGATACCGATGCTGTACCTGGAAGTATGCAGTGTTTTCTTTGAGATGAGTTTCAATGCAACAGCACACCTGGAGGATCCAGCTCCACTGCGTCTGCAGAGCTGCGGTGAACGCCTGCAGATCAACAACACAACACACACGTTACACTCACAACATACACCAGTGTTCAAAACCATTTACAATAATCAAATCAGCATATCAGAATGATTTCTGAAGATCATGTGACACTGAAGACTGCAGTAATGATGCTGAAAATACAGCTGCGCATCACAGGAATAAATTACAGTTTAACAGAGACTCACATAGAAAACAGCTGTTTTAATTTGTAATAATATTTCACAATATTACTGTTTTTACTGTACTTTTAATCAAATAAATGCAGCCTTGGTGAGCAAAAGCATCTTTGGTAACATTTTACTTAAAGCCTTTATGCATAACGCATTATAAAAATAGTTTTAATGCATTCATTATGCCTTATTATTCTCATGAATAACTGTAACCACAGATAATACATTATAACACTTATCAATTCAAAGTTACACTGTCCAATAATTATTTTCAACAAGATATGCACATTATGAATAAGTATAATCTTCCATTATTCCTTTTAATAGCCCTTTGCGATGCATTATACACAAAGGCTTCAAGTAAAGTGCTTCGATGTCTTCTTTTAAAAACATGAATAGTTGACTGCGTACCTCAACAGTCTTCTTGCCTGGATGTCCGTCTTTAATGAGTCTGTCTCCAGTGGCCTGGATGTCATTGACTTTCTTCTCTCTAAGTTCCAGTTCTCGCATGAGTCCCTGAGGAATTAATTAGACCATGAAACACAAGGTTTACACCTGCTTAAACTATAATGAGCAACAGGCAAACCCCTAAACAGAGGAACAGGATTATAAAACGCTGTTTTTGGCTCTGCACTTACGGAGTAGTTCTCTTTCTTTGCAGCCATGTTGGTGTTGCGCTCACTCCAGTCGTAGTTGACCTCCTCTTCCTCTTTGTCATTAAGCCACATCAGTTCCTTGGTGGCGGCGTTGACGTAGTTATACAGCTGGTCAAGATTTCTCAGACGGGACTTGGAGGAGTTCTAGAGAAGAAGAGAGACGTATGCTGACACTCTGCAAGGCCCAGTGATTTTTAACAGCTACCGGTTAAAGCACTCACCAGCAGGCGGTTGTACTGCAGATCCAGTTTGCCCAGATATTCTCTGTATGTGCCTTTACTGACGGGCGAGAGCTGGCTCTGAAACACACAAAGAGGAAGAGATGTCACAAGAGACCATCTAAAGCTCTTTGAAGTAAAATTAGAAAATAGATTTATCCATTTTTTTAGTTAAATCAAATTTATTTGTATTGAGCTTTTCATGGCTTTTTCTTTATGCCTTAAAGGCTGCTCACACCAAGGATTATAACTATAAAGTTTACATAATTGGTCTAATTGTATGAGAAAAGCGCAGTCCACACCACAACTATAAAGAGGAACGATACGGTTTTTTTTTTCCCAGCTGATGAACAATAAAGACTTTGACAGCCAATTAGAATCCATCCTGCTTTAAAGAGCTCGAGCACGTAAAGAGGCAGACGACACTACAGCTTATAATAAACAGAACATTGATAATACTGCTAATACAGTTACAGTTAAATTTATCTTTATAGTCATCATTCTTTATGTGAATAGGCCTTTATGATCACATTTAGCGAACGGCTGACCATACGGTTTACATTTTGCCAAAATATAAAAAAAAAAATCAAGCCGTTAAAATTTGCAATACTGTATATATTGCTTTATTTGAATATACTGTATATCTGTTGGTAAAATTGGATATGTTTACATATTCGACTTTAAATAGATCTATGTGTTTATATTTTGCGACAGTATAAACAATCAAGCAGTCAAGATTTGCAAAATAGTTGTGCATATTGCTTTACATCAGTAAGTATGCAGGTAAAGTTGAATATACTTATAGTAGTATAGTAGATGTAATTTGTTATTAATTATTCATTTGTAAATTACTTTTAATTATTCATTCATATTTTACTAGAATTTAAAAAAAAAAATTATATCGCAAGTTAAAAATTATGGTTGAGGCAAATTTAATACGTATGTTTTATTGTTTATTGTTTATAGTTGAAGACATCACAGTCTATTAAAATATGCTTCAAAGATAATGGCCTTTAGCATACCGGGCATATTTTATACATAAACAATCGTTTAAGAAAAGTAGTTCAAAGTAGTACGAAAAGTTAAGAGTCTCCATGAAAACAGTGATAAAGAAGTAAAGAATTTAGAGTACCTCATCTGTTCGTGCGCGCTCGATCTTAGCCTTGAAGTCCTCGATGGTTTGGTGAAGTCCTCTGTGGCTGCCCAGCTGAGACTCCACCGAGGGAAGATCGATGCCCCACTCGGCCGTATCGATCCTGCGCTGGTTCTCCTCCACCCACGATAACAGATCCTGCGCGTAACGCAGGGTGACCTCGTCGAGCTCGGGCCGCGCGCGCTGCGCGGGCTTCTGGGAAATGTGTGTGATGGAGACGTGAGAGGCCGTGACGCTGGGCTTGAGCCTCAGATTGTAGTCGCTGCGCAAGTTCACCAAGCGCTCGTGTAAGCGGTAGACCCTGAGAAAAGAAAACCACTGTCATTCGGTTTGCTTACATCATTTCTTATGGATCTCCATAGTTGTTTCATCCAATAGAATCACTTGTGGGTCCAAAAGGGAAAGAAATATCCCTTTTCAGCTCCTTCCCCGCCAGCGTTTATGACGATTTTCAGTGAAATTTCTTGGCTCCCAGAATATTTTGTTGTATGAATTTCTTTTTTTTTTTTTTAACTATTATTATACATTATTATTTTTCATATGCATATGCATACATATGAGATTGCTGGTTTCTGTGTCTTCCTTGCCTGTGTTTTTGATCGGCACATTCTAGACTCAGGATTCAGGAGATGCGTAACAGCGCCCCCGAGCGTATAACAGCGAGAACACGGGAACCCGGAAAATTCTGTGTTTGATTTAATGCACTGAAGTCTACTGGAAGAAGGTTTTCCACTCGCCTGCGATACATCTGCTCTGCCTGCAGGTGGCGCCCGTCTTTGAGCAGCTGAACGTCGTTAAAGAGGAGCCGGATCATGCCATCGGCTTTGTCCAGATCCCTCTCCACCTCAACCGTGTGCTGCGCTGGTTTCCCGGCACTCAGGAGACGGATATCCTGCAACAAAAGAGAAAGTCACTACAATGCAAAGCTTATACAGTAACTTCATACTTTACACTCACATTTGTGACCCTGGACCACAAGGGTAAACTTTTTTGAAATTGAGATTTACACATCATCTGAAAGCCGAATAAATAAGCCATTGATGTATGGTTTGTTAGGATCGGACAATATTTGTCTTACAAAATATCTTCATGGAACATAATCTTTACTTAATATCCTAATGATTTTTGGCATAAAAGAAAAAAAAATGATCATTTTGACCCATGCAATGTATTGATAGCTATTGCTACAAATATACCCCAGCGACTTAAGACTGGTTTTGTGGTCCAGGGTCACATCTGACCGAATAGTAACTGTATAAGTGTGTTTTGAGGATGTATAATCTCACCGTCTGCAGTAGAGACTCGGTCTGGTTGAGCTGTTCCTCACACATGCCTGATTCCATCTGCACTTTACTGACGATCTGCTGGAGACGCTCTAACCTGCAAACAATCAGAGTTCACGGACAATTCAATTACCTTTTTATTTTATAATTGGCAGTTCGTGGTCAGAATAAGCTGCTATGATGAACAGACGAATTACGCAGATTAGTCAAAGGTCTGACGTACGCGAGACTATTGCACAAACAACTGGAAGATTTCTCAATTAAATTAAAAGACGGGATTTTCAATACAGTAAAAACTTTGAAACTAAAATAATACAAACGTGAAAAATATGACGGGGAATTACTTCGTACGACATTAAAAATCACCCAGAGATGAGAAGGTTACAAGTAACTGAAAAAAAACAAACAAGAAACTCACAGTTTTCCACGACGAAACAAATACTCTAAACGATACGGGTCGGTCATAAAGGCCATTTTTTTACAGTCCGACAGCACGCAAGACTCTCTCCAAAATGCATAAAAACATGTTTTTCTTGTTCTAATCCTGTCATGGGACTCGGACAGACCAAACCACAGTCAGGACGAAGTTGTTGTGACTCTTGGTCAGCCATTCCACAGTCCAAGAAACTGCGTGCTGCATATTACTCTCGTCCAGTGAGAAGCAGCATTGTCTTGTGACAGGGACGTGTCCTGGTGTGGATGATACTCCCTCTCCTTCAAGATGATGGACATCGATAACCGTTTCATTAATTTACGTCAGAATATAATCGCAACATTCTTTTTTGGTCTCATTGACACTGAAATCGTTAAACTTGCTACACTGCTTCACAGAAACTGAAGAGAACAATCAGTACTTTAATGTGACGAATACAGATTCATCAGTCTCTATATAACTAGGAACGTTAAAAGATTTAAAAGCCAGAATTCAGAATTTGTAAAGATTGGCGAAAACTATAATAATCACACGAAGCAAAACCAAAACGGTTTAATGTTTTATAACTAAAACACAAACTCTTTTCTCCATTCTCCTTGATTTTGAAAAACTCTTTGACAATCGGTTCAAGGTTTGTTGCATCAGAAAGCTATGATTTACAGTAGTTCTCTGTTTTTACTACAGTACATTTAAGATATCTATACGTATACTGTAAATTATCTCCGTTGTGATTGTATGAACGCTTCGCTTACGAAACTGTCGTTCATTAGAGTATTGCTGAATAGTGAACAGACATTAATATGTAAACATAGTTTGTGGTTACGGCAGATTCAAATGATTAAACAATAAACCAAGTGAGGAAAATACATACAAACAGTGTTTTCACTTGTTCGTTTGTACTATGACGAACTAAAAATCACCAAAACACCAGCTGATTACAAGTCACTAAGCAAAAATGAAGAGTAAAGAGAGAAGCTCTGTTTGTGGATACCACTTTTTGACAATTGATATTTTGTATCAAATGCAATAAAATGCATGCATTTTAAGTGCTGAAGTGATACGTTTTGAGACCACACTGAGATCTGGTTCTCACGCAGCTCTCGTTAGTCTAGAATGGCCTTCATTGTGTTATAACGGCTGATTTAATGTCAGTTTTTGGACTGGCAGACGGTTCTGTTCCAGTCAAGCTGTCATTTCATTACACACCCATCACATTCCCATATTCTCAATGACCACAGAAACAAGTGTTTTAGACGTCTTCCTCACCTCTCAAACTCTATCCGGAGCAGTCTCTCCCTCTCCAGAATAGCCACATGTAGACGTCCCCATTCCTTCTCAACGTCAATGGGATGATAACCAGGAGGAACCTTGACCTGTCCAGCGTGAACCGCGCTCTGTGAGGAGATGGTGGTAAATCATGTTAAGACAGAGGAAACATATCAATATAAAGATTTAAAACACTTAAACTACTTTCACAGCTCATGTTTCATGTTTAAGTCTCCATGATATATTCTGATCCTGTGTACAAACCTCAAAGGACTGGTAGAGGTGTTTGGAGCGGCTCTTGTCTGATTCTTTGGCGGGAAGCTCTGTTTCTTTAAATTTCAGAAACTGACGCCACAGAAGCTGCAATATAACCACACGAGCAAATTAATAAATACACAGATATATAACACAGTGCAATAATTTGGGAGTAAAGGTCCTTGTACACCGAGTCCATGCGTTTTTCAGTTTTTTCATATTCATCATCCTTTACTATCAAAATGCATGCTGCGGATGCGAGAACGCAGAAAATCAAAACTTTCGAAAAACGAATTTTTTTATGACGGACGAAAGTTTCAGAGACAGTGTGTAAACGTGATTGACACAACGTGAGGTCATATTTATTTTTTAACGAGACTAAAACCATACTAAAACCCCATCTTCATTAATTTAAATAAAATAGACTTTAACTGTAATAAAATGTAAAATAATAACCTATTTTATTTTAGCTGAAGTACTAAAATAACAAAACTAAAACTTAAAAACTATTATGACATTTAAAATAACTGTCTGTAACACTTTGTAATAAACTTCCTTAGTTAACCTTAGTTAATAGTTAACGAACTAACAATAAACATTTTGAAACTTGTATCTATTAAGTTTATTTAGGCAAAAGTCATAATCAATAGTTAGTTAATAGTGAGAATTGTGTGACACATATTTAATATTTACTATTTAATGAACCTGAGCTAACATGAACAAACAATGAACAGGTGTTAACTAACATAAATACTGTAACAAATGTATTGTTCATTGTTAGTTAATGCTAGTGCAATGCATTAACTAAGGTTAACTAAGGAAGGTTATCGTAAAATGTGTTGACAAAAACAACAAAATTACTAAACCTTTAATTAAAATTAAAATGAAAGCAGAACATTTCAAAATAATAACAAAAGCTACAATAGTATATCAATGACAGTAAAATAACACTCAGGGTAGCAGCGTGGTAATAACAGCGTGACCCTCGATAACCCTAAGCAGGTAGATCTGGGTGTTTCAGTGAGTATTTGTCAAAAGCGCCTGCTCTTTGTTATTCCTCTGGCATGGAGTGGCACGATTGAGGATAAGCTTCACAAAGCTGGTAATACAAGTAGCTGCTCTCAGACCAAGATGACATGCATCACACAGCCGCCCCACCCTGATGAGACACAGCCACACAAACTCAGACAAAGCAGCTCGGAGCCAGAAC
Organism: Acrossocheilus fasciatus; assembly: GCA_036784905.1. Classification (NCBI taxonomy): domain Eukaryota; kingdom Metazoa; phylum Chordata; class Actinopteri; order Cypriniformes; family Cyprinidae; genus Acrossocheilus; species Acrossocheilus fasciatus. Next base: position 2,154,144 of record CM071953.1, read on the forward strand.
GCTGCTCTTCAGGATGCGGTGTCATGTGACATGACTCATGCATGCTCTGATTTCCTCCAGTAACATGCCTTCGGATGAAGAGGATAGAGCTTTTACATTGTTTGCCAAGCTACAAGTTAATCACAGGTATATTTGGTATAAAACAATATTTAAACTATTTTAAGGGGGCAATGTTTTTTTTTTTTTTTAATATATAGAGAAATAGATATAGATGGCTTTATTTTTTCAATTAGTGCTTAATTTGATCTCACACAAAACAATAAGGATTAAGAGTTACTTAAACAGATACATTCACATGAAATAAAATGAATAAAACTAGATGCAGCCTAATTTACATAACTTTGGCAAATGGAAATACTTAAATAAAATAAAAAATGAAATTAAAATCAAATTAAAAAAAAGCTAAATAATAAATATAATACATTTGTAATAATACTAAGTGCAATAATACTGTAAAATAAAATTAAACAAAATAAAAATTCTATGCTAGTTATAATAGTTAGTGTTCATTTGGTGCTGGTCTAATTGTTAAATCAGCATAACCATGTTGCTGACCAGCAAAACCTATTGGGTGAAGCTGGTCGATCAGCATGGATTCTGCTGGTTAAACTCGTTAGAGCTCGAGCATTCGATACGGTCTCCAAATCACAGCATATTCTGGTGTCTAACTTATCTGGTCCATTAAAAGGACAGTGACCCAGATAATTCAACACAAAAACAATGTGCAACTCACAGACAGCACAGCACCACAGATAATGAAGACTGCAATCCATTCGATGACTGAATACAAACAGAGTAACTAGTAGCAACCCAGACCACACAACAGCAGACTCACCTCGACCTCCTCGTAGCTGCTGGGAAACTTCCTCTCCTCGAAGATGAGAATGTGATGTCTGATCCACTGGAAAAGAACGGTGACCACCTCGTAATACTCCAGCCAGCGCAGCTCCAGCTCCTGCAGCCGGGAACGAAACCACACAAAAACTACTCAGAGAGCCCCTGTGCTAAGTCACTAAGTCACTAACCACATTCACTCAATTAGGTGTCAACAATCGTAGTCTTGTCTGATAACAGCATATGAAGGGAGGGACAAATCAAAGCACAGAAAGGGCTTTTTATCGATAGTTTGTGACACAATCGTCTAATTCTCTTCTCATAACAGATTCTGATGGCGTGAAGGAGGAATGAAATAAACTGCCTCTGACAGCAGCTGGATGCTGTTATATAAGGGCGGATGGACGAGATCCAGATCACACAACATCTATTACCTCTTCAAGTTTATATTCCTAAACCTTTTAACCTCCTTAAAGGTGTAAACAAGGACGTGGAAGAGGAGCCTTCTGTCATTTTCTAACCCCAGTGAGGGTCAAAAAGGGGTTTGATTCACTATATGCAAATTAATTTGTAAAGGACAAATGTTAATAATATATTGTTGTGCCTTTTCTTAACACAAAGCTTTTAAAAATAAAGGTTCTTTATTGGTATTGAGGGGTCCAGGAAGAAACTTTAACATCTATGGAAACTGTTCATCGCATAAAAGGCTCTTCGTAGAGAATAAAGGTTCTTTAGATTAATAAAATGTAAGAGAAATGGTTCTCTGTTCTTCATCACTGCTAAAACCCCATTTTTGGAACCTATTTTTTTTTTCAAGAGTGTCTAGTTTTACACACCTTGGAATATAGTCATATGGACAATTTTAGGAGCTCCATAGTCTTAAAGTGTAACAATAGTAACATTTCAGCAAAGGTTTGCAGGCAAAAAGGTCCATTGTCTACTGTCAATTGCACAGAGATGCATGAAGCACATCTTGCACAAGCCACTTTCAAACCATGCATCTTTTTGTTGGTGAAGACGGTGAAATCGTGTAACCAATCTGCTTGGGGAACTTCTTCAGATTCACACAAAACTCCAGATTTTGCAGATTTTGCCTGTGACATTTCGCTGAGCAACAGTAAATGTGACCGTACCTTTAGTAACTGAAAAGAGCAACATGAACATTCTCCTAAACTGCTCTTTTTGTGTTGCTCGAATGAAATAAAATCATGAGGTCTGGAATGCGTTTCTGAGTACATGACGATCATCTTGTCATCGTCAGAGGGACTGGACACTGATGCTATTCAGCAGTAGTGTGGGAATTTTCACAGGCAGGGAACCTTAAGAAACCTCATTCATAAAAATGCTTCATTAGTTTTATTAGATTTGGTTCGACGGCATATTAACTGGACTATGCGCTGACTGCCTAAGTCTGGAACTGGGTCGTTAAGTGGTAATAACGTCATTTTAAAACGATGAGGGAAATACTCACGTTGGCTTTGGCGCCGTCCTGGACATCTGGGATGCGGGGCATAGCGTCGTAAAGGGAGGACACATAGGTGATGATGGACTTCTCATCGGGATGAGGCACATCCACATCTGCAATGGAAAGAATTGTAGATTAATAAGCATTCATTGTTTCATTCAGCCTGTTCAATAAAGACATGAAAATGTATTGTTTGTGTCATTTGTTTAAGCAGACTGCATTTGTCTACTGCAACTTCATGGAAGATCAGATCATATTTCAATCAAACAATGATTTGGTCAACATGAAACGGAAACTGTGAACATTTTCTTCTCCGTTGTGATGCATGTCCAAATGAATGCGTCTGAACAGGTAAAAAAAATATATATATAATTTTGTTTAGTTTAGTTTGACTGTTTTTGATTGCTAATTGCTGTGATCTTGCGCCGGTGAACAAATCATCAAATAAGTTAACGTTTTTAATGAAGGGCACAAGAATAAAAAAAAAACAAACACATAATTATGTGGATGGATAAACCAGGCATAATAATGTAAAGTCAAAAGGGGTCACATACTTTTGACACTTTTCAATTGTCATGGGATCGTAAACTCAAGCTACGGTGTTACATTTAATCAGGATTTAGCTCCAGTACTTGGTGTTAATATCTAATAACTTTCTTAAAAATCAGCTTATAGCGGTTTAACATTACCCTCTGGGTCAAGCAGTCGTGTGACCCCAAGCTCTCGCTCTGCCACTGAAAAGGCCTGTTCCAGGTTCTCCAGGTTGGATTGGCGGTACACCTTCCCCATGTCAATAAGCCTGGGCCTGGTGAAATGAAGAGAAACAAAACCATCAGCCTCTGGAAGTGTGTGTGTATTAAATGCAGCATGAAAAGTTTAAATCACTGGATCACTGAACAAAAAAAATGCATTGCAAATGCAATCCAATGCATAGAAAATGCAAACACTTTATGATAAGATCACATTAGTTACTAACATTAACTAAAAAATACCAATGTATTTGTTACAGTTCGTGTTAGCTCCAGTCCATCAAAAAACATTAACAGATACAACTTTTGATTTCAATAAAATATTATTAATATGCTGAACGTGAACTAAGATTAATAAATGCTTCTGAAGTATATTTCAGTTTTAGTTTGTGCAACTAATGTAATTAGTGTTAACAAATTGAACCTTACTGTAAAGTGTTACCAAAAAATATATAATGAATTTTTTTCTTTGCTTAATACTAGGTGACAAAATGAGTTCAGAGACGCAGTTAAAGTGACCACCTGCTCCATAAATCCAAATAACATCTGTCTCCTGAGGGATGGAGCCATTACTCGCATGCCTTGAATACCCAGAGATGGGAGCGGCTCCAAACAACAGAGCGCGAACAAACTATACACATGTACACCGAATAATTCAAAACATCAAAACCTTTAGATTCTGCACCATAAAAAAAGTGTTATGAAGCAAGCACCCGGGCATCTCTGTGAAATGTATGCCGGAAGGCATGGCATAAAATTCTCCAGCGTGGTATTGAGCATCTTCCACCGTGCTCAGATCGTCCGTCCTGAAGCCTCCATGCATCTGCCTCTCTGGTAAATAGCCCACGGAGCTCCAGTCCGGCCCGTATCCCGTCTGAGAGTCTCCGCTGGAGCGAGCGCCTGGACTCTGGGAGCCCTGGCCGGAATCCAGGGAGCTCTCGGAGGGAATATCCTCGCACAGCATCACCACACGGTCCTCCACGTCACTCGCAGAAGCCACAGAGCTGCTGAAGCTGGTCCGACGCTTCTTGAAGGACAGACGCTTCTTCACGTTGAGCATCATCGTGGCCCAAAATGTGCTTCCACGCAATGCAATTCCAGTTATATAGTTCTTGCAATTCCAAATATCAATATCTCCTCTGCATGGTATTAGTTACTCTTCAGTTTCTCAAAATGTGTTTCCAGAGAGCTCCAAAAAAGAAAGCAAACTGTCCTTGAAGTGCTGTTTTCTGTCATGCAGGTGGTGCCTGTAAAAGCTTATTTCTGAAAGGAGGCAGATCTGACAAATTCTATGGGTGTTCCTGGCAGACAAAAGCATCGAATCCTCTCTCTTCAGGGTCAGTTGGGCGTTCCCAAGCTTTGCAGGTACATGTTAACATTTCAGGAAAGCTGCCCTGCGGGGAGGCCTGTCTCCACTCCGACAGGCACCACACCTCACTGTATTTATCTTTTCAGCCTTCATTGTACATTTCTTATAAAACTATATTCTCATTCATTCTCTTCCTGCTCTCTTTTGTCCTTGGCGTCTGCATACAGAACACACCCTCATTACAGAAAAACTGCTTTGATTTGGCCTGGATCTGTGCGGCATGTGTAGACGGTTGTTTCCCACTTACAAAAAAACTGTATCATTCATTTAATTGATGCTCATATTGTTCCAAACCCATATGGAACACAAAAGAAGATATTTTTAATAATTCACATGCTGCTCTTTCCCATGCAATAAAATCAGTTTGGGCCACCAAGCTCCAAAAACATACAACTATTTTGATCTTAAAAGTGCTTAAATATTACATTAATCTATTTTAGCTTTTAAAGCAGCTACTTACTGACATTTGAAAACGGTGTGTCACGGTGCATCTAGTACATCTCATTCAAGAGCTACTCATAAACTAAAAAAAGAAATTAACACTTTACTTAACTAAAGGCTTTATGTGAAAGGCATTATACAAGTATTCATAATGCATGTAATGCATTACATTGTTTCATAATTAATTGCAACCAAAGTTAAAATGCATAATAATATTTGAAGGTTTGTCTGTTATGAGTTATAATGCATTATACTTTCTAAAGGTGAAACAATAAATAGATAAGTATTGTAATGTATTATAGCTGTGATTACATTATACATGAGCTCATACAATTCATTGTAAAGTGCATTACAAGGCATTATTAATGCATTAAAACTTTTACAATTTACTATATATATATATATATATATAAAAAGGTAAAGTGTTACTAAAAAGACCTTTAAAATATTCAAACTTCAAAGGCTGATTAAACTCTAGAAGAACGCAAGAATAATCTGTCAGTGGTGTGCACAGCGCTGATCTGACACATCTACGCTCAGGGCGTTTATCTCCACAAAAATATGCGCTGAATTCAGATCAGAACATTTCACTCCATGGCATCAAGGACAAGTTTGATCAAGAGTGAAGTCTGGTAACACAGTTCTATATTCCAGCATTGCTAAAAGAAGACTGCATTTCTGAGTAACTATCAGATAAATATTTCAAGAAAATATCAGGAAACTTACTTGTGTTTGTGTATAACAGCGTTGAAGACCTTTCCGTCCCTCCAGCTAGTGGTGAAGTTATCGCAGCGGATACCGGAGTAACCATCCAACATACGCTGAGACCAGAGGAGCAGCTTCTCCTTCGCTGACATATCATCTGACTGACCGTTCACCTGGATATCTGAAATCTACCAGCCCAGAAAAATGAGTTTCATGGATTTAATAACACATGGCAGCAGTAGCCATATGTTTATCAAATGCAAATCAATAAATAAAATCACACAAATTTCAGTCATGCACTACAAACAAACTCAGCCCCACTGAATACCATTGACCTCCTAAAACCCCTCCGAGACCCGTCATTAAACTGAATCCACAAACAAGTGCAGCAAAAACAACGCAGTTCATTAAAGAAAAATCCAAGCTTGGAAAATGGTTCACCGTCAGAGTTGGGTAAGCTATATATTAAAACTGTAGCTTGGCGAGCTATAAACTGCTCAGTTTGAAGCATTTAAACAACAGTATCTGCCAAAAAACAATGAGGATCTCAAACAGAAAACGTGCATTTTTAGATTAAGCACAGTAAAAAAAACCCAAAAAAAAACCTTAAACTAGATACTGTATGTATTTGACTACAAAAAAGACAAAAGCGATTCTGATAATCTGGTTTCAAAGAATCAGTTACAAAACAAACAAACAGCTGACTAGAATGAAAGTCAGACTAGAAGAGCGTGTTTGAATATTGCTTTTCAGTATTGTAATTGTTCGTCTACAACACAACATGCCACTGAAAACAGTACAGCTTTTCTCTCTACAATACTACATGCTGAAAAAGTAGCTTCTTATTGAAAGCTGTGCTATTTTGATAACGCTTTTACAATGACTGATGTAGTACATTTGCTTTTAGTTACCCGCAAACAGTTTTCACAAAAAAAATAAAAAAATAAATAACGTTATAGGTGCCAGTTTGATGTTTAATGTGTAGAATTTGGGAAAACTCAATAGAACACGATGAAGAGGCGAAGGAAAAAGGTTGAAACACTCTAGACTTAAAATAAACTTAATTTTGAGGAAATCTTTCAGAAATAGTGCTTTTCCATCCTTATTTAAACAATTATTGAGTCATTTTTAATGTCAGTCAGGATAGAAGACAAGCACATGGGAGGTTGCAAGGCCTCAGTAAATTTCAAGCAGAAGTTTGGCTCCGTCTAAAACCCTGGTCAGGAGACTATTTTCGGTCAGGCTACCTCCATAAAGAGAAAGCTCTTTTATTTCTTGAGGAAGTGGGCAGGAGTCCATACACCACATCTCCACATAAACCTCTACGTCGCTGTTGGATGAACCAGAAGTCCTGCCAACTTATTTGATCAATCCAAGGAAATTGAATTCCCTCAAACAATAGAAGGACATATTCAAGCATTACAATCAGCTGAATGTGTGGCAGTCTCCTGGCAGCTGTAATGTGACTGAGTTTAATTGTTTGAGGTGGAATAAATCAGGGTGTGGTTGTAATTGAACACCTTATACAACAGATTCAGATCATTTAGGTCTACAAAACAGCCTGGATATTAGATTATGAAAGTAGGTTAGATCAAAGACGCTCAATACCTCATGACGCCTAGAGAATCAAACAAACTGCTTCATTTTAGCATTCTACAACTGCTGTGGTTGATCATAATGGATATTCCTGATTAAAGGAGATTATTTCAAAAAATGCATGTTATTGCATGAGGCAGATACTGGTTTGAAGCAAAAACGATTGACCCCGTTGATGTTTGATTGGACAGCATAAAATCGATATGACCCAAGAAACCAAAGAATTAAATGAACCAGTGATTGACCCAGACTGAAGCGATTGATCAGACTGATCTGGAGCCCAGGAGGAGGAGGAGGAGGAGGAGGAGGAGGTAAATGGTATGGGAACTCAACACTGACAGAATAGGAGACCTGGAAGTGCAGGATGATGGTCCATATGAGACCCAGCGTCAGCTTTGGGTTTCCGTCTGCAATGTCATCGTTCCTGATATTCACCAGCTTGACCTGTGATTTACAGAGAAGAACAGCGTTTCACATTTGAGTTTAAGTTTAATTTGAGACACTGTATTTCCATGCAAACACTCAAGGAGGCACTTAAAGCAAAATGTCTAAGCTGCTCTTTTCCCCACTATGACGACTGAAGATGCACACATTTTCTAGATGGCTTTTTATAATGCTTTGATGGTCAGTTTTGCTGTGAGACAGCGGTTCATGTAAGGGAGCACATTCTGCTAAACGTCTCCTTTGATAATACACGGATGAAAGAAAATACACAGCTTTGGACACCAACAAGGTTGAATAAGGACAGTAAGGACAACTATCATTTTTGGACAAACTCTGCTTTTAATTTAGTTTGTAAATTGAGTTGTTCTCGTACCTGCCGGTGTCTGAGGAAATCCAGTGCTATCTGCACATTCTGCAGTTTGTGGAATCGCATGCGTCCTCTCTCTCGGGGCTGTGGAGACAGACAGAGGGGGAATAAGACACATAACATGGTTTACAGAAGAGACGAGACTGAGACGTGTCCTTGAGAGCCCAGAGAGACTTCTTTGGAAGGTCTAAATGAAGAAAGAATGAAGAACAAGGAGGACCTTGTAGAGAGGCTACAATATTTATGAACACTAATAATGCAAAGAAAAGACATTAAAGACCCCATGAAATCACAAGGTTTAGTCTATGTCTGCTAGCATCGAGGACGTCTGTATGTTAGGTGACTGAAAAACTAAATCTGCATTTAAAATATACATTTTTGATATTCTGATTCATGTTGTGATCAGGAGCATATATAATTTTTTTGTCCAATAATCTCCACGCAAGAATGAGCATGTTCCCTACATAAATAATACCTGCTTTGATATGCCACGCCCCAACTTCCTGTTTCAATACGTCAACACAGATAACGCAAAAAACAAACAAACAAACAAATAAAATGCATGTAGAGTCACTTCATGGGGTCTTTAAGCTTATTTGACAGAAGTGATGGTCTTGTGGCTTTAGGGATGTCACGTGGTATAATATTGTGGATGAATGCTAAATAACTACCGAATGCTAAAAAAACTAAAAAACGTTCTGTATTATCGGAAACAACCCAAAACATTTGACTCCCCAAACACACTCCAAGAGTGCGCAGACATCAACTTAAAAAAGCATGTCTCGCACAAACAGTTATATATTGCTTCAAAATAAAGGTGGATTTATTTGGCAGTCACTTAGATATCATACATTCGCTATATCGGTCACACACCCAAACTGTGACGAGGTTCAGATAGATGATGTCGTAACGAGAAACAGCATCAGTCATGCGCAAGCGAGGCTACTATAATGTTATTTATAACAGTCAAATTCCAGAATAAAAGTCCCTTAAATGAGAAGCAAAAACATGCTTTATTAAGACAGCAATGTTGTTGTTGTTGTTTTCTTTTATCTTAAATCGTGTAAATCTTTGTTTTTTGTTTTTTTTTAATAAATCTTTAAAAAAAGTCTTATTGTTGTATAAGAGTAAATGAAACTGTTACTGTAATGCTATTCCTAATAGTAAACTTTCATAATAAAAGTCCCTAAAATTCGAAGAAAAAGCATGCTTAAGACAGCAATGTTTTTTTTTTTTTTTTTTTTGCAAACGTTTAGAATTCTTAATGAAGTCTTTCAAGATTTAGCTGCTGAATAATTAGCCTGTAATCTTTATCTTAATCAGCGGAGATACCTGCACTCTACAAAATGCTGGGTTAAATACAACCCAGCGCTGGATAAAATATGGACAAACCCAGCTATTGCGGTGTTTTGACCCAGCGGTTTGGTTTTGACCCAGCATTTTTTAGCCGTGAGACATACAGTAGCATTGAAGTAACTCTAATAACAAATGAAAACAAGACTACAGCAAGACTGGCGGACGTGGCATCATGCGCAGGCCAGCCACAGTGAGTGACCCATGCTAATGAAGCATCTGCATCACTCACCAACCGCACGCTCCGCACAACGTCCCGCTCCCTCGGCTTGACCAGCAAGAGAAGTGCAAAGAGAGCAGACAGAAGTCAAAGGGCAAAGGTCAGCAAAGAGATGGTGCGTCAGGGTCAAAGGAAGGTGGGATGAAAGGCAGAGAAAGAGTCAAAGAGGCGCCACACAGATTCAAAAGAAAAGCCGAAGAGTGACGTTAATGCAAGAAATGAAGCAGTTTGATGGGAAGATGTCAAGAATTTGCCTGGAATATCTGAACCCAGTGTTTTGGGTGCGATTCAACAAAACGTGTTTCGCATTTAAAAACGTATTCCAAGGCATCACCCATTAATATGTCTGGAGCAGGCCTGTGGATGTGTGTGAGGGCTGAGGGTGAGGTTTGAGGTGGAGAGGCGGACTGGGGTTAGAGATGGGTCTTCTCTTGCCTGGATGTGTGGAGGAAGAAGCTCGGTTACACTCACCAGCGTCTCTCCGGAGAGGACCTCCAGAAGGGAGATCAGGTTATGTCCATCTCTGAGATCTTCATACAGGTCATTCACATGACGCTGAGTCTGAGGACGGAGAAAAGGCAAAGATCAGTTTATGAGAGTCACAAAAAACATCCCTGCAGAAAGGTGATCCAATCCAAGTCCTATATACGTCACTTGAAATTTTCTGGTACTTAAGTCCTTTTAGAGGTGGCAGTATAAATCTAGATCCAGAGTTCTTGTACAGGATAAAAACAGAAGCTTAGACATGCTGCCTAACATCTCACTTTGTGTTTAAGTTTGGAACAACGTGATTTTTTGATTTTTCTATGAAACAGTTAAGACTCCAAAACTCGAGCAGGGACACTAAACACTAGCATGTATGTCGTTTGTCAAGACGGGGAAAAAAACACTTCGAAGTGATTTATTTGCGTTTTACTGTGTGAGTACAGGACAGGGCAACGCATGGCTGCAGGCAGAAGAGCGGCTCACCTGCCTCACGTCAAAATAGATCCGTGTCAGCTGATTCACTGACTGACAGTTTAAATTAACTTCTGAAGCTTTCTGCTTCTTTTCTAAATCAGCCACTCAATCATTGTACAGTTGGTTTATAAACCTCGTTGAGTCAGATCTCAGCTTCAATAATAAAACACGCAGACTCTCTGTGGATGAAGGACAGACTGGGCTTCCTCGGGTACAGTATTTATCAGCATGCACTGCTGCAAAACACTCAAACCTCTGCAGCTCGCTTGAAAATCCTTAAAGGTACAGTTCACAGAAAACCGACAGCTCTGTGATCATTCATTCAGCCTCACGTTGTTGCAAATGCATTCAAATCAGCATTATTTCAGTACCATTGATCAATATTGCAGGGTTTTTAATATTTTCCCTTTTCTTTGTAATTTTAGTTAAAGTCTTAGTAATTTAGCCATTTTAGTTTTTTAAATGTCTATGAAGTTTTTTAATGATTATTTATTAGTTTATTTAGTTATCATTAGTTATTTTAGTACATTGAGCACTAAATTAAAATGTAGCTGAAATAAAACGAGATTTTTTTATTTATTTTTGGGTTTTGTTTTGTTTGGTTGTAGCTTTAGTTTAACTATATAACCCTGTTTCCAAATAAATCTTTATTTTTTTATTATAATAATAACAATCAAATCTGTCAAGTTCCAGGAAGGACTAAATAAATAAATAATAACATCATATGGGTTTGGAAGAACGTGACAGGTGAGTGAATGATGACAGGATTTTAGGATCAACTATTCTTTAACCAACAGTGCAACACAGCAAAGGCTTTTCACAATTTATAAATTTAGCAACATTGCTTCCTATAATAATAATCAAAGTACACTCTCAGAAATAAAGGTACAAAAGCTGTCACTGCAGCGGTACCTTTTCAAAAGGTACATGCTTGTACCCAAAGAGTCCATTTTGGTACCTTAAAGGTACATATTAGTACTTAAACTGTACATATTTGAACCTAATAGGTACAAAAGTGTACCTTTTGAAAAGGTACCACCCCAGTGACAACTTTTGTACCTTTATTTCTGAGAGTGTACAATGACAAAGCTGTTGTCACAGTATGTGAGTGAGCAGATGGTGTTTCATGCGCAGGACATGTGCTGAGGCAGTGCAGGCTTCTTCTGCTGCATTTCCTTTGGTTCTTTAGCTGCAGTGCATGAGACTAAAACTAAATGCCAACCGATGGGCCATTTTCAAGCTCAAGCTATGAGCATGGTTCTACATTCCTCATGACAGCAGAAGAGCCTCGGGGAGGACATGAGCACTGAACATGCATGTGAGAGAGCAAAGCCTGCTGGGACACGCTGACAGATGGACCTACCTCAGCTCTCTGGTGCTGGAGGAGGAGAGAAGAGCACAGAGAGATGAATGAAAGAGTTACATCGATTAGAAATGGAAGAAAGAAGTAAAAGTTGAATGATTAAAATGAGTGAGATTTAAATGATATCAGCTACATCAGTTATATACTACACTCTCCTTTTATCATGTTCAAAACCTGCGATTTATCTTTTTCCACATGCAAAAAAATAAGTCATTTAGCAGAAAGTCCAGACTGTAAAGCCTTCACATTAAAAGAACACTTCATTTGAACCACTGATGGTAGTTTTTGTTCGTGGCTTGGCTGTTTCAGCTGATTTGCACTTGATTTGTATGGAAAAAGCAGCCTGGATGTTCTGCCAAATAACTCATTTTGGCTTCCACAGACGAAGAAAAATCAAAGCGGTTTTAGAACGACATGAGAGTGAGTAAATCAATCCTCTTTCCTTCGTGGAAATTTGGTTAAATGTTGAAGAACACTCACTGGAAATTTTTTTCTGAAATTTGTACTTCATTTTTTACAAATATTCGATATCAAATGTTCAGAATTGCCCTTTCTCTGAAAAAACAAAAAGTGTAATATAAATGTAATTATATTTTATGTATGTTAAAAGGCTTAATACAGAGCATTTGTAAGCTGGATAACTTGCTGTATGAAGCAGAGGACAAGGAAAGGACAATAGACAGCTCTGAAAATAAGCCAAACTGGCATTACTTCTGAAGTTCAGCACAATAAAATCAACCGAATAAAACCTCCAGCCTCTTTTCTTTCACATCTATTCATCTTACTGAAAGTGAAATGTCAGAGCGAAGTGAAAACCAGGCAGAGCTCGTATCGAGCCACTAGAGGTCTCTGCTGATGCATTAAATGATCCACCAACAGAACCTCACACAAGTCATACTGTCTACGATTGCAATGAATTTCATCACAATCAGTGACTCTTTGCTAGAACGTATTATATCACAGTCTGTGTCTGAGTCGCACACTGGCAAAACACCAATCCGGACCCAAGCAATGTATGGGTGTATTATACTGTAATAAGTCTCATGTAAAGACCCCGTTAGCCCATGTTTTCCTCACACATACTCGGCTCAATCAGCACAAAGCAATAGCGGCATCTAATAAGTGCTAGATAACAGCTGATGACAGGGACAAACCACAGCGCAAACTGTATTTGTGATCTCTAAGTGTTTGTCAAGGTCAAACTCAAACATTCAGTCAGCAAATACAGATGTCAGTGTAGATTATTATAAAATAAGGGCTTATATTTGATGTTATGAAGAGTGAAAACATACTCAGTGTTTGTACTAAATACAAATGATTTGAACATTTGCTGCCAAGTAAAATTATAGTTATATATGTCATGAAATTATAACTTGATGCATATGATTAATACAACATACAGTATATAAAACTTTTCCAAAATTCATAACAAATAAGATAAGGAAATTTTATGAGATTAGGTATTTGATAAAAGGTCAAAATAAAAATAAAAAACATTATCAAACATAATCTGCAATGACTATCCAGATGAGATTACATTCAGAATTCAGCCTAAAACAGTTGTTCATTTGATCTGTAATTTAATTTATTTATTTATTTTTAACCAAAGATGTGTGAGAAAAGTTTCAATTCAGTCCTCCTCTGAGAAAAACGTCTCCTGAGAACTGGGCTTTTGTTTAATCACAGATAAAGGGCTTTAAATCAGACTGATCTCTATGTTAGGGTTAAGATGAGCAGACTAACCCAGCCAAACATCTGCAGCACATGTGCTACTGTTGGCTGAACTGACAAGTGTTTATACCCTGAATATGATATGCATGCTGCAAAATGAATCCAGATGCAGGTTTGTCTTGCAGGGGTCTCGTGTTTTGCCTCCTCTCGGTGAATGAACAGGCTTGATTGATTCGTACGACTGCTAATAACCTCCAGTCTTGTTCGGCGCTACATTTTCATTATCTTTTGTTTGGATTTTCAACACACCCCCCTTTCTGCCTAAATACTAGACACTTTAGACTAGACGATGATAAACGAGCTGTGTGTAGATTTATAACACGTGTGGATATGATCCGCTTCTCTACAAATATCTGTCCTTAACTAAAAGAATATCTCACGGTGGATACGAACAGAAATCATGTTCAGCCCAGCAGCTGCTTTAAGATGAGTATACTAGTTTCTAAACTGAGTGTTGTGACACAGTGCTTAAAAATTGCACTGGTATCTATTAGTGCTATGTGTGAGCAATACACTGGGAGACATGATAAACTGGTAAAAATTTAACAACGAGTATTATCTGTCCATCATGGTTATGCTCGCATGACATCGCAGGGCTGCACTGTAATAAAAGACCATGTGTTTAAGATTTTACATCATTAAAGTGCAATAAAACATGAAAGAACTTAATTTGATACTCCCACACTGTTCTGACTGCAATTATTATTAGTTGGCTGAAACTAAAACTAAAGCCATAAATATTTAATTAAAAAAAAAAAATGTTGCTTGAAATAGTTTCACTTCAAATAACTAAAACTGAAATAACATTTTACAATTACATAGACATATTTAGGGGAAAAAACTTGATGACAAATGACAAAAACTGACATCAAAATTACTTTACTTTTTAAACTTTAAAATAGTAATTAAAAAAAAAAACATAATAGTATCTCAGCGATACTAAAACACTTTTTTAATCAGTTTTCTAAGTGCACATACCCAAAGCTAAAGTACATGGTTAACACACAGTTCTTTTTCATGGTTTACTTGTCCTAAATAAGCGTGAAAATGTTTTAGTTTTTACTGTAGTATTAGTTTTGTTAAAAACATTTTTTTTTTCCTATTGAAACTACATTATGATATATAATTTCACAACAACGATATATAAGATCTTGATCACCTCGGCCATTGTAAGCTCTGCCAGCTTGATTCATGGACTAAACCTATGACACTTGTGCTGCGAAAGTTTATAGTAAGTTGTACTGGATTTGTTTGTTAAAATGATAAATCAAATAATTAAATAACAGTTAAATCACAATTTGAACATGAATGGATGAGTGCACAGAAGGATCAATAATCACTGATCATATTACCCTGAAAAACTGCAGTGAATAATGAACATAAAGTTACCTTTATTAAGTGTTTGTTCACCCATTTTGTGAAAGTCTTCTTCTGCACTTTGTCCCGTTCATCTGCAAAAGACAAAGAAAAGGAAAATTCAACACACTTCAGCAGTTTTCAGAGTAAATGTCCAGATATGAAGGAATTTACGTCATTTTGTAAATGTTAAAATCTAGCCGATTATTATAATAGTGCTTTGATGTTAAAGCTTAAAGTGCTAAATCCCTATAAATAAGCAATTCACGGGTTCAATTCACTGAAAAGTGCAATACCGTCTCTGTGATGCTTTCGAATCATTGATCTGTTGATTTAATAGTTACGCTCAGCCCAAAATAACACTGATGCAACCACTAGTGTGTGTGTGTGTGTGTGTGTGTGTGTGTGTGCGCGCGTGCGAGTGTGTGTGTGTGTGTGTGTGTGTGTGCGCGCGTGTGCGAGTGTGTGTGTGTGTGTGTGTGTGTGTGTGTGTGTGTGTGTGTGTGTGTGTGTGTGTGTGTGTGTGTGTGTGAGTGAGTGTGTGTGTGTGTGCGTGTGCGAGTGCGAGTGTGTGTGCGTGTGCGAGTGTGTGTGTGTGTGTGTTTCCAACCAGACTGTTTAATAAAGAAACCGCCAAACTGCAAGCGAAGAGAGAAGTGCAACAAATGAAAACTCCAGAATGGTTTTAAATCCGCTCTCTTTGGGTAGGAGCACCTCACACCTACCAAACTATTCAAACTCAGCACCCCCGAGGCACACCCATGTGAGAAACCCATCTCAGGGTAAAGCCGGAGAGTAATGACTGCAGGAGATGTCTAGACAGCTCCACTGTCAAGTAAAGACGGAGAGCAGGTTCGGAGGGAAGAAAACGCGATGCATTGTGAGGCCTCAGGCTGGGAAAATTCAGCAGAGCTTTAGTGTGCATCACTCATGACTAACTGAACACCCCAGACACACCCACAGCCTGCAGAATCATGTTCCTTCAGCAAGAGAACACCATCCACGCCGCCGCCTCATACAAACTGCCTACACTCGCATCCGTCATCATTACTAGAGAACCAGCACAGCACTGCAGCTCAGTGTTGTTCAGAGTCATTTGAAGCAGCATGCTCACATTTATGTTTAAAGTTCACGTGTTAGTAAAGTTGGTTACTTTATCTATTAGTTAGCTTTAGCTACACTACTGTGTACTTAACCATTTGTTGCAAGCATGTCGGTGCACTGTAGTGCTGTCACACAATTAATCCCCATTAAAGTTTTTGTTTACATAATATATGTGGGTATATTTATTATGTATATATATATAGAGACACAAACATACAGCATATATTTTGAAAATATTTACATGCATTTACTCTGTTCATATAAATTATAAACATATTTAATATATAAACGTAACATGTTTTTCTTAAATATATACATGCATGCATGCGTGTGTGTGTGTGTGTGTGTGTGTGTGTGTGTATTTATATATACATAATAAATATACACAGTACACACACATGTATTATGTAAATGAAAACTGTTATTTTGGATGAGATTAATCGCGATTATTCATTTGACAGCACCTACATTTAAAGTACTTGTACTTAATTAACATGTGTCGTTACACTGTTAACTTTATCCCTATCTGTAACTCAACCCTTACTCCCAAACCTAACCATACCAAAAAAATGTGTACATTTTTCAGAACAACGTGTAGTTACACAGCAAAGCTATTATCTTGCAGGTATTTAATGCTAGTTTATAGTAGCTAAGGCCATCTAATATATTTTAAAGTGTAAGGTTAGTGTTCAAAGTAACAGAATGTGATATTTGTGTAGAAAGTACACAAAACAGCATGCAGAAGCATGAGAAATAAAGAGTCTGCGACAGAGATTTCAATACACCTCTTTCTGGGAGCAAGTGCAAGAAGAAAATTGCTGTAAACTCGAATCATATCTCAGCTAGAATAAATCACAATAACAAATCTGAACCAACTGCATCAGGTGCACCGGACATCCCAACACCATCTCTAATTTGAAGGATGGTGACGATGCCATTTTGACGCAAGGATGCTAGGAATCAAGTATTAAGCAATCTTAAAGAAATGCATGAGCCAAAACAGAGCAAATGCCAAACTTGAGTGGCTCGTCCAGTCAAATCCCAACACCTCACTCCAATTAATTAATCAATGCTTCTGTGGAATCACCTGTTCTCCATTCAATATACAGTAATTTTGTAAAATAGTACAGCAGGGTACTTCAATGCATAATACGATATGCAATTAAGCAATGTTAAGAGTCCTTTAAAACGCCCAATGATTGCGGAGTGTTGAGGGAACAGCTGATTCAGACCCGCAGTACTTCTACTTCTGATGGGTGGAGTATGACAAGCAGATTATGAAATATCATCGCCATGACGACTATCATGGGTGGAGGCAGTAAACCTTGACCTCTGTCATTAACGTAAGACTTCTCTTTAGTGCTTGAAGAGTCCTAGCGCGGGTGATGATGTGGATAGTTATGAGCAGCTTTACGGGGGTCGTCAGCAGACCTTTGTTCTTTGACCACCGTTCACTGCTTTCTATCCTCTCACATGTATAAAGTTACAGCGCTAATGTTTAAACCAACGCCCTTGTGATTCAGCGCACAGTTCCTGCCCTCCGGGGTGTGTGAGGCATGCAAGAAAATTCATGTTTTACCTGAAATTCAATTTTATCCAGTGTTATTGAATGCTATAGTGTCTAATGCACTTTCTCTGTTTGCTGATGACATACTGAACGAGCCAATCAGGGGCAGGACTCTGATGACGGGACAACAGTCGCCTTAGTCCCACTTAACACATTTTACACTGATAAATATATGTCACCTATCTAAATATTGGTCAGGTGAGGCAGCTTCTCTGTGAGCCTTTTTATAGTGTGAATTACAGGCACCTGGGCAGAGCAACGGCGGATTGCAAACATTATAAGGCTAGTGATAAACCTTGAGCTGTTTAAGACTTAAATGCAGTTTTTTAATCATTATAATATCTTCTAATATAATCCTGTTTGCTTACACGATTGCATTCAGAAAAGTTAAAAAAAAAAATTCTCAAGGTTGTTGACTTTAATGCAAGAACTATGAACAAGTATTAATAGATTTCCTAGATCCTGGACTGACATTGAAGAAGAAACCTAAGCCATATACACTGCAATAATAATAATAATAATAAACAATGTTTTCCAGTAAAATAAGATACACTGACTTAGAAAGCAAATTTGCATATGGTATGAAGACTTTTACTCAGAGAATATTTCTCGAATGAAATTAATTTTCTCACTTCTCAATTAAATTGATATTGTTTTATGAATGGGTTACACTTTATACACTTAAGTCCACTTTAGAAATTATACTTTGTAGCTACACCTCAACTTCTTCTACTGACCCTAACCTAACGGTCCACAAACGCTCTAATGAGAGTTAGTTGACATGCAGTTGCAGAGTTACTCGTAGTGAGTAGAATGAATGTCTAAACAAAATGTTACCTAAGAACGCTTCCAAAACCAAAATACTGCTTAAAATCAAAGATTTGTTTCAATGTAAGTCTGTGACGCTAATAATAACTAGAGATCTGACTTGTACAAAGAAGAAATGTCTCTTCCATCATGAGCAGGTGCATCAGAGCGCTTTCCTAAGTACCTTTCCTGCCTTCCACGGCTTTCAGCATTCCCTGATAGTGCAAGTCATCTGAAGGGATCCTCTCCCTCTCCAGGCTGTCGGACGAATATTCCCTCCGTCTCTGTTGCATACTCATCTCCTTCACGTCACGCTAATACAGAGTCACAAACCACAGCTCTTTACAAGCTTCTTATCTTCACTTGTCCGAATTAAACGTCGCAGCGATGTTTCTGTTCTGCTTTCTTTCTGTTTAACTCCTGCCGTCCATTTCCAAGCTCCTCTAAATGATGACGCTAGCTACAGGTTGTGGGCCTGCTCTTGTTCTGACTGCAGAGAGACATGGAGGTTGGAGGGCATTGCAGGATATGCTTGGCTCCGCCTCGGTCCTAAATTGTCATGTTGGTGGAGCCGAGGCAGGAAGAAGAAGGGGTGGAATCAGGGAAAGTGAGTGGGAAGGTGTGTCCGCCAGCATGCCTCATCTAGAATCCCACACCCTCTCCAAACGCAAACACTAAATCATCACGGTCTCTAAAGAATAACGCAACGGGAAGCGTGTTGAGAGTGCTGGCGAGTTGCGTAACTTCACGCTAAACGAGTGCACAGAACTGGTCAAAAGAGCCATTACAGGAAGAGGATTACACAATCTGAAACTACTCATGCCAATAAACATTACATTACACCACACACACACACACACACGCGCATACGCCTCTTTAATGATTAACCACTGTGACATACCTGAGCGGTTGGGCAAGTATGACTAACTGAGAGTCTGTGCTCTGGCAGTGAGGCAGGGTGAGGCTCTGGGATGGGCCGCTCAGGTTTACACACGCTGGAGATCAACAGCATTCAATCCAAACCAACCCCAGTCAAATACATAACCAGAGGCTGCAGAATCAACAGCCACAAACACAAAGAAAATTCTTTATAAGGATCATCTCGCTTGCTTATGTGATCATGCTGCACATGCACCATCTTATATCACTAAACTAGATATATGTTCGAAATTGTTACTTGCACATCTAGACATAATTTCTGAGTGAAAACGACACTGCATTTCTTTTAGTATAGGAAGAGAAAGACTTGTAGATACAACAGCTCTGCTCACGTCATAAAGAGCAGAGGATGAAGATGAGGATCACACGCTCATCATCTGAACAGACCCGCACCATAAGCTTCGAGAAGCTGCTCGTCTGATAACCTGTTCAGGCTCGCCGGGAACTATAACAGCCTGAACTTCACAGTGTTTGCAGGATTGGCAGTTTTTTACGATATCTGACATATTCCTCAGCGGATATGGAAGCTGACGCCTTCACTTTATAGACGTCTAAATGTCTGTTGATACAGGAGAAGGTATTAAGGTGTGGCACAAAAACTACCAACACCTATAATAGCATTTACAACCCTTTTTTTTATGGTTTATATTTTTTCTATTTCCTACCCACTGTGACATGTTTTGTAACCTTAAATAAGTCAAACTTATTTATTCATGTATGTTTTGGGATTTTTTTTAAAAATGCATCAAGGTCGCATTAAATTGATCGAATAAATGCTGTTCTTTTGAACTTTCTATACGTCAAAGATTCCTGAAAAATAAAATGCATCACGATCTCCACAAACATATTCAGCAGCAGTTGAACTGTTTTCATCATTGATAATAATCAGAAATGTTTCTCGAGCAGCAAATCAGCATATTAGAATGATTTCTGAAGATCATGTGACACTGAAGACTGGAGTAATGATGCTGAAAATACAGAAATAAATTATATTTTACAGTATATTCACAGAAAACTTCACAAAATTACCTTGTAATATTGACTGACTACTTTTATATTTACATAATTACATAACCTCATATTAGCTTTGATCATCCTTGTTTAAATACAGTGCCCTTGAAGCTTATTAACTTATAATTAGATCATTTATTGTAGACGTAGTTACCCATTCACATATATAATTATTATAAGAATTTATTAAAATTGGTTAATTATATAATGATATTGAACATATCTAATTTAAAACACAAAGAAAGAGTAATTCTGCCGATTGCAAGGACACATTTATGTGATGCTCTTTTAATGTGTTTAGCCCACAGGATCACCAGCGGTTTCCATCCGGCACAACATCATTCACAGACCAGCTGATACTTAATCCACACAAAACCACACGAGCTGCTGAGATCTGATTGGCTGGATTAACAATGAGCCAAGCCATAAGACATGAGCTCACAAGATACACGACGTTATACAAATACAGCCTTTGATGATTCTCAAGAGCTTTGTTTGAGACACGTGATATCCAAAACGTGATATCCTTGAGCGCACCCTTATATTTAGTTGAACTTGCCCTTAAAAGACATTTTAAAAAAGTGTGCTTGGTTCTTGGCCAGAGCTGCGATATGGACCAGGCTTTATTCCAACAGTCAAGTCTACACAAGACGAATCATTCATGATCCTTCACACGCGCAGGGTGAAGCATGATGGACCTTTTGAATCAATATCAAGTATTCATCTTTCAAAATCACATGAACACACCCCAGATCTTTCTATGAAACACATGCACACAAACCCGCTCTGCATCAGGTGAGAAGACGGAGGAAAAAGTCAGAAAATCAAATCAATATCTATGATGAATGAACTGTTATTGTGTGTGATAATGATCCTGGTGAAGCCTGACCAAGACAAACAAACAAATACATGAATAAATAAAATAAAATAAATATATATTTTTTAATAGAACAGATTATGGAATCTTTAGATAAAATAAAAAAAAAAGATTCCACATCATATTTGATAAATCAGGTTTTTATGGCTCATACAGAATGATATGAAGTATTATCAAGAGACCTAAACACCTAAATTTGATCCAGACTCAAACTGAGCAAAAATATGCAATTTGGTGCAAATGCTGATATTTATATGACCAAAAAGTAAGATGAAACTTTGCTTGCTTGTAATGTAAATCAATGAGACCTTTATAGCTGTTCCTTACATAAAATGATATAAATATCAGTCGTCACACTATATCTCCAATAATACGTCTTACGAAGATGATATTTAAATGCTTAGTTTGATGATCAAATCATATAATGCATTGCAACCCATTAATGATGATTGAGAGATGAAGAAATAAACGCTCCTCAAAAGCCTGATGATCATATTTGAGACTCACTGATTTTTCTAAAAAAATGACATCTATGTAATCAAGTACAGCCAGGCTGCTTAACAATATATTGTTATATATTGGAATATATATTGGAATTCTTAACAATATAATTAAAGTAATTAACAAAGTAATTCTTACAGCAGAGTGACATGTGATGCATGAGCTGAAGGTGGATGTTTGCACCTTTTACTTGCTAAAAAAAAAAAACCTATCTAAACTACCAATCAGAGACAGAAGGCACGCAGCAGATTGTGTGCGACAGGTTTAACAGCAAAGTTTTGATCATTTAGAGGCTTTAGAAATGCTTTACGGGGTTAAGCAATCACATTCCCTTCCAGTACAGGCAGAAGCAATCTGGAACATGCGACTGAAGCTTGTCTTCAAAGATAATGAGACTGATGTTATAAGAACGGTAACTCCTCACATTCCCGTGTTAGGCGTAACCAAACCGCATTAGCCGTGAAAGTGCCTCCCAATCCTGAATTTCTCTCTGCGTGTGGGAGCGTGTAGAGGGACGTCTGTCTGTCAGAGGAATGCGTGTTCGTCTGCTTTGATCCACCTGAATCACGGACACACCCTGTCCTTCCCAACCTCAACAACATGACACCTGAGCCCTTTCCCTCCCTCGCTCGCATGCTTTTTACTGGAAGCCATGATTATGTGGCTTTACAAGAGCTAAGAGCATTAATACTGCAATTGCAGCTTTGCATCTGCGCTTATCTAAATGTTGTGATGAGATAGTCAGCGCTGGATGGGGAGGGAAATTCACAACAGAACATCAACAGCAGCAGCTGGGATCTAAAATAACCCGTTAGAGCTTCTGCGCTCGTCTCCTCAGCACGGAAAACAGACGGAGCTGCCAAGCACTTCTGCAAACTCACTCACAGGCCTCTTCAAAACGATGACATGCACTTCAAAAGAGTAATAGAAGACATTCTCTACTGAACGATTTATCAGACCAGGTTATTTCAAGTGATAATAAACAATCTTTTTTCTTTGTAATATTTCATCTGCATGTAAAAACTTGCTCTTAAGCAGCTTCATTCTTCCACTGAAGTTAAAGTCGGACACGTTTCAGTCTGTCTGCTGCGAATCCTTTGAGTCATGCCAAATGAATGCGTAAAACACAACAAGGAGGTACAGTACTTCTTCAGGTTTTCCTTCAAAAACCCTGTTCCCCATCTCCAAACTAACCTGGTCATGCCCTGCCGGTTTGAATTGTTTGCACTGTGAAAAGTGAGAAGTATTACAGCAGGTCACACTTTTTGTGACTTTCAAATAAATAATAAAAATAATAATAATAAAAAAAAAAAAATCTAGGTACATATTAAATATTCATTTAAAATATTCTACATTTAATACAGAATTGCTACATTCCTTCATACAAAATTATTAAATATCTCTATTAGGGTTTATGCATCCCTTATTTTCATCCTGTTCTGTGCACTATTCACTGGTGAATGTTATTCTAACGAAAAAAAGGGTGTTCACAATTTATTCAAATTCAGTAACTTGCTCTGTTTGGCCTTTAATTTTCTGTTGATGAATCCCTCTCACATTTCTATATTCCATACACTTGATTTTAGCTATTGATAATCATTCACATCCTAAAAACAAAATGGGCTTTGGTTTCACGTTGACTTCAATAAATAATTTGTCTCCCTCTTCTGGCCAATAATTAGGCCATAATCATAAAAGTTGACAGGTAATTTTACAATGGCTGAGGTATCCGAACAGCTGAGGGAAGCATCGTCTATAAAAGATGAACCTGACGCAGACGCGGTGTCGATGACCTGCATGAGATCAGCTGAGAACTATGACAGCACTTCTGCTTTTGACTGCATCGCCTTAGTGACACAATAACTGCTTCCATCTGAGATGCTGACGGTGCAGACGCATGGACATCTGAGAAGAGTTGTCCAAACACACAGTAGCCATGGCAGCAGATGAGAAGGACACACTCTTACTCATGTCTGTATTTATAGTCTGAACGCAAGTCATTCAAAGGAAGGGCTGACCGCGCTGGGAGGATTCATCACTTATTGTCAAATTACGTCACCAAACCAAAATAAATCTCAGAAAAGATGAGTGGTAGATCACCCTCCAATCACACCAGCAGCTTACACCAAATCAAAAATTGCTCATGAGTAATACATGGGCCTTTCCAGAGCCCAGAATATTCTGTGTAAATCCCCAGCTTTCTGACCTTGTCCATATTACTAAATTGAGATGCCTGGTCACTTGAGGATGAGATGAGAATAATGCAGTTGAACATTTCATTATTGCATTTTTTTTTTTTTTGTCTTGTTTCATGCTGTATCACATCTTCAGTGAAACAAAGTTATAACAATGAGTATTAAACTGAGACTTCATCCTTTTAACACTAGATGGCGGCAAAACACAGTATTCACAAGAGAAAAATGCATACGTTGTGTATTTACTATACATTTTCTTTGAGAAATGCCCGGCCATGTTTTCTAATCCGCCGGTTTAGTAGAAACAACTTGTGAATCCATCATTTTGCATGTACAGTTTTGCTGACATCTGATTGGCTGCTGTGTCTTTAAAGGGCGGGGTTATGGATCCTTTGGTTGAATGGATGGGCATGCATTTAGAAATTTTGCATTCTGTGCTACATAGTGTATAGTATATAGTGAAGTAAAAGTAGTATACTATTCTGAATATAACTTTCGTTCAATAAAGCGCCAGTTGCTAAATAAATAAATAAATAAATAGATCAAATAATGATTTTTTTAGTTGTTAATCAGGTCATGAAAAATGTAGGATAACTATACAAGAATTCAAATAAAATAGTTTTAGATCACGTTAACTGGTTGTAAGTATATGCACTGCAGTGAAGTGAAAGCACATATCACATTGCATGACAAACTGGCACCAGACTGCCGAAGTGAAGTGATTTAAGTGACTTATAATCTCACCAGCAGGATTGAGATGATTAAAGCAGCCAGACATTACATAACAGGCGATGATGTGAATAAAACTCTCTAACAGTGGTGAGATTAAGTGAAATCCGGGAGTGACTGAGAGGCTGCTCTGTATCAGACTTACCAACACAACACATCTGACTGTACAGCAGCTCCAGTCTCTCTCCATAACTGCTCTGGGAAATATTTCCATCACTGCGTCTGCTACAGCGCCAAACATCCTGAGACATGGCCAGCGTCTCCTGCAGTCATCCTTAAAGACGGCTAATGATTTCCCACGCCAACTCTGACCTTTAGTCATGGCCAATAATCAAACTATATGGCCTCCATCATCCAATAGCAAAGCTGCCTGGGTCATCTGTTTTCTGAAGAATGGGCATTTAAATAAAACAGACTTACAGATGTGTCATGCAACTTTTTTTAACTTTAAGTTTAAGAAGTTTTAAGAAATTATCCAACAGGCCTTGTAAGGCTATTTTCATTTTAGTTTCAGTAAAGCTTTAATAACTTTTTTCTGTGTCTGTCATTTTTTTTTTTTTTTCAATGTCTATTTTTATTTATTTTTTTGTTATTTTATTATATCGAGTTAAAATAAATGAAAACGGAAAATATTTCTTTGGCAACTTTTTTTTTTTTTTTTTTTTGATAACTAATAACACTTGGACATGACACACAGAGAAGTTGTGACTATAATACATATTTTACTGTACAAAATGTATTATGACTATCTGATTCTGATAATCACTAATGAGTTTGTAACAGACCAGATTGCCAACCTAATAAACACCGACGCCACTGAACTTTCCATATTTCCGTCATGGTATAAAAAAAAAAAAAAAAAATATTATATATATATATATATATATATATATATATATATATATATATATATATATATATATATATATATATATATATATATATAAAAAAGTAATTTAAACTTTTTCACAATTTAAAATTTTTCCTTGCAATTCTTAATTTATATCTCATAGCTCAGACTTTTGTTTCAGAATTGCAAAATCTAAACAAATCTTGCAATTCTAAATTTACATCTTGAAATTCTGAGATTATATTTATATTAAAGTCTGAATTGTGAAATAAAAGCAATGCAATTACCTTTTTATTCAATGCCAGAAACTGTGAATTCTACTGGACATGCATATGGAGGAGCATTATTAACAAAAACTAATGCATCAAGTTTAGAAGAACGGAACTATACAATTAAATGCAAGTATTTGGTTGAGTCCCAGTTAAGATGTACCACAGTATGTTATGAAACCTCATTTACGAGTGAATGGCTAAAAATAACAGCTGAACTCAAGCAGAAGCATCCCTTTGGTCCATAAAAGCCCATAAATCAGATCCAAAGAACAGCGGCAGCCCCTTTATGGCTCCTGAAGGTCAGACGCTGCACACATCTTCTACATGCCTCGCTGCTCCCTAAAGAACACACACTCATTCAAACATCTCAGGATCCCAGAGCCTCACGCTCAGCCCTCCCGCATGTGTGCCGTGTCTGGAACTTTCCATTATAGTGCTGTTATGAGTCAAGACACTATATATGTGCTGATGGTAGGATCCTATAGGATTATGAATTTGATTTGGGAATTCAGAACTGTTTCTGATGTACTTTTTATTCAATGCACACGTGGAAAAACTGAGCCTCTGGACTTCCATTTGTTATTCAAAGTTTTGATGTCATTTGCAATTCAAAGTTGTGAATTACAGTGATACACCAGTCTGTGATGTGTTCACATGTGCTCTATCAGAACAATACAGGCTTTATAGTGTACTCACAGAAACAACAATGACCTCACTACACTGCAGTATCAACTTACTGTGTTCATGCGCTGTCAGTTAATTATTATCAGATGAGTAGATTACAGATACAAGAATTTAACACTATAGTAAGGTTCAACAGAGACACAGACAAACCTAATCAAAACAGCACTGATAAGCTAATGGTGTCATAAATGCAGAATGTAGCCTACCAAAACTTCATTATATGATTTCCTCTTATTAGTAAGGTAAGCAAATAAATTAATAAATATTGCTTCAATATTCTATTTATTATTTATCATTTTATGCAACCATTTATTTTGTATCGACAACTGCATTATTAGTGCACCTTTTTAGAATAATAATATATTATTAGAATGAATTAATAAATTAATATTTTGCATTGACACCTGCATTATAAATGCATCTTATTAGAACGCACGAATGAATGAATATTTTGTATTGGCACCTGTATAATTACTGCATCTTATTAAGTTTATTAAAAAAAAAAAAGAAAAACTAAATAAAATATTTTGTAATGACATGCATAATCACTGTAAAATAAATAAATAAACGAATGAATAAATGTGCAGTAGTAATGCAGGTATCATTACAAAATAAAAGTAAAGATTTCACAGAATTAAAAAAATCATTTTCATTCATTCGCTCATTCATTCATTCTATTGTTTTATTTATTATGGACATTTTGTCCTCCATATAGCAGGTCTGGTTAATAACAATGGAAATGTGGATGCACAAAGGGTTAAGCTCACATGAGTGTACCTCGCACTAAAGGGTGGAAAGGGGTCAGATCCTCTCGTACATGTAAACACACCTTCCACAGAATGATCACCATCACTCTCCCCTTACAAAACCCACAAGAGGAAGAGATTCATCTACCGTTTTGGAAGCAATAAAGTAATCATCCGTAATAAGATCTGTGCTATCCTATATAAGAAGTTTATGATCAAACAAACAATGACGGAGGACGAGAGGAGCTGCCATGATGAGAGACAGACGCCTCCTGCCAACCGCTAGCAGAGGTCACCGCCGTCACAACACCACAGACCCTTCTGGAAAACCCACACTGCACTCACGCCGAAGAGGGGACGTCTCACCTGAGCCTCCTCAGTCCCTGCTGAGAAGCTTGAGAAAAGATGTCCAACGCCACTCCAGATCTCAAAAGCTTTAGACCGGATTCTTTATAAACTTATGTCTAATTGTATGCATCTGAAACCTGCACTGCAAAAAAGGCTTATCTTACTTAGAATTGTTGTCTTGTTTCTAGCCAAATTATCAAAAAAGTTCTTAAATTAAGATGCATTTACTTGGTAAGCAAAACAACAAAGATACTAAGCCATGTTTCTGGGGGGGGGGGGGGGGGGGGGGTTAATTAAGTGCATTTTGCTTAAAACAAGAGAATTTTACTTACCCCACAGGCAGATTCATTTATTTTTTTCCCCTAGAAACAAGGCTAAATATCTTACGTCATTTTGCTTACCAAGTAAATGCATCTTAATTTAAGAATTTTTATATATTTTGACCAGAAACCTTATGTTTCTTAATGTTTCTCTGCAAATGTGATATCTAATACTACTTTCTTCTGAATTTGCCAAAATAACATTTAAGGATAACGTAGCATTATTCTGATTTTTAGTAGAGGCATAGATATTGAGGTAAATATTCAAGAATAGATTATGTATACATAATATCATTATCAAAAAGCAGGTGCTCATTTAATATTAGCTTAATATATGGAAAAATAGTAGTTTGCTTTTAATTGCATGTGCAGAATCTATACATTATGTTTCAGGTTTGCCCTATTATTTTGAAAATATGTCAAGTTTCAATGAAATACATGCATATATTAAAATAATAGATTGTAAATTGTGTAAAATGTTGCAGTAATGAGAGAAATCAGTCAAAATCAAACAAAATGTTATATTATTTTATATTATAGGGTTTTTAAAGTAACTGTATGACTGTTAATAATTAATTTAAAAAAATGTGAAAATGTTTTCAGATTCATAATGGTATTAACATTTTCAGTAACAGAAACAGATTTGTAACAGAAAATATGTTCATAAAGGTGTTCAATTGTCCGCAAATGTTTTTGAATTAATGCTCATAAACAATGCCTAAAAGGTTTCAATTAAATGTATTTGGAGGAAAAAATAGGTTGTAAATTCTGGAATGTGTTATGATAATGACAGAAACCAAATAAAAATGTTAATTTAAAAATATAAATATTATTTCAGAGTTTTAACTGTGCATGAGCGTTAATTTTTATAAATGTGAAAATGCATTCACTTTCCTAATGGTACTGTTATTTTCAGAACATTGTGGTAATGAGAAAATATGCTCAAAACGTGTTAAATTGTCAGTAAATGTTTTTAAATAGCTCATAATCACTTAAGATCTTGTTTTTTTACAGTCAAACCAAAAATGATTCAGACACCAGATATAATGTTTGATTTTTTTTTACTGGTGGGTGCAGGACACTATAGTTCGTGTAAGTGAGGATAGCAAAATAAAGTAAACTGTGACATATTATACCCAGAAATACAGTAGACTACCAGTAAAATTGATAAACATTTAGGACCAAAAATTACTCAGACACTTTGACCTGAGCATGTTTTGCTTCAGTGTTTTTCTTTAATTACTAATGTGACCTTTTTACACACAGACTGAACAAAATTAAGCATGGCTTGGTAATTGGTTGAGCTAAATTGGTATTATCTAATTGCATACTTAAATTTAACAGCCATTACATAGCCTACCTTTCTATCAAAGTTATCTGATATTATCAATATGAATTTGTTCTGACACAGTTTCTTTCATATTTTATTACCATTTTCTAAACTATAGTGAATAAACTGATAATGTGAGAAATGTTGAAGGTGTCTGAAAAAATTTTGGTTTGACTGTATGTCTAAAAAGTCTTTTAAAAAACGTTTTAAATCTTTGAAAACAAGATTTCATTGGAATCACCAGTTTTAAAAATGTATTGACAACGCAAAATGAACCCCATGACCACACCCCTTTCTCATCTGACACTCTCTGTTACTGGAATTAAAGGGTTAATGTTCCTGCCCACAACGTCCTGGCAGAGCAAGAGAAAGAGAGACCAGCTTCTACAAGACGAAACAAGCTAAGAACATGAGAACAACGAGACCTAACTCACTACCGCTGCGAAACCTCTGACCTTCACCTCTGTGTTTTCCTGCGATCGGCGTGACGACATGCCCCAGCAGCAGCAGGGTGGGGAGAGCGGGCCGCGAGGGGCTCAGCGGCGGTATGCCTGAGATCGGTCCGCGTGAGTCAGGCAGCGGGAACAGGTGGAGCGGATGGGTTCAGACATTTAAAAGAAGACGCCTGTGCAGCGTGGAGTCAACACACTAACTTTCTCCTGATTCTGAAGGGAGTTTCCTCCACTACTTTATCTTGTCATGTCTACATTCCTTCCATCCATTCCCACAGCCCTTCCCAAAACATCACTGTGCTTTCATTCTCTCACGCTCTTCTTTCTCACCATAATCGATTTGTACTCTCAAAGTGTTCAATACAGAGCTGAATAAGATGTCGAACTAAGAAGCTCATAAACCAGCGTGTCTGAACATTTAACACCACTCCAGGGTTTGCAGAACCTGTTGAGTTCAAATCAGAAGACACACCTAGTCTCTTTTAGGACAAACTAGTTAAAGAATTTCATCAATCCAAAGATAATGATACACCCAAAGGCAATGGTGAAAGTAAGTAATCATTAGCACTTTAAAAAAACGCCCATCTTCACATTACAGATGATTTACAAACACAAAAATTCATACCAATTTCAGGTTCAGCGTTAGTCGATATGAAATTGAATCGGACTATATTTACTTTCTTAACACATAATTCTTCTGAATGATTCCTCGGTGCATGCTATTCTATATTTAGTACACAGTATTAGTAGACTGATTAATATCTGCTCACACTTTATTTTGATGGTTCCCAACAGATATTTTATAATATAATAATAACTTTGCAAGTACGTCAACTAATTCTACTAACCCTAGTCTCTAGTGAGACTGATACTCTAATGAGAGTTAGTTGATGAGTAGTTACTTAACGTCTAACGTGGACTATCGAAATAAAGTGCAACCATCAATTTGTTAATTTAACTTTGCCTCTGAAGCGTTTCGTTGTCATCACTGATTATTTATTTTTCAACCCCTCCAACCCTTTGGCTCCAGTGTGGTATGTAGTGCCCACTTGGGTTGTAAATGATGTTGACTTTCAGGTCTATTGATAGCATCTGTTGTGTGTAGTGTTGTTATTGTTAACTAGAACTAAAACTTTCAAAAATACTTTTCATTAACTGAAACAAAGCTTAAATAAAATACATTTTAAGTATAAATATCAGATAAAAATACTTCATTGAAAATTAAACATGCTGACTTGGCAATTAATACAAATTTTAAGCACTAAAATTACTAAAACTAAAATTGAAATAAAAAGAAATTCAAGCTGAATAAATATATTTAAATGGAAGAAATTTTTTTTAGCATGTAAATAATAATAAAATAGCACATTATATGCTGTTAATTGCCACACACAATAATTTTGATTTACACTTTATTTAAAAAAAAAATAAAAATAGTTGGCAGCTGTAATGCCAAGTCCAAACATTTAGTTTTGTTTTTACAAAGAAGTCTTCATAGATGCTGTCCACAAAGCTAAACATAGACTGAATAATCTCTTAACAGGAGTTTTTTATTTCTTCTGTATATTTGAATATACAGTAAGGTTCAGCATTATGTTTTGAAACCAAAGCAACTTTGGAGTTACAGTACGGGACATTTCCCGGCGCTCTCTATTATTACAGCGTGAGAGAAGCCTGCTTCAAGCCTGAAACAGGTGGAAGCGTTTTTACAGCTCTCAAAAATAGCGCCGATACGGGACACCTCACATTCCCATGCAGACACAGAGAATTTCCTTCTGAAATCCAACTCTCGCCCTGTTTTTCTACCCACCCACCGCGCTTTACCACGATAAACCCATCCGCCGTCAGACCTGGCAAATATAACTCCTCCAGGTAGAGCTCGCACCTACATCCACAAAAACAACAAACACATCATCCAAAACTAAAACTAAAACACATCACAGATAACTGAAGTGTGTACGGGTTTAAATATGGAACAGAATTTAGAACTCGATGTCTAAAAGAGAAGCTTTTTGTATGTCAACACTGAGATTTTCCCCTCCCACCTCCAGCAACAACGCTTGACACACAAACAAACATATAACAAAAGACACATAAAGTCAAACTCTGAACTATCTGACCTACCAGGTATGATCTTCATGAAGTTTGAGGAACAGCAAAGGCGGACAAGCAGAGCAAGAACGTGCCAATAAAGAAAGAAAAAGGGTCTGGGTTTGTTTGGTGGCCACTGTCCCCTTCTTATTTTTGACGGCCCATGCCTGCTGTTTGGATATGTCAGCGCTGCTCCCGGTGGCTTTGCAATTAGGTGGGCGGAGGCTGAGGGTCGTGACGGGACGGGGGCGAGCGGGGCGGTGTGAATGGGTAAGGGGAAAACAGCTCACTGTGGATATAAATATCAGCCTGGGCTCACACTGGCACAGATAGAAACTGATGAAACCCACGCTGGCCTCTTTGAACACAGATCAGTTTGTTCCTGGATGATGATTGAGTTATTCTACGATATTGCATCACAGTCTCTTGGCATTACTCTCCCTCAGCGTTTGCTTCAGTTCTGCTGTCAGTCACTAAGGGCCAGTTTTACTAACAGCTTGCGCCAGCGCAAAGCATCTTTTGCCGTTAAAATAGTACTGTCAGGATTTACTAAAGACGTGCAGTGAAGAATTAGCGCTGAAAAGGCGTGGACACAGTTATTTCTGCGCCCTTGACTTATTGAATTTGTTGGAATTTTCCCAAAAGACACAAAATTTGTGGGAGAGGAGTATTAAAATGAATCATGCAATTACGCAATTTACTAATATTTGCGCTTATTTATTTTACACCCCTAAAAAGCATGTCTTAAACTATTTTGCACTTGAAATGGCTGCAGAACAGAGAGCACGTGGTAGAAGGGAGAGGGTTTTTTCCACACGTATTCATTTATTTGGAATGCCAGAAGAACACATTATCCGAATGCGAATATATCTACTAATTTGCATTGCGCTTGGTATATTGCGCTGGTCGATATGTAAATGAGATGTTGCGTCTGTGTTATTTAATTAGTGCGTTGTCAGTAAATCACTCACAGAAATTTTGGAAATGTTTTAGAAATGCGCTCTCGTGCTAATTTGCTGTTTAGTAAATCTTGCCCCAAGACGGCAGTTTCATTCAAATTGGCATGAAATGGCAAAATACAATGAACTGATAGAATGTACCCTTGTGAAAACGAGCACTTTAAATCTCAAAAGTATATTTTGAAAA
Organism: Acrossocheilus fasciatus; assembly: GCA_036784905.1. Taxonomy (NCBI): domain Eukaryota; kingdom Metazoa; phylum Chordata; class Actinopteri; order Cypriniformes; family Cyprinidae; genus Acrossocheilus; species Acrossocheilus fasciatus. The sequence goes on from CM071953.1 coordinate 2,187,066, forward strand.
ACTGTACTAGCAGATAATATCATGTTAATGGAATAAAAAGCCACTTAAGTGACTTAGAGAGAGACACTTTTATGACTGTTTCTTAACACACATAAGTACACTTAAAAAGTACACTTTGTAATAATATCAAATTTAAAGTGTTTAAATAATTGAATCATTAAATCATATAAAAAATAATTGGTTATGCTTTAAAGAAGTACACTTATTTTGATGTGTTGTCTAACATACTAAAGCACATGTAAAACACTTGATTACAATTTTAACTGAAGTGAGTTATTCAATATTTCATTTAAAGTTAATGCATTTTAAATGTACTAAATTGCAACTAAATAACTTTCAATAGAACAACACTACATGTTTCAATAGAAATGAAATTAAAATATATTTTAGTTTGTCATAAATGCTTGTCAGTACATACAGCAGTAAAACTTTAACCATATTTCAAAGACAATAGACATAATTAAAAAAATACATATATAAATGTACTTACATTTAACATACATTTAAACGACAACATATTTTATTTCAATTGCAAATAACATGCATTTAGTTGTCCGAAAACACTATATTCAGTTCGCACTTAAGTAAGTTTTTTTAAAAGCATATTATTTCGATAATAATTACTCTTTTTAAATTTTTAATTACTCTTTTCCTTTTCACACTTGGAAAAGCACATGAATGCCAGGGTTCATGTTTTTTCATTTATATATGGAATGGGATTCCTGGCATAACTGGAAACCTCTTGTGCCCTATCACAAGCCTTCAGTGGCCACCCATGAAGCTGGACATAAACTAAATATAGTAGAGTTTTACACAGCCATCCACTGAAATTAGCATATGGCATTGTGAATTACGGTGTTGACAGAGTGTCAATTTTATTTTCCCCACATGTTTACAGCGCTTATGACTGTGATTAAGTGAAGTATTTGTAGGCGTCTAATTTGCAGGTCTTGGCATGTGAACTATTTGGAAAATGAGATGAGCACTGACTGATCAAAACTAGTAATCAGGCCCAGTCTGACTCCACTGAGGCTGTTTAATACATTATAAATAGGTCTAAAAATGTGTGGGTCAGCTTTCCTGTTTAATTAGTACGCTAAAATTAAACACCTTTAGCATGTAAATGATGGACTAATAAAAGTTGCTTTCAGAAGTTTTAAATCTTTTTTTGACCAATCAAATACTACTTTATTATGGTAGGAGCTCTTATTGTCAGTAAACAAACAAACAAATAAATAAATAATCATGGCAACTAATTTCCATAATGCTTCATCCACACCAGCAGGTGTCAGTGGTATAAAGTCAGAGACCCCTTTTGTTCACTGAAAAAAAAGCGGTGTAGGATTTACTTAGAAATAATTTTAACTTAAAAATTGCTAGTAAAATTTCATAAATAACTCCAAAGAAATGCCAAGTAACACATTGAATTAAAAAATGAAATGATTAAGTAGAAAGACTTGAAACAGTATTTTCTTGTAAAAATGTACTCCAGTAATCTTTGTTTTACTCACAACTTCAAACAATCATTTTATGAGTCATGTTATGAGTCAAACAATCATTTGTATGAGGCAGTGAACCAACAAAACAAAAATGCAGCATAGAGGAAAGTCAGTTCCTCTGGGAAAAATATAAGTCACCGGGGGTGGTTTGAATCATGTTGACAGAAAAGACTGTGACATCAAAACAACTTATTTCAAAGGAATGTATCATAAACCTTTTACATATCTCTGTCAGTAGAAGCACTGATGGTTTACTGAGGTATGGCTAGATCTGGGACCATTACATTTTTCATGAAAAGTAGGCTATTTATTACATGTCCTGCTTAGGTTCCTAATTCAGAATGGTGACATATTAATACAGTTTAATGTGTTTATTATCTCTGTCTGAGCCAGTGCATAATCTCTTGATTTTGGTAAGACAGTATAAAATCACCAATAAAGACAGAGCAACCCGTTTTATACATGCATGCATGTCAACATTAGCTGACAGCTACAGTATAAGGCTATATTCCAACCAGGTCTCAGGGTAGCCTATCCATTGGCACCTCATAAATATTAAAGAAGAAAGCAGATGCAGGGGAGACCGGGGTTAGTTGTAAAATGATGAAACTATATATGATTTAAGAGTAACTATAGTATTGAGAGTCAAAAGTCCAATTGCACAGCTGGGTGAAGCTAGGTTTTATACAAGTTTGTTATTTCTAATACACTTTTTACTTTAAGAGTAACATATTTTTACATTCTGATACATTAAGAATTAATGATGACATTTATAAATGGAAGCAAGGTTAATAAGAATGTGTGGATTCCTTAGCCAGTGATGTCGTGTGTTGTATGTTAACCAGATTTTAGGATGTTAAAACTTTAAGCATTATGTGTGTACAAATAATCCAATATCATATTTTTTTAAAAAGCAAGGTAAGAAGTGAACAATGAAATTGTAAACCTTTAAGACTGAGTGAAAGCATGAAAAAAAATTCTGCCTAAACAGAAAATGACTTTCAAATATACCCCTACTTTCACTGGAGACAAAAGTATAACAACTAGCCTGAATTTCATCTATATCAAGAATATAGACCCGTCTCTACAAAAGGTCTCTCTTCACAAGAGGTGAAGGGCCAGTTATAGGAGTCACAGCACCAGACACTGCTAGAATGTGTCCGATAAGACCTCTTAAATGTCAGATTCATTTGGCTCCTCTGAAATGACTGCATGACTCATGAACTGCACCACAATCATGTGGCATTGAGAACATCAGAGAGTGCCTGTCACAACATCACAAACATGCAGGAATTTATGGTGGAGGCGGACAGAAATACTCAATTGCACAACACACTGCTGCTTGAACAGAGAACAGTGCAAACGTGGAGATCTCAAACTTCTGCTCATACATGTCCAAAGTATTACTAAAGGATTACTAATGAATAAAGCATTGCTTCTGAGCCATTACAGATGAACAAAAAGATACTAGGCACAAAAAAAAATCATTTCCATCCTAGCTGTAGGCTAAAATTTCACTTAACACCACATGACTGAGCTTCTGTTGAAAAGATCTGCTGAAGGTGAAACAGAGAGACAGATCTGGAGAGATACAGTAGGGGGCAGCAGAAAATTACAGAGATGAAACCTCAAGCACATCTGACTCGAGTTAGTTAGTCAGAGCATAATATTGTATAAATTCTTTTTCCTCTTCAAATCCAATTGCATTTGGTTGGAATATGGGAAATGTGGCTTCTCAAAAGGCCTGCCATGATGAAGTGACTAACAAAACCTTCAAACAAAAGGCTAATTGTTTTTGGATAGTTCCTCTGTGATACACCTACTGAACACACCCATTAGATTGCGCAAACTCTTTAACTACTTGCTGTCATTTCTTAATGCATATACCCAGATTCACTACCTCTACAAATAGTTCCAGTGGTTTCTTTAAACGTCTTTGCATTTATACCAGCATAAACTGAAATGCACAGCTATAGAAACAACAAAAGCAACTGCAACACACATTCCAGAGATCTCTGTTGCACCAGGGGAGGAAGACAATGGTGGAATTTGGGATGGACAGCTGTATCTGTGGTATGTCCCATTAGATAATAAACAAAGTGACAAAGCAGAAGTCTTCAGCTTATAGTTGACCACTGGAAACCAGATACAAGGGGTAACAAACCACAGGAAATAACCAAACACACGTGCTTCCTGCAGAAGTGGCACACAGGGTCCTCTAAGCACAGCATTGGTTTTTAGAGGAGCTCTTTTTTCTATTCAGAGAACTGAAAAGCTATAGCTGCGGTTTGTGTTTGGCAGCAGGGAGTGGAGAACTGACTCCAAACATTGTTGCATTGTCAGAAACACAGTGCTGCTTAACTGCTCATTACCGGCAGTCTGGTATTCCCCCTGAAAAGAATGAAAAGTCGCAACAGAATCACTAGCCAGTCCCAATATGCTACAGAGCAAAAGGGTGGTTGCAAAACATTGCACGCATAATTTGATGCTTTGGGTGTGGATGTGGCATGAATCACTGCGAGAGGTTAATTTCTTGAAATAACTGGAACAAATATACCCAGATTTGCACTTGTAGAAAGCAGCAGCGACAAACAGGACAAGCTAAAACATATCACTAAATAAAAAAAAAATGCACATTGTTGCATGGACAAAACATGTTTTGAAAAAAGCTCCACAGTTTTTGATACAAGTTGCCTGCACTGCAGTATAAGCTTTTCTGCACAATCTGCAAAACCTACTTATTAACGCTTAATTCACTTAACATAAAGCTCAGGCACCGTTCACTCAACACGCATATAAAGTTACACGCCTCTCAAGCAAAGCATGCTCAACCGTCTAATAACAGCACAACTATTCCGACACCACACCAGTCACCTTGAACCTCCCACACAGCAAATAAGGATGGAAACCGGAGCAGTGCAACCAACATCAAAGCACGTTAAAGAAAGACTCACGAAAAGAATTCATACCTTCTAAGAAGTTGGGGAAGGTTTTCTCCTCGGGCTCTTGGAGCGAATGATCCCAGCAAGTGTCTTCAACCAGATCCTGCAGGAGGCCACGCTCTATGGCCAGCTCTTCCAAGACATCATAGTCCAAACCATCTCCTGCAATCTCGGACACTGGGGGTGTAACAGGTTGGTCTGCAACAGGACTGGCAATCTGTTGCACTTCAATCACTTCCTCTACCACAACGATCTTCTTCCGCATGGCGTCGTCTAGGGACTGCTCTTGCGCGTCGCAGGTATTCTCAGGGCCAGTGGTGATAGGCTGTGCAGGGGCCTTGCTATCCGAGAGCCTGCTCTGCTTCTCTAAACTCTGCTGTGTGTCAGGAGCAGGCGTGTGTTGTGCAACGCTGGGAGGTTCCCCCTGCTCGGAGAGGGGGGTGAGCTGGGCCGAGGCTGCTGCTGCTGACGCTGAGGCTGCCGGTGCTTCCCACTGTCTCTGCGAGGAGGATGTTTTTCCTTTCAGAACCTCCCGTTTTTCAGGCGAGGGCTGAGCAGGCTCCACCTCCCCTTTGTGAGCCGGGGCCTCATTCTGTACAGCTGTTGGCTGCACGCTCTCCACAGCGAGCGTTCCCTCAGGGGAAGTCTTTGCAGAATCATTTGTTGGGCCCTCGACCTTAAGAAGGTCAACCTGACCGGCATTCTTGGTCTTTAGCTCTTTCACCTTCGTCTCAGCTATAGGCGGTGGGACTTGTTTTGCAGCTGAAGTTTTGTTTGCAGATTTCTGCTTTTTCTTCTTTCCTTTCAAAGGCTTTGAGGCGTCCTCTGCAGTGACTACAGGTTCCTCAGTCAGTTTTGCTGGTGATGACTTTTGTTGAACAGAATCAGAATCTGTATCAGATTCCAGTTTCTTAGGTGTTTGTGCAGTCTTGCTGGAGTCAGCTGTGGTAATCTTTACTTCAGCAGCTGTAGACGGGGACTGAGATTCAGGGCTGAGATCAGGCTTGTGACCTTTAGCCTCTGCCTTGACCTCAGCTGTAGAAATGGCATGAAGAATCTCCACCTTTTCATGAACTTTCAGAGGACGAGTGTTGTCATCCTTAGGTGTTTCTTGGACATCCTTTGTTTTTTGGGAACCAAGTGCTTTCTGTTGTTTGTCAATCATTTGAACAGTGCCAGATGTTGTGGGTGGCACTGCTGTCTTTTCCACAGAAACCTGCAGTGGCAGATTAATCTCTGATTTCTTTTCAGCAATGTGTTTTGATAAATCTTCTTCTTTCTTAGGCAGAGGTGGCGCTACTGATTCTGCAGATTTGACAGGCACCTGGGTGCTAATGGAGGTAGTTGACTTCGTCTCATCGGCATGAACACCAGGCACCAGGCAGGTCTGATTTGTAACGTCTGTCTTGATTTTCTGTTCTTCCACATTTTTGGTCAGCATGGTTTTCTGTGCTTTCTCCACTTTTGGTTTTGATGGAGAAGTATGAGGAGCATCCTTATGCGTTTTGCTATCGATTATGGATGTGGTTTCTACAGAGACATTAATACACACGTCTTCCTTGGTCTTTTCTTTGACTGCTTCAGTAGAGACAGAAACTGCAGAGGATTGCACTGCTGTTGATAAAACGGTTGGTATATCCTGCACACTTTTGGTCTTTGTGTTTTTTTCCATTTTTTCCACTTTTGGTTTTGATGGACGAGAAGCATCCTTAGCCATTTTACTATCATCAGTTACTGTGAATACAGTTTCCTGGGAGACTTTCATAAAGACGTCTTCCTTTGGTTTTTCTTTGACTGCTTCAGCAGAGACAGAAAAAACAGAAGATTCCACTTTTGTTGCCTCCACTGTTGACAAAACATTTGGTATATCCTGCACATTTTTGGTCTTTGTAGTTTTCTCTGCTTTTGCTTTTGATGCAGTAAGATGAGAAGCATCCTTATCTATTTTGACATCACCTTTGGGTGTGGCTTCCTGGGAGACACTGACACACATTTCTTCCTTGGGCTTTTCTTCGACTGCTTTAGCAGAGACAGAGGATTTCACTGCAGTTGCAACATCCTGCACATTTTTGCTCATTGGGGCTTGCTGTGTTTTATCCACCTTTGATTTTGACAGAGTAGGACGAGTAGCATCCTTATCTATTTTGCTATCACCTTTGGGTGTGGTTCCTAATTCTTCCTTGGGCTTTTCTTCAGCAGGAAATATAGTGGACTGCACTGCTGTTGCCTCCACAGTTGGTACATCCTGCACATTTTTGGTCTTTGTGGTTTTCTGCGTTTTCTCCACTTTTGGTTTCAGTGGAATAGGAGAATAAGCATCCTTATCTGTTTTGGATGTGATTTGAGAGACCTTGATACACACTTCTTCCTTGGGATTTTCTTTGACTGCTTCAGTAGAGACAGAGGATTTCACTGCAGTTGTGTCTACTGCTGATGAAACAGCTGGCACATTTTTTGTCACCAATGTTTGCTGTGTTTTCTCCAGATTCGATTCTGATGGAGTGGGTCGAGGAGCATCTTTAGCCATTTTACTATTATCTGCAACTGTGGATGTGGTTTTCTTAGCGATCTTAATAAACATCTCTTCCTTGGGCTTTTCTTTTGCTGCTTCGGTAAGAACAGCTGACAGCTGGCCTGATGTTGCCTCAACTGTTGATGAAGCCTCCTGCACATTCTTGGCCACAGTAATTTTCTGTGTTTTCTCCACCTTCGGTTTTGAGTCGGTGGGTTGAGGAGCATCTTTAGCCGTTTCAGTGGATGTGGTTTGCTGGAAGACCTTGACAAATACCTCTTCCTTGGGCTTTTCTTTGACTGCTTCAGTACGGACCGAAAATACAGAGGATTCCACTGCTGATGGAACAGCTGGCAAATCCTGCACATTTTTCGTCACAGGGGTTTTCTGTGTTTTCTCCACCTTCGGTTTTGAGGGAGTAGGATGACGAGCATCCTTAGCCGGTTTGCTCTCGCCAGCTGCTGTGGATGTTGCTTCACGTGAGACCTTGATAGACACTTCTTCTTTGGGCTTTTCTTTGACTGCTTCAGTATGGACAGAAAACAAAGAGGATTCCGCTGCTGTTGCGCCCACGTTTGAAGAAATAGTTGGCACATTTTGGCTCACATGAATCTTTTGTGTTTTCTGAACGAATGCTGTCTTGGTGCATTCCTTGAGTTCCACCATCTTTTCTTGTTCAACTGGCTTGGCATGGTACGTTTCAATAGGAGGCATTTGGGAGACTGAATGCATAGCAACCTTCCTCCTAACACTTGGTTGCATCTCTCTGGTGTAATCGCGGGTCTCAGAAAGCATGGGCTGCTCTTTGGATTCCCATGGTCTGATCTGAGCGCCAGCCATTGGACGACCTCTAAATCTTGGTGTTCTCTCATTGGATTCAGTCATTTCAGCCTCATCCCTGCTCGCCATTTTGCGACGATACTCCTGTCGATCCAGCAAAGCCTCTTGCTTTTCTGCACCCATCCTGCCGGGTTTGGGAACATAAGACGTTGGACCCTGAACCGCTTGAACCCGTTCTGCCCTGCGGGCGATGGCCAGAGTGGCGGCTGGACGTTGTACTCTCTGCAGCGGCGTGGGAACGATCTCCGGAGGCAAATGCAAGTAATCGCGCAAGTAGACAATCCCTTCGTTAGTAAGGTACCAGTAGTGATGCCTCCACGCAAAGGTCTCCCTCACATACCCCCTGGACTTCAGCGAGCCCATGGCTCTTATCACCTGCAGGTTATCCACGCCAGGAATCTCAGGGTGCTTGGTCTGAGGCCGCTTGTCTTTCTTGGCCACAATGACGCCATCCCGAAACAGATGCTCATAGATGGCCTTCAGGTTGTCCAGGGGCATTACCATTCCAGCAACCATTGTGCTTCCTTAGTCGTGCAGCGTCTGAATAAACAGGAACAGCTTTGCCAAAGAAGAACAAATCACTGAATGACCTCAGTCCTGTGGCAGAGCCTGCTGCCACGTGCTCCCAATTCAATCAAAAAAGACGCTAAAAATAAATACAACTTGCTGTTCTGCGTTTGTCCGCTGTTGTTTAGCTAACTTCCCTCCTAATCAAAAGAGTTTCTTCTTTCTTCTCAAACGTTCTCAGAGGCAAAGGAAAAACTCAGAAAAGGAAAACTGTGCTCTCCTTTACTCAGCCTTCCTTGGAAGTGAGCATAGTCCGGACTGGCAGAGCTGCAATGAGAGGGGGTGTGTGTAAAAGAGAGAAAGAGGGAGAGTACTATGATCCCATCGGCCCCTCCCACCTCAGTCAAGCAAGGAAGAAACTGTTAGAATCAAACTGCCCGGTCGGCAGACTCTCAACAGTTGTGAAGTAAAACACTTGCGAAGATAATCAGCAAAAGTGCAGGGAGCAAAAATAGAGCTCTAAGAATAGAGAATAAAAATGTGCCTGTTTAGCACACCTATGTCTCACTGAAGCATACGCACAGAAAGGGCTAAGAGGAACCACCCACAGCTGTGCACAGCACATGTTACACACCTCCGGGTGTGTTGGACCATCTCACAAGGAGAGAGAGAGGAGATTGGTCAATGAGAAGCTTGGTTAGAGAAAAGGAGACACCTTTCATGGATGTCATCCAATAGTTGAAAGTTACGGTTATTAACACCCACCTCAGGCAAGCAAGGTTTACACACTTTATATCATGTGACGGGACACTCCTTTCGCCCTACAGACACTTGGATTCCTCAAAACATTCCTTACAGCAAGTCCTTTGGATACGAGATAAAAAGGTTGACATAGAACATTTGAATACGCATAACTGACTTAACTGATGAATCACAGTGCAGATACTGCACAGGAAGAAAGCATGAGACAGCAGGGACTCCACTGGGGAAAAAAGCATGTCATTGTTAATGCTATTATACGTGCAAACACAAAACATATGGTACGGTTTAGCTTATTTTAAACTAATGAGCAGCTGGTTAATGTCTTGCATAATGACACATTTGTATATTTCCATACATCTTTAATTATAGTGTTTAAAAGACTGCTCAGACACACAGCATTACACTAAGCACGTTTTCACAAGCACCGTTGGCAGGACAGTGACATGACGCAACCGATTGAAAGAACGGTTGAAGAATTCATTGAGAGCTCTATATATCTCAATCTCAATATAGCTGCTGAATTTGAGTTTCCTATGAGAGTGTCTACTAAATAAAGCACTGTGCTTTACTGCTAACCTTTGGAAGGAACCAAGAACGCGGTGTGTGATTTGAGAGCGAGAGTAAGGCAGGGATAGACACGGACAGATGCAGAGACATGAAGCAGAAAGTGAGAGGGGTAGAGTTGCACTGATTGTCTCTAATGCCTTCTGGAAAAACTGAACAGATACTTCTTAATGACCACAGCAATTACCAATTTTCTGAGTGTATCTGGTAGGAATGAGTGGTAAGGATATGCCATACACAGCACTTCATGCCTCAAACGGACAAATGTTTTTGTTTTATTCACCATGGAAACAGACAGTGTGTCAGTTCCGGGAAACTCAAATATCCTCTTTCACGTCGCTCCAACGCCATGAAAATAACTTCTGGGCAGCTGTGTGGGACATCACAACCAGGAACAACCCATCTGTCATAATCAGCACAGATGAATGTTGGCAGTGCGTACAGGACCAGAAAAAAATTATTTCTTTGCATTCATTAAAGACGTTGAAGCTACGTTTTTTTTTTTTTTTTTTTTAGAATTTATGTTTTCATTAGAATTTATAATTATTCCTAATTAGTGTGATGATTATTATAATTTTACAAACATTCAAATGTTTGGGTTAAGTAATATATTTTTTAAAGAAAATATTAGATTAATTCAAAAAGAATGCATTAAATTGATCAAAAGTGCCAGTAAAGAAATAATGTTACAAAAGCTTCCTATTTCAAAGAAATGTTCTTTTGAACTTTCTATTTATCAAAGAATCCTAAAAAAGGCTTCCACAAAAAGATGAAGCAGCACAACTGTTTTCAACATAATAATCATATTCTTTGAGCAGCGAATCAGTATATTAGAATGATTTCTAAAAAATCATGTGACACTAATGTTGCTGTAAATCCAGCTTTGAATTAAATTACATTTGAAAATATATTCACATAGAAAAACTTTTTTTTTTTTTCAAAACATTGAAGAATCTTACTGACCCCAAACTTTTGAACTTGCATGTTAATTTTAATAACATTTTCTTGACCTAGAAAACCTAAAAAGAGCAATAAGGGATCTCCCTCTCTCTCTATCTTTGTCTTGGCTGTTTGTCAAAAACTACTAAAAGAGCCACTTTTGTGTCTGTCAGGTTCTGACCGGGCTCAGCCAGGACGATTTTAATGGTTTTATAAACAACGGAGGCTGTAAAACAAAAGATGTATACATTTCAAGACATGTTTCCAGGTGCACAAAAAAAGTCCCAGCGTTTGTTTGAAAGGTTTCACTAGCTGAAGACTGTTTCAAATCCATCTTCAGCTAATCAGTCAGAGTAAGCAACTACCCATAATCACAATAAACATAAGCTCTACTGATAAAAAAAAAAAAAAAAAAAAAGATCCTCCAGAAGTGAAATTTCCTCATAATGAATAAGCAGTGGTGATTCAGTGATTGTTATTTGTTCCTCAGTTATTCCTATGTGCGTCATTAGAGAGACTTGCAGTCACATTGTAATGGATTTCAGTGCAGAAAACCTCTTTATTTAACATTAAACAAAAGATAAGTGATAAAGAGGCTGGAGAATGAGTTTGAGGTCACCTAATAGAATTTAGTGAAGAATCTGACTCTCCATTTGGATCATTTCAGCTCTTTGTATGTGTGCCCAGTTTGCCCAGAATAGACATGATCTGGCTGTCTTCCCACTGTAAAGTGTTCACTAGTGCTCTGAAACACGTGCCTTCCTCCTTCAGCCCGCTGACAAAGGTCGACATGCCCCAGAGGTCAGATTTGCATGTGTCCCTGGCAACAGATAGACAAGCCAGCTGGAATATAATTAAAGAAATTCTTCCCTTTTTTAACATACTCCTATTAGATTTCACATGACTTTCTCCAAGTCACTTTCAGTCCTAAAAAAGTTGTTAAATTGTGACTCAAAAACTCAGTGTAATCAGATATGACTGGCAGATGCATGAAACACATGAGTGCCACGTGAGAATTTGTCACTCTGTCAGCATCGTTTGGAAATGAGAACAAAGTGTGGTGGAGTTTGTGTTTGATTTATATTCAGCTCATCTTCTGAAGAATCTAAAGTGAATGCTCTTCAGATCTGTTGGATGAACAGGGCTGAATATGATTTGCAATAATGATGTGGAATGCAAATTAATCTGAGCACACAGAACACACCCCTACTATTAACAGCCTCTCTAAAGTACACACTACGTGATATAGGTTTCATAGCCTATATTTGCTTACACTGAAAAGTCAACTGATCACCCCCCACCTCCTCCTCCTCCTCATTTAGTCTCTAAAAAAGTGAAAATAGAGAATCAAAAGGGTTAAATTATCCTTTACTCAAATTAATGAATATAAGCATTAGGATTATAACATTCAGACTTATAAAGTTCAGGCTCTAAGTGCTGTAAAGGTTAGGGACGGTGCTTCAGCTGTCCCATACGACACCACGATCCCGTTAGAAGGCCACAGTGTCACCTCTAACCTCCAGCACCTGTTCACAACCAGAGGAAACCCAATCTCACTCTGTTCCCAGCCGATCAGGAACCTTATATGGATGGAATCAAGGAGTTCTGATACACCTGGAGAGCTCAAATATGATCCTAATTTTAAAAGAAAGCTAGAACTTTCTCATCTAGTTCTGCAGCTTATCATATGATCTTAAGGAAGTAAACATCATTGGCAAAGTTTGGAAAAAAATGCCCCAAGTGTGTTTATGTTGAACCACCTCCAACAAACCCTTCTTATCATGCTGTCTTTTAATTTCCTGTTGTACTTATACTCCCACTTGCAACACTTAAAACAACCAATCTCAGAGTCATTTAGCACTAAATGAGGCATACAGCGCAAGTGATAGTGATTCTTGCCTCGCTAAGCATCACTTAATAGACCATGCTCATCAGCATCATCTCAATGTGAACAAGCATGGCTAATCAACACTCGAGGTTTATGATTTGAACCTCAAGCTATCATGGGATGATGCAGAAAAATTCAACCATGATAGGCAAGGTTCCTCTATGCATTATCAACAAACTTACAGACATGGTAGAAAGTGGGCAAAAACATAAGAAAGTTAGAACAAAGAGAACTTAATTTTACCAACATGTAAAAGAGAAATAAAATCTCTGTACATTTCTGACTTTTTTTTTCTGAAACAAAAATATTTGTATATTGGCATTCACAAAATAAGCCAAAAAACTCTTTGTGCGCTCTATGATCCCGAGGACAAGATCTTACAGGACTATAAGCAGGAGTAAGAACCAGTAAATGTTAATGATGAGTTTTTCCTGCCAGACCTGGTCCAAGCCAAAGAGCTGTTTCCAAAATGAAGCTCATAAATATTTGTGAAATGCTGGCAAATTTTATAATAGACTTTTTCAGCTGCACATTAGCTTTTCACCCTAAAAGTTTTTGATCCATCCATTTATTCTCCGAACTGCTCTATAGGGTTGCAAGAGAAATTTTGATGTTAACAACAAAATACATTCATAGAGTGAATCTAACAAAACTAGTCAAAGCTAAGCCACAAACTCTCTTTAATTGGATTTTGGCAGCTGCTAACAACTAGTTTACAGACCTAAAGCATGTAAAAGGTGTAAAAGTGCATTTTCCTCACGTTCTCAAACAGAGCCACATTGTTTTAGGAATGACTCATGAAACTCTCAGCACTATTATTTGTGGTTATTTCTTTAAAATCTTTTCACGTTTAAGTGAGGCACACAGCTCTGACGTCTGAAGCAGCGCAAGCTCCTTCTCTCACGGGCTACACGTGTCTATGGAAAAGTAGTAAAATTATGTAACATGGCAAAAATGACAAGTCTCCCTTGTGTTCTCCACAGCATGAGTCATGGATCACTCCAGCTTGTCCATTTCCTAAGTGGAAAGAAACACAAAGTCTCCAATTATCCCTCGCTGAGCACCGTCAAGCGTCTGGCCAACACCCAGAGCCTCAGCGAACGCCCAGCGTGCAGGAACTTCAGCTCACCAAAACAATACCGATATCAAAAACTATTCATTCACTGTTAATATAGTCCACGTTTAATCTAATCTTCTCTTACATTTCTACTAATGAAACCCAGGTTTGGAGTTGGAACATGATAGTGTGGAAGTAAAACGCAAGAATGCTTTGTGAGCAGTAAACAGCTCCAGAGGAAAAACTCCCAATTGAGGTTGTTGGGAATTTGAAACAGGCCTGATTTCCCAGCTGCCCCTGTGGGAGCGCAGCAGGAGAGTCAGATCAGTGTGGCAGAGAATAAGATCCAGATCCATTCGAAAAAGACCAGATATACAGCTCAAGACCAACTTGAACTGTAGATTTAATGGTCATCATTATTAGCAGCAAAATAAAGACCAAAGATGGTTAGTTAGCAGCACACATTCTGACTCCAACAAACTAGCAAGACTTAGTCAGCCAGCATCGTGAGAAAGACCATGTTGATTGAGCAGCTCCATCACAAACTAGAATAAACCAGCATGGGAATTCACAGTAATCTAAGCTGGTCTTTTCAACAGACATAATAATGTTTGCCTGTGCAAATGTCATATTTTCTATAGCGCTTCATACAATACAGACCGTTTCAAAGCAGCTTCACAGTAATAAACAGGAAAATAACTGAATCAATGATGCAAACTTTAAATAGGGGATAAATTCAGCTCTAAAAAGAAGTTCAATTCAGTATATAATTAAATTGTGGCAAAATTGCAAAATTCATAGCAAAATTCATCAATTATGAAATGAATTTGATTCAGCTATACAGCAGCCTGACTATTTCACTGTCAAATACACACTGAAACTCAAAGAACTTCATGACAAAGTGCCAAAATAAAAGTTTGGTTTAACTTGAAGAAATTTTGACAGAAATATATTACTATTTTTAAAATGGAATTATTATACAACTGATTATCAATATATATATATATTTTTTTTTTTTTTCTTCATTTATGTAGTTCTGTTGTGCAGCATTTTATTGGACTAAATAAATAAATGCAAATATAATTGTTATATTTTCATTAAATTCCATTTAAAATGATTAAGTTGTTAAAATTTCATTTATTTGTTTCATTAGACAAAATTTTTGATGATAAATTTGTATTTCATCATTAAACACAGAAAAAAATAAAATAGAAAATGGATTTCATGGGGCCCAAAATTAATTGTAGCATACTCTGGGAAGTTTAATTGTTAAAACTTGAGAATGAATGTAACTTGTTTTTGTTTACAAACGTGAAAAGCATTTCCTTCCCCATTAATGCTAAACAAATATTGTGATAAATATCAATATTGTATGAAAAATATACATACCTATATATGATAATATTTTTAGCCATATTTCCCAGACCTAGGTGCAAGGGTGTTTTGGGTAGTTGCCACAGAGTTGCTATACACATTTCTGTGTGGTTGCTAGGTGGTTTCACGCTGGCTCGTGTCGAAAGAGCCAAACACCCAGTCTCTGGAAATGAGTCAGCTTCCTTCAGTGTTTTGTAAACACTATTAATATACTTACGCAATCATGTGCTCACCTGAAGTGCAGTAAAGCAAATCGAACTTGCAATTTTTACAAAAAAGTTGAAACTTTGCTAAGCTTAAGAGAAGAATTTTGTATGTCAGCCCATTAGGACAGAAAGCACTCATATTTGCCTTAATTGTGATGATGTGAATGTTCATCCATACACTACACTACGGTCATCACCTACCTTTCTTGCTGCTGCGCCAGAATCGATCTCCCAGAATATCGCCCACGTCCAGACTCATCTGATAGTGCATGTTTGAATGGGTCTAACCGCACCACCACATCTTCCCCATGTGGACAACACCACCCCATCTGAAACCCATTCCCCGTAACACACAGGACTGGAGGGGGGCACGTCACGGAGAATGACAGGGGAATGCAGTGGAGAAACAAGAGCTTCTTTTTATGTTCTGCCCACAAACACACAAAGTCATGGAGTCCATAAATCTGTCCCGTCCTGCCCCCTCTATTCTCCCAGAGTCCCATACATCTGCCCCGCTCCAGCAACACTTACTTCCACACAAACACTGGCCTGTTCTGCCACACCAACTAATTTAGCCTGCAATCAATGGGACGAGGTTTATTGATGTGCTGTGAAAAAGAGAGCAGGCTCTTGGTTTGGGGTTTCAGAGCCTAATTTGGCAGCACAACCAAATAAAACTTTCTTTACGAGGAGGAATTGAGCTCCACCATTAACTAAAACCAGAATAAAACTAATAACCAGTTAGTGGCTGGATCAGCTTCTGCAGTGTTTGGGATAACAGGGTGGGGAAGAGCGTTTTGGGCTGTTGATATGCATTATTAGAGAGAAGGCCTTACAGCATGAGTGTCCTTCCCATAGCAACTCCACACCCAGACGCCTGATTTACTACTGCCTCGAGCTTTTGTGTGAGTTTAAGTGGCTTGCTTTGTCTTCAATAAGAGGATTATGGTAGATGTTCCTGTTCAACTGAATCTTGAGAAGCAAAGTATTGTCTTTGGGCTTCTTTATTCATATTGCTGTTCTTAAGGTGTTTATAATGCTAAATGTGAACATTTCTGCAAAGCTTTACAATTTTAAAAGCTGTTCATGGCAGTGATTCTCAACTGGTTTTTACTTCAGGACCCAGATTTTTTACACAGTACCAAAATTATTTTTCATATACAACAAAAATGCATAAAAAAAGGCAAAAGTGTGATTTACCAGCAAATAACATGGGATAAACAGTGGGTCAAAAATACTGTATTAATATTACCCGTATTTAAATCAAGAAACAGAATTTGCACCAGAATACTTTAAAGTATGATTGGATGCAAGTATTTAAAAGTCTATGAATTGTTCTAATCACAACTATTTATGAATATAGTGCAAGTTATTATTTGCATTTATTTTTAGATTTTTTATTTTATTTATTTATTTTTAATTAGGGCTGCTGAATATGGAAGAAAACAAAAACAAACAAAAAAATATAGAACATTATAATATAGAACATTACTTTGTTCTATATTAAAATCATGATTATTTAACATCATTACTCGCTGACTTTGGAAACATCATGCATTTATTGAACTTTAAAAAACTGCCTTTTCAACTACTTTCCTTGATATAATTTAAATATAATTAAACAAAAAACTAAATAAAAAAATAAAAAAATGAAATATAGAAATTTGGTAGTAGTAGTAGTAGTCGAACTACTAAACATTGATTCAGTAATATATAAAAATATGTTTTTCCATATAAAGAAAAAAAATTGACATGACAAAGTGGGATCATCGCTGCATAAATGAATGTGGCAAAATAGTTTTATTTTGATTATATTGTTTCATAATCATTGGAAGCCAAAATGATATTGTAATTGAAAATAGAATTTGATTAAAATCGCAGTAACCTACAAGAAAACATATTTTTTATGATACAACCCACCAGTTTTTTATACTACATCATAAAGTTATCACTGCAGATAAACAAATATCCTGTTAGTTGACAGTGTGCATAAAACTACAGATAGGCCAATGAGATGAGCTAACCACAGAAAACATTACATTTTAAACTGCTAAGGTGCGGTTCATCTTCTCTAGTATAAACACATCTGCAAGTCTTTCACCACGACACTTCTGAAATGCTTCAGATTCCTGTCTACACATGTTACTCATTTTTCAGTGACATTCATTGTGAAATCAAAAATCATGCTTTTGCAAGTCTTCTGAAAAAGATGGTTTGTAGGAAATTTTACTACGGTTTTAGTCAAATCTGTACTTCCATACTAACTCTATTAGAATGTATTGAGGTCTCATATGCAGTTACCACAGTCTTACAAATAAACAGTTAAACTACAGTTTCTAGGCACCAACTATGTTCTGCAGCGATTTATATGTATAGGTATGTTTTTTTAGTTCTGCAGAAATGTATTTAGAGGCACATATTTCCAATGAGCCTATGTTGTAACGAAGTCTATAAAAAGGAACACTTACACTGAAAAAACAAGTAAAATTTACTTAATTTTTCTTTTTTGCACATTTTTAGGTAAAATTTAAGTATGGATTTCAGTCAAATCTACTTAACAGAGTTATGTAAAATTAGCAGAGGAAATAAGTAAATTTAACGTGGCCAGTTTGATGAGTAATTTCTACTTAATTATTTTATGTTAACTCCACAATACTCAAGTAAATTCCACTCAGTCACAGTTTGTAAACTTTACTCAAACAATATAGCACTGAAAAAAATATCATGCTATTAAAGAATGTGGTTCACTTACAAACATGTAAGTAAGCAAACTTGCGATCCTTTTTAAGATAATATGTCTATACTAGGGCTGTCAATCGATTAAAACTTTTAATCATGATAAATCACATGATTCTCATGAGTTAACTTGTGATTAATCGCAACTTAATCGCACATTTTAATTTGTTCTAAATGTACCTTAAATTAATATTTTTAATTTTTAAATACTCTAATCAACATGGGCATGGAAAATATGAATGCTTTATGCAATATGTTTATTATTATTGAAACCATAGTCAACAATAGAGCATGAAGAGTAGACATGTGTCAAAGGTCATAGATGTTTTTCAAATAACTTGTTCATGTCTATTAGACAACATGAAAAAAGTAATACCAGGTTCCCATTACTTCTCTTTCTTTGCACTGAGCAATTTACTTACACAAACCTGTTTACATTTTTGCAGGACAGGGCAACTCACTTCTTCTGAAAATGCAAAATGTACATTTATTATTAGATTTGTTTGCCTCTCTGTGCCCACATACTGTATTTTGATGCAGCTAAATTCTCAATAAAACTGTTTTCATTGGTATATTTTACTCTTTCTGTTGTCAGACAAGAAATGAATATGAAATAGTGACTGAAACGCGACCCATTGAGACTACATAACCAGCTCTCCCTTCCAAGATGTTAATCTGCACAAAAATCCTGATAATCGAGCCGTCGTCTGATAAAATCAAATACACATAAGATAATGACAATAGCTGTGCTGTGATTTCGGCTATACTTGCATGTAAAATTAGAGAAGCAACATAAGTTCAAGCCATATCGTAATTACGAGATACCAACTTGGAAAAAGTGGTCCTCGTAGAACTCGTAATTACAATTTGTGAACTGGGAGTTCCCTATCAAGTTCGGTCTCTCGACACTGCGTAGCTTATGTTTGGGGTTATCCCCCTCCTCCCAAAATACTAAACCCTTATTGCATCACGCCGATAAATCTTACCGTCCAATGACGCTCGAGTGCTCGAGCTAGGGGCGGAGCCACCCACTATATAGGTTGATGTCCAGCGTCATTGCCTCAGAATCTTTCTCCTTCACACAGTGAGGTGCACGAGCCACCGGCCCCGATCGACGAAGAGCTGGTGAAGATCCTGTCTGAGGCTGTACAGGATTTGGGTCTTGATTGGCCGCCCCCGAGCAACCAGCTAAGAACAGGTTGGACATGCGGTATCTGCAGTCGGACCGCCAGGTTGCCGCCCCCCAGAGACCCGCTCACTTTTTTCCCTGAGGTTCACGAGGAGGTCTCGTGGTCTTGGCATTCCCCCTATTCGGCCCGAGCCCAAGCCGCGGGATGTCGACGGAGCCGACCGCTGGTGTTATACTAAGCCGCTGCCCATCGAAGAAGCAGTTGCAGCACACATTTGTCCGTCCGCACGTGGGTGGAAATCTGCGCCATCGCTTCCATCGAAGCCGTGCCATACCACAAGCCACATCGCGGATAAGGCTTATATGGCAGCTGGTCAAGCAGTGGCTGCGATCCACACTATGGCCCGTTCTCCAGGCTTTCCAAGCCAAAATGCTGCAGCCATTGGATGAGGAGGGGCCAGACTCTGACGCCTTCAAAAAGCTGCATTCGGCCACTGACTTGGCGCTTGAAAAAGATGGCCCAGGAAATCGGCCGCTGTATGGGTAGTCTCGTCACGCTTCAGCGGCTGATGTTGACTGACATGAGGGAGTCGGAGAAGGCTCAACTGTGGGCTCGTTTTCTGAGAAGTTTCTGGAGACCCAGAAACAGTCAAAGGTGATGAGCCATTTCTTGCAGACGAGAGATCAGTCCGCTGCACCTCCGCCACGTTCCAGATCTTTTTCTTTGCAGTATCCAAAAAGGCGCGAAAGTCTGCCGCCTACTCCATCCCAAACGAGAGCAAGGGTGTACCCGTAGCCAGCCGTGAGACCGAAAGCGAGGCAGTTCTAGTACTCGAAGAAGATGGGACCCCATCCTTCTGGTGCTGAGCCAGATCCACAGCAGCCTTCCTGACGGGGTTGGTCTGAGGGGGAAGCGG
Organism: Acrossocheilus fasciatus; assembly: GCA_036784905.1. Classification (NCBI taxonomy): domain Eukaryota; kingdom Metazoa; phylum Chordata; class Actinopteri; order Cypriniformes; family Cyprinidae; genus Acrossocheilus; species Acrossocheilus fasciatus. Next base: position 2,206,938 of record CM071953.1, read on the forward strand.
CCGCCCAGAGAGACTGTCGACGAGCCGCTTCGCACCCTCTCAGTCCCCTCGCACCCTCTCAGTCTAAGCACGAGTGTTCCCCCGGCTCATGCCGGCGGTCCAGCCGGTGCAGAAGGCATCTACGATGCCCCTCGGGTAGTGGGCGGCTCCCCGTCATCAGACGACGAGCTGTCCCAGACGCGCCACAGGGCGCTTCAACCCCTTTCTCACTATTTGAGCGCATGGCGCGCGTTTCCAGGAGTGTCAGAATGGGTGCTGAGCACAGTTTGGAGCGGGTGTACGCTTCAGTTCACACGCAGACCACCATCACAGTGGCGTGATAATGTCAGATGTGCAGGACAGAGATGCACCGGTTTTGGGAGCACAAATTCTTTCTCTCCTTGCGAAACAGGCAATAGAAGGGGTTCCCCCAGAGAATATGGAGTGTGGCCTTTACAGTCGCTACTTCCTAGTCCCCAACAAGGACTGGGGTCTTCGACCCATTCTGGATTTGAGACCGCTGAACCACGCACTTGCAAAGCGCTCGTTCAAGATGATAACTGTGAAACCAATCCTCGCGCACATTCAGCCCAGGGACTGGCTTATCTTGGTGGACTTGAAAGACATCTATTTTCACATTCAGATAGCCCCTCATCACAGGTGCTTTCTAAGATTCGCGTTCGAGGACAGAGCTTATCAATTCAAAGTTCTCCCGTTCGGCTTGGCTTTGGTCCCGAGGTCTTTTACAAAGTGTATCATTGCAGTGCAGAGTGGAATTCGCATCCTGAATTATCTGGACGACTGGCTTGTTATAGCCCAGTCATGGGATACACTGGAAAGCCACAAATGTCAGCTTCTATAACATCTGAAGCATCTAGGACTGACAATCAATATGCAGAAGAGCAAGCTTCACCCCACGCAGGCCATCACATTCTTAGGAATGGATTTGGACTCGCAATCGATGAAAGCGTGTCTCTCTCAAGAGCGAATGCAGGCTTTGATCAGCTCTCACTTCGTTCAAGCCGGGGAAAGTGGTGCAAGCGAAGTGACATAAATTACCTAGAGCTGAAGGCAGTATATTTAGCTTTGCAAGGCTTTCTTCCACTGATAAAGGATCGACACGTCCTGGTTTGGACCTATATCAACCATCAGGGAGGTATTCGTTCATGCTCACTTCAAAGGCTGGTGGAGCATTTCCACCTCTGGGCGGACAGAAATCTTCTGTCGATCCAAGCAGTTCATGTTCCAGGCAGTCAGAACTGCGTTGCGGACATGCAGTCCAGGGGTGGTCCAGCTCACGGGGAATGGAGGCTGCACCCGCGGACCATTCAGCTGATTTGGAGCCTGTTCGGAGAGGCGGAGATCGACTTGTTTGCCTCAGGAGGAGAATGCACATTGCCAGCTGTTCTTCTCGCTGACAAACGCGCCTCTGGAGGGGGATGCTCTTTCGAGTCACTGGCCCAAGCAGCGCAAATATGCCTTTCCCCCAATGAAGATTATGCTGCTAGTACTGCAGAAAATCAGAGAGGAAAGGGGGACGGTGCTTCTGGTTGCGTCGAATAGGCCCAACCAGCCATGGTTCCCAGAGTTGGTTCCCAGAGCTTCTAACGGCTCCCCTGTGGTCGATTCCGTTACAGAGAGAGATCTCTTATCTCAGGCAAAGGGCTCGGTGTGGAACCCCAGGCTGGAGCTATGGAACCTGCATGTTTGGCAGGTCAGCGCGGAGGGCAGTTGCTAAACGTATCTCAGCGAGTCTTGGATACAATCGTTACAATCGACTCGACATGGTTCAGAGTGGCTCAGTTCGGCTCGGTTCACGTTTCCACTGCAGTTTAGTACCGCTTTAGAGTGGGTTCTACTGCCATAGCCACAATGCCGTGACTCCTGAAAAACATTTTAATTCTGCGTCGCTCCATCACGCTCTCGCTGGATCCACTCCTCGGCTATCAACAAGAGGACACTGTACTTCCTCAACAGACAACGGAACAGCCATTTTTTGGTTGTTAAAAGAAAGGTGCGCTCATTCAAAACAGTTGCGTTCGAACTTTCGCTGGAAGTGCTGTTCAATGACGCAGGCAGTGACGATTTTCTCTGGCCAATCAGTGATCAGCAGAGTTAACACGTCACGTTTTGGTAACAGTATGGTTCGCTTGGAACCTTGGCCGAGGTGGTACTAAAAAAAGTACCAGGTACTGTACCCAGTGGAAATCCCCCCAAAAGTGAGCCGTACTGAACCATAGAAATTAAATAAGGTTTGGCAAACCCTAAAGATTTGTCGCTAGGCGTTTTTTTGAAGAGGGGGGGAAAGTCGCTAAAGGGGTCTTCAAAGTCGCTAAGTTGGCAACACTGTGGATCTCCATTTCTCCTACTACGGGCGAGGCCACAGGTCAAACAGAGAATGTGCACTGCGTTAATCGCACATTAATAAAATTAGTGCCGTTAAAATTAATTTGCGTTAACGCGTTAACTTTGACAGCACTAGCACTAGGTATTACCCAAATAAACAGAGACCTCAATACTTGGTACATGATAAACAATGATGGTAGCAATCAGTAGTGTTTCAGTATGAATAGGTTATATTGAGTAGAAAATGAACACCAGATGTCACAAAACAGCAAGTTGCTAAACCTGACAACAAAAGCGTCCATAAAACAGTCTAAAAGCAACTCAAAAACAGTGAAAAATGTAACCTTATTAATTATTCATGCCCCAGTGCTTGATGGGAACAACAGAATCATAACTTTGACATGTACTTAAAGAATCCTTGTAAAAAATTCCAAGTTCAAATTTAAATTTTAGTTTCTACAACCTTAACTTGAGTAGTAATATAGAATTTACTCCTTTTTTAAATTCTTGCCTAAACTAAATTATTTAATGTAGAAATTACACTTGTTTCTCTGTAGTATTTACTTCACTACAAAATCATTTTTATCAGTGTAGGTAGGTAATATAAAAACAAGTGCTTTGTGAAGGCAGCGTGGAACAGAAAGCAGAAAGCGAGCGTGTTTGTGCTGTGAGTCAGCAGGACGGTTTTACAGCACGTCAGGGTGTGGTCAGACGGGCCTGCGGTTGCCATGGCAACATGACTCACAGTCGGGTCGCCGGCTGGTAAACACACCGTCTGTGCTGGACTTAGGTCAGGGTCACCCAGCAACAGCAAAGCAAAACTCACACGTACAGAGACTCCTGTGCATTTGCATCCCAACTAAATGTCATAAACTGACAACATATTATTTACGAAATTAAATTGGGGCACATACATAAACACTCAATAAAACATTAGTATATGCATATCTGTTGGTAACATACTGTACACCCGCCAGCATGCGTTAAAGTGATTTACAAAACATTCTCTGCTCACTAAAAGTTCGGTTGCACTAGAGAACCAGTGCAGTTCTTTCCAGAAGAAAATAATGTTTTATTCATCTGAGAAAGAATCGTGTGGGAATATGACGAACATATAATTTTACTGTCAGACATTATCAGCGTCTTCACCCCGATCTCTCTGCTGTTTGTTAGTAACACTAGCATTTCTGCACCGCAGGACGGCCCTGTTTCACCAGGCCTGTTCACTATTACTGTAGATTGACCGTATAGTTTTAGTTCAGTTTGCCCGGGGGAAATGAAAGATAGCACATCCCTTTATGACTCTGGACCAGCTGTTTAACTGGTTTAAACTAGACTAGCTAAACTAGTGCTTGACAGGTTTAACTGGTCAGCCAGTTGTGAACTGCGAAAATAAGTTGTGTTTATTTTTTCTTATAGCAATTTGATGCTTAGTATACTTACAAAGCATAAACACAGTCATTTTTATACTTATAACGCCCATGTTACACAATCTTATTTTATATTTTGAAAAAAAAAAAAAAAAAAAAAAAAAAACTTTTAATCATCAAGTATGCATTAAGTTGATCAAAAGTGATAGGAAAGACAATTATAATGTTACAAATAAATAATGCTGTTCTTTTGAACTTTCTATTCACTTGTGTTTTCAACATTGATAATAATCAGAAATGTTTCTTGAGCATATTAAATGAATATTTATTTATTAATAGTCATTATTATTATTATTATTATTATTATTATTTCACCTAATAAACCTGTTCATTTTAATTTCATAAAACAGGAATTGTGCAATGCATTTGATCGTGCAACACAGATGAAAGTAAACACGTTCTGATATCGGAGTTGCATCAGGTGATCAACAGCTGTTTTCAGTTATCAGACCAGATCATGCATCAATCATCCCGATGAGGCACTCAAAAACATATCATATAACAGACAAGAAAGCGACTGATAGTGGCAGCTCTTTTATGTCAGTTCCTGTGAGATTGCCATCTATCTCACAGCCGAGGCAAATCTCCTCTTGACGAGTCCAGTCTAGGAGAAATTCCTCCAGAGAATCAATCCAAAACCTTGCCCAAGTCAAAGAGCATGGAGTACTTTATGATCTCTCTGTAACTCATAAACTCATAAAGCACACTGTGTTACTTTCATTAATGTCAGTTTTGTTTTGGATTCCCTCACACACCCCAGTGAACACCCAGCTGAATGTCCGGATCTGTGCGGCGGGACACCAAAGCCTTTGATTCCCTCACAACAGACAGACCTCATCCAATCAAACAAACAAAAGCACAAAGGCTGATATCTCATATCAGCAGCTCTGTAATCATTTCTCCCTCAGTCCATTGTTACACATTAAACAGCCCTTGCTAACGCTGCGAGAAACTTTGGAAAGTTTCGAATGCACCTCATTTACAGTAGGGCATATTTTCTAGACATTCATTCCTAATGACATTTTGTCTTTTAAAAGCACAGTTTTCATGCGATAATTAAAATGGCGACATCTTCTGTACAAACACACAAGCTGAATTCATTATATTTCTGCAATATAACGAAACAGAACAGTGCAATAGTATGCTACTCGAAACTGTGTGTGTGTGTGTGTGTGTGTGTGTGTGCGCGCATATTGTATGCATATATATGCATATTTTGCAAAATACAAAAATATGTTGTTTCTATAATCAACAACTTTAAATAAATAGTTTTATATTTCTCCATTTCTCCAACACATAAATGTTATTGTCATTAGCAATGCTTTTTGGAACTGTAGTTCTATTCCTCATTAAAGCTGTTAAGTGCAGAGTCTTGTCCAAATACCAAATAATTGTTTGCTTCAAATCAAAGTTTGTAATGCTGTAATAAACTCATTACTGATTAGTTTGGGTTTTGGGTTATATCGCTTTAACAAAATCTTCCTCTTAAATCCCTATGAGAAAAACGAATGGAAAAAATTCCTCCGAAAGCAACGGCGCTGAAAAAGCACTCTATTTTTACTCCTCTGGTTCTGGCCAGTATGACAGCGGACCTTAAAGTGACACCTGTCTGTGTGGATGTCTTATCACACTCACAAAAAAGCTTCATTTCTATAGAACTGGATTTGCAGGTATTTTGTCACCCAACTTAAGCAACTAAAAGTGTCTAGTGCACTAGTGCATACAAACAAATAATATAACATGCTCATTATAATTAGTAGGTGCTGTGGCAGTCTAATAAGTGCAGCATTTTACCATTAACAATAATGCAACAACTTTATGTAGGGAGAGTTGTTTCTGCCATGGGATTAAAACAATAAAAAAGATATATACTGAAATATATTTCTAGATATAAACTCTCAACTGTGAGAAAAAGATATAAACTCAGAATTCTGAATTTTTCTCGAAATTCTGAGATTATTTCTCACAATTCTGACTTTTTTTCTCAGAACTGCAAGGAAATAAGTCTGAATTGCGAGTTAAAACATCCTAATTACCCTTTTCATTCATTCATTTATTTATTTATTTGTTTCCATACATTAATTACATTAATATTAAGCCTCAGTCATTAAAACCGAAAGAAATTTTTTAAAACAAAGTGAAACAAACTTACGACATAAAACTACTAAGAAAATATAATAGCTTCTGCTACATGCTGGTAATGGCATAACCCCAACCTGACGTTATCTGTATGGATGGGTGTGGGTGTGGGTGTGTGTGTGTGTGTGTGTGTGTGTGTGTGTGTGTGCCGCCTTCTCAGGTTACATTACAGAGGGTCTAAAGAAGGTTTGATTTCTTTAGAGAACAATGAAAATAAACTCCACCCTAGAAAGAGAAAGGCAGATAATCTAATGGAATAATGTACCTGGCCGCTCTTTACACACCGTAGGCTCACAGTACACCCAGCGGATGAGATGTTTATGACCTGGTTTTCAAAGACAGCTGTGAGACCAAAGGCCTTGAACCGGTATGTGCTGAAGAACAATGTCCATCTTTACAAAAGAGCCCTACCACACCCTCCCTCAGCAGTCAACACTCGCTTACACCCAGAACCACACGGATTACATTCATCTGTATAGTAGCCCAACTGCTATGGAGAATAGTCTATGAAAGCTGCCACCTTTGAGTGTTTTCTGAGCTCAGTGGAGTGTACACAGAGCCGAGGGTTGTTTTCTAGGACTGATGAGAGTCGTGGTGTGTAATACTTGTGGAAGAGACATCTACAGCTCTGCTGCATGCGGTTCCAGCTCATCAGGACAGCAAAATCAAGGGAAAAGTGCTGCAACTCACCTGGAAAAGACAAACACACAAAGAAAAATGACATTAGTTCACAGCCTGTGGATACAGGGCATCTAATTACAGTAGATTCGACAGTGAGATCCACTGTGCTTCAGGGTCAATTCATATCGATGTCACAGACACCGAGAGATTTAGATGTATTTCAACAAAACGAAACGACACATGCCTTTCGGTGCAAAACAAATGTTTTCAAACACTGCCACCTGCTGAGCATTGAGTGTTCCTGAGCACACAGACAGATGAGGCAGTCCTTGACACTCATATGTGACCCTGGACCACAAAACCAGTCTTAAGTCGCTGGGGTATATTTGTAGCAATAGCCAAAAATACACTGTATGGGTCAAAATTATAGATTTTTCTTTTATGCCAAAAATCATTAGTATATTAAGTAAAGATCATATTCCATGAAGATATTTTGTAAATTTACTACTGTAAATATATCAAAACGTCATTTTTTATTAGTATTATGCATTGCCAAGAATTCATTTGGACAACTTTAAAGGCGATTTTCTCAGTGTTTAGATTTTTTTGCACCCTCAGATTCCAGAAAGCTTATTTATTCAGCTTTCAGATGATGTATCAATCTCAATTTTGAAAAATTGACACTCAAGACTGGTTTTGTGGTCCAGGGTCACATATATCTATTACATTTCATCAAACATGTATGATATGCGCCTATAATGTGTCTGATGTCTCTTCTGCTCAACAAGGCTGCATTTATTTGATTAAAAATACAGGGAAAACAGCAATATTGTGAAATATTATTACAATTAAAAATAACAGTTCTCTGTGTGAATATCTGTTAAACTGTAATTTATTCCTGTGATGCGCAGCTGTATTTTCAGCATCATTACTCCAGTCTTCAGTGTCACATGATCTTCAGAAATCATTCTAATATACTGATTTACTGCTTAAGAAACATTTCTGATTATTATCAATGTTGAAAACAGTCGTGCTGCACAATATTTTTGTGGAAACTGTGATATATTTTATTTTTCAGGATTCTTTGATGATGAACAGAAAGCTCAGAAGAACAGCATTTATTTGAAACAGAAATCTTTTTGTCACATTATACATCATTACTGTCAATTTAATGCATCTTTGCTGAATAAAATTTAAAGTGTTAATAAAAATCCCAAACTGTTGAACAGTGTACATATCACAAACATATTCTAACCAATACAGATGCTTATTTAGTACAAAGCTTATTATTTCTGCATGTAATACATATAAACTATAATTTACTGTCATTTAAAACAAATTCATATGTTGCTGTGCTAGTTATGTTTCTAGTACCATTTAATGCTTCATTCTCACATAAGATAATCAGAAATTAATATTTCATGTCTATTTATTTACTTCTTTTTGTCAGCCATGTAGCTGAGGCTTATTTTAAGATAACATCCCACAGACTGTATATTATCCTACTTCTGTACTCTATTGTGCACAGAAACACCCTTAAACACTGAAAAATCCTTCTGTGCCCATTCATGACAGCTGGACAGAGGACAATCTCTAGGCGTGTTTTGGTCAAAGGACAACAGACGGGAGACTAGCAGACACGGAAGGTCATAGAGGGACATATTCACTATCAGGTCTCTGAATGGTGAGCTGGCATTGGCATTAAACACAAGACCTTTCCTCTGAATATTTCCATAAGCTCACAGAGCTTGACACGACAGCGAGTGAATGCCAGAGAGCTCTGGGCTCAGAGTGAGACGTCAGAGCAGAACAGAGAGCTTCAGTCAGAAGCAGACGCTCACGCTGCCAGTTACGGAGACTCTTTTGAGGGACGGTTCATTTACAAAATGTCACACAACCACAGAACGGAGAGTTCAGCTGCAATGATTCCAGTCGTTTTCTTATAAACGGCATCCATTACAGACGCTGCGTGCGAGAGTGTGCAAGTTCACACAGTATGTGTGTGTGGGTTTGCACATACTTCTTCATTCATATCTGCATGCGTCCACCTGTTTGAATGGATCACAGGAGATCGCCAGCAGTCACACTGATAAAGCCATCAAAACGAGCAGATAAACATTCAACACATCCAAACTACTCAAACAGTGGAGCAACACCAAGGACATGGCTTCGCTTTCCAGGGAAGGAAAGCACTGATTAAAGTCACTTTGGATAAAAAAAAGTGTCAGCCGAATGCATAAATATTAAATGTTAACACTATTGAAAGAAGAACATGTATGATGAGCATGTGATGATGATTTTACTTTATTATTTGCTCCAAATCATCAATTAATTACTAATTTCATTAAACAATTAAAATGCTACTTTTTAAAGAAACTGCTGTATGTAAAACTTGTTTTTAAATCAACAAAACTAGGTTCAATAATTAAAAAAGGTTTTCAAAATCATGAGAAATATGAAATCTTGACTTTTGTTTCATAAACATCTGACTGGCAGTGTATGCACACAAATATCTAAGCCTAAATTTAAGATTTATACATTTGGATTGCACATAAAATGTCCAAACAAACTAATGAGCTTAAAGGAACACTCCACTTTTTTTGGAAATAGGTTCATTCTCCAACTCCCCCAGAGTTAATAAGTTGAGTTTTACCGTTTTTGAATCCATTCAGCCGATCTCCGGATCTGGCGAGAGCACTTTTAGCATAGCTTAGCATAGATCATTGAATCCAATTAGACCAGTAGCATCGCGTTCAAAAACGATCAAAGAGTTTCGATATTTGTCCTATTTAAAACTTGACTCTTCTGTAGTTATATCGTGTACTAAGATCAGCGGAAAATGAAAAGTTGCGATTTTCTAGGCTGATATGATTAGGAACTACTCTCATTCCGGCGTAATAATCAAGGAACTTTGCTGCCGTAACATGGCCGCAGCAGGCGTAGTGATATTACACAGTGCCTGAAAGTAGTTCCCAGCTACCGGGCAAAATCGCAACTTTTCATTTTCCGCCGATCTTAGTACACGATATAACTACAGAAGAGTCAAGTTTTAAATAGGACAAATATCGAAACTCTTTGATCGTTTTTGAACGCGATGCTACTGGTCTAATTGGATTCAATGATCTATGCTAAGCTATGCTAAAAGTGCTATCGCCAGACCCGGAGATCGGCTGAATGGATTCAAAAACGGTAAAACTCAACTTATTAACTCTGGGGTTGGAGAATGAGCCTATTTCCAAAAAAAGTGGAGTGTTCCTTTAACGTGATGCATATTTGTCAGTCATACATACATCAAACAGGTTTCAGCACTACATTATTATTTGCATTATTATTATTGATTTTATTTGAACAATCATATTTCCAAAAAGCATTTATATGCATTAATCGGCATAAATCCGTTTAGTGTGAAAATTCAACTTACTCAGTTAAAAAGTATGAAAATGGTTAAAATACTGCTAGCTATTTATGAAACAAGCAATTTTCAATTAGTTTAAATATATGACACTGAAACCAATTGGATTTATTGACGATAAATATACAGGTGCGTCTCAATAAATTAGAATGTCGTGGAAAAGTTCATTTATTTCAGTAATTCAACTCAAATTGTGAAACTCATGTATTAAATAAATTCAATGCACACAGACTGAAGTAGTTTAAGTCTTTGGTTCTTTTAATTGTGATGATTTTGGCTCACATTTAACAAAAACCCACCAATTCACTATCTCAACAAATTAGAATATGGTGACATGCCAATCAGCTAATCAACTCAAAACACCTGCAAATGTTTCCTGAGCCTTCAAAATGGTCTCTCAGTTTGGTTCACTAGGCTACACAATCATGGGGAAGACTGCTGATCTGACAGCTGTCCAGAAGACAATCATTGACACCCTTCACAAGGAGGGTAAGCCACAAACATTCATTGCCAAAGAAGCTGGCCGTTCACAGAGTGCTGTATCAAAGCATGTTAACAGAAAGTTGAGTGGAAGGAAAAAGTGTGGAAGAAAAAGATGCACAACCAACCGGGAGAACCGCAGCCTTATGAGGGTCGTCAAACAAAATCGATTCAAGAATTTGGGTGAACTTCACAAGGAATGGACTGAGGCTGGGGTCGAGGCATCAAGAGTCACCACACACAGACGTGTCGAGGAATTTGGCTACAGTTGTCGTATTCCTCTTGTTAAGCCACTCCTGAACCACAGACAACATCAGAGGCGTCTTACCTGGGCTAAGGAGAAGAAGAACTGGACTGTTTCCCAGTGGTCCAAAGTCCTCTTTTCAGATAAGAGCAAGTTTTGTATTTCATTTGGAAACCAAGGTCCTAGAGTCTGGAGGAAGGGTGGAGAAGCTCATAGCCCAAGTTGCTTGAAGTCCAGTGTTAAGTCTCCACAGTCTGTGATGATTTGGGGTGCAATGTCGAATAAATCTGCTGGTGTCACTGCACCCGTTTACCAAGAAATTTTGGAGCACTTCATGTTTCCTTCTGCTGACCAGCTTTTTGAAGATGCTGGTTTCATTTTCCAGCAGGATTTGGCACCTGCCCACACTGCCAAAAGCACCAAAAGTTGGTTAAATGACCATAGTGTTACTGTGCTTGACTGGCCAGCAAACTCACCAGACCTGAACCCCAGAGAGAATCTGTGAGGTATTGTCAAGAGGAAAATGAGAAACAAGAGACTAAAAAATGCAGATGAGCTGAAGGCCACTGTCAAAGAAACCTGGGCTTCCAGACCACCTCAGCAGTGCCACAAACTGATCACCTCCATGCCACGCCGAACTGAGGCAGTAATTAAAGCAAAAGGAGCCCCTACCAAGTATTGAGTACATATACAGAAAATGAACATACTTTCCAGAAGGCCAACAATTCACTAAAAATGTTTTTTATTGGTCTTATGAAGTATTCTAATTTTTTGAGATTTAAACTACTTCAGTCTGTGTGCATTGAATTTATTTAATACACAAGTTTCACAATTTTAGTTGAGTTACTGAAATAAATGAACTTTTCCACGACATGCACCTGTATATTTTGTATTTAAAACGCATTCATTTTATTAGTACCAATACTGAAATCTGACTGACAAATATACATCACATTAAGTTTATTAGTTTGTTTATGCTAAAACTGACTTATGGATCCAAATGGATGGAAGTATTATACACAATTCAAATGCATTAATATATATATATATATATATATATATATATATATATATATATATATATATATATATATATATATAAATACATCAAATGCATATTGTATTTATTTATGCATTTATTTTATTATATTATATTATTTTATGAGGTACTTCTAAATTGCATCTGTTATGTGCACAAACATGGTCTGAATAAAAAAAAAAATGGATAGGTCAAAAATCTATTTCAAATCAATTTTTGAAAGACAAAATGTCCTAAAAACATTAAACAAGAGTACGTCTGTGTCAGCTGACCTAAATACATGATATTGTTGAGATACAGGGTTGAGCTGAAATTTACTTCATCTATAAAAAGTAGCCTCAGCATCCATCCAGTCACAGCCCTGCGCATCCCATCATGCTCTGCCTGTTAGAAAACCGTTAGGACTCGCGCTCTTCTAGAACCTGTTCTTATCTAATCAGATATTTAAACGTCATTCATTTGTAATAAAAGCTGATTTGGTTATAGTCATTTCCTCCAAATTCCCAGTAATCTTAACTGAGTTTACCCTTTAAACAGAACCAATACATTTTTATAAACTTCATATAGTACAGATATGAATTTAACACTTGGTGTTTTTAATTGTGACGAGGCACTTGTTAGAAACCAGAGCCAGTCTCATATGACACCCGTGAGTGTGTTATCAGTGCTTCACCAGCCAGCCAGCGCTTTACACCTGCTGTCCACGCTTCCACCCTGCTACCCAACACAACCGTCTCCTACCTTTACTGGAGCAGTACAGATCCATCCTCCAGTGCTTCGATTTCTCTCTTCTATTCCCTCTAGTTAAACGCTGTTTTCCTCAGTCACGTCTCTGTCTCTGGTTGTATCGCGTGTCATTTTCCAGAGCTCCAGGTGAAAGCGTTTCTCCTCCCACCAGATATTCCCACACTACCACTGGCTGAGAGCCTCTTTGTAGAAAAGAGGGTGTATCAGTAAAACAGCAATAAACCTCCACTCCAGATCCGTGTCCTTTGTTGAAATGTAACTCTGGTCTAAAGCGGTGTGTGTATCCCATCACACACACACACACACTGACTGCGCAGTTACATTCAGTCAAAGTTCAGATGTATCATTTCTGCATCGCAATACATAATTACAAAATAACGAGTGTTTAATGAATGTTTCCTATTCTAACGTCGCTGCTTTAAGACACAGAGCTGGCGATGTGAAAGTCAAAGAGACTATAAAGAAATAAAACCATAATATAGATCATAATCCCTGTCATTCATTAACATTATCAGAGGATTTACTCCTGATATCTTTAGAGACTCATAAATCATTTGATAAACTAATAAACAATACTTTACCACCATCATAATCACCACCACACGGCACACTGGGAAATCAATTACAAAACAATAGAGAGAAATACAATGCATTTTAATATTATAATGGGGCAATACCTCGCCTCACAGACTCTCATAGCGAGCGCATTACTGTAAATATGGTTATTATTTGTCTTTACAGAGCCAGTGACAAGACTAAATCATTTCCAGCGTTAATCGACAACATTTCACAGATGCTGTCCATAGAGCTTTAAAATACTGCTTTAAAATAACTCATTTATCTGAAGATGAAGACATGTATAATTTTACAAAAATGTCAAATAAATGCTGTTCTTTTGAACTTTCTATTCATCTGTGAATCCTGCAAAATAAATTGCATCAAGGTTTCCACAAAAATATTGTGCAGCACAACTGATTTCAACATTGATAATCATCAGAAATATTTCTTGAGCAGAAAATCAGTATATTAGAATGATTTCTGAAGATCATGTGACACTGAAGACTGGAGTAATGATGCTGAAAATACAGCTGTGATCACAGAAATAAAATGCATTCATGTAGAAAAGAGTTATTTTAAATTATAATAGTATTTCACAGTATTCCTACTTTTATATTTTGGACAAAAAAAGTGACTTCTTTCAAAATTCTTAAAAAAAAAAAAAAAAAAAAAAATCCCCAAACATGAATGGTAGTGTGTTTGTTTATTTAATTAACATTTTGGATCATTTTTGTTTACTAATACCAAGACCGAGGTAAAATGCTGATTAAACTGTGTCTTCCCCTACACCTCATCAGTAAAGTCAAACATGCCACTAAACTAGTTAAACATATCCGTGCTGGTGATTCATCTGGTCAGTCTGTTGCTGAGAATCCAGACAGAGTCAACAGCAGTAAACACTGCTTACGGTCAGAAACAGCCTGTGTGGCCTCACAGATCTGAACAAATCAATCTCACACAGTCCTGTCTGAGTGAAGGAGAGTCCCTGATAATTAGCTGCTGGCAGATTCATACATCCCAAATCAGAAAAACTGAGCCCAGTCCTGCTAGAGCGGCTCAAACTCACTCGTTTCCCATCGAGCAGATATTTCACACAGCTACGAGAGCAGCTCTCTTCACAAGGTACTCAGTGATGCTTCTGTAATCATTATGTTGTGCTTTCTCCTACTGTACAGTTATAATCTAAGCATTACTCAGGGATGTGTAATTTACTTTGGATTACAATCTCAGTAAAAATGAATGACTCTAGAGCATCACTGATCACAGTAAATCTTTTGTTGTGTCTGTATACAGAGATCACATTAACAACGGATTATATTCAAGGCAGTGAGTTTCCATACAAAACATATTTAAAGTGTTTGAAGTCTCAGGTAAAGGTGGGTACACACTAAAAGATCTTTAAAATCTTATAAGATCTTCAAAATGTGAGAGACCGCAAACATGAGGACAAAAAAAATCCTAGATTTAACCGTTTTGCTCCTATAGTGTGTGATGTCCACAGCCCCCCCCCCCCCCCCCCTCCTCCTCCATTTATAATGTTTTTGTAACTTTATAAATGTCTTCACTGTCACTTTTGATCAATTTAATGCATCCTTGCTGAATAAAAGTCTTAATGTCTTTAAAATAAATAAATAAAGGTCTTTGCACACTTAGTCCAAAATTCTCATCAGAAATTTTCACACGTTAAAAAATAAACACGGCCTCACGTTGCGTCAACCATGTTTACACACTGCCTCCGAAACTTTTGTTTTAAATAATTCAGACCATTTTCTGTGTTTTCGCATCCATAGCAAGCATTTTGATAGGAAAATAAATAAATAAAAAAAAACACGAAATAACGCATACGAAAATTTTGGACTTAATGTGCAAGGAGCTTTACTGACCCCAAACATTTGAACAATATAGTTTATGCTACACCTGTGACAAGATCCATTATAACAGAACCACAAAAACAGCCAATAAACTCACAAAGGTATGAGAGATTCTGACACGGCAAACATAACAATGAGCCTTTCATCTCGAAAGAACAGATTCCACTCAAGTAAACACATCTGTAAATCTTCACATGCGCCCCACGCTGTCTTCCTGCCTTTGTCCTCTTTGAGCTCAGACTAAACACACACACAGACAACACATGCTCGTGCACACATGAGGGAGTCCTCTCAAACTCGCACGCGTGCATGTGAACAGAGCTGAGCTTTTACCATGGTATTCTCTGCTGTGAATGTGAACGGAGGTGAGCCGTATGAGCAGAAGAGGGCGATGTTTTCCCAGCACAGCAGAACAAAACCCAATGGATTCTGACTCTTTATTACCGACAGATTAAACCGCATCGTCACAAACACAAAACTCAAAAAGTGTGTTAGGAGCAGAGGCGGACAAAGTACACAACTCCATTACTGACTGAAAGTACAGATACTGCTGGTCAAATATTACTCCATTACAAGTAAAAGTTGTAAAGACAGATTTTTACTTAAGGAAAAGTACAGAATGTCAATGCATTTTTATGTCAATGCACTGTTTTATTACTGTTGTACGTAATACTTGCAATACGTCTGAAGCATCTTATATAATACATTACACCTACTGAATACACTCACTAGCTTGCAGTATCTTTGGAATAAAGAGCTTTTAGAATATTAAAAAAAAACCTATGGGGAAAAAAAACAAAACAAAACAAAAAAATATTATTATTTAACACCCCTACCCATCTCCACACAAGCAGGATGGTAGTGATCTCGCACAGGGTGACCATACGTGCTAGTTTTCCCGTACGCATCCTGGCCAGGATTTCTATATTGCCTAAAATATCTAGGATTTGGCTTTGTTTGCGTGTGCAGACCGAATGGTGTATGACATCGGTTCCTTATGTTTTCGAAATGCTCTCGAGGTACTTTGAATCAAAGCAATATAGAAATCCTGGTCTGGGAAAAATGGCACGTATGGTCACCCTGTCTCACACAGCTCTGACAGTGTGTGCACACATCTATGTGCAGCCATTCATCCACATTTGAACAGAGTGGACAGTGAAATCCTGTAAATACAGAGTGATAAGATAAAATAAAATCAAACCTGCTTTAAAACCCAGCAACACAACTGTAGCTGTACAACTTTACAACAGCAACACTGCTTTAACAAAAAAAAAAAAAGCAAAACAGCAAGACTTATTTGACATCAAAACAAAAATTAAAAAAATGCTGTCTAATCGCTCTCGCAGTAATTTGAATTTAATAATCTGTGCAGTTCGGCTTCAAGTCAAACACCTATTGTGTTTTATTAGGAGCAAAATCAGACAATATTGTGTCTAATATATACCACATTATTAACTTTTTCTATAAATATCACATTTGCAACTGGTCAGTGTTCACAAAAAAGCTGGGAAATCACTTCGTGTAGCCCTAACAAGAGTGACTGCTGATGAACTTCTGAAAAAAAGAAAGTCTTGTTTTGGAGAAGAGAAAAAAAAAAAAAAAAAAACACCCACTGACTTTCAAAGCTGCTACATAGTAACGCCTTTCTACTTCGAGGACCTTGATAGAAATGTAGTGGAGTGAAAAGTACAATATTTGTCTTTCAAATGTAGTGAAGTTAAAGTCATGTTTCCAGAAAAAAATAATAAAGTAAGTAAAGTACAGACACTCAAAAAGTGTACTTAAGTACAGTACTCAAGTAAATGTACTTAGTTACTGTGCGTCTCTGGTTAGGAGATACCCAGAGCAATATGAAAAAAACCTGATCAACTAATAAAACACCTGGCTGTTTATTGTTGTGTTTGTGGCTGGTTAGGAGAAAAACAAATAAAATAAAATAAAATAAAAATCAACACTAAAATTATTAACTGGTCTTTATTTTTATTTATTTTTGGTAAATAAAAACTAAAACTGAAATACAAAGACACTTCAGTTTTAGTTTTTTATTTATTATTTACCAGTTAGTAATTTTAGTACTTCAACCTATTTCATTAAGCTGCCCAAGCAATATTTACATTTTTCGTTTAAAGTTTTTTTGTCTAATTTTTATATTTTATTTCAGCTTTATTTCAATTAACAAATATTTTTAAATAGCTTTAATTATCAGTAATAACCCTGCTAATTTGTCATTTAAAAATCACAAAATGCATAAATGTATGAATGTCTAAAGTTAATCACAACCTGGTATTTATGCGTGAATAAAGTGCTTTCTTGTGGAGGGGTAATAACTGTTTACGGTCCACAGCAGAGTAACAACAGCCGAGGACCCTCAGACTCCACCAGGCCACTGGACAAGAGAACAAATGAAGACAGACGAGACTGATGTCAGTTTGAAGCTGGCACGACTCTGCTGCCGGCTCAACCCGCTGAATACTAACCACACATACAGCGGCTGTCCAACAAAGCCTGCACAACATCACCACTTGTTTACCAAGAACAGCAACTCAATTACATCCTGGGCTTCGGCTCTAAGACCACCAGAGTGACTGCTATCTAGAACAGTTTCTTGAGATTTATTTAATTTTATTTTTTTGGAACCAAGTACAATATTAAAAACAAATTATTATTGATTTTAAGTTAAGCTGAATGTTACATTAATAGTGATGTAGATCTTTCTTAGATTGTTGAAGAGAACACTAATCAATCTAATAGTGACTTGAAACATAACTTTTATTACAAAATATAACAGAAAAACTAAAGCTAAAACAGCTATTAATTATGAATAACAAATAATGCTTATACTAAAATGGCTTTATGTAATTATGTATTGCCAACTTTTTCTACATTTGATAGTTCAGTCAACCCTTAAAACATTTTGTTATTTGTTTTGTGTGCATATATACATACACACACTAATTATTAATTTATTTGTGAATAAGTAGAATGTTACACAAATGTTGAAGATGTTCTTGTGGCGTCATCAACCAATCAGTGTTGCTGTTTCCAGTGTGATTTGTCACATGGAATTTGTTCGAGCTCAGGTGATTTGCTCAAAAAAGCCTATATGTGGAACTGAGCAACAATGAGAAAAGATGGCAGAACCCAAACCCAGAATTCACCAGTCGGGCCAATCAAGATGAGCATTTTTCAGGATTACAGAAAGAGGAAAGTCTTTAGGATTTCAAAAGAATAGTCGTCACCAGATGGAAAACGGTGCATTGCTGAAGAATTAGGTTGAGCGTAATACATCTTTTGGTGCAGCCCATGAACCCATGCACCCATGCAGTCATCTGTGGGCTTCATCAGAGAGCATGACGTCTGTGGAAAACAGGGCTGGGCACAGCCAATGAAACGAGCAGCTCAGGGGAGGAACCAACAGGAAGTCAAAGAATGAATGCAAACTTACAGGAAAGCCCTGGGATTCCCTCCCGCTCGGAGAAAACTGCTATGTCTGGCAGCGTGAGTCAGTGCCAATGACGAGAGACGTGAGCGAGCAGTGTGTGTGTGTGTGTGTGTGTGTGTGTGAGGGGCAAGAAATAGCAACACCCTATGAAAACATTATAGACACCACTGTAGAGTTCACAAACCACAGAAGCTGTTGATCCATAAATATCTTCAGCTCAATCTCTATAGGGACCCATAAGATTTTCTTGCAATCACTGCAACTTCCTCTAGTATAGAAAAAGTCCCCAGTGTCACTTGATCCTTCAGAAATCATTCTAATATGCTGATTTGATGCTCGAGAAACATTTCTGATTTCAACTAAGGTTGAGTAGGCGGTGGGAAAAGGCGCATAGTTGACTATTAAGCATGAGGAATGTACTGTCATGGTTAATTTTAGCACTATGACGCGACTTCATATGCAAGAAGGCATTCACAGTGAGGGTCGAGATTCACAGACGCTCGATAATGAATGTCTGCGGAGAGAAAACTGAACTGTCCTCTGTAACACGGCGGTTTTACGCAGCCTGATTCTGGCCGTGCTCCGTGAGCTAAAAGGACGAGAATAAACCAAATGGATGATAAATCTTTTTCACGTAAACCTGTGGGATGAGGAAAGCAGCGTGAAAATCCTCACACGCTCCAAGGAGAGGTGAACACCAGCATTTGTGATGCTATCAATCAAACCAGCTCATCCTGAGCATGCAAGTTCTGACAGGACATTTACAGTCCGAAATAAACCATCATAGAGCTTCTACTGCACATAAATGTCCATTTTTATGGAATATCCCATCTCAGCTCCTTTAAGCATCTGTATGAATGATAAATCTTCGCTCATCATGGATGCACTGGACACAAGTCTGTCTCGTCATCTCAGTCTCCTCATTAGTTTAACACTGACCATGATGGGGACAGATAAATAAAACTGTACAACATGTTAATAAACATACACGCACACAAAAACAGATGAGCCTCCCGCTAGTTTAATACAAAGTTGAGTGACCATCATTGAACTAGAACATGACTTTATTGAAAGGATAACACCTATTTTTTTCACTATTTTGTAATTTATGCTGGTTTTGCAATGTAAAAAAGGTGATCACATTTTATTTTATGATCCAGTTATCGCTTATTAACAAACCATTAACTACGACTTCTGCCTCAGTAAAGTCCTAATTTGCTGCTTATTAACAGTTAATAAGGCAGTTGTTAAATTTAGGCATTGGGTAGGATTAGGGATGTAGAATATAGTCATGCAGAAAATGTGCTTTATATAAACAGCCAATATATTAATAATAGGCATGCTAATAAGCAACTAGTTAATAGTGAGAATCGGTCCCTATAGTAAAGTGTTACCAATATTACATTTTTTAAATCTATTGCATTCTCACTTCGCACTTTCCTCTACAATCACAGGTTTTGTTCATGAAAAGTTTTGCGAACCAACACAAAGTTAAATGTGACAACCATTGAATTTATACATTATTTTGTCATTTATTCATGCTGCCTTTGCAATGTAAAAAGGTTATATGTCAAACTACAGTGAAAATTCAAATAAGAGCAACTAGTTCTGTTCTCTCGCAAAAATTGTGTGTTCATCTCTGGGGACAATTTTATCTCCAAAATGTAGCTAAGTTTAGCCCCACACACACACATAAATAGAAAGACAGTCTGTCTGAACTTCCGGTCGCTCTGAAACAATGCCACCGCCGGACCCCTCCCTGTCCAGCCAAAACAATCACAACACTTCTCTTGCTTATCTCTCACAGCATTAACATGGAAATATTTAGTAATGTATCTATCTGACGTTACATGTAGCGTAACAATGAATTAATCCTTCACCTGACCTCCCAAGCTTCTTTCATTATTCTTCAAGAAAGGGAAGAGTTTAAGTTCACTAAATCTGATCAGACTAGAGATGTACCTTTCAGAATCGTGATCTCGTGCTGAATGGATCTGGAAGTCATGACTGATTGGTGAATATCTTCAGGAAGCTCTCTCTCTCTCAGGTCTGTCCTCGAGCACCTGCTGTCAGATAACAGCTCTAGGTGTCTTTTCTTCAGTTTGTTGGCTTGTGGTCAAGCGGTCAGCCTGTGGTCTTATTGCTCCTCTTCCTCACTCACATGCGGTCTCCCTGTGCTGGAATCTGTCCGTGTGCCGCCCATCCCTTCCACCAAACTCACCCTGAACTGTGAGCATCCTGCCTGAGCCAATCCCTCATTCATATTCATGACGGCCCGGCCAATCCCTGCACTGATGCACGCATACATTAGTGATCAAAGGCTCTGCTACTTATTATTACTAAGTAAAGACATTTGACTTTTGAATAGTAATTTCTATTCATCTGTGAATCCTGAAAAATGAAATGTATCATAGCTTCCACAAAAATATTGGGCAGCGCAACTGTTTTACTGTTTTCAACATTGATAATAATCAGAAATGTTTGTTGAGCAGCAAATCAGAATATTAGAATGATTTCTGAAGAATCATGTGACACTGATGCTGAAAATACAGCTGCGCATCACAGCAATCAATTACATTTTACAACATATTCACATAGAAAACAGTTATTTTAAATTGTAATAATATTTCACAATATTACTGTTTTTACTGTAAATTTTTTTATCAAATTAATGCAGCTTTGGTGAGCAGAAGAGACTTCTTTAAAAAAAAAAACAACAATACAAAAATATTACTGACTCCAAACTTACGGTAACGGTAGTGTAGATCAAAGGTTTAAATCTTTAAAGTAATTAATAGTAATATTTAGCTCTATCCTCATGCAGTCTTTTGTTTTCCTCTGACCTGCTGAAGTATTGAAGTGAAAAAAGGCAGATGAAGTGAAAGTATTTTTCCTAGACAGAAGCAGAGCTTCTCTCTGAAGATTTGCTCCCCTGGACATTACAGAAATAAACATCCCACAGAAACAAACACATTCCCAGCATACATCACTTCAAACCCAATAAAACACAGTTGCCGGCCAATAACAAAGGTATGTCTGATATTTGTGTATCAGAATGCACACGTAAAGTTATTTCATGTCAACTGCCCATAAATGTACTGAAATCACAGCACTGTCACATCACAACGCTGTTTTCAAACATTTGTTTTCCCTCACTCTGAATAACATGTATCATCATGTAATGAAGAGTAACCCACAATGTGCATTTCTCATTTCTATACACAGAATGTAGATGGAAAGTTAGTGACAGACTGCCGGCTGTGTGTGTGTGTGTGTGTGTGTGTGTGTGTGTGTGTGTGTGTGTGTGTGTGTGTGTGTGTGTGTGTGTGTGTGTGTGTGTGTGTGTGTGTGTGTGTGTGTGTATTCATCCTGGACTTTCTCTCTCCTGTCCAGGATGAATGAACAGGGAATGTGCCAAACCTTACTGTCAGTGAGTCTGACCAGGTCTGAGCTTCCTGTGTTCAGTGAGTCAGAGTCAGTCACATATAGTCACAGTAAATTAATGCACAGGCTATGAGTTTGAGTGGATAGTCAAAAAATGCATCAAACAGTGTCCAGTGAACTTCTTCACTGGTGTTTAAAGTCATCCCAGAATACTCGTAAGGTTATCTAATGAAAGTCCAGAGTGTGCAGAGCTAAAATGTAGGCAAACAGGAAGCTCAAATACAGTTTTGATATACAGTATAGTGTTTTTGATACAGTATATAGGGGTTTGATATATAGCTGCTTTTTGAAAAGTATGATGATTTGGGTGAAAGTCGGGACTCTGATTGTGAAAAGAGTGAAGAAAGTGCTTGTATATTGTAAGGAGGGGGGCGAGACCGAGAGCTGTGAGAGCGAAGCCGGTGGAGTTTAATGATAATGAGCGTCAAGTTCACTTAACTTTTTTTTATTTATTTTTTTTATTATTATTTACTTAATTTTAAGGCAACGGATTTCCTCAAGAACACCGATACATCTCTCTGGTACACATATGGTACAATTTATAAGAAAGCATCTTATCATCATATTTAACTAAAAATGACTTATGCAAAAATCAACAAACATAAATCATAAAAACACTGATTGATTAGGGGAAAAAGTCACTACATCCTCTCCCGAAAATCTCTGTTCTCCATGCTTTATACCATTTTGGTTGTATATAGTATGGCAGAGATGTTTAATAATTTCAGACATAAATATTAGTATTGTAACTTGTAGTGTAAATAAAAAATTCATTTTTACAGTTCCTCACAGTGCTTCTGGAACTACATATCCTACAGAACTACAAATCCCAGCATCTAACTGTGTATAATCACAATCCCAGCAGACACAACTGAATTCTGCTGTGGGCGGTCTCAGCAAATATGCTCATTAATAATTCATTATTCAGGAAAACCATCTCTAAATTATTTTTGAAGTAAATGCTTACAGATCACAATCATATGCTGTTGCTTGGCTGAGACGGTCATGGCACATGCATGAACTCTCACTGAACGTTCTGGAGTGGTTTAAGCACAGTAAGCACAAGGAAATCTGACCTACAGTATAACAATAAACACCACCCTAAAGAGACAGCAACCCAACTGATTACAGGAAGCACAACCGCTGCAAACAATAGCAGCACTCCCAGACCATTCACTGCTGCTCCACCTGCAGATTACTGTCACAATGACACTTACACGGCACAATCACGCTGGATTTACCTTCACATACCTGTGAAACAAAGGCTCCCAGTCTCAATCTGACACCTGCTAATAGTACTGCATGCTTGAACTTATAATAATAGTAATTAATTTAATTTAATAGTATAATAATAGTAATAAATTTAATAAATAATTTTAATAAAGAGGAGATATTATTTTATGATAAAGAATTTTTGCATTTCAATTAAGCTTTTTTTTTCTCTCAAAGTAACATTGGCATTATTTACTGACAAAAACTGTGTTATTTTGTTTTTCTGCAGTACGTATTTTGCGACAGTAGGTAATTTTCACTTGATGACTTGAATAACTATTTAGACATAATTAATCATTCTAGAATTACTGGGGTAACTTTGTTGGGCATTGTATCTACATAAAACATAAAAACAAATAATATTTTAAAAAGTTGAAAAATTGCTTGTATACTCTTTTTTGTTTTTTGTGTTTTTTTCAGGCAAAACGATATAGGTAAAATTTGAAGAAAAAAAAAACCACTTGAGCATACTCTTCATAAGAACCAACCTCTTTCAGTAACCATAAAGTGATTTTTGTTTTTTAATAATCTCTTTACACTTATGTCTCCAGAGGCTACATGCACACAATTTTTGATCCTTCAATGGGCCTATAAAATAATAATTAATATTATTAAGAATTATTCTTGATTATTACTAAATAAAAATATTTAACAAAATAATACACATATTCTGATGCCAAATAAATATATGCTTTGTTGATTTCATAGCACCCCTTTATACCTTAGCATAATTTAATTTAAATTAAATTAAAAATAAATTTAATTTAGCTGCAGTCCATAACTTTTTTTGGTTAAAAATGATCCAAAATCAATATTTGAGCAAGTACATAAACAGCCAGTGTTCAAAACTATCACCTTACTTCAGCCCGATTCTCAACAGTTAGCTTATAATAATGTTTTCTAATTTGAGTGGTACGGGTAGGTTTTTGCGGGAAATTCGAGCATGCTGCTGCGACATTACATCACGTCTGTAAACATAAAGAAGTTGTCCCGGCTAGTACGCTATCTCATGTGAGGATCCTGCAGGTGGTGGATCGTTTATAGCCTTTTCTCACGCAGACAGAATAATTAAATGTATCATTTTGATGGCGGATTGTAATCCAGAAAGGATTATTTCAAAGAAAACCAGTTCGAAGGAAAACTTATGGACTGCAGCTTTAAATTAACCCATGACCTAAGAAGTACATAATTTAAATATATATACAGTATGCACTGCATGTTTCAGTGTAAAGCATGTCACTGTTCATTTATACGTGAGCAGCTCATGATCTGCCAGTGTTTTCAGGCTCTCTGAATAATTAATTAGATGTTAATTAGATCTAGCAGTTTGAATGTGTAAATTAGTGAATCCATCCATGTGCAAACTGTCCTACTGAACTGAATGCAGTTATTGATGTAAGAATTGTTTTGAGTATGATTTACTTGGAAATTCATTCTGCTTGTGTTTTATGAATAACATGCAATGAATGGATTTAAAAATCCTCTGTGTATGAGAGGAGCTGAATGGACTGTCAACTGAGGTTGTTTCACTCAGTTCAAAGAGAGGTAACCATCAGTGGCACCCAAAAGCTGGATGTCCTGAAAACATTCCAGTCCTCTTAGGTCATGCAATCCCACAAACACATCTAAACACTCTGCTGATCTGGTTATTTGTGTTGTGGACTCTATTGGGAGACTATGTCTATCTACAGAAGTGGACTATGTCTATGGACAGAAGTAATGCTAAGCAAACACACACTCATATCTGAACAGATGAGACTCTGGATGAGTGCATGTGTGAGATCCTTTCAGTGTGTGTGTGTGTGTGTGTGTGTGTGTGTGTGTGTGTGTGTGTGTGTGGAAGCACTGGGACCTTTTGGCTCAGGATCTCCTCTAATCATTTGTCATTGTTTTGGCTCATTGTTACTGTTCCAAATTCACTCACAAACACCTGACAGGATATCCATGTGTTTTGTCTTCGAATGCTCAATTTTTGTTTTTGTTTCCATATTAAATTTACATCAGCATTTTTCCTTAAACTCAGCATCTATTTTCTAAATGCAAGTTAATGATCCTTATCTGAAACTCTATTGATCTGAATAATTAATCTGACATTCTTCATCTTTACATTTGTATCCGTTTAAAGGGTTCAAGTCATGAGAAATCAAATTTGCCTTGATCTTCTGACGTATAAGAAGTCTTTGTACTATTAAAACATCACGTATGTTTCACAGCTTAAAACTTTCCTCTCATTTTACACAAGGCATTTATTTAATCAAGCTCCAAAAAAGGCTTGTTTTGATAATGGGGGATTTGTGACATCAAAGGTGCAATACATTTGCATATGACCGCCTCCAGAGCAAGACATCGACCAATAGTTATACATTATCACACCATAGGCCCCACCGACTGGTGTTCAGTTGCTTAACTGCTGACATTTGGCTTTCCAAGCATCATGTTAAAAGCAAATAAAACCCGTTATAATCACTGACACTGTCTACACTGGATACAGTACAGATGCACACTCAGTTTCTGACATACCGCTTGAGTCTACTGACAACAGGACAAACGGAACAGTAAAGGAAACTTTTTTTTGACAGGAACACGTGGATGCTGGTTAATTTTTAATGGGGCCCAGGATCAAATCAGAGGATTATATGTTTGTTCGGAGCATTTTATTTAGCAAACAAGGCACAGTGTAATGGAGAGTTTGCAAAGAAACTTTTGTTGAAAGATGAAGCAGCCAACTGTATTGGATCTGACAGCAGCTGCAGCGCAAACTGAAAGTAAATGATTACCTAATGCTTTGTCTGTACATTAAAATGTTTTCAAAACACTTACTGGCATGCAGAAGTGAGTGGCCGTTGTTACCGTTTCGTATGGAATGGTGTTAGCCAATCACAACAGTGGGCATTTACCAACAAGCCTTAAAGGAGCTGCTTTAAAAACACATAATTACAGACAGAGGGTCAGAATGAGGGTTGAAAATAATAGTTTTTCCCACATATATACAGTATATACAGGTGCATCTCAATAAATTAGAATGTCATGGAAAAGTTCATTTATTTCAGTAATTCAACTCAAATTGTGAAACTTGTGTATTAAATAAATTCAATGCACACAGACTGAAGTAGTTTAAGTCTTTGGTTCTTTTAATTGTGATGATTTTGACACTTAAGTCGCTGGGGTATATTTGTAGCAATAGCCAACAATACACTGTATGGGTCAAAATTATTGATTTTTCTTTTCTGTCAAAAATCATAGTATATTAAGTAAAGATCATATTCCATGAAGATATTTTGTAAATTTACTATTGTAAATATCAAAACGTAATTTTTTCTTAGTAATATGCATTGCTAAGAATTAATTTGGACAAAATTTTTTGCACCCTCAGATTCCATATTTTCAAATAGTTCCTAACAAAAAAAAAAAAAAAAAAAAAAAAAAAGTTATTTATTCAGCTTTGAGATGATGTATAAATCTCAATTTCGAAAAATTGACACTTAAGACACTTAAGGTTTAGTGGTCCAGGGTCACATTTAACAAAAAACAATTTAACAAATCTCAAAAAATTTGAATATGGTGACATGCCAATCAGCTAATCGACTCAAAACACCTGCAAAGGTTTCCGGAGCCTTCAAAATGGTCTCTCAGTTTGGTTCACTAGGCTACACAATCATGGGGAAGACTGCTGATCTGACAGTTGTCCAGAAGACAATCATTGACACCCTTCACAAGGAGGGTGAGCCACAAACATTCATTGCCAAAGAAGCTGGCTGTTCACAGAGTGCTGTATCCAAGCATGTTAACAGAAAGTTGAGTGGAAGGAAAAAGTGTTGAAGAAAAAGATGCACAACCAACTGAGAGAACCACAGCCTTATGAGGATTGTCAAGCAAAATCGATTCAAGAATTTGGGTGAACTTCACAAGGAATGGACTGAGGCTGGGGTCGAGGCATCAAGAACCAGCACACACAGACGTGTCGAGGAGTTTGGCTACAGTTGTCGTATTCCTCTTGTTAAGCCGCTCCTGAACCACAGACAACGTCAGAGGCGTCTTACCTGGGCTGAGGAGAAGAACTGGACTGTTGCCCAGTGGTCCAAAGTCCTTTTTTCAGATGAGAGCAAGTTTCGTATTTCATTTGGAAACCAAGGTCCTAGAGTCTGGAGGAAGGGTGGAGAAGCTCATAGCCCAAGTTGCTTGAAGTCCAGTGTTAAGTTTCCACAGTCTGTGATGATTTGGGGTGCAATGTCATCTGCTGGTGTTGGTCCATTGTGTTTTTTGAAAACCAAAGTCACTGCACTGGTTATCAAGAAATTTTGGAGCACTTCATGCTTCCTTCTGATGACCAGCTTCTTGAAGATGCTGATTTCATTTTCCAGCAGGATTTGGCACCTGCCCACACTGCCAAAAGCACCAAAAGTTGGTTAAATGACCATAGTGTTACTGTGCTTGACTGGCCAGCAAACTCGCCTGACCTGAACCCCAGAGAGAATCTGTGAGGTATTGTCAAGAGGAAAATGAGAAACAAGAGACTAAAAAATGCAGATGAGCTGAAGGCCACTGTCAAAGAAACCTGGGCTTCCAGACCACCTCAGCAGTGCCACAAACTGATCACCTCCACGCCACGCCGAACTGAGGCAGTAATTAAAGCAAAAGGAGCCCCTACCAAGTATTGAGTACATATACAGTAAATGAACATACTTTCCAGAATGTTCCAAAAATGTGTTTTTCTTCTGAAGTATTATAATTTGTTGAGATAGTGAATTGGTGGATTTTTGTTAAATGTGAGCCAAAATCATCACAATTAAAAGAACCAAAGACTTAAACTACTTCAGTCTGTGTGCATTGAATTTATTTAATAAGAGTTTCACAATTTGAGTTGAATTACTGAAATAAATGAACTTTTCCACGACATTCTAATTTATTGAGATGTACCTGTATATATTCAAATATGTATTTACATATGTTTCATTTGCACAAAAAATCCATTAACATTCATCCAATCAACAGCCGAAGCATAGAACCAAGTCCCACTCTACATTTTGCACTTGAATATACATCACAGAAAAAAACCTATGCCTCTACTTCTCTATTTTTCGACAGTTCATTGTACTATAAAAACATACTGTAAGTTTCAAAACTCAAAACTTCCTCCTTACTGCAATCAAGCTGTAAAAATGACTCGTTCTCAACGTTCTTCAGCTTGTGACATCAAGCTGTGGAACATACAAGTCCAGTTGGTGTCTAAGAGTTCAAACCACTTGAATCAGGGCCAGTGCACAAACTCAGACTGACACTGCTGGGGAAACCCAGGCCCTGGCAGATCATTCCTTCCTGTTGAGGAATGCTGGGAATGGAGGAAAGAGGAAGTTGTTAGACACTCACAGGTTTCCTTTGTTTTGCGTCTCATGTCAGCACCTCAGCACACAAACACAGAGTCGGAGACGAGGTCAAGGCCAAGTGCCACACACTGAGAGCAGGGGCTTCATTAGTTCAGACAGTGACGCACACAGACATCTGGAAACCTGTACAGTTTACTAAGCTTTACAAGAATATTTCTGGTTGGAAAGATGAAAAGATTCCCCTGCTGTTATGGAGGAAACAGTCCACTAGAGGCTGTGCTCACACAGTCAAATGACAATGAGTTAGTCGTCTTTCAGTCTGGACATGTCAAATCCAAATTACTCTGGTGATAAAGACGAACACAGAAGAAACAACAGATGATGTCAAAGTCATTACTGATATCTGTCTTTGGACGGCTGACTGCGGATATCTAAATAAAGCTCTGAGTGAAAGTTCATGAAATCCTGCCAACCATAAGACAACAGAAATGGCTGCTTATCTCACTTTTACAACAGTTCTTCTGGAGCTGGTCCAAGCCAGACACAATGAAACCATCTACCAGTGAATCCACCTCAAGATCTCCATCTCCGAGGATTGGTGATTTGATGCACACAAGCTGATGCTACGTCACAAAACCTGATAAACTACCATACAAACATCTGAAATCATTACTTATGTGTTTGTGAGAAATTTAATACTTTTATTCAGCAAGGATGCATTAGTCACATTAGTCAATTTAAAGACATTTATAATGTTGTAAAAGTTCTTTTGTTCTTTTGAACTCTCTGTTTCTAAATGTTTCTTGAGCAGCAAATCAGCATATTAGAATGATTTCTGAAGATCATGTGACACTGAAGACTGCAGTAATGATGCTGAAAATACAGCTGCGCATCACAGAAATAAATTACAGTTTAACAGATATCCACATAGAAAACAGCTGTTTTAAATTGTAATAATATTTCACAATATTACTCTATTTACTGTATTTTCAAATAAATACACCCTTGATGTACAGAAGAGACTTCTTTAAAAAATGTTTAAGAATCTTACTTAAACGTTTGAACTGTAGTAAACTTGTAAAATTTAGTTCCACCAAACTTTGGAAGGTGCATATTCATTCAGTTTTGCAAACCAAAACTGTTCACCACCTCAATTATAATCTGGTTTCCATAATTAGATGTAGGAGGGGAATATTAATCATGCAATCCATTCACAATCATACCCATTTTTATATGCTCAACGAGTGCTGCTGACTCAGCAAACAAGACACAATACATTTAGCAGAAAGCTCAGGCCTTGCCAAAGTGACGTCTTTCTGCAGACCGAGCCATGATGTATTGGGCGACGCAAAAGCAATGCAAAACTGACACAAACTGCAGGCTGAGACAAGAGCAATTACCAGACAAAAATAAATAAATAAATAAATAAATAAACTTTCAGTTGGAAACATGACTCGAGTGCACTTAAGTGCAAAAGCCGATGGTTAACAGATGCAGCCATGAGTGCAAACACAGCTATACATTACTAGCTAAAACATGCGCACATCATTAACACTGTAAACAATCATCAAAAGTAGATTTTCACATTTTCTGAAGACGCCGTGAGGAGCTCTCCTGTGTAAGAGTCACAGTCACTATGGCAGGGTGTTATTTGAGCGGTACCATTTTAAATGGTAGTTTTCTTCAAAACATCGGAGATGCAGAGCACATTATAAGTCCGGTATGCCAATTTTAAGGAAAGTGTGCGTCGCTCTCACGCTCTTTCTGAGAATTTTTTCCTGGGCACAAATCCGTCAAAGAGAAGTTTCACAGGACTGTAGGTCAGAGGTGTCAGAGACGCTGTTGCCATGGTGAATCGTAATTTCGGAGCTGTGAAGTGACCACATTTCAGAGAAATTCAACAGGTAATGGCAATCTGGGAAATGAAGCGCTCTTACACTTCCACATAAATGTAAAGTATATACAGTATAAATGAAGAACAAACGTCTACATGTGACATTTCAAACAGATCTCTTTCTGTGCGAGGCCTATGAAACCCTCAAACCTAAAGACTTCTGAAAAGTCTTTAAACCATCAGACAAGGTTTCGTCAAGTCATTATTCAAAGTTTGTCTTTGTGACAAACCTTCCAATTCTACACTGTAAAAATCATAAATTAAGAACATTAGAGTATAAGGAAATATTGCTTCAGTGTTTCAGACTACTTCAAAAGTTCATGTTTAATTCGGTTGCTTGCCTTTTCTTGGTAATTATTACTTGTGACATTTACAAGCGATTTCTGAGCGAAAACTGTTTTACAACCAAATATGTTTCAGTGTACGTAAAACACTTATTGCGGTTATAAGAGTTTCTTTGAATTTCAGTTCCTATTAATTCAACTTCAAGTAAAGCAAGACTCTACCCGTGAACAGAGTAAACAGTTTAACTCACCATACTTTCAGAAACACACATAAACAGATCTCGCCGGACTTCCTTCAGTTGATTAATCACAGCACATTTGGGGATAAATTGTTTTGTATTACAAGTTTTCTGCAATGTTATGTTTAAAAAAAGCAAATGTGGCACTGAATAATTAAATTAATTCACAGAACATAAATCTGAACATTGGATGAAGCTATGTCCAAAATTCTTGTTTCATTTTGTTGACATATTAAAGAAGATTTTTAAAGAAGGAATTTTGGATTTTTTTTAGCAACACATGCATGTATATATTTAAGAAAAAATATGTTATGTTTATGTATTAAATACATTTATATCTATTATAAAATATAATAATATAAATATATAAATGTATATATATATATATACACACACACACACACACGTAAATATTTTCAAAATATATACTGAATGTGTGTGTGTGTGTGTGTGTGTGTGTGTGTGTGTGTGTGTGTGTGTGTGTGTGTGTGTGTGTGTGTGTGTGTACACATAATAAATAAACAGTACACTTACATGTATTATGTAAACAAAAACTTTTATTTTGGATGTGATTAATCATGATTAACGGCACTAATTTTAACTGATACAGAGATGCAAACAGATAACATATTCAAATAAAATGTGTTTTTCGGATGTTTTCTTCCCACTAGCCTGCAAGAAGGCATGTTATGAAAGCAAAATAGCC
The DNA here is from genome assembly GCA_036784905.1 of Acrossocheilus fasciatus. Classification (NCBI taxonomy): domain Eukaryota; kingdom Metazoa; phylum Chordata; class Actinopteri; order Cypriniformes; family Cyprinidae; genus Acrossocheilus; species Acrossocheilus fasciatus. Next base: position 2,238,409 of record CM071953.1, read on the forward strand.
TAAAATCTCAAAGTTGACAAGCGCAAATTAAACAACAGGAATGTAGCAACAGTAGAGATTACCATACAATGCTTCAAAGCTCTGATGACAAATCAGCTGCTATTCATGGCTGGTGACAAAGTTCATTTGTGCATTTCTAACATTATTTCTCATACACTCATTTCTATAAGCATGTTTATGAGTCCTGCATTCACACTGCACTGTATGATATGCTGAACTACAGCAAGAGCAGACATGACATTTAACACACAAGGACGCTGCATGAAACAGGAGAGCAGCACAGCAATTTCATTTTCCAATTCCTGTTATGACACTGAAAACCTGTTGACCGTGTTGCTGACGCAGAGATGGCCTTCTGCTGTGGAAATTATAATAACAATCACTGTAATCAGGATTACACGCGCTAATTACAGAGCTGGCTCGCTTTTCCTGCCGACCTCACCCACAATGCTTTGCCTCTGAAGCGCTGCCAAACCGGCCCTCAAATAAACTACTACAGGAAGCACAAAACTGTGCGCTCTTTTAGCGTCACGTTAAAGAAACAAACATTAGGCTAGCCAAGCTAATAGCAGCTCTTAAATGAAGAGGATAGCGGCGCAATGTCAATCACAGGGAAGAGGAAACCCGTTTCAGAGTCATTTAAAACTCATGTGGAGAACAGCATTCAGGATCTACATCTGAGATCATTACATGTGCTCAGGCCTATTATTAGTTTAGGTCATATATCATGGAAAGCAGGATATTCCCTGCTCTTCCGAAATGCTAAATTAGCTCTCTAGTGCATACAGACCCGTTCGCTGAAACTAGTGGTGTTACGATAACATTTCAGGAGTCGATATCAATGCCAATTTTAAAGAAATGAAAATTTTTATTCAGCAAGGACACATTGAACTGATCAGAAGTGAGTCAAAACATTTCTATTTCCAATAAATGCTGTTCTTTTGAACTTTCCATTCATCAAAGAATACTGGAAAATAAAATGCATCATTGTTTCTACGAAATCATCAACATGATAATAATCAGAAATGTTTCTAGAGCAGCAAATCAGCATATTAGAGTGATTTCTGAAGATCATGTGACACTGAAGAGTTGAATTAAATTCGAATGAAGTTGAAATTACATTTGAACAGATATATTCACATAGAAAACAGTTATTTTAAATTGCAATAATATTTCACTTTTTTTTACGTTAATGTTTTACATTTTTTAGGTTTAAGGTTTCTTTTTTTATAATAATATAACCAAAATATAGTAGATGTGGTATAATATTGTTAGGACATTTTGAACTAGAAATATTTAGATTATTGTAAACAAGGTTTTTTCAAGTTTGCCTTGACAAACGGCATTATTGTAGTTAAAATGACACTTATTGTTATGGGTTTCGTTTAATTTAACTTAAAAGCTAAAATTTTTGAATTTAATTAGAATTTCAAAAGAAGCTTCTAAATAGAGAAGCTTCTTAGAGGCTTCTAAATTTTAGCAATAAACAAAAAAAAACATCACAAAGCTGTCACTGAAGTGGTATCCATAAGGTACAAAAGCTAAAAAGTTCATCTTTGTACTTTGTACTGCATATTAGCAACTTAAAGGTACAAAAAAGTACTTAAAGTGTACTTAAAGTGTACACATTAGTATCTTTTGAAAAGGTCCCGCTCCGGTGAACTGTTTCTGAGAGTATACGATGCATCAAAGCTCTAATGAGCTGTTGAATTAGAACTAATTTGATTTGACTTGAGTGGAATCAGAGAGGAATCATTAACCTCCTGATGATGAAGGAGATCGGAGCTGTCGGTGGGGTCTGTGAGGGATGCGTGAGCAGCTGTGTGTCGGGTGACCCATCGTGACATTCCTGATCCTCACGCTGACCCAGTCATGCAAGTTTGAGTTTCTCACATGCCACTGTCCTGCGGTAAGCTGCTGCTTTCTGGCTCAATGCAAATGTTACTGATGTATCTGATAAAAGGCGCTGATAAAAATCAGTGATCAATCACAGCCGTAGTAAACTGAGAATGAGGGTGCCGTGAGAAACAGGAAGGCCATGCCTGATCTCAGAGGACTGACTGCAGCTTCACTCGGACACTCCTCAGGGTGCTTAAAAATAAAAACACCATCTATTGGTTCTCGCTCTGCTGCAATAATTCGAAAGAGAAACTTCTGGAGAGAAATGATAGTCTGGTATGTGAGCTCGTCTCCACCGGAGCATGACACTGACTCATGCTCTAGTAGCAGGATGATTATACTCCAAATAAAGCAAGGGCAAATTGTAATGTGTGCGTGAGTGCAGAAGTATGAAAGGACACGAACGGCCCGTCAAACTTGTCCTTGGACAGTTTAAACTGTGACAGGTCCTGATGAAATACCCTGCAACGTTTCAATTCAGACTGAGAGATGCACCGAGATTTACAGCAGGGTCCATGAAAATCTGAGATTTCAGCTCCTGGAAATAGATATTTAATTAAATGTATATTTACTTTGACTTATTATCTAAAATAAATAAACTCTTCACTCATAGACTCATTTTATCTCTGTATCTCATCTTTACACACATGACATGAATCACGCTTTGTAAAGAGGAGATAAACAAACCATAATCATTTAGCGGAATCAGAAGCAGAGTAATTACATTTCTAACAAATGCCATCTGTACTGGATGAGCGTGTGTGTGAGGTCCAGAACTCTGAGACCACACTGAGATTTGAAATGTAATTAAATCTTAATAAAATAAAATAAAATAAAAATGAGCACCAATAAGGTATGGTATGTGGAAAATCACCACGTAAACACATTGCATTACTGCAAATACACAAAATAATGTTATTTCTAGCAATGTCATATGAGCCCTTTAACTGAAAAATGTGAATTTAACTTTTCAGACCTTCAGACTCATTTTATCTCCTAATATTCTTTTACACACATAAACTGAAATCTGATATTCAAAATGTAATTTAAGTCCTGGAAAAAAACGCTACTAATTAATTAGGTGGGTGAATGAATGAATGAATGAATGAATGAATGAATGAATGAATGAATGAATGAATGAATTTCAACATAAAATGTAAATTAAGTTTACTTTTCTCTCAGACCTTCAGAGTCATTCATCTCTATATCTGTCCTTTACACACATGGCATGAATCACACTTTATGAATAACCACACACACACACACACACACACACACACACACACACACACACACACACAGAGAGATCTGTGATATGAGGGGGAGAGAATGTTCTAGGAGTAACAGAGGTGATGACTTCCTTCACAACTAGAACAGTCCATGCAGTCCACGTCCCAACTCCTGGTGGGTGGGTTTGGTGTGTGTGTGTGTGTGTGTGTGTGTGTGTGTGTGTGTGTGTGAGAGAGAAAGAGAGAGAGTGTGTGTGTGTGTGTGTGTACGTGTGTGTGTGTGTGTGTGTGTGTGTGTGTGTGTGTGTGTGTGTGTGTGTGTGTGTGTGTGTGTGTGTGTACGCGTTTTTGTGAAAAGTCAGGACATAGATTTGTATAATGACACAGGTATTACAAGGTGAAGGTGACATCTCAGGACATTGACCCATGTCCCCACTTTTCAAAACGCTTATAAATCACTCAGAATTAGTTTTTTTGGGGGAAAGTTTAAATGCACAGTCTCCTGTAAGGGGTAGGTTTAGGTGTAGGGTAGGTGTAGGGCAATAGCACATACAGTAAGGACAGTATAAAAACCATTACGCCTATGGGATGTCCCCACTTTTCACAAAAACGAACGTGTGTGTGTGTGTGTGTGTGTGTGTGTGTGTGTGCATGTTTATGTGGTTTACGGGGACACAAATTTGTATAATGACATGGGTATGACAGAGGTATTACAATTTGAAGGTGGTTTATGAGGACACTGCCTATGTCCCCGTAAATCAAAAGGTTTAAAAAACATACTAAATGGTGTTTTTTTATTTAATCTAAAAATGCAGACAGTCTCCTGTAAGGGGTAGGTTTAAGTGTAGGGTTGGTGTAGGGCAATAGCACATACAGTTTGTATAGTATAAAAACCATTACACCTATGGAGAGTCCCCATAAACCACATAAACCAACGTGTGTGTGTGTGTGTGTGTGTGTGTGTGTGTGTGTGTGTGTGTGTGTGTGTGTGTGTGTAAAGACAGTGAGAGGACATTTCTGTGCATGCATATGTGCAACTACAACTCCTGCCCCTGAGTGTTGGGTGCTGGTATTCACATACACACACACACACACACACACACACACACACACGTCTGGTTTGCTATCCTTGTGGGGACTCTCCATAGGTGTAATGGTTTTTATACTGTACTTACTGTATGTGCTATTGTCCTACACCAACCCTACACCTAAACCTACCCCTTACAGGACACTTTCTGCATTTTTACTTTCTCAAAAAAACTCACTCTGTATGATTTTTAAGCTTGTTTTCTCATGGGGACCTAAAAAATGTCCCCATAAGGTCAACATTTACTGGTTTTACTACCCTTGTGGGGACATTTGGTCCCCTCAATGTAGCATAAACAAGGACACACACACACACGTTTAACTAGGTGCTGTCTGAACTGAACATGAAAGTGTACAGGTTCTTACACACTAAAGAAAGCTCAGATGGAGAAGATGAATCTCTCATTGGTCAACAGACGCTATCAGGGTTTGTTTGCGGTCTCCTCTGTGCTTCTGTGACTTCTCATTCTCACTCAAATCAAGATCATCTCTCTGAATCAATGTGAACTTTACTGAGCGCCCTAAGTAGCCTTGAATAAATGCATCTGCTAAATGAATAACTACTACTTCGTCTCTGTAAGTTTGTGTGCACATGTGTGGACATCGAGAGAGAGAAGCACACAAGGCCAGGGACAGGGGAGCGGGTCGGTTTCATTCAGCACACAGAAGCTCTTTGTGTGGTCAGATATTACCTCTGAGCAGCACAGCCGCTCAGACACGCAGTCGTTTATAGACTGACCCCTCAATACTTCTGTGGAAAGTGCTACTGTGATTTCCATCTGGCACAAAGAGAGCAGTGTGATGACAAGCCAAGAAATAACCACTGACATCAAGGGAAATCCCACTCAATGTCAAACTCAGATCCGTCTTACGTAACACTCAGCATTAAGTGTAAGAATAACTGTGGAAAAATGAAGTAATACTGAGAAACATCTCATACTGCCAACTCTGAAATTATATACTCTAATATACTCTGAAAATACTATATTCTTCATTTTACATGTTTTTTTAAGAAATCAATCTGGCTGTGACCGCCGTTAAATTCATGATGCTGCGATGCATAGTGTATAGTTATATATATTTATACCATGGTCTGTCTGTCTGCTTAATGCACAGGTAGCTCCAACTCAGATTAATCACTGTTCTATATTAATGCACTGCTTTAACTGATGCACACAAACACAGAGATCGCGCTGCGCACACAGAAACATTCAGGAGCACAGAAACTTGTCAACGCTGCCCCCATGACTTTCATTAATAAAATTGCTAAGTTACTGAATTGCTACACTATATTCATCAGCAACGATGGGATAAAATCACTGTTTTTGAAGTAACTAAACACGCAGCCTCACTGTTTGTAGAGAGAGATGCGCAGACGCAGGTAACGTAAACATCTCTCTCTCTCTCTCGATAACTAATTAATTCAAATAAATGTGATCTTACTGCACTGCTTCATCCCTGTGTCTGATGTGAAATGGGCAGAACGCTAGAAACAAGCTGTAACTGATGAAAAGATTGGTAATTTTTACCGTTCTGTTATCAGCTTTAACTTGTCAATGCTGGCCAGTGACTATGGTACACGCTTCATGTCGGGTGGTTCTTCGTCACAGCTAGCTATGCATTATCCCTTACATAAACTCTGAATTCTGACTTTTTTCCTCACAATTGCAAGTTTATATCTTTCAGTTCTGACTGAATTTGTTATCTCACCATTGCAAATTCATATATATAACGATTGCAAATTACAAACACACAATTGTGAGTCAACACCTCGCCATTCTCATTTTATATTTCACTATTCTGACAAGCTTCCTGAGGGGACCCATATTTTTAGTAGTTATATAGCCAATATGGATGATTCATATCAGTAACGGTGGCAGATTTTGAGATTTCCCTGAAACACAAAGCATTTGCATGAGATATAGAGTAAGATAAATAAATGAAGCGTATCGGTGACAACCGCAGCATGACTATCACTAAAAGCAAAGATGATATTGAATGTAACAAACTTTAATGGTTTTAATGACTGAGAATTGATGGTGAAATAACCTCAATATCATAGAACTTTTAAAGATGTCTAATATAATAATAAGAAGATGAAGTGCATTTTAGGCTTCAAGTGCACCTCAACATGCTGAGCTTCAAGTTACATGATTAAATAAAACACTTCCATCAAACACACACATGCATTCTCTCTCTCTCTCTCTCCGGCCTGACAGCAGCGGTGTATCTTCACAACCAATGCATTCATCGCATCTGATAAATTCAGAGCTCAACTATGTGGAAATCTTTCAGCAGAAACTCCTAATAAGGAAGCTGCAGTTGGTGTGAGTTTCTGTGGGACTGAGCTTTGACCTGCAGAAAAACACCAGCAATAACACAAACGTCTATTGTGTGTCAGCTCTGTTCACTTTTACATACATACCCAGCACTGCTCCTATATGAATGGACGGTTGACATCGTGACAGTGTGGAAAAACAAGGAAGTAGAGGTCGACCAATATATCAAATACATGATATTTAAAAATCACATGTAAAGATTTTATTTTATTCATTTTATTTCAGCATCTTTCTCTGTCTCTCTCCTTTTTCTGTACATAACTTATATATTTTATATGACAGTAAAACAATGATTTTGATTGTTTAGAAAATGGAAAATTTTGTAATGATTTAATTTTTATTGAGATTTGAATTTTAATTAATTGCATATTTTGTTAATTTAATTTTTTGTTCATAGTTTAATCAATGACATTAAAAACAAACAACGCATTATTCAGTTGTGTTATTTTGAAAATTTCTATTTTGCATAACTCTTAAATTGTAAATGAACTTAAGATTTTAGTTTTGATCTGGATGCAAATCATTGAATATTTTAAACTTACATTAATATTCATTTTTGCTGCAAAGAGTGAAAATGAGAAAAGGAATTAAAAAATGCAAATTGCATTCAAAATTAATGATGTTCTGCGAATGCACCATTGAATTAACAAATCAAACATCTCTTTGAATAATTTTTTTAAATCTTTTTATCAGTGTATATGGCACAGTGGGCAGAAACAGCACTGGAAATGAAGCAGCCATATAAGGGGATGTGCTGAGCGCTGGTAAAGCTGTGTGCTGTGCACTGCGCTGTGAACGCTTGAGCCCTGCTTGTTCCAGAAGTGTCCGCATAATAACGGTACAGATGAATATCTCACTGATACAGTGCCTCAGCCACCAACCAATCAATGATCAATCATATGCACGGACTCAAAACATAAAGAAAGCTTGCATTTTACAACAATCATGCATTTATCTCTTGGTGCCAAAAATACAGTGGAATTTAAATTGGCCCTTGCTAAACAATCAAGACTGCCAAAGGCCAAAAATAGTTGTTTAATTGGAGGCCATGCAAGCGGGGGCAACATGCAATGTTATTTTAAGCCCTTTGGGGGTTTCAGCAGGACTGCATGGGGCAAGCTGTTAGAGAGAGAGTGAGTGTAATGATCCTGGTCTACGGCGGCTCACTGACGCCTCGCCACCTGCTGCTGCAAATTACATTAGAGGATGCAAACGCTCTCAAATTCAGACAACCGCCGTCTATAAAACAGGCCAATCTCAAGTGAGAACACTGCTCTCAGAACATTCGATGCATTCACATATACAAACACGTCAGCACATTTACATGCACATTCCTGCACTGATTATTCTGAGAAAATCTGCTGATGTTTATAATGAACGGATTTTGATAGTCAGCAGCGTTTGCACATAAAATACACTCCATAACTTACGTTACCTTCAGGCAGTGCTATTTTAGGATCACTGACATAGCTTTTGTTCATTTTTTTAATTATTATTTAATTATATGTATATTTATTTATATTATATTTTTTATTTAAAAATTTAGCCATTTTTATTAATTTTGTTAAATAAGTCTATATAGTATTTATTCATTTTTATTTATTAGATTTACTTATCTTAGTCCTTCAACTTCAGCTAAAAAATTTTAATGTTGGCAACTAGCTGAAATAAAATCAATTTATATTTTCTTTATATTTTATTTTATTTCAGGTAACCTTTATTTTATTTTATTTCAACTAATAAAATGTTTGTTTTTTTATGGTTTTAGTTTTATTTAACAAAAATAAGAACAAGTTAAGAACCCACAAAAATGCATACTTAAAAAGAAAACCTTATTACACACTTTACATAATATTTATTATTATTTTTCAGATAATATGTAAAAAAAAAAATTAAAAAAAAACATTGGCAGGCAAATCAAAGTCACAGTAATGCAATCGACATGCATAAATATGCAGGGTAAAAAGATTATATCATTGTAATGGTGAATGGTGAATTCATAATTTATCCAGATTGACATGATTTGACCAGCTAGTGCTACTAAACTGCATTTCCCAGCATTCTCTGAGGCAGCACAGCAGATAATGAACATCACGAAACTAAACTCCTGTATTTGAGCTTCTACTTTGCCTAGTTTACTCTAAACCTACTTCACGAGGAGAATCCTGAAGCAGAAACGTGCTCAACACTTAAGGCTTCTCCTAACAAAAATTTCAAGCATCAAGTCTACACCTTTAGTTCAAAAACATTTCAGTCAAAATAGCATCTGAAGTTGTCAAAAAATATATGGTTCAATAAGCAGGAAAAATAAGCTTTGCCCTCAGTTTCAGTCGATCCAGGAAGCAAACATAGTTGTCATTTTTTTAGATGATAGACATCACAGAAGAATACGTTTCATACGAAACTCCCTCAAACATTATGGTATGCTTCCATGGCAACGGCTCTTGGTAAACGCGGGAAGTGCTGGAGCTGTAATGAAACACAAGGGGTGGGAGTGGCGTTTCCTTCAAACCAGCATGAACCTCATGAGAGGGACTGCTGACTTTCCACAAGGTCACAGATGAGTTACAGGCGGTTTACAGAACAAATACTTTCCACTGTCAGACATCAGCAGAACAGTAGCACACTGACCCAGACCAGCACTTACGATCCAGACCCGTCTTAATAACGGCCATCAGTCTCTGTGCTGAACTCAGCAGAATATACACTACGACAAGATATGCTTTTATGAAGCAACATACAGTAAAATACTGGAGTGAACTACTGTCAAGCTTGATTCACATGCAGAGACAGACACATGCACACTCACTGACTCTAATTACCATTTACCTGTAAAAAAAAAAATTATTTTTAAAAAGGCCATTTTTAAAGGAAAAATTAAATATAGTAAGTCATAAATCTCTGTGTTGTGTATATAGAGAGGTCACAGTAAGAATGAGGAGTCGGGACAGGATTAGCTCACGCTCTCGCTCCAATACTGACATCAGCTGACAATCTCTAGACCAATCAGAGGAGGAACAACCAAAACAAACAGCTGCAAGCAACAAGGACACCATCACTCATCACAAGTTGTTTGTAAACAACAATAATAATAATAATAATAATAATAATAATAATAATAATAATAATAACAACAACCTACATTCATCATTAGACTCTATGGACTTTACCTGTCTGACATTCTGATCTCTAGATGCACAAAAACCCATATCCATTCAAATTTAGTGAACTTTTTGGCCCAAAAAAAAAAAAACCTTTATGGTTTAAACAACCAAAAAAAAATAAAATAAAATAAAAAAAATAAAAATAGAGAGTAAAAAAAAAAAAAAAAACTACAATACAATGAAAATGTTAGTGAAGTTTATGCTTAAAACAGGAAAAAAGCACTATTTGACCAAATAAAATAAAATCTCCAAACAAAAATAAATAAATAAATCCAAATAAATAAATAAATAAAACTAAAAACAAAAATTCAGTGAAGTGTATGCTTAGAACAGGGAAAACGCACTATTTGACCAAATAAAATAAAATCTCCAAACAAAAATAAATAAATAAATCCAAATAAATAAATAAATAAAACTAAACACTAAAATTCAGTGACAAATTTAGTGAATTCATGCTTAAAACTGAAAAATGTGATTTGGTGTACAAGCAAGCAAACAAGCAATAAAAATAATAAAATTGAATAAAATGTAAAAATATTCCATTTAAATTATACATTTCTGTCATCATTTAGTTTAGGTAGAAATTCTCTCATTTCTGTCATTTTGCTTTTTCAGTAAATGCATCTCGTCTTAAAGACAATGTTTTTAATATTTTTACTTGAAAACAAGATACAAAAAAACATGATATTGCAACCATAAGACAAAATATGTCAAATGAAGGATGAGCAATCGAGCAGGAGAGAGGGAGTGACAGGCAGAGATGGCATGTGAAGATCCTCCCGGCTGACGTGCCTTAATAAGGAGATCCCATAGAGTCTCTGGCAGAGGAAAAGAGAAGAACAAGAACGCTGCTTCTGTAAACTCCCAATTTACAAACACACACACGACGAGACAGTGATTCAGCACAGACCTCCGTCCCACTCGCTACGCAGGGACGAAAGTGGGGCGATATTTATAGAGAAGGCATCAACACTCTGTCTTCCCCACAATCAGGTGAGAGAACGGAGGAAGAAACGCTAGCAGGTGGAGCACAGAACGGGCCAGGCACGCTGAAGATCACCAAACTGACACACTTTCTCTGAAGAAATACGGTTATTGTCTGATTCCTTTTGACCAAAGATCACTTCCATTCCTCAACAAGACTCATGATTCGAGGAAGCGTTCATATCAACAAACAGCTGTCTATGATTGCGCACTCACTGTTTTTATAAAACACTTACACTATTATTTGTATTTGCACTCACACTGCTTCATATTTTAGTGGAAATCATGATATACTACCATTCAAAAGTTCGGGTCAGTGAGAATTGTTTTGTTTTGTTTTTTGGAAAGAAATTAATACTTTTGTTCAGCAAGGACACATTAAATTGATCAAAAGTGAAAGTAAAGGCATTTGTAATGTTACAAAAGATTTCTATTCTTTCTTTTAATCCTGAAAAATAAAATGCATCTCAGTTTCCACAAAAATATTGTGCAGCACGACTGTTTTCAACATTGATAATAATCAGAAATGTTTCTTGAGCTGCAAATCTGTATATTATTATGATTTCTGAAGATCATGTGACACTGAAGACTGGAGTAATGATGCTGGAAATACAACTGCGCATCACGGGAATCAATTATCAGTTATTTAAATTGTAGTAATATTTCACTATTTTACTGTATTTCTGATCAAATAAATGCAGCCTCTGTGTCAAAAACATAACAAATCTGCCTGCACTTTGAATGGAAGTTCAATCATAAAGTCAAAGCCAAGAAACAATAAAAGTGATGGAAAAAGTGAAAAGTATTAAACCGAGATGATGAGAGCAAAAAATCCAGCTCCTAGAATAGTTCAGAGAAATTCAAAAGCAAGGGCATTCTCTCCTCCAAGTCAGCAAATAAAACACGAATATGAAGACACTGTGTGAGAACAGCACAGCCTCGTCCGGCTGAACTCGTCTGACCCGAGCTGAAGACAGCATCACGCAGCAGAACAAGCGTGGGCTCACAGACGGATGAATTAAACAGGAGCGCTTCAGTTCAGCCCAGTGTGAAAATCAAGAGCTCTTAAGTCAGAAATCAGCTCTCTGTCTGTCAGAGCTGCTGCAGTGTTATTGAGGTCAGTATGAGAGCGTTCAAAAGCCTCCAACAAATCCACTCTGAACTTTGTCAAACTCTAGAGACTGACAGACAGACAGCATGTGTGCGGATCAATAAGCACTGAGCAGCTGAAGACCGGCTGCACGTGGCTCCAGCAAACACACACACACACACACACACACACAGATTCATGTCATCACTTCCAGTCTTTCCCCATTAGTGTGGTACCTTTATATTTCTCTCGGACGTTCTCATAAGCTTGAACAAAGTCCTGTTCGTCTGCGTTGGGCGGCAGGCAGAGGGGCTCGTACATGGCCATTGGTGCTGTCCTCTGCTCGGTAGATGATGATGTGCGGCTCTGTGTTGCTGTGGATGAGTGTGAGCAGCAGCGCTGTAGTGTTTCTCTCTCTCTCTCTGCTCTAAACTTCATTCCAAAGCCAGCGCCAGCCACACCCCCTCCTTCCTGACTGGGAAACACCAGCAGGCTCCGCCTCTTAAAGACACACAAGACAATCTGATCATCCACACAACACACCTGAGCGCGTCTGACACGCCTCTCACAGTCTGGCACACTACCAACCAACTACTTCTGACAGATGTAAACGTAGTGTACGCTAGTGCTACATAAGTCCGGAATCATTAAGACTTTGAAAGAAGTCTCCTCTGCTCACTAAAGCTGCGTTTGTTTGTTTTTTATATCAAAAATACAGTAAAAATAGTGAAATATTATTACAATTTAAAATAACTGATTTCTCTGTGAATATAATATAAACTGTAATTTATTTTTGTGATGCGCAGCTGTATTTTCAGCATCATTACTCCAGTCTTCAGTGATTCTTCAGAAATCATTCTAATATGCTGTTTTGCTCCTGGAGAAACATTTCTGATTATTATCAATGTTGAAAAAAGATGTGCCGCCCAATATTTTTGTGGAAACCATGAAACACTTTATTTTTCAGGATTCACAGATGAACAGAGTGCAAAAGAACAACATTTATTTGAAATTAAAAAAAAAAAAAGAATGCTACTTTTGTAACATTATGATCGTTCTTACTGTCACTGTTGATCAATTTAATGCATCTTTGCTGAACAAAAGTATTAATTTCTTACAAAAATAAAATTCTTAATTACCCAAAACTTCTGAATGGTAGTGCATCACATTTTCCATAAATAATATGAATCGGATTAATTATATAAAAAATATTACACTTTGTAGAAAAGTTTTGGAAGCCACAATTTTAGCATGTTTCTGTTTACTTTCTTTCTCAAACTGCCAAAAGTTTAGACTATTTATTTTTACCCAGAACGACTTAGAAAATAGAAAATAACTATGTAATATTTTTAACATGATAGCTGAATGTCACTCGCTAAATTAACAACATATCACCCTACTCTTTGAAATGTTTTATCACTGCACGCAGCATCAGATAGCATGTTAAACTCTAGCAGGAAGCATGCAGTATACTGTGAGCAGCGTGCAGTGAGCAATACTATACTCAAACGTGCACTGCATAAAACACTGTAGCCTTATGTGTTTGACTTCACCTTTCATTTCCACTCTCACAAAGCAGTATGAAGCATGTTATTAACATTAGCTCTTCCATTCTGAACACAGCCCATGTTTCTTTCACACACATTTTGCTTTATTTTGCTTACTTTGAGTCTTTGTTCACTCTTGCACAGCTCCTCCCTCACAAGCCTGACTGAAACTTTCAAAAGTGCTCTAAAGAAAGACGTTTTGTTGAACAGGTGTGTGACGTCACGGTGTGTGAACAGGTTTGAGTGACAACCGGTCAAGGCACTTAAAACTACACTAACTACACAATTTTTTTTTTTTAATTACATAGACATTTTCCAGCACAACTACACATTCTTCAATCAAGACATATTTACTAAAAAGCTAAATGAGTTTTGTTTTTCAAAAAACTGAAAAAATAAAATAATTTAATAAAATAATAATAACAAAAAAAAAATAAAAATTATCTTTTTCTTGTTGCAAGTAAAAAATTTTCTATTTTTTGTTCAGAAAGCAAGATAAAATATGTTTTCATTTTGCTTCTGGAGTAAACGTAGCTTGATTTAAGAATGCCTAGATATTTGTACCAGAAATAAAAGACAAAAACACGATATCTACAAGATTACATCACATTTAATGAATATCCCTGACAAAACTTTAAAGAAATATGTTGAAGAAAGTCATAAAACAGACTGAAGCCAGCATCAAACCAATGGAAGCCCGTTTCCGCCAAATAAAATGTTTTTAAAAAGTTATTGCGACTTTTTTTCTCGCAATTCTGACTTTTTTTCCTCGCAATTTTCTCAGAATTGTGAGATATAAACTCACAATTTCGAGTTACAAAGTCCAATTTTGAGGCGGAAAAAAAGATAACTCGCAATTGTGAGTTTATATCACGCAATTCTGATAAAAAGCCGCAATTACCTTTTTTATTTTTTTATTCAGTGGCGGAAACAGGCTTCCATGCAAACCACATCGGTTCTCAAAAAAAAAAAGCATTATCTTTTAAATATTTAGGTCGTTTGGATATTTTTTTAATTAAATTTCATCTTTCTGGTGTTTTGTGTACTGTTAAAGTTGCCCACATATTCCATGACATACGAGATTCATAATGTTTTTCTTTCTGGCTTTGCAAGTCATACCCAAAAACTCTTCAAATGAAATGAAAGCAAACCTAAAAACAAGTCGACTAGAAACCTGACAATTGCTGTAAACGCTCCAGACTCTTACTCACTGTAATGAGTAAGTGTGAAATGACTCACTACCTGATAAAACATCCCATGTCTTGCTCCTGCCGTGGCAGATATGGCCTACAGCAGACGCGAGTTATGTCTGTCCTCCTGAAATCACCAGCATAACTTTCTATTCTAATACAGACTGGGTTTGACTAGTTCATGCTGGTCCAGAGCTCTTGGGTTTCTCACTTTTGCCATATTTTAAGAAGGAGCGGGACAGGGCTATCACAGGTAACCACATCTAAAATTAAATCCATAAAAAACACTGTATTATTTACACCTAGAAGAATAAAATATTTCAGGATCATCACACAAGCAAGAGTGCTGTTGTTTCTGAGCTGTACATGACATTATTCTGACATTAATTTTATACAACAGTTCAATAAACAAATTAATATTAGCTAACACTATATTGCAAGGCACTTTAGATTGTTTTTGCTCCACTATTTATAGTTTTGTTCCTGACTGATTCACTGTTAAATCGACTGAGTAAATAATTCACTCATAAAGACTGTTATGTCTGAAAATACTCTCACTGTAATCATTCTTAAATTAACATACTTGCAAAGCAAAATGGCTTAAGATATTAAGTTTTATTTTCTGAAAATTGTTTCAAAATTAAGTGAGTTTATGCTTTAAACCAGAAAAATAATAATAATAATATAAAATGTTCTTATTTTAAGCAAAAAAGTTTTTCTTTCAGAAAACAAGATATAATATCTTGCAATTTTCCTGAAGCAAGCATAGCTTGATTTAAGAATGTGTAGATATTTGTACCAGAAAAAAAGACAAAAATACTAAACAGGAAAGTCGTGCAAGATCACACGAAAAAAAAATCAATGAATATTCCTGACAAAAAATTAAAGAAAAAAGAAAACCACACCACAACCAATGAAAATAATAATTACAAAATACCAATAATTGCTATTTATATTTTTGTTTCTTATTTAAATCAATAGAGTAAATCATTCAATGACTCACTCATAAAGACTGGTTGTGTCTGAAATCGCCCTTTACCCTCACTTTAATAAATAAATGAACAAACATACAAACAACACCTAATTCAATTTTTTAATGCCTTAAAATTTTAAGCAAAATCAAATTGGCTGCACAAGCCATTTCAACTTATTTTTAAAAATCCTGTTTAGTTAAACCTTGTGTAACTTCAAAAAAAAATGAGGCTGCTATTGCTCAAATTATTTTGGCGAGTTAAAGTAATGAAAAAAGCATGTTGCCATGACTTATTGATCACATTATTTTTTAGAGTCCATTACATGAAATGGCAGCCATTTGTAGTGGTGTCTGAAACCTCAGTGGACAATATCGACTGCACTCTTTCAATCCCATAATGCACCTCAATAACAAGTGCACAACCAATTTATCACAGCAGCAAGCCATCAGAGAACACCCATGCACTGTTAGCATTGCACCAAATGAATTCCCACGTGTTGACAGAAGATGCATACGCAGCTCTTCCTCTGCACTCAGGCCTGACTTCACTCACTCGTTCAGTGCCCTACGTAAGTGGAGTGAATGAGGGATAGGGGCGATATTTGAGGACAATAGTCACTTGTTTCGTTCCTCATGGAATCAGCATATTTAAATGAATTGGCTGAATAAATGATTCAATGACTCACTTGTAAAGACAGTCACTTGTCGCCATCTAGTGGCGTAGCGATGAAAGCTGCAGAAAGAGTTATTGAAATAAACCGTTCAGCAACTTTACCGTTTGCAACTTTACTATTATAATGTGAAGACAAGGACCTGAGGTGTCAATCTTATTCTAAAAATGCTGCACGTTTAGAAATTTCAGAAAGACAGACAGTCATAATTCACTAAAGTCACTAAAATGGATTTAAGGGGGAAAAAATCCTGTTTTGTCAGGAGAATAATCCTGACATAACAGGATAAGACTTTTTTCTTCCTTTTATTTTTAATTAAATGAAATGGAACAGAACACTTTTTTCTGAAGAAGCCATGTAAAAAGTTCTGATGCAATGTGGAAAAAATCCCCCCTCTTCTAAATTACTCCATTTTTAGTGAGCAATTATATGTTAATATATCCAAGGCCATCATGTCAATTCAGCCAAAACAAAACTAATATATATATAGTAACACAGAGACATACTACATTTATATGCATTTGACAAATGCTTTTATCCAAAGTGCATTCAAGGTACACATTTACATTACGGTGTGAAAATATATTCAAGTGTGTTTGAGGGGCACTTGCACGTCTCCAACGACCTGAGACATTCCTTCAGGACTACAGTCTTGAAGCCAAAAACAGGTGTGAGGACGTTACTGTGGGCTCGAGTTACACAGGACAGCCATATGCGTGTATGTGTGTGTGTGTGTGTGGGTGTGTGTGTGTGTGTGTGTGTGTGTGTGTGTGTGTGTGGGTGGGTGGTCTCTGCAGTGTGTGACGGCACGCTGGCCATATCTGAGGATTTAGCATCTCCATGCAATCATAAAGAAACCCGACGTGAGTGTGAAATTAAATATGTCCGACTTGCTCAAGGAAGGGTTTGACCTTACATGAGCACGTTAGCACCGCTCACACCTACCTATAATAGCACACAGCTGCCATGACCTTTGACCCCCTCACTCATGACCTCAGGTAGCAACCCAACAAACAATAAAGCAACTCTAAACAAATTCTGCCATCTGCAGTATAAAGATCAATGCATTATAAAAATGAAACCTGAATACGTTCACACGCACGTGGTCTCTTTCATCACGTCCTGCAATATATAAACACTATTGAAATTATAGTCATATTATGAATGAAAGATGACAGATGAACAATTTCAGACTAAATCAAATTTACCAAAGAATTAAGAATACAGACAGCTCTTATTCTTAACCATTACAAAGTCTCGGTTTAATGGTCAGTAAGTTCATCAAAATAATCATAATTTTAGATTTTTTTTTTTTTTATTGTTTTAAAATCTTAAAATAAGTTTAAATATATCATATAAAATATTATACAATTTTACAACAATGATAATCTACACAAAGAGTGAAAATGGCAAAAAATATAAACAATTTAAAAAAATGTAAGTACCCACATTTGAAGAAATGTCTATATATACTGTAACTACAACTATAATAATTTCACACGACGTTCAGTTTTAAGTTCAGAATAAAGCATACAGACATCTCCTATTTTTAACCATAACTTTATCTTGGTTCATTATTACATTCATTTTCCTGATAATCAAAATGATCATTTGCATTTCCTTTTTTTTTTTCTTCCTTTTTGTTATAAAAGGCCACATTAAAACAGTCTCACTTCTTTTTCTAAGTATACATTTTATTGTATTAGACTTTTTATTTTATAATTTTAAAATCATTAAAAAATTTCATAACCATAAATATTATACCATTTTTGAAATAATGGCAACCTAAACAAAAAGTGAAATAAAGCAAAAAATATAAACTAAAATGTACTTTTTTTTTTAAGTGAGTATTTGTTTTAGACGACTTCTTTTTTTTTTACTTATTAAAATGTTTAAATCCATCATACAAATATCATAAAATTTTCAAATGATAATCTAAACAGTGAAAATGGCAAAAATATAAATAATCTAAATTTTTAAGTACCCATATTTGAAGAAACACCTATATTTAATAGAAATAATGTAGCGTGAGTTTTAATGCACATTTCCACAGTATCAAATAAATCAACTACAGCAAATGTATTAGTTTCTCCTGAAATACTTGCAGCTCAGATGCCTACTGACATCTGCTGGATCTAAGTGGTTCTGCAGTTCCATTACAAAATGATATGCACTGGTCAGCTCTTTCTAAATCACCTTTTCATCATTTTCACATATGCTGTTTTATAATCTCATATTATTAGAGCAATTGCATGCTCTGAAATGAATCTGTCAGGACTGACCACAGCAGAACAAAAATCTTACAACCCGGCATCAAAAAAGACGGGCTGGATGTGTTTGAGTTGAATCATCTGTTGTCTGTAAGTGTAGCTATATAAGTGTAGCTCTCTCTCTCATCCAGAGCAGAGGGCAGGTGTAAAACTGTCCTGTGGGGTCAATGTTCACTTATGCAGGATTCACGAAACACTGTAGACCTCCACAAAACAGCCGCTCTGAGTGACTCAGCGTTTGCTGAACAGCAGCTACCGGCGTGTAATCCATCATGTCACAGAACTACAGAAAATACTCATATCTGTCACACACGAGTGTGTTTTTCTCACAGAGATGCAGGTTTAAATCCAGTCACTGTCGTGAAAAAGGAAGATTCATCTGTAATTGTCATCGTTTGTTTGTACAAACCAAGGCTGTCAGTAATATCTGGAGCAATATCTATCCGTCAGCAGTTCTGCTCTGCCTCAGAAGAGCAAAGGAGTGATTTTACATCTGCCGTCTTTGCTCACTTTCATTGCCATGGTGTTGAACCATAAACCAATCACCTGAAAGGTCATGTGACTAATCACATGCTGCAGGAAAACCATGTCAACACTTGATAGGCTGATGATTTCACAAGAACACAAAACGTTCACAGACAGGACAAATACACTGTGTTTCATGCTTTTTCAAATTCTGTTTCAAATTCATTAATGCAATACCGATACTACAACAACACACAGCATATAACACATGCACGAGGAGACACATATACTGCTGTTTTGGGTCGGTATGACTTTGTGATGTCTTGAATGAAGTTTCTTCTGCTCACCAAGGCTGCATTTATTTGATCAAAAATACAGTAAAAATAGAAATATTGTAAAATATTATTAGAATTCAAAATAACGGTTATCTATGTGAATATCTGTTAAACTGTAATTTATTCCTGTGATGCGCAGCTGTATTTTCAGCATCATTACTCCAGTCTTCAGAGTCACATGATCTTCAGAAATCATTCTAATATGCTGATTTGCTGCTTAAGAAACATTTCTGATTATTATCAATGTTGAAAACAGTTCATATTTTTGTGGAAACCGTGATACATTTAATTTCTCAGGGTTCTTTGATGATTCATTTATTTGAAATATAAATCTTTTGTAACATTACCATGTCTTTACTGTCACTTTTGATATGTTTAATGCATCCTTACTGAATAAAAGTATTATTTTCTTTAAAAAAAACAATCATACTGACCCCAAACCTTTGAACTTCTCTACATTTTCTCTGTGTTCTCACATCACCGGTCATTGTATCAGTCACTTAACCAACAAGAGAGCCGGTCTTTTACAGGAGAACCTCTGGAATCACATTACTCACAGAAAAGCAAAAGGCACTGGATTCAAGAGCCTGTCAGCAGGAACTCCCACTGTTTGTTTGTGTTTGTGTTGTGTGTGTGTGTGTGTGTGTGTGTGTGTGTGTGTGTGTGTGTGTGTGTGTGTGTGTGTGTGTGTGTGTGTGTGTGTGTGTGTGTGTGTGTGTGTGTGCTGACTCAGGCTCTGATAGAGGCGAGAGAGAGAGACCTGCGAGAAGCTGAACTGTCAGATTCTTTCTGTAGTTTTCCTGAGGACACTCATGTCACATCAGACACATTTTCTGTCCATCACTAAAGCTTCTGTGAGGGCTGCTTGTCTTCTGCTCTGACTGCAGACGCTTGGCACCTAATGTATGACGCAAGAGATGCACAAACGAGCCATAACACCAAGCTATTCAGAACATTAATCAATAATTTTACATTTTCTGAAGCTAATCTGAAAAGTTCTCCTGTTGCAGTGCTGCTGTGTGTTTGCCAGACCGTGACTGTGAGGATGCTAAGTTATTCTCAGCAGCTCTTCTGGGTGGGTTCTGGGTGATTTATTACTGTCTTGAGTGAAAAGAGTCCTTAAAAAGAGCACATAATGAACTCCCATACTCAGTGTTAGGAGGCTCATCAAATAAGTAATCCTAAATTTTATAAAAATTTAATTAAAGGGGTCATATGATGCAATTTCAAGTTTTCCTTTCTCTTTGGAGTGTTACAAGCTGTTTGTGCATAGATAAGATACCTGAAGTTGCAAAGACTAAAGTCTCAAAACCAAAGAGATACTCTTTATAAAAGTTATGACTCGATCACGCCCCCCTAAAACGCCTCATTTAAACACGCCCCCACATGTCTATGTCACGGTGTGGGGAGATTCGCAAAACACCACACAAACATATACGCAATGAAAGGAGGTGGAACTATTATTCTCGCTGTAGTATTGTTGCTGCCGCCGGCGCCATGTCCTGGAGACGCTGTGTTTCGTTGTGAAAGAGAAAGTACTTTGTTTGGGCTTCCAAAAGAGGACACAACTAGAAATCAGTGGTTAAGCTGTATTTACAGCACTGTTCCAGAACAGTTCAACCCAAATATTAGAGTGTGTGCAGCGCATTTTACGGAGAACTGTATCCTGAACCTGGGAGAGTAATGCCAGCTGTGCACAAAGTTTCTATAAAGTGGGGCAATTACTTTGCAAGGACAGTCTGGCGCTTCTGACTCACAGCCTGAAAGTATGTTTTCTTATTTAAAGGGTAACTAAACCCCTGGTCAGAGCCTAACTTCACCCACTGGCAATATTTGAAAAATGCGGGAAAAGTGGGCAGAGCCCAGCGGAGACAGAGCGGACGAACCGACTCCTGACTGCTACAGTGGTTTTGACAGCCAAGGGCGTGGCGAGCTCGTGCAGGGGCGTGGTTAGTAAGTGCCATCATACCTCACAGGGGTATGCAACATCCAATAGGAAAATTCAACTGCAGTAGCCACCGTTCAACCTGAAGAGGGCAGCACTCAGACGTTTTTACACCATATATTGTAGAATTAAAACACTTTATAACCAAATGTCAAAACAATTACTCAAATCAAAGCACAGCACAGCACTAATAAAGACACAGTCTTACAGATCATTAACTCAAAAAAGTTGTTTTAGGGTTTAGTTACCCTTTAAAGAATTTGCCACTGACTATTCAAACGTGAGTTTTGAGCTGTGTAGAGTAGCACTTGTTGTTTGTCGTTTCTCTGATCACAAATGCAGACATGGTAATGTTTACGTGGCACGATGCAATGCGACGCCTAAAAAGACAGTATAAGTCATTATAATCAGTAATTATGTCCCCACTGGATGCAACAAATGCCTCGTTTGTAATGGGTTTTATTGTTTTTGTGTCATCGCGCCGTGACACGGCACCATAATACAGTAAGGGGGGTAACATTTCCGTCTCATGCTTGAGGTATTCGGCCAATCACAACGCACCGGATAGCTGGCCAATCAGAGCACGCCTCGCTTCTCAGAACGATGAGCTTTGTAAAAATTGACGAGTTTCAGAAAGGCGGGGCTTAGAGGAGGAACAATAATGTACAGTATGTGGAAAATAATGTGTTTTTAACCTTAAACAACATAAACACATGGCATTACACCAAATAATGTTCTTTTTAGCAACGTCATATGACCCCTTTAAAGTATTTTAAAATATAATTATGTAAAATTAAATAAAAAATTAAAAAAATCCATAAAAATCAAATATTTAGAAAGTATTATAAACTAGCAACCCTAAATCTAGTCAAATTGTAAATTATTTTAAAATTAAAATTTTAATTCAATACTTAAGAAATGTAATTAAAATTTTAAAAAATATACTAAATCACTAACCCTAAATGTAATAACATTTTTCGAAATGTAATAATATAAAAAATATAATAAAAGTATATTTAATCAGTAACTCTAAATCTTGTAAAATTTTATTTAAGCATTTTAAATATTGTATTATACAAAAAATATAATAACCAACAACTCTAAATGTAATAATTTTAAGTAATTTAACATTTAATATATAATTACATAATAATATAATCTAAATATAAAAATATAACATCAGTAACTCTAAATCTTATAACATTTTTAAGTATTTTAAAATATATAATATAAAATATAATAAAACGGTAACTGTAATTCTTAATAAAAATACAATTTTAATATATAATTATTTACAATAAACCAGCAACCTTAAATCTTATAGAATTTAGATGTATTTTATCACATTTCCATTGAAGCATACTGTCTTTGTCTTTCATTGTTTTGTGTGTTTGTATTCAGATGCACTTGCCAAAGGTTTCTATTCATGCATGGCTCATTTTTCTCATTAATAGTACACTCTGAGGCTATGATTAGTCTTATCTAAAGCTGTAATGCTGTCTAATGCAATAAATCCATCCTAATTACACCCCTCCAACAAGCTAAAGGTGTCCCACATGACTGCAGCTGAAATTTGCCTTAATGATTCATACTTGAGTGGTAGAAAGAGACACTGAAACGACCATCAGCATATCTGCCTGTGTACATCTGCTCTTTAGCAAAATCAATATGACGTTTCCTCTAGCATCATGATTAGGTCAGCAGATATGACCACAGACCTGCGATGCGGATGACGGCCCTCTCGGCCGGGTCCAGCACCTCTCCGGAGGCGGATTTGGAGCGCTTGACCCGCTGGTGTTTGGGGAGGTTCCAGGGGAGCGTGTCTCCGGGACTCGGCGAGCTGCTGCGCTCACTGGAGCTCTGCTCCGCCGGAGGAAGATCCTGCAGCTTCTCCATCGCCTGACAGATTCACAGCAAACACAATGCATGCAGAGAATCAATACACTTGATTTAATTATGCATGAAATACAGCACGCACATCATAAACAAAAACGCTGTTGAAATGCTTGTGTGATTCTTCAGCTGTATATTCACAGTACGGCACAGACTCCTGTACATTATTGCTAAAATCAGATAATAAATAATGACTACTTCCGTTTTGTCAGTAATGAATGTGACAGAAAGTGCTCAAGCAGTTTGTGGTTATTATGTGAAAACACTCTTGAAATGTTCCTTATGTAATATAAAGAATTATATGTAGGCTATACTTAAGTGTAGATGTAGATATAGCAACAAGGATGAAATCACTATAAAGCCACCACTCTTTTCTTAAAGTGACAGTCCACACAAAATTGAAATTTCAGACATCATATGCAGTACATCCTCATGTTGTTCCAAACCTGTATGAGTTCCTTTCTTCCACTGAACACAAAAGAAGATATGTTGAAGAATGCTGGTAACCAAACAGTTGCCGGTAGCCACTGACTTCCATAGTACGGAAAAAAATACTATGGAAGTCAATGGCTACCGTCAACTGTTTGGTTACCAGCATACTTCAGAATGTCTTATTTTTTGCTCAATGAATAAAAGAAACTCAAACAGTGACATGAGGCTGCAAACGATGGCAGAATTGGTATTTTAGGGTGAGCTATCACTTTAAAGAGAAAGAAACTAATTTGATGTATGAATATAAAATACATTTCTGGTTTAGATATGCAATCATAGGAAATAAAGGACATGCAGTAAGTCTTTAACACCTGAATCAGCAAGTTCTCTGTAATCCTAATATCCACCAAACAAAATGGGAATGAATGGGATTTTGTTTTTTAAAGATTTACTAATTTATTAAAAAATGGAAAACATACAATGACTTTACACATATTCTATAATTAATTAAATTTCAGTGAAAAAATAGGCATAATAGGCTCCTGGTTGCTGAAAGGAGTATTGAGGAGTTTGGCATAATCAAAGCAATTAAATGTTTTTTTTGTTGTTTGTTTGTTTTAATTATATACATTTAAATTTAAAAAAAATATGCCAAATCAGACAACGGTTGGTGCTGTACAAAAATGCAGGGGGAAAAACATGAATTATTGATATAATGATATCTGAGAGATGACCTCTGAAGATTGTGTCACGGTCAATAAGTCTCTAAAAATATCCAATAATTTGACCTTTTATGACAAGGCAAGGAACCACATGACATTAAGCTACTGCTACTGAAGGTCAATCAAAATGCATCAGCAACCGCTGAATATCAAACTGCAGAAAACATACTGAAAGCAGAGTAAAATCATCCTTCATAAAAAACTCTGACACAATCACAATGTTTCTGACCTTTAAAAGAAAATGAAATCCTCACAATACTTAAACAGGTTAGGCAACTGACCTGTGCCTTAAAGTTAGGCTAACCAAGAATAAATGATTAACCACAGCGCTGGCCAGGCCTGTCAGCAATATCTAACACATTTTCATATCGACTGCATTATAATGTAGAACTATGCAAAACCAGTGTGAGATATAAAACGTTATCCCTGTCATGTACATACTGTAAAGCACCAGAGGCCAGTTGCATAAACTTAGCCACCACATTAAGAACTAGTTTGACCAACTAGCAGTTGCCAAGGGGTAATCAGTCTTATTTTTCCAATACAAATAAGACCCATCTTTTCATGACTGAATTTAAAAAGTTAAACAGTTCATGCAACCGGCTCCAGTTCAGTGAGAAATAAGTCTCAATGTCTAACTGGACAGTGCAAAAAACTCTGGATATAACCACTAACAACACCAGCTCTAGATATTGCAAAAGCTCCAGTTTAGGGCAAATCCATATGCAAACAAACACACGGTAAGATATGATGCTCACGTGAGCATGCAGATATGTCATATAAAGACCTGTCTTTGTTTGAAGACGATGGAGGACTGAAAAAGCTGGGGAAATGAGATGTAAATGAAGTCTTGCTACCTATTACCCTGAAACCATTCATCCCACAACTCCTGCAATGAATATTCACTTCAATGAACTCATAACAGGTTATTTTTAATATGTTGCCATAAGAACAAACAATTGTAGGAGTTAAGCATAAGCATAAAACCATTCGTTTTGGCTTAACAAGAACAAGTGTATAGTCAGAAATATGCATGAATCAAAACTCTGATAAAGTCGAAAGACCCAGTGAAAGCATCATTAGTGATCGATCAGTCTTCTCATGGATTATAGTGCACACGCTTCTTACCTTCAAGAATTGACTTACTGGACCTCAGTCAACATGAAAACGATAGCGGGTGTAAAGATAGTTCCTACTAATTATAGTTAAGGTAGGCATACGTAGCAGTCCAGGGTGCACAGATGTATAGCTGATACAGAGCAGCAACGCTTTACCTAATGTTTACTCATTGGATGGATGTTAACTGAGTCATCAAGTGTCTCATAATCTGGGTTATGACAGTCCCATCATCTCAACTCAGCAGATGTAGACCTGATAGAGACTGACAGAAGTACTGAGCCACATCATAGTCAACAGAAGATGAATTCAGACTCACACTTTGTGGATTTGAGGAGCTGTTTCTAATACCACACACACATATGGAATAGAATATAGCATAATATTATTCTGAGTGACTGGTATTCTGACACGTTCCTCTGATTTTCCAATTATTTCTATTGTACTGTAATGCAAAGTAAATGAGGCTGACACTACACTGTAAAAAAAGAAGAAGAAGAAAAACGCAATTCCATAATAAAAATATGAATTATTACATGATGCAAGCTAAACAAACAATGAAATAAAACTATTTTAATATTTATTGTGTGAAAATGATTCATATAAAATATTGCACAAATTATGTCCCACGTACGTGCCGTCATTTTCACCATAGACAAAAATGTAGCTCTTTATAACAGTTTGTCTTGTTAGTATCACAGCAAGGACAAAACAGGGTCAGTAAGAGTTTGAGAAAACATGACACATTATGCATTAAGAAAATAGAAAAATTAAGGTTAATATTTTCTATTGTTTGCCACTGCAACTCTAATTTAGTCAAGTTATCCAAAAGTGTGGTTTTCAATATTGTTTACAATATATATATATATAAAAAAAATACTAACTATAGCAACAACTAAAAAAAATGATAAAAATGTCATTTCCACAACCATTATTTCCAGTCCAGAATGAATGTTTGGAAATGACATTGAAATGTTCGTGGTGGCACAAAAACGACTTCTGAATTCTTCTGTGGTGTGTTTATGAATTGATGAACACTGTTAGTGGACAAATAAACCAGTGAGAGTGTGAAAAGTGTGTTTTAAGGGTGTTTCTAAAGGTCCACAGGACCAAAAGTGGCCATTGTTGAAGAAACACCCGTTTGTAATGCAGATGTGCTGATGCATGAAGGCTACATTGGTGTATCACATCTTAAATACAATAAAACAATTTGAGAATAAGAATCATCTCTCTGACTGATAAGAGCTGAAGGAAACCATCCGCACTATTTGTACACAGACAATTAAGAAATTATAGCAATGCACTCGTATTTTCATTTTTACGTCACTGCATTTAAGCCAGTTATAATTCAAGTCACTTAACCCATAATAACTTTTCGCATATCTTTGATTATAAGGACATACAGTAGCGTTGGAGACAGTAACCATCACCTGAATAAACCACTGCAAAACAGACCAGACGGAACATCTGTTCTTAAACATATCTTGCACGCACCACTCTGTCTTCCTCCATCCTCAAACTATGAGGATAATGAACTGAATCTTAATAAAGATATGTTGTAATGTCTGATAATTTACCGTATGTGCGGCTGCAGCTCCCGCGGTCCCGTCAGAGCAGCATTGACACGCTCGCGCTTCACCGGGAGTTACCGAGATCCACGCGCGGTAATAATACGGTCAGTCTGGCGCAGAAAGAAGAGCTGGAATACAGAAACTGCAGTGCTGTGCGGCGTCCCCACACACACACACACACACAGCCGCTGTAACGTCAGCGATCAATGATTAACCCGTGTAAAACAGCGACCCGCTGCGCCAAAAGCGCTGCCATGAAGATAACTGAACGATACCGGTCCGTTTCCGCTGCAGTGGACTGGGACCTTCTTATGATGGTCAGCCACTTCACATACACTGTACAGATCTGACTGGGGTTTAACACGACAAATGGTTAAATTAAAGAGACACGAGGAGAGAGGGGCATGCAGGTGTGGTGAACTATGGTGTAAGTTTGAGTTGTTAAAATAATGTCATTTAAATATGAAATATCAGTAAATTAGGTATTCTCTGAGTCATTTATCTGTGATTTCATATGCTTTCTGTTTTACAACATGCATGTTGTTCATGTTCATCTGCTCAAGCAAGAGGAACACCATACTGTGACAATTATTTGGCTATGAATTGTATACAGACAGACAGACAGACAGACAGACAGACAGATAGATAGATAGATAGATAGATAGATAGATAGATAGATAGATAGATAGATAGATAGATAGATAGATAGATAGATAGATAGACAGATAGACAGAGACAGACAGATGCATAGACAGACAGACAGATAGATAGATAGACAGACAGATATATAGAGACAGACAGACAGACAGATAGATAGATAGATAGATAGATAGACAGACAGACAGATGCATAGACAGACAGATAGATAGAGACAGACAGACAGACAGATAGATAGATAGATAGATAGATAGATAGATAGATAGATAGATAGACAGACTGACAGATGCATAGACAGACAGATAGAGACAGACAGATGCATAGATAGACAGATAGATAGAGATAGACAGACAGACAGACAGATAGACAGATAGATAGATAGATAGATAGATAGATAGATAGATAGATAGATAGATAGATAGATAGATAGATAGATAGATAGACAGACAGACAGACAGATATATATAGAGACAGACAGATAGATAGATAGATAGATAGACAGACAGATGCATAGACAGACAGATAGATAGAGACAGACAGACAGACATATAGATAGACAGACAGACAGATGCATAGACAGACAGATAGAAACAGACAGATGCATAGATAGACAGATAGATAGAGATAGACAGACAGATAGATAGATATATAGAGACAGACAGACAGATATATAGAGACAGACAGACAGACAGACAGACAGACAGACAGACAGACAGATAGATAGATAGATAGATAGATAGATAGATAGATAGATAGATAGATAGACAGACAGACAGACAGACAGACAGACAGATAGACAGGCAGACAGACAGATGCATAGACAGACAGATAAATAGAGACAGACAGACAGACAGACAGTCAGATGCATAGACAGACAGATAGAGACAGACAGATGCATAGATAGACAGATAGATAGAGATAGACAGACAGATATATAGAGACAGACAGACAGATATATAGAGACAGACAGACAGACAGATAGATAGATATATAGAGACAGACAGACAGGCAGATAGATAGACAGACAGACAGATGCATAGATAGACAGACAGATATATAGAGACAGACAGACAGATAGATAGATAGATAGATAGACAGATAGATAGACAGACAGACAGATGCATAGACAGACAGATAGAGACAGACAGATGCATAGATAGACAGATATATAGAGACAGACAGACAGATATATAGAGACAGACAGACAGACAGATGCATAGATAGACAGACAGATAGATAGAGATAGACAGACAGATAGATAGATAGACAGATATATAGAGACAGACAGACAGATATATAGAGACAGACAGACAGACAGATGCATAGACAGACAGATAGATAGAGACAGACAGACAGATATATAGATAGATAGACTGACAGATAGACAGATATATAGACAGACAGATAGATAGATACACAGACAGATATATAGATAGACAGACAGATAAATGGAAGATTAGCATCTATCTAATTAATATCCAAGTGTAAAAGAGAGCCTCTTACCACTTCCGCCGTTAGTTCTTTTGGTATCCCTACTCCTCCCCATCTCCTCCTTTTATGCATATTTAATTATTTATTTATCTTTCTGTCTATAGGGGGCTATCGGAGCTCTCTGAGCCCTCCATTGCAGACATCAAGCCAAATCTGTTTACCACTAATGATAAGATTTTATGGGCACACCAACTCGTGAAACTACAAAGTAGCCAAAAAGATACTTATGTACAGTAACTAGTTATATTTACTCAAAAACTTTACACCACTGTAACGTGGACAAATTGGATTAAGAGGTTAAGAACGTTAGGTGAACATTATGAAAACACTAGTTTAAAGGGAAAAGTCTGTAAACCTAAACAGAACATTCTAGTCTCATAAAAGAAAACTTTACTGGCTTAAAAAAGCAATCCTTGAAGTGTGTGTTTTGGAAATGTTCTGGGAACCAAAAAATAACATTCCCAGAATCAGTTGGGTATCTGAATGGCACATTCATAGAAATCCTTAATGAGGTGTGTCCTGCATGGGACACTTTTACACATTATTGAAGGTATTGCTGTACATATCAAGGTTTTTTGCTCAATCCGTTAACATTACAAAACAAATTTAAACAAAATATTTACAATCTAAAATTTTATTTATTTATTTATTTTTTAAAGAAATTGATATGTAGGCACAATACTTTACAATATCTTATTGCCACAGTGACTGGCCCAAGTTTCTGATCACCCAGTAGGATGAGGCCAATCACATGAAGCATGGTTCTTCGCTGAATACCTTTATGAAAAATATGAAGGCTTTAAAAACAATTGCACAGCTATGAAAGCCCGGTAGGACTGCTGGAAAGAAAAAAACAAAGTATCAATGGAAGTG
Source organism: Acrossocheilus fasciatus (assembly GCA_036784905.1). Taxonomy (NCBI): domain Eukaryota; kingdom Metazoa; phylum Chordata; class Actinopteri; order Cypriniformes; family Cyprinidae; genus Acrossocheilus; species Acrossocheilus fasciatus. The sequence continues at coordinate 2,268,351 of CM071953.1, forward strand.
AGTTCATGATGAGACGTGGTGATGCTCACCTTCAAATGCAAAACATCATGGATACAGGACAACTGAAAACATGAACACTGTGTTTGATTCACCTTGAACTCATGGGTTTTAATTAGCCAATATTGCTTTATGTTATCCTCAGGTTTATGCTTTATGCATAAATAAGACAAAACTGTACACTATGGCAATGAATGCCATTAATAAAGGACTCCATGAATGTGCAGAAATTCTTGCTATGACAAAACTCTGAAAGATACAACATTATATTAATTAGTAATATGTGCAAGTTGACACAAACTTCGCAAAACAATCCAGGAACTTTTCAGTTACTTCTATTCATCTGAAAATGTAAAGTTCTTCAACAGTTTTAATGTCATGCAATGATGATTTCAGTCACTTATGCTTCGGTTTTAAAGCCAGAGCCTCAAGATTGGCCGGGCCGCCCCATACTGTCCCAAACACACTTCTCTCAGTTTGAAGGGCTTCGTCCAGGGGAAGCTCTCTGCCTGAGACGACAACCTTCTTCACCGCCTGGATCACTGGAGCCGGGCCCTTAATGAACTGACCCAGCCACCGCTCGGCGTGAGACAGTGCATCTCCCTCACCAGAAGAGCAGTGGAGCACCTCGTCAACCAGTCCCATCTGCTTTCCAAAGTCTGGATCGACTTTTTTAGCACCGCTCAGTAGTTTCAGGGCATTCTGGCTGCCAACAATACGAACTAGTCTTGCAGCTCCTCCCCATCCAGGTACCAAACCCATGTGCTTATGGACAAACTGGATAACGGCATCAGACGTCATCAACCTGGACATGGAAATAAAATGGTGACATTCTGGTGACAGGATATTAAAGTACAATTTAAAGGGGTTTTCTTTGATCTTTTGAGATAAAATGACTAGTTGAAATGCACTAAATAACATTATCCCAGGCAGAAAAAAGGTGCACTTCCATAATGTACTTAAAGTGCTCTATTTTCATTTGTACTTAATATACTAAAAATGATCCTTTAGTACTTCTTAATATAATCTTAAGATCATCTAAGTGTACTCAGCTGTGCTATTTAGAGACACCGTGAATATGAACTAAAATGTGTTTTTAACACACTATCTCTATATTAAACAATGTATTTAGTTACCACTTGTAGTACACTTGAACCCACTAATGTATGACAGATGGGTTCAAGTGTACTACAAGTGGTAACTAAATACATTGTTACATACATTTTAGTTCATATTCACCATGTCTCAAAAAGCACAGTTGAGTACACTTAGATGTTCTTAAGATTATCTTAATCATTTTTTAGTATATTTAGTACAAAATTAATGCGTGAAAATAGAGCACTTTAAATACATTATGGAAGTGCACTTGTTTCCTCTTGGGATGGACTGCAAGGAATAAAAAAAATAATAATTGCATGACTCCTTTAAACAATTGAGTAAGTCAAAACTGGTGTGTCTTTGAACCTGAAGTCGCAGGCAGTGGTGAGCTCTGCTCCTCCACCGAGCGCTCTTCCCTCCACCAGAGCTGCTGAGATGAGCGGCAGCCTACCTGGAAACACAGGAGTTTAGCTCTGATTCATCACCACACAACACTGGAGAAATCAATGGATCTGAACAGGTGTGAAATTAGATGATCGTGTTTTCTTCGTGCATCATCATACTCTTCACACTACAGACTCTAACTCAGACCAAAATCGCCCCTTATGCACATTACATTAGTGTACATCAATTATGTAATGCACTCCTAAAATAAAGGCTCTTTATTGGCATCTATGGTTCTATGAAGAACTTATAACATCAGCGGAACCTTTCCACTGCACACTGTTTCATGTGAGGTATGTAAATCATAGCGGAAATGACTGATTCAATCCCACAATGCACTTCAAAATGACTGTATGACCAAAGTGCAAACTCCTTAATCCACTGTGGAGATTTTTTTAAACGTTCATGCAGGTAAGCTGCATGTATATGTATATGTATATATATATATATATATATAGAGAGAGAGAGAGAGAGAGAGAGAGAGAGAGAGAGTAAAGTTAATAATAATAGAACAGTATAATGTTACATTTGAAAGGTAAGCTTCACTTGTTTAATCAATAAAGTAATGGAAGTAATTACAGCCACTGTTTTGAACGTGTCTATTTTGAGTAATCATTTGATCAGACTGACATCTTTACACAAAACCGAAATAAAAAGTAGACAATTTCACATTTATTTTTAAAATGATAATTAGACACCGCTCACACGATCACATTAATATCAAAGTAGCATACTAGCCTTTGAAACATGCATCTTTCTAAAGGAGGGACAGGAGCTGAGTTTCATGGTGTGGCAAAGATTCTCTACTTTCTTCAAAAATATTTTTTCAGTATTGACCCCTGGTGTCTCGATTGCTCTAATCTGCTTGTTTCTTCAGAAAGACCAACCTGAGGAGTCTTGTGAGAGTGTTCTGCATGAACTCACACATCTTCATGCCATCCTGACAAAACACAACAAACATTATTATATTAACTGGAAACAGTGCATGCATTGTCGTTCAGTGTGATGTTCTTGGATGTGCTACAGAAGTTCATGTAAGTCTCGCTGTGGTCCTCTTATAATAATAGTAAAGTTAGACAAGGTTTTATTTTTGTGCAAATGCAGGTATAATTTAGTTTGCTAGTTCTAAAAGTTGCAATATGTTCTCAGGGTACAATTACATTTTTTATCTCAACAGATAGTGTAATGAAAATGTAACTTGATCTGATAATGGGATAACAGGCGTTCTCACGTGTGGGTTTGCTATGGCTCTGACTGCATTGAGATCCGATCCAGAGCAGAAGGTTCCAGCAGCTCCCTGCACAATCACAGCTTTCCCTTCTGTCCAGGTCTCCAGGTCACACACCCGCTGCTCCAGTTCAAGCATCATGCTGCCTGGAAAACACATGTACAACAATACAACTGTCAAACAACAAATCATCTCAAATAAACTTCAGCCACTTTTAAATAACAACCTGTCCAAATAATGGCCCATACGTGACCGTGGACCACAAAACCAGTCATAGGAGTCAATAATCTGAAAGCTGAATAAATAATCTTTCCATTGATGTATGGTTTGTTAGGATCTGACAATATTTGGCTGAGATACAACTATTTGAAAATCTGGAATCTGAGGGAGCAAAAAAATCAAAATATTGAGAAAATCACCTTTAAAGTTGTTCAAATGAAGTTCTTAGCAATGCATATTACTGATCAAAAATTAAGTGTTGATATATTTACGGCAGCAAATGTACAAAATATCTTCATGGAACATGATCTTTACTTAATATCCTAATGATTTTTGATACAAAAGAGAAAAAAAAAAAAAAAAAATCGACAATTTTGACCCATACAATGTATTGTTGGCTACTGCTACAAATGCACCTGAGCTGAGACTGGTTTTGTGCTCCAGGGTCACATATTTGAATGTAAACTCGAGCACCAGAGAAGGCATTCATGCGCGCTGGGTTGTTGACGGTGAGCACCGCGATGCCAGACTCCTGCTGTTTCTGGAGCTCTATGGATCCTCCTGGGAACACCTGCAGCTTCTCCCTGATACCCTCACCAGATCCGCTCCTGTGGCTGCAGACGGTTCGGTTCTGCTGGAGGATCCTCCTCATGGCTCCGCGGCTCTGGATCCACCGGCACCGAGCAGCTCCGCACACACTCATGATGCTGCTGCGCCTGTACAGAGACACATGCACACAGCGCAGAGAGAAGACACGCATGCACACAGGGCAGAGAGAAGAGACGCATGCACACAGCGCAGAGAGATGAGACGCATGCACACAGCGCAGAGAGAAGAGACGCATGCACACAGCGCAGAGAGAAGAGACGCATGCACACAGCGCAGAGAGAAGAGACGCATGCACACAGCGCAGAGAGAAGAGACGCATGCACACAGCGCAGAGAGAAGAGACGCATGCACACAGCGCAGAGAGAAGAGACGCATGCACACAGGGCAGAGAGAAGAGACGCATGCACACAGCGCAGAGAGAAGAGACGCATGCACACAGGACAGATAGAAGAGAAGAGATGCATGCACACACACAGGACAGAGAGAAGAGAAGAGACGCATGCACACAGGACAGAGAGAAAAGACGCATGCACACAGGACAGAGAGATGAGAAGAGATGCATGCACACAGGACAGAGAGAAGTGACGCATGCACACAGGACAGAGAGATGAGAAGAGATGCATGCACACAGGACAGAGAGAAGAGAAGAGACGCATGCACACAGGACAGAGAGAAGAGACGCATGCACACAGGACAGAGAGATGAGAAGAGATGCATGCACACAGGACAGAGAGAAGAGAAGAGATGCATGCACACAGGACAGAGAGATGAGAAGAGATGCATGCACACAGGACAGAGAGATGAGAAGAGATGCATGCACACAGGACAGAGAGATGAGAAGAGATGCATGCACACAGGACAGAGAGAAGAGAAGAGACGCATGCACACAGGACAGAGAGAAGAGACGCATGCACACAGGACAGAGAGATGAGAAGAGATGCATGCACACAGGACAGAGAGAAGAGAAGAGATGCATGCACACAGGACAGAGAGAAGAAAAGAGACGCATGCACACAGCACAGAGAGAAGAGACGCATGCACTGTTTAAACACGCACTCACTTCTGCTGTAATCAAACTGTACGTAACTGCAATATAACACTTAAATAAATAAATAAATAAATAAATAAATAAATAAATACATAGTACTTTGTCTCTCTTGAAGGATCTTTTATATTGTTCTTAATGTTTGTACGAGTACTTGACCTGTTTTGAGAAGTCGGAGTAACTTTAAAAACGGTCCTGAAAGAAACAAAGTGTTAACATATAGATCCCGCCTTATTGTAGCCTCACATTCTTGAATAAAGCTACTGCTATTTGCACTGAGAGTGTTGAAAAAAATCATAAATATATAAAAGCAGACGAAATACCCGCCAGAGATACCGACGGGTTTATTCAGATTCAAATTTTGCAGGAGATGCTTCAAATGTCCACAAGGGAGCGCTGTTCCGCAATGCACTCCTGCTCAGCACAGGCAGAGGACAGCTACACTTCCGGTCACGTTTCTGAACAGATTGCTAATGTTTTTAAAAGAATTATCTTCTGCTCACCAAGCCTGCATTTATTTGATCCAAAATACAGCAAAAGCAGAAACATTGTGAAATATTTTTACTATTTTAAATAACTGCTTTTGTTTTCTTTTTTTTTTTAATATATGTTAAACTGTAATTTATTTCTGTGATGTGCAGCTGTATTTTCAGCATCATTACTCCAGTCTTCAGTGTCACATGATCTTCAGAAATCATTCTAATATACTGATTTGCCGCTCAAGAAACATTTTTATTTTTATTATTATCAATATTTAAAACAGTTGAGTAAATTTTTTCAGGATTCTTTGATGAACAGAAAGTTCCAAAGAACAGCATTTATCTTAAATAAAAAGCTTTTGTAACATACACTATACCATTCAAAAGCTTGGAGTTAGTATATATATAGGAGTAAGTACTTTTATATAGCAAGGATACTTTAAATCGATCAAAAATGATGATAAAGACATTTATAATGTTACAAAAGTTTTCTATTAATTGCTGTTCTTCTGAACTTTCCATTCATCAAAGAAGCCTGAAAAGTATCTGCTCAGCTGTTTTCAACATAATAATAATAATAATAATAATAATAATAATAAATAAATGTTTGTTGAGCAGCAAATCAGTATATTAGAATGATTTCTGAAGATCATGTGACACTGAAGACTGGAGTAATGATGCTGAAAATACAGCTGTGCATCACAGAAATAAATTACAGTTTAACAGAGATTCACATAGAAAACAAATATTTTAAATAGTAAAAATATTTCAAAATACTTTATATTTTACTGTTTTTGCTGTACTTTGGATCAAATAAATGCAGGCTTGGTGAGCAGAAGAGACTTCTTTAAAAAAAAAAAAAAAACATTAAAAATCTTACTGTTCAAAAACTTTTGACTGGTAGTGTAGCCTATATGCACATTTAATTAAAGGTAGAATGCATAAAAAAAACATAACTATTGATCTGGTTCGTTGATGCTGGGCCTATAGAATGTTAATATCATGGTACTCTGACATACATTGCATGCTGTGTTACAGTTAAACCATAAACATGATATTGGAAGATATTATAATTCCAATAATTTATCACGGTATCTTATGGGCATACACATGTTTTTATAGCCTACAATTGAATGTCATGGCATCTGTCTGTTGTCACTTTTGTGCATTTTAAAGTTGAAGTTGACATTACAAACAATTAACCATATAATGATACCTGGATGGTCCTGCAGGTGTGATCAGGTCCCAAGGTTTTTTTTTTTTTTTTTTTTTTTTAAATAAACTGACAGATCATAAATTTAAATTTTAGATATTCGTTTTTAAATGTTTTAGATGAAAATATTGCACCATGATGACTTGATGTGTTTTTCTCCTCCAGAGCAAAGAAGCTCAGTTAGCCTCGAAATAAATAGCTTTACTCACCTCAGCAACATCGGACCAATCAGATTTACTCTGCTGTGATTGGATACTGAGCCTGTAAAGGTCCGAGACATAACCTTATCTGACCTTCTACCTGATGACCCAGATCAACATCCTACAAATGCATTTCTCCAAAACATCACTTAAAGACGAAAGACATTTTCATCGGGAAAACTACGAGTGGTAGGCTAATTGTAATTTATGATTACAGTTTTATCTCTCATTCTGTATTCTATACAGTTCTACATCAAATGACAGTTTTAATTATTTATTAGATAATATTTATAGGTTATAGGGTTTTAGGTTACACCGTCACCGCGGGACAGACTTCGCGCGTATTTTTATCTGGCGCCAAACAGACGCGCGCGAATAGTTCTTCTTCGTCTGAGGAGACAAACATAGCAAGAGTAAGCTGTCCTTATTAATCACTTAATTTTATCCTTACACACCTTTAAAAAAAGCTGGCGTTTAGTTTAAAAAAGATTGCACGTTTTAAGATATTGACATTGACTAACTGTTTAGTATCTCCGCAGATTGTCGCCAGTTCAAGTTACTTAAAATTTCATTAATTCATTTACTTACTATTTACTTATGTATGTATGCATGTGTGTTTCAAGCAGTGTTGGGAAGGTTGCTTTGTAAATGTAATAGGTTACAGATTACAAGTTACTTAAAACTACTTTATTACTTTATTAAAGTAATGTAACTGATTAAATTTGATTACTTTTCTAAATTTCTAATGTTTTAACTGTTAATCATTGTTAAAACATGTAAACCATGGGTTAACCTTACAGTAGTGCTCAACACTGACTCGACACTGTAGACTTTCAAAATCCTTCATCACTTGTATTAAGGTTATAATAATTTAATTTTAAAGCACAGCCACCGCAAAATCAGACTTACTTTGAGATCATTCTGAGGTAAAATAAAGATTTAAAACCATAACAAGAAATAGTTTAATAGCTATGATAATGTTTTTGAAATCAAATCTTTGCATAGTTATGACAGGAAACACTGGCCTCTAACAATGGCTTAGAAAAAAAAACAAGTTAATCTTAAAAAATAAAGCAAATACATTAATCCAAATAGGAAATAAAACAGTAATTGAGTAAGCATGTGTCCTATTCTGTTTCCTAAACTACTGAAACAATTGGTGTCTCATATTTTAGAGCAGTTTCTATGAAAGAAATCAAGGAAATCTGTGTGTGTGTGTGTGTGTGTGTGTGTGTGTGTGTGTGTGTGTGTGTGTGTGTGTGTGTGTGTGAACAAAATTCAGATGTAAACCCCTTTGTAATTCTTTACATTTTCATAACTAACTGTAATTTCATTTAAAATTACATGCAACAAGTTACTTTCCAACACTGGTTTTAAGGAACCTCTAACATAAAATATACACTATATATACCCTGCCAAGGTATTATGTACATGTTATATAACCAGAAACAATGGTACAATATAAAATAACGTCTAGCAAAAGTACTAAACCCAAAAGAGTGCAGCAACAAACACGTGGAGCCTTTCTTTGACAGTCAAGTGTCGTCAGATTTCAGATTGCTCAGTGACAGATGCTCGGTCTTTCTGCTGCAGACACTTATGTTGGGCCTCTGGCTTCCTGTTGGGAAAGATGTTTGAGTGAAGCGGAATAAATGTGGACAAGGATGAGCTGATTTGAGCCTGGGGAAGGTGATCTTTGTCCTGGCATGTCGGCTAAGGTTTTCTGACAGGATGCTGCAGCTGCGAAAACATTTTCTGACTTAATTCTGTAACTAAAGACAGCAAGGTTGGAGTCTAAATGTCTACACTAGCTGACTAAAATTGAGATTTAGATCCAGGAATGTGAGGTACAAAGCAAATTCAGCATGTAAAATGAACTGTACTTTGGACATTGTATTCAAAGTGGCGTTTTTAGGGGCCCGTTGGGCCCATGTGGCTATTGGGAAAAAGTTAGCAGAAAAGCAGGTTTAGTCCTCATTAGTGTATTGCTAGTGCATGTGCCTTTAATCCAAAATATTCTTCTGCTTTTATTTACAAAATTGTAGATGTTGTAGAGTTTTGTCTTGCTGTGTTATTTCATGGTATCTCATAGAAATAAGGTGAAATGTTTACCATTTTACAGCCAGGGTTTACTGCTGTCAGTGTCCACTGTAACACTGTAAAACACCAGTTTTGGAAAGAAAAGACCAAACAGATTATGAATAAAATGCATCTACATCTAGAAATGAGTGTCAATATTTTATTCTATAAATGCTGAATACAGTTTCATTTGTGATATTAATTATCAAGAAAAAGGACTGCGAAGGCGTTGTCTAAATGATATGTCTCAGGTCAGATAAGCACGTAAACTGAGTCTGTTAGTTTCTGTAATAACACAAGTCAATGGTTTTGGTAAAGTTGGTAAAAGATATTCTCAATCAGACATCAGACCTCATACACAAACGAGGCCACACATGAAGCACGGACAGAAAACAGGTCTACATTTGCAGCTATAAAATATGACGACAGGTTAAAACTGGTTTATGAAAACAGAAAGCAAGTCACATTGGTAGAAATGAAATGTACATGTAAACCAGTCTTTGAGAAAAAAGAATGAAAAGGCAGTTTGAGTTCATGGTTATTTAAATGTAAACAACAAAACCGGACAGTCATTGTTGGCCTTTACACGGGTAATCAGGCAACATGTACAGCTTTAAAGGCATTGGACGTAATCTAACAGCCATTTAGATGATGGTCTCTGTGTGAAAGGTGGAGTAGGTGAGTGTTTGTCTCTGGGTGAAGACTGTGGGTGGTGGTGGTGTTGTTGGTGGCGGTGAGGGCGTTGATGCAGACGAGACAGACGAGCGGCTAGCCCAACGAGAGGGCAAACGTCTCTTTGCCGGACACGCAGGTCGTGAAAAGCTCTTCTTGATAGTTACAGAGGACTCTTTGCGTTGCTGTTGAGACAAATATTTTTATGAAGTCTCACTGGATTTAAATATTCCTGTCAACAGCACAATAACGTACATTAGCTCGGTGTGCTTTCATGTAAAGATCTATTGCAGAGCGTGTGAATGAATCTCACAAGAACTGTCACAATGTTTATATCCAAATTCAGCTCAAATTGCATTAATAAAAGAGAAGCCCAATTTGAATTATTCTCGTTTATGTAATTCAATCTATGATGCAAACTTATAGTGTATAATACAAAGAATTTTTTAAGTCGATAAAACTTAATTTGATACAACAGGATGATTTTTATAAGTGCAATACAGCTATTAGAACTTGGTGCCTAACTTATGGAAAAAATCATAACAATCCAACAAAAAAAAACTAAAACAAAAAGGCAATGGCTGAACTTTTGTCTCCTGCACATGTTCTTCATTTTAGAACTAAGTGAAAAAAGAACTGATTAAATCTCCCTAATGCTTTTCTGACTCATCTGACAATCATTTCGAGTCATTTTGTTGTGTAATTTACAAAGCAGGCAGTCCGTGCAGAGGACTAGTAGACTCCTGGCCACGCTACATGTTTCTGTAATTGCACCACATACCTTGGCCTCGTATAAAAAAAACAGTTAATTGAGGTTTTCTAAAGAGCTAGACATGAAAGATGCAAATTAAACTTTGGTGCCACTAATTCTTTTCATTTCAAGCCTTAATCCAACAAAAAGAAGCTTCTGGGCTCCTCGCTTTGAGCAATCTGCCAATATTTTCTGACAGAAATTCAACTTAAGGAATTTTAATTGTGCTGCTTAGATGGTTTTGTGGGAACGAGGTATTTTAACAATAAATTCTAAATATTTCCAGACTTGAGAAAAGACTTTCAGTTGTAGATTAAAATACATTTTTATAATCTTTCTAAGCAACGTCTAATGCTACTGTTACTTAGCACTGAGGAAAGTCTCTGATCACACACATTCTCCAGTTACTGTGTGTAAGACTGGACAGCACTCATAGAGACAACCTATTCACCTACTAATTTATGTCTAAAATAAAATGTTTCAATGAAAATTAGTGTTCTTAATATTTTTATATTATACAGCAACAATTTTTACCTGTATTTCACAGCTGAAGAAGTTTGCAGGTGCTCCAGCACTCTTTAACCGTGTATATATTCACAACGCAACATTTTAGCAAATGCATTGGGAACAAAGTGACCTTTTGTCTTGAATAAACTGCTACTTAAGACCAGAGCATACTTTTTACACGCTACGCACTGTAACGCACACGCTAGCATACATGTACAACAGTGGAGTATACTTTGGGATTTAAAGTGATAGTTCACCCAAAAGTGAAAATCTGTCATCATTTACTCACCCTCCACTGGACGGTAGCCACTGACAACCATAGTATGGAAGAAAATACTACTGACGTCAATAGGGGATGAGGGCGTGACGTCACTGCTCTAGCGCCGCGGTGGCTAATGGGAAAAATCGCCATTTTGTGAGGCCACTTGTTGCGAAGCGCCGAGGAAGTTGTAATATGAACATGTTTTAAATAGGATACAGAAATTGAATAAAGTGTAAATCAACATATTAAAGTTATTCAACAAAACATTATTTAGTTGAGCAGTGAGGGATTTCTTCTGTCTTTTGTTGTTTGATTAACATTAATGACAGACGGCACAGCTTTATTAGGCTGCTGTCACAAGACCTGTTTCACGGATCCAATACTTATACATATGCGTTCGCAACTTAAGACAAAACCGACAATGCTTATGAGGATACTCGTCAGGACGACCATTTTGACATTATTTTGTGTGTATTTGGCCACTTAAGCGCAACAAGCTTTGTTTGTTCGCAGCGCGCTTTGGATGTGACTGCAGTGCACAGAAAAGCGCCTCTGGAGCACACGAGTACCGAAAGACTTAAAAAGACGTGCAAATAATACATTTCTGTGACGATGCAAAAATGACCGATTAGGCAATTGACAATTCTGTCAACTGTACCGAAACGCGAGCTAAAGTCTTGTATCGCAGCGTGCAGCAGCACTAGATGCGCTGATGTGAAGAGAAGGTCAAAGAGAGGAGACGCCGTGCAGCTGAATCACTCACGCTGTTTTCAAATTGACTGGTTGTGTGAATTTATTTACTCATCTAACCTACACGCTATATTGAATAAATGTTTTGCAGGAATTTCCCTCATTTTAAAGTCGAAAGCTGCGGGAATATATCCGCAATCCCACACCGAAATTCAGGACCTGATTAAGCATAATTCTACTGTACATAGAATTGTGAAACATGACACTTCCAAAACCTTCTGGGTTTATTTTTCCAAAACTTTACAGCCCTGGAAATTGCCGTTTTAAAAATCCATGACTTTTCCAGGTTTTTCATGACCGTATATGAACCCTGAATGTGACGATCGGGTGCGGTTATCTAAATAAAAAAATCAGGCAAAAATATAGGTGCGGGTGGTTGGCATTTTTTTCCAGGTACCGTTTTCTTGCGTCCGTTAGAAGTTTGTCTCTGTATAATACATTTTGGTCTTTTAATCGAATTTTCAACATTGTTTTTCATGTGGTTGTTTTAAGTCTCGCCCGAAGTGGCCTCACAATATGGCGGCGCCCTCTTGTTTACGTCCCAGAATGCACTGCACAGTGACGTCGGTTGCCAAGCTCTATAGCTAACGGCAAATGTTTGGTTACCACCATTCTTCAAAATAGATTCTTTTGTGTTCAAGAGAAGAAAGAAATTCATTCAGGTTTGAGGATGTGTAAATGATGACAGAGTTTTCATGTTTGGGTAAACTATCCCTTCAATACACCACAGTCATCTACACTTGCACCTCATACACTTCTCCGGCTGAGTCATTTAGCATGTACTTGAATGTTTGCAGTTCGGGGGAAAGTGTGTGCTTTTGTGGCTTGAATGGCGTGGGTCTATGTTCGGGAGTGTGTGCAGTACTGACCTGCACTGTTACATGTGTCTCTTTGTGGGCTATGACCTGGTGGTGCGGTGTGTGTGTTAGTCTCTGACTGGATCTGGGCTCATGTTGCATATCCAACATTTCCAAGAGGTCCACAAGGTCTTCCTTCTTCCCTGGATTGGGCTGTGACTGCTGATGCTGCTCCTGAGATCTCTCCAAATCTTCATAATTTTTGAGAATCCTCTCAACAGCTCCATAGTTGGACCTAGACTCCATCGGACGAGGATAGGCCGCTAGCGTAGAGGGCTTCCATGGATTTTCATCTAGAATCCGAGACCTGGTGCAACACGTGTCCTTTTTTGTCTGTTTGGGTTTTTTGTCTGCTTGCTGTTGGTCTGTACCAATGTCCAGAACTTTGCTGGACCTTTCCAACTGGGTTTGCAGTTGTGGTGGACTTACAATCAGTTCAAAGCGTTTTTCTCCAACACTTGGGACAAGCTGGTCAACTGAAATTGGTGAAGTCTGTAAAGACTTAACTTCAATGTCTTGCTTCAGACTAAGTTCCTGCTGCAGAGATGAAGACTTAGTGACAAGGTCCTTTGTTTCCTTCCTTCTTCCCTCCTCTTTTGGGCACTGTGCCACAAGATCCGAGAGCAAATCCTTGGGATTGTCTTCAACATACCTCAATGGACTGCTTGTAAGCGTGTCCTTTGATATGACCTCTGGTAGACTGTGAGAAGAATCAGTGGATACATTCATGGAAATATCCTCATCACACCGAACACCCATCCCTGCCTGGAAGAGCGTACGATTGAACTCTGCCGTTTTCTGCTCAAGTCTCTCATTTCTGGGAGTCACTGTAGCACTGGGATGTGGCGAAATAAAGTCTAGCGATGCAACAGAATCTGTAGGCATGTTCATGGGATGATATGCACCCTTGTTTTGTTCATCTATTTGGTTTAGACTGCGATCTGAGGCTGCAGCTGAAATGTCCACGTTTGAGAGACATCTCTTAAGAGGTACATATCTGGATGAGCTGTTGCTGCCAAATCTACTTCCATCGCAGGACCAGCGGCTCTGGCAGCAGCTGATATTGCACTTGGAATCAACAGGCACAGTGCAGGCTACATTCCCAGAGTCTGTCAGAATTTTCCCCTCATTTTCTTGAAGCATTGCTTCAAATTTTCGTACAATTGCGGGGCTGGTGTACTTCCTGTCTGGGTGGGTTCCTGGCCGTTGACACCCTTGCTCTGTACCACTGGACTCTATTTCTGAAACGAAAGGACTGCTTAGATACCAAGATGTACTACGGGCTGGTATGGGTGGGGCTTGTTGTTTTATGTTGTATTGTGGCTTAGCCTCACTTTGCTGCAACTCCATGTTACAACCTTCCCAATTCATCCAGTATTGCTCATCGAGGGATTTAAGGTCTTCACTCATGTTTTTCAAGTACAAAACTGTGTCCTCCATTTCCAAATTGTCCTTTACCCTCTCCACCAACTCAGGCTGTCTTGAAAAAAATGTTGACTCACTGCGGCTTCTAAGAAGGAAAACCAAACAAAATTATGTTATTATGAAGCACTGCATCTAATTTATTTGTAATGCATGCAGCACCTGTTTGTAGCCAGGTTTACCTCTTAATATCAGGCCACTTCCTTGTTTCATCTTGGTAGCTACAGAGTTCTTCACTCACACGAGCAATTTCCTTAAGTGCCTACAAGATGTTGATGAATAAGAGGACTTAGATGCAAACTTTAGACCTCAGACCACACAATATAATATAGCACATCTCTAGCCCCACATAGCAGCATCCTAACATGGAATATAATGGATGATAAGTAAATGTACAGTGGATTTACAGCTCCCTAGATTTTGTGTTTCCATTAAGGAATAGTTCATAAGGTTTGGCAAAAATGTATAGCAAGGGTATAATAATAAATCCTGAGAGATGACCTAGTATTTGTACTACCGTTAGAGTGGTATGAACAACAAAGTCTCACCGCATTAAGGGCAGTATTGTTCTTCTTTTTGCCACTTCCACAGCTTATTTCCATGCTCTGAAATCTTTTGAAAGGGTTAAGGAGGTCATCTTGTCCAGTGAAGCAGGACTTGTTCCCCATTTTCTTTTTCAAACAGCTTTCCAGGATCTCTTCCAGCTCTGCAGTGTCTATGGCCTGTTGTTCAGCAGCACCTTGCTGATTTGACAGTTCACTTTGATCACTGTTGCACTGGTCGCTGGATTCACTGGTGTTGTGACTGTGTTGACTTGGTTGGGAGTCGATGCTCGCATTGCTTTGCTGGGTTAGAGCCTCAGAGTATTCATTGCTCTGGGCGTCTGAGGGATAGGTTACTGCACTCGACAAAGTGCTGGCAGAACATGAGCTGAGCCTTAGTGCATTTTGTCCATCAGTAATTGGTCTCAGAGAACTTCCTGTGCGGTGGGCCCTCACTTCATTGTACAACTAGAAAAGACAAAACAATTATGTAGTCCTTGGTACATCTACCAAAACTCTTGTCACTTACCAAGAGCAGGGTTGTTTAATCCCGCTCCTGGAGGGCCACACGACCTGCAGAGTTTAGCTCCAGCCAGCTCCAGCACACTTGCCTGGATGTTTCTAATTAGTCTGAAGGCTTTGATTAGTTGGTTCAGGTGTGTTTAATTAGGATTGGAGCAAAACTCTGCAGTACAGTGGCCCTACAGGAGCAGGTTTCGACACCCCTTGCAGTACAGCATGGCCTCCCAATGCCAATATTGTGTGTTAAATTCCAAGATAATGCAAGAAATGATCAAATATATACCATGAATATGGCGTAAGTTGCTTTAGATAAAAGTGTCTGCCAAAATGCATATGCAACCACATACCAAAAATCTAAGTCATGGTTCAGTCCCTCAATGCAGCCCTAGAGGGCCATTGCCTTGTTGAGTTTAGCTCCAGGCCTAATCAAAGACACGTGAGCAAACTAATCAAGGCGTTCAGAGTTACTAGTTACTACAATTACAGGTTTGATCAGGGTTTGAGCTAAACTTTGCCTGCCAGTGGGAGAACCCTGGTCTAGAGCTAAGCATTTAGAAGTCAAGCTCTATGGGATTACACTTTGACAGACCTGGATGGAAAGGAATGGATGGAAAAGGTTATGCCGAATTCACACTACATAATTTTCAAAGTCGTCGGATCGCCATTGTTTTTACACTGCACGACTATCTGGGGTAGCATTCAGTTGCTGCTGTGTTCACATTCAGTGTTGGGTGTAATGCGTTACTAAGTAACACGTAACTGTAATTAAATTACTTATCCACTGAAAAAGTAAAGTAAGGGATTACTGCTCATTTTTAGGTAATTTAATTACAGTTACTTATAAAGTACTTGCGTTACATACAGTAAATAATTTCAACAGTTCTAAAATCAATATTGAATTTGAAATCTAAATTTACCGTCTAAAGATTAAATTTAATGCCAGCACGTTCACTTTCAATTTTTCCTGATTCACAGAGAAACCCTAAACACTCAGATACAGATAAGACTAAAATCAATCGAATCTAAAAAGGGCCTACTTTTATTTGTGTACACTGACAATAACAACAAAACATTGTGCTTTTGCAAAATAAACAAAACAAACAGGGTGCACTTTCTGCCGTCTAGGTTTCCGTGAGCAACTTTCTACGCATCACAAACTCAGTGAATATTTGACACAGAGACATGAGAAATACGTCTATAGAAAGCTTGTGTGTCTACTTTTAAATGAACAAATTCAAATTGAAAACGAATATTCGATTATATAATCCGTATGAAACTAAAGTGAGGTAGGCTACAGTCTTTCCCTTTAAGCTGACAGCTTGAAGTGTCTACTTTTAAATGAATGAATACAAATCGAAAACAAATATTCTTGATTATGTAATCAGTATGAAAGCGAGGCACAGTCTTTCCCGTATATGACGCTTGAAGTGTCTACTTTTAAATTGAACAAATTCAAATCGAAAACGAATATTATCTGATTATGTAATCCGTATGAAACTAAAGCCAGGTACAGTCTTTCCCGTATCTGAGTTCATTATGTGCAGTCACCTGCGCGCAATCACCCTCATCTAGATACAAAAAATAGATTAAAAAAAATAAAAAAAATCAAGATTTGTCTAAATTTCATAATTTTTGAAAGAAGTCCTGCTATGAGGAATTAACCTCAGAAGAACAGCGCGATCTGACACGGCTTTATTCAGCAGAGAAGATAATTTATGTAAATTATTCTTACCTTATCTACATTAGTTAATGTTATTTTTACTAGTTGTGCTTTTCCTGAACATCTTGCCAAACTGAAATGTATTGTTTAACGTTTCTTAAGCTTTTTTGTTATTCATATATTTTGTTATTCAGAGTATTTCTATTTGTTAATCAAAGAAGGTTAAATTTTTTATAAAAATGTTTAAGTATTACAGTTGTTTTAAAGCTAAAAGGATAAACTATTCTATGTTTGATTCAAATTGAAAGAATAAAGAGTTTAATTTCTATTAAGGTTTATAGGGATTTTAAGATGTAGCCTAATTAGCGATTTGAATAATTAAGTTACTTATTGAGTAACTAAGTTACTTTTCAGACAGAGTAATTATTTAAGTAATTTAAATACAATATTGATGATGCAATTAGTAATAGTAATTAATTACTTTTTGAAAGTAACTTACCCAACACTGTTCGCATTGCACGATGGATCGGCGACAGGAGGTTACACACTGCATGACTTTATAATAGGAAGAATCGCTGACAACTCTGTCTGGTCCGCAAACTACGTTTCACAAGAGAAGTGATCACTTGAGAAGTGATAAGGAAATAACGCAAGCTCGCACGTGACATCAGCGTTTCCGCACGAGACTGGAAATGTTATTAAAATGGTAGCCTGCAAGACATTCACGGTACAAATGGTTTGTGCACTGATGTGCAGCGAAAGGGCAAAAAAAAACAAAGATTATGGAGGAGGAAATGGTTAATGTGATATTGTGGTCTATAACTCCTCCCTGAACTTCCTGCTGCTCTGTATCTTACTCTCTCATTGGCTATAGATAATCGCTGATGTATTTTATAGTCAGAACTCATTTCACACAGCAGGATTTGGAATCGCCGACAGGTCCAGAAATTTAGCATGCCAAATATTTCACTGATTCTCTCGGATCGCATCTTTGATAATTTACACTGCGTGATTGTCATTCGCATGAACGAGCACCGATTTGCCTCCGATTCGCCTGCTTTTGGGCATTCGTCAGCAATTTCGCAAAACCTGTCGGTGAGTGAAAATCCAGGCTAAAATTGTGCAGTGTGAACTCGTCATTAGTTTATGGAAAGGTCTGCAACTACACCAAAGAAATTCAGCTAAAATGGTAGAGAATAGAGCACTAGCAACACCTTGGTTCTTGGTTTGATTTTGAAGGATTGCCCATACTGATAAGATGCATAGCTCAAATGCACTTTTGATGAAACATCTGCCAAATGTATACATGTTTGGACTTTCACTACCACTAGCTTGAAGCTCTGAGCTTCTGTCTGATGATTGCCAGTCATCACAGGGCTAAACTTCCTTTGGCAGTCACTTGCAATTCCAAGGTTTATATAATGTGACTTCACCACTTCCAATTTTAGGTGTTACCATTATCCATCAAGGCTTGCTTGCAGAGCGTTCATTTAGCATGGAAGTAAACAGGAGTACTTTGGGAGTCAGACTGAAACAAGATACCGTTCTCTCAGCTGAGCTGTGGGGAGTGGCGCACATCCGCAGACTCACCTCCTCAATCCTCTGCTGCATGTCCAAGAGCTGGTTCTCCCACTCCTTCCTCTCAGCCTCAAAGCGTTCCAGCAGCTCAGATTTCTCCTTCACCCAGCCCTTCTCACTGTTCTCCAGCCTGCAGCGGAGGTCCATGGCCGCACTGTGAGTGTCTGCCAGCAGCTTCTTTTGTTCTGCTCTCTCCCGTTTCAGAGTATCCCCTAGTTCTGGACCCCTCACAGTCTCCACCACCAGACTACATCCCCGGGCTTCTAACTGTGGGGGAAGAGAGGCAGGGATTTGCTGACCACCAAATAGGAAATGGGCGTATAGGACAGAGAAAAGCAAGCATTTGAACAGGAAAGAGGAGTTTGGGGAACCTATCGCCAACAGGATGAACTGGACCTAGAGTCCTCACCAAGGCCTCATCGGATGCCCAGCATAAGCCTACTCACACAAACAGCTCAGACTAGTGCCGAGAGGTTTGTATGTAATGGAGAGGCCACGTCGGTATGCTGACCCCCCGATGATCCTGGAAAGAGAGCTCACTAGACAGCAGACACTAAATCCATATTTGTCACTGAGCTTGATTGAACTCTGCAGCTGACAGATGCTGTTGATGTCTTTGAGACCTATAGTCTGCAGGAATGATTACATTGTGTTTTATTATTTTTTTAAAATGCTATTCAAAAGTTTTTTTTAAGAATACTTTTAGCTTGGAAGCATTAAATAGGTAGAAAAAGTGAGAGTAAAGGCATTAACAATGTTGCGAAAGCTTTCTATTTCAAATAAATGCTGTTCTTTTGAGCTTTCCATTCAGCAAAGAATCCTTAAAAATAAAATGTATCACAGTTTCCACAAAAATATGATTGTTTTCAACATTGATAATAATCAGAAATGTTTCTTGAGCAGCAAATCAGCATATTAGAATGATTTCTGAAGATCATGTGACACTGAAGACTGGAGTAATGATGCTGAACATTGTTTTTATCACAGGAATAAACTACATTTTAACATATACTCACATAGAAAGCAGTTTTTTAAATTGTAATAATATTTCACAATATTACTGCTTTTACTGTATTTTTAATCAAATAAATGCAGCCTTGCTGAGCATAAGAAATATTTCAAGAACATTAAAAAAATCTTTTTAATGGTAGTGTATATTAAAAATGCCACTATTCTGCTAAGCACTACAAAATCGGACACCTTAAAACAGCTGAGAACTCAGTTGAGATGTTTTAAAGTCTTGCTCGCACTAAACCTGCATGAGCCACTATCTGTGCAACCGCCAAGACAAAAATAGGTGAATCTTATTTATGCATCTCATAGCAACGAACCAGTGTGAAGCAGCGTTTGTATAAACAGTGCGCTCCTATAGCACTAAAATGTGCTGGCACACTGTCATTAAACCTATGCGTTCCCCTGGGTGCGCTAGCAGCGTGTGTTTACAAGCAGAGGGCATGTGAAACACTGATGTGCCATGTAACCAGTGCTTCTGTAGTTTTAAGACTAAAATATAATGACCGCGGTTGCTGCGCGCTCTGTGTCTGGGTAACAATGTCACAAAAACAGCTCTCTATTAATAGACAGCAAGACCAATCCTTTAGCATCTCACATTCCTAAGGGTGGGGCCCTGGAGGAACTCATCTCTGTTTTAAAGATCAAAAATATGCTCAGAAATATGCTGGCACATACCCTGCTGTGAATGCCTAGCGGTAAACCTAAGAAATCCACTGGGACAAAAGTATGTGCTGTGGTAGGATGTGGACGGCAAAGAAAACAAGTTTTTACAGTTTAGTTTGACCCCTCCCTGAATTCTGTTCTCTGCACCAACTAATACTTTAGGTTGATTTGTGCGGCTAAACCCAAATTGTTTTCTGAATTCAAACAAGTGCAGCTGCGGTGAAGTCACTAAACAGCAGCACACCATTATAAGGCTATTATTTTGTGTGTTTTTGTAGTGTGTTTGACTTGGACCACAGCATGATGGAGTCTCGTCTGTCTAATAACGCTTTGTGTCTAATATATGTCCTGAGGTGCAGTTCATCACAAGATACGGCATCACACAACCATTCAAAGCTCCTCTACCCTTCATCTCATGTGAATGCTGTCTGTGCTGCTGTATTAGGAGTGTCCGAGTCACTCGTTCACACTTATACAATAACGTATGAAACCCTAATCTTCTCTCACCGTGGAGAGTGAGCACAAGACGATCTGGACTGTGTCTTTATAAGGATGTCATAAACAGAAATGAAAGCGTTCCATACGCGAGGGACAAAGCACTAAGGTGAAGACTAATCAGAAGTGGGTGCTATTTTTAGTTTGGTAACATAGTTTCCACATATTACTCCTACATCTTACCGTGAAATGTCAAATTACTTTTTCATTCCTTGTAGATATTATCTAATATCTGGTCTTGTGTGGCTGCTTACCCACAAAGCTGCTGTTGACAGGATATATTTGCACTTGATAGTGTTTGTGTTACACAAAGCCTGTGCAATCTCTGAGTTATGCTCAATGACAAGCATTTGAAAACCAGCAAATAATTAAAGCATGCATTCTCTGTGTGCATTATCAACATGCCAGCTGAGAGTGTTGTCCTTTTTAGCATTTTAATTTTTAAACGAAAACTTTTTTTTTCCATAAATGTCTCATTTATTTATTTTTTTATGTGCTATTATTTTGTTGACGTGTTATTTGTAGTTTTTTTTTTTGTTGTTGTTGTTTTTTGGAATTGGTTTGTGCTTCATAATGGTTATTTTTCCCCCCTGAAATACATTAAATATTGTATAAAACATAGATTTTTTTTTGTTGTACCTTAAAATTCATACAATTTCATTCTTACTTCACACAATAGCTCTACTGCATATGCCATAACTTATTTAACTTAAATAAATTCACATCAAGTTCACATTGTGACAACTTACCCCACATAGTGTGACAACATGCCTCGCTACAGTCTGTGTTCAGTTAACAGCATCTTTTACCCTGGGAAATTACCGTGCATCTGTTGAATAGCTGTTTTTGGTCAACACTGCGTACAGAAACTGACTTTCACAAATAAACCCACCCTGAGAAACACTCGCTGGAGTAAAATTGCAATCAAAGACGGCAGGCCTATCAATATATCATAAAGACATTTGCATTTTCATACCTGAGTAATGCGACTTTTCAGCTCTGATCGCTCCAGTTCCCATGCGCATCGATCCTTCATGTACTGAAGCTCCAGCTCACCCCGTTTACTCTCTTCACGCTTCACCCCCGACTGCACCTCCTCTAAAACACCCTTCAGATCCAACAATATCCTCCTGTTCTCTCCACCCTGCAAATACAACGCAGAATAAGAGAGAAGACGTCGGCATTTCATTGCACACCGTTGTTTGGTCAAATCCACTCAGTCATGTCGCATGCATGCATCCGTTTGTACTTGTATATCAGCAACTTGTCTCAAAAGCATTTCCTTCTCCATTCTCCACTCCTCCTTCTCCTGATCGAAGCGCTTCTTTAATTCCTCGAGTTTCTTTTTTGTGCGCGTGTGCGGACTCTGTAGCTCCAGATTCGGAGTTTGTCCTCCAGTCGCATCGGATGCAGCAGCAGCTGAAGGTCCAGGTGGAAGCTCCAGAAGGTTGCTCGGGAAAGACCGAACCCTGGCGGGACTCTGGAGCTTCTTGCCGGCCCTCTCCAGACGCGAGCACGGGACAAACTCCCAGCCTTGCGCCTTGCTCACATACCCGCTCGATCCATTTCCACACGCGTTCCACATTTTTCAGTCACAACGAAACACGAATCACAGCCTCTTTTTAACTATGTTATGCAGTTGCAGTCCCTTAATAACACTTATTATTATCCGAAACCAGCCATCTCTGCCCTCTCCTCCGCAGCCCAGGCTGCGCTCTCTGCGCCGCGCGCATTTGTTGCTTCCATGTCAATAATAAAGGACGACAAGGTCAACCTGTCATTCTCTGCCGCCGACTTCACAATGAAAATAGTATCGTCCTCTCAACATTATTTTATCCTTGATGAAATAATCTAGTGAACTGCAGAATGAAGTTGTTCGTTAGCTTACTCTGCTTCAGACTGAAAACGACACCGATAGACCCAGACTCAAGAGCCCAAAATACTCCGCGCTCACTGATGTAAGAGTTCACATGTATTTTTACCTCTGTCTCTAGGCCTGTCTGTTGGACGCGAGTTGTTGTGGAGCCCGGTCTCATGAAAATGCATATAAATAGTATGCCAAATAAAAACAAAAACTCGTGGTACTGATATGCAAAAATTTACTTTGGCGTGCATACGTTACGCAGTTTTCGCGTGCATATGATACGCATCTACCTCACAAGCCTAATCCTACCCATTGCGCATCACATGCACGCCAAAGTCAAATTTTGCGTATCAATACCAGTTTTTGTTTTTAATTTGGCGTACTATTTATACGCACTTTTATGAGATCGGGATGGTCGTTCAGCGTCCTATGCACATCGAAACTTCAACTTTAAATTATGCATCAACACCTTACAGTGATTTTACAGTTTACAGTAGGCTATGGTGTGTTAAAAAACCTTTAAAATGACCATAATGTATGGTAATAGTAATAAAGCAATAGTAAAAATGGGCAACACTTTATTTTGATAGGTTTTCTTCTAACAGTAAGTAACTTTGCAACTACATTTCAAATAGCAGTCACTGGAGTATTAGTTTTTTTCAAGTGCTTACACACATTTTCAAAACTCACTTTTTTTTCTTTTTTTTTTAACTTTACACACAAATCCAGGAATTACACACACAAAATGCAAAATGCTTCACATCTCTTGCAAAACGAAGCACTGCATTCAAAATATCACAAACACATCTCAAAAGCAAACATTTGCAAACACCATAATATTAATTCCTGTTAGATTTGTGTGTGTTACAAAGAGAATTGTGTGTTGTGTGTTGTGTTTTGCAAAGCTGAGAATTAGTGTATGGTTTTGCATATTTGGTGTCAGCTTTCAGAAATTCTGTGACAAGTAAAGATTTCGTGAGTAAAAAAAACTGTTGTAGACTGTCTGCTTAATATCTTCTAACACTTTATTTTAATGGGTCCACAACATACAACATACTATGAGAAACCTTTCAAGTATGTCGACTTATTCTACTAACCCTAAACCTGACGGTCTACTCTGAGAGTTAGTAGACATGTAGCTGCAAAGTTACTTAGTAGAATGTGGACTATTTACAAAATAAAGTGTAACCTAAAAATAAGAACCTACTTAGAAACAAAGGAAACTAAAAAGGAACTAATCACAGAGAGGATGTGACAACTTGACACTTTCTTGTCAAACAGTTTGATGACTGAAAACAGTTATGCATCCATATTTTAGTTAAATAAAATATTTTTTAAAACAGTAATATTACACTCCATGTTCAATATATTTTTACATTTATTTCTAATCAGAATTTACAAGTAGCATTTTAGCAAAGTTCATCAACATACGGTGGCGATCGACTTTGCTTTACTTTAAAATGTAAATTTCAGAGGTTAAGTCAGGTAGAAAAGATCCTAAAAAGAAAGTGTATTTTACACTTTTCACTAAATTATACAGTTTAAAACACTTGTGCACTCATTCACTCGTGTCACACTGACAATAACTATGAGAATCAAAAAGACTCAACGAAAACAGTAAAAATGCCACATTTTGCAGTAGTGCACAAACTAATGTTAATTTTTGAGGGTCGCAATGAGTACAAAAGAAGAAAATAAAACAGCTGCCAATATTCACAGTTTTCAGTATAAAACAGAGTTTGATATATACATTACACATTCTTTATTTTAAAAGTGCAAAAGGTATCAAATGGGATTTTCATCCTGATGTCAGACGGTTATATGGTTCTTTAGAAAATCATCTAAGCACTGGAGCGTCAGAGAAGGGCTTCACTTTGTCCTGTTAACAGATTACTTATCACCAATACACTCATCACCTAAAATGCAACATCAAGAACTTTTTTAATCTCCAAATAACCACATGACCAACTGGGTTCTTGAGGAAAAAGGGAGAATATAAATAGGATAACATGCTGCAAATATCATTTTTTTTGTACAACGCACAAATAGTGTTATTATTATTTGCAAAACATGTTTTACAGTCAATAAAATGTTGGAGCAAAGAAGTTTTCATGTTCTGTATAAATATTCAGATAATTAGGACTTAATGCAAAAGCATAATTTAAACTATTAATTGTAACACATTAATGAAATACAAAAAAATACTCACCAAATATACTATGCAATCAGTGAAGCGCAGCTGTCATCGCTGTTTTTGAACGGAAGCTTGTGTTTGGTTGAGTGACTGTATTCTGTGCCTGAAATGATGACCGCTTCCTGTACCGTGCGTAACCTTAATGACATGTCCAAAATCAATATGATAAATTAAGAA
Source organism: Acrossocheilus fasciatus (assembly GCA_036784905.1). Lineage (NCBI taxonomy): Eukaryota > Metazoa > Chordata > Actinopteri > Cypriniformes > Cyprinidae > Acrossocheilus > Acrossocheilus fasciatus. The sequence goes on from CM071953.1 coordinate 2,292,892, forward strand.
AGCAGAAAAAAAAGAAAAGGAAGAAAGCAACAAAACTGTAGTATAAATTAAAAATAAAAGTTTACAGAACAAAGAAAAGAGTGAAAAGAAAGACTAGTTTGAAAATAGTGGCATACGATAAAGATGAAAATAAGACAAGGATGAGAATAAGCAAAATAATAGGTTGAAACATCTGGGTTGATTTCAAAAATGGAGGAGGAGATATAAGAGAGAGAGGAACAGTGAGTCTAAAGAGAAGCAGAACAGTGAAATATTCATTACATATGTTCAAGATTAGAAAATATCACATTTATCCAAGCAACAAACCATACCAAATTAAAGGAAAAGTCCAAACCAGAATTACAACTCACCCATATGCTGTTTTGGTAACACTTTAGTTTAGGGACCAGTTCTCACTATTAACTAGTCACTTATTAGCGTGCATATTACTACCATATTGGCTGTTTATTAGTACTTATAAAGCACATATTAATGGCTTATTCTGCATGACCATATTTTAGCTCCCTTAACCCCCATTCTTAAACTTAACAACTACCGCACTATTAATAATTAGCAAATTAGGATCTTACTGAGGCAAAAATCATAGTTAATAGTGAGAATTGGTCCCTGAACTAAAGTTTAACAGCTGGTTTTATTTATTTATATTTAAGAGTTAACAAATGTTTATGCAGTTTTTTTAATTATGCATTTTGTACCAAGTCTTTTGAAGTCATATGACCTTGTCTGACAAACAGACCAAAACTGAAGCCATTATTTTCTAAAAATTCAGTTCTCCACCATTAGCTGTCAAATCAAAATGTCATATTCAATGTGAATAACATCTGCAAACAATATCATTGAGTCCAAACCTGATGCTATATTTCATTTCATGGCAGAATGCAAAGATTTGCTACTTAAATTCAGTCTGCTCTCGAAATTACCTGAAAATGAATGAATGTGAATACTCAAGTTAGTAATTTAGTGTGACTGTAATGCGATGAAAATAAACCTGTAGTACTATTCTTCAAAATATCTCATTTGTTACAAAAAAACAAAAAGCCATACAGGGCCAGAATGATATGAGAATTATTAAATAATGATTGAAAGGTTAAATATTTCAGGCCTAATATTCCTTTACACAGACTTGGGTAAGTCTCGCGTTTATTTGCACTTACGGACAGAGGCTCTTCAGTTTCTCGGTCTTCTGGTTTTGGGACTTCCAGGCGGTCAATGAAGTTCTGCAGCTCCTTCTTGAAGGCTTTCATCTGAGCATTGATGCGGTAAAGCAGCTCGTGCTCTCGTATCCGACCGCCCTCGTCATCCTCATCCATTCTTCCAAACAGCTCTCCGCCGGTGGCGTACACACGAGCCTCCGCGATGATGGTGCTGGTATCAGCGATGAGTCTGTCGATGGTCCTGCTCAACCTCTCCGCCTCCATGCGGATATCAATCATCTGCTGGCGGTCTTTGAAACCTCTCGATAAAAAGCGTCCCTCTGGGGTGTAAAGAGAGCGAGTGGGAGTCAGGCACCGGATGTTGAGGACTTCGTCGGAGTCGCTTTCTCCGCCGACGGGACCCTCGCGTTTGCGATGCGGCGTGAGGCGAGAGCAGTCGTCGTCGCTTTCCCTGCGGCCGCAGTCGCTCTCAGCGTCGCTGTCTCTCGGGCTGCTGCGGATGCCGAGATGCGAGGCCAGATCGTAGCGCTGCATGTTGGACAGCAGCACACGGTTTTCATACTGCAGCTGCATCACTTTCCCGCTCAGCTCGTTGATCTGCAGCCTAGCGGCTTTTAGCTCTTCCTGCAGGGCTTCAAATTTCGCTCCATCGACCGCTCCGCTGCTAAAGCGCGATCCCTCGTGCGACCCGGCCTTGTATTTGAGCTTGTTGAGCTCGCTAGTCATCTTCTTATTCTGCTCTTCCACGTCAGCCAAATTGCGGCGCAGAAGCTCAGCCTCGTCCTCCACCAACTGCAGCTGCTGCCGGAGTTCGGAGAGCGCCTCGCTCTGCTCTCTGGACGACGGGTCCATCGTCCCTCCGGACAGCTCATCCCCACGCATATCGTCCAGCTCTGCCTTCAGCCCGCGGTTTTCCACTTCCAGCTCCACGATTTTGCGGCCTAATATATTGGCTTCTTCTTCCACCAGCCGCAGACGCAGCTTCAGCTCGGACTCTCTGGTGGTTGGAGGACCTCCAGCCTCGCCTTTGGGGAGAGGACTGTCTACATCACCGTAAAAGGAGCGGTACTTCTGCAGCTCCTGCTCTAGACGGTCCTTCTCTTTGTCTATCTTAGCCATTTTCTTCCGCATTAAGATAGCCTCCTCTTTGATGAAGGCCAACTGGCATTTCAGATCTTCATTCTCCTCCTATGGAAGAAAACATGGTTTTTAAATGGTGTTTAATTTACTTTCAAATTGTCCACGTGTTGATGCAAACCAAGGTACATTGCATCCAAGGTCAGCGTTGCCAGATTGGGAGGATTTCCACCCAAATAGACAGCTTTGCTTTGGATGGGTGGACAAAATTTGGGCTGGTCTGGGATCAGTTTGGTGAGATTTGAGGGTAATGTATTACAAGTAACGCGTGTTACGTAATCAGATTACTTTTCCAAGTAACTAGTAAAGTATCGCATTACATTTAAATTTACAAGAAAATATCGGAGTTGCTTCTTCAAATAAGTACCTCCAGTTATTTGTTTTCCAGTTTATTCAGGGACACCTCTCCCGTCTCCATGCTGAGAGAAATTGGGAGTAAGTTCAGAGGCAGAGGCACTTTCTTCAGCCTGAGGCTTATTCGTTTCACTTTTAGTGTGAAAGAGCCTTTACAGATGCCAAAAATATAACTTTGGGTTTTTTTTAATTAAAAAACAAATAGGCAAGCCCAGCCCAGCCCAGGTGACCCAAAAAGTTAGCTCACTGAACTAATTATGTTGCTTATTCAGATCACTTACTCTGAGCTTTTTGTCTTCATTTGATTTTGCTCCTGACGTTGAAAACGATGCATGTGTGTTTCCAAGAGTTAAGGTCTGTTAATTTCTTGACTGCCATTTGCAAATATCTGACATACTTTAGTAGTTTCTACCCGTTTGGGTAGAAACATTTTGTTATTTATTTTTTTATTTTTTTTTACTGTATTTGCCATGTTTCCTGTTGGGGAAATTGATTAATTTCTCTAATTTTACTTTGTTACTACTTAGTTTGTCACTATTAAGTTAAAATGGTCATTATAAACCTTGGCTGACATGGCACTAGAATTCTATCACATTATCTTGGCAGCGAACGTTTTTGGCTGGAAATCATCGACCTAGTCTGGCAACACTGTTCAAGGTACACATGTTGTCAGTCCTTGCATTCCCTGGGAATCAAACCCATGACCTTTGTGTTGCTACAGCACCATGCTCTACTGTTTAAGCTGCTGAAAGGCTCTGGATGCTAACAGCATTGCTCATACCTCTGATGGGGTTTGTGGAGTCCTCTTCTCTGATTTCTGGACATCTTTTCCTCTTCGTTTCAGAGAGAGCTGACAGAAATATGATTGCATGTTCATAATTTGCAATACATTGTAAATAAAAATGATGGAACTTCATTATTTATACAGAAAGTATCTGTATTCTCAAAACAAATGATGCTTGATGTGTCTGTGCATATGTTAAAGTTAAAAATGTCATACTTAATTCAGTAATCAGTATTTGTAATATTAATTATAGCGATTTCTGAGTGAAAATTGTTTAAAAAGGTTCATTCAATAGCATTTTTTCCTCACAGTGCACTGAAGATGGCTTAGTTTGACATCTGTATCCTCTCACCTCTTTGGTCTTCTCCAGCTCATTCTGTAATGCCTGTTTGGTCACCTCCACTTCAATCAGCTGTTGCCTCAGTCTTTCATTCTCGTCTTCTGTTCTCGTTCGTTTCTCCTCCACATTCTCCAGTTCGTTGTGCAGACGCACAGACACATCCTTGGCCACCTGGTAGAGGAATGAACATTGTAGAGATGTTGTTGTCTTTATACTGTCACGGTCTCATCCATTGTTATTTTGTGATTGTGGTGTTTTGACACTAGTTTTTTACAGTCTGGCAGCAAAGTGAAGGATGTCATATCTCACCCGTGCATTATTTGTTTACATGCATTATAGTTTGCCTTGAGGTTTTGACTCTACCTTTAGGTCTTGCTCCAGGCTCCTCAGCAGTTCCCCGTCAAATTCACCGGTTTCTGCGAATCGCATTCTCTTCCTCTCTGCCTTTCGCAGGCGATACTGAAGGATTCTGCAGTTCTTATGGGCTCTCTCCAGTTCACGCCGCATGTCCTGTAGCTGACAGGCGTCTTCCTCGTAGAACGTGTCCCTCATTTCATCCATCTCTGCTCGCATTTCTTCAATTTCATGCTAATAAATCACAAGTTCACATGTCAGTCAGGTTTGCTTATATAACTATATTTAATATGTATAATGTTATGTTGGTCAGTGACAAATAATGGTGGAGCATTTTAAAATCTAGTTAAAATGTCAGAACCAATAGTCAGAAATGCAACCAATTTATTTTGGTTTAAAAAACCTTATTACATGTTTAACAAAAGTTATGATATTATATATATATATATATATTTGATATAATTTATAATATTTGTCTCAGATCAATTTCTGAGTGAAAATGTAACTGACTTGTTATAGCACTTGCATATCATTGCTTTTTTCTTGATTTTGATTGCTTCCATTGTCTTCGTTTGTAAGTCGCTTTGGATAAAAGCATCTGCTAAATGACTAAATGTAAATGTAAATTTAGAATCAAATCGAAAGCATGTTGTTTAATTACAAAAAGACATCGTAAATGTTTTTTAATAAAGCCATATTTCCAGCCACATTTCGCATCCTATACCTTCAGGTATTCGTTCTCGTCCTCCAGTCTCTCGATCTCCTCCTGCAGCTCCAGGTTTGGTGGAGGTGAGGCCTCTGAGGGCCGGCTTGCGTCGGCGGGCGGCAGCTGCGGCTCCGTCACCGGCGAGCTCGGCGTCTTCATGCCGCTTTCCTTCTTCAAGCTTTTGTTCATGTGAAACTGTATGAGCTCAGACTGCAAGCATCCCTCCCTCCAGAAGCCCGGGCCGCAGCCTACAGCGCTCTTGGCCGTCTTGCCTCCCTCGGCTCTCGCCGTGTCTCTCTTGCCCTGAGAGGATTTGGTGGAGCTCGGCTGATCGGACACCACCCGAGCAGCGTCGGCCCCCAGACCCGGCTCGTCGGCGGCGTAGGGCTCCTCGGAGGAGCTGCTGCGCTCCTCGATGCTCTTGCTCTTCTCCGCGCGTCTCAGAGTCGGGCTTTCTGCTCCACTGCCGTGGACAGCTGCCGCGCCTCGGGCCGCATGCCGGTCTTTGCTGGTGACCGGAGAATTACTGCGGCTGCTCTTACCGCTGCTCTTTGACGCGCCGCCGGAGGCTTTTCCAGACGCGCTTTTGGAAGCGGCTTTGGACGGCGAGTCTTTGAATCTGGCTGGCGAGGACGCGCGCTGCTGCTGCTGCTTCATGCTGCTGTTTTCCACAGAGTCCATTCTGTCATCTGTGTGCGTAATCCATATGTGACCCTGCAGCACAAAAGCAGTCATAAGTAGCACGGGTATATTTGTAGCAATAGCCAACAATAGCCAAATTATCGATTCTTCTTTTATGCCAAAAATCATTAGGATATTAAAGGGATGGTTCACTAAAAAATAAAAAATTCTGTCATTAATTATTCACCCTCATGTCTTTCCAAACCCGTAAGACCTTCGTTCATCATCAGAACACAAATTAAGATATTTTTGATCAAATCCCGTCAAATTCCGCCATTATTGAGAGCACCACGGATTTCGAGGAGAAGAATTGTTGAATAAAGAATAAAGATATTTTTGTTTTCTTTGCGCACAAAAAGTATTCTCGTAGCTTCATAAAATTATGGTTGAACCCCTGATGTCATGTGGATTATTTTAACGATGTCCTTACTATGTTTCTGGGAACATTTCAGTTGTGTTGCTGTCTATGGGAGGGTCTGAGAGCTCTCAGATTTTATCAAAAAGATGAACGAAGGTCTTACAGGTTTGGAACCACACGAGGGTGAATAATTAATGACAGAATACTCATTTTGGGTGAACTATCGCTTTAAGTAAAGATCACGTTCCATGAGGAGATGTTGCAAATTTCCTACTGTAAAGATATCAAAACTTAATTTTTGATTAGTAATATGCATGGCTAAGAATTTCATCTGGACAACTTCAAAGGTGATTTTCTCAATATTTTGATAGATTCCAGATTTTCAAATAGTTGTATCTCGGCCAAATATTGCCCTGTCAATATACAGTACACGCATCAATCATTAAAGCTTATTTATTCAGCGTTCAGATGATGTATACATCTCAATTACAAAAAGTTGATCCTTCAGGTTTTATTCTGCATGCAGCTGAGAGGGAACACGTTTCAGTAATTATAATGGATCTGTAGACGCATATAGACCATAATGGAATTTAATAATCTTAAGATGTTAGCTCAAAACTGGTCTATAAGATACAATGACCAGCATGGACCAGATACAGCAGAAACCAGCTAAAGCGGATGTGGGCCCAACCCATCACCCAGCAGCCCAGTCCACTTCAATATGGACATTAATGGGGATATATATGTCTTTGTCTCCTATTATTTTGTTCAAAAAAGGTTTGAAGAATGTCAATGCCCTTTCAAAAATTAACCATGGTTTTATTACAAATTAAACCAAAGAAAAAGCATGGTTAAACCATGGTAACCACAAATTAGCCATGTTACCATGGCAGACCAGATGTTCTCATCATTCAGTGATGCTGGGCTCAGACAGGCCTAGTCTTTTCTCCTAAACATTTACAGTAAGTCAATAAAATCAAGACAGACACAGACTATCATATCAGCATCTTTTTAATACACAGTTTCTTTCACTGTTCCGGTTATCTTCCTATGGGCCCGACTCATATTCAATAACGAGTCATGGACGGGAAAATAAATATAAAATAACAAAGACATCGATCATGTGGCGGCGGCTGAGATTCAAACACACATGAGAAGCATCATAAATTATTATTTACTAACGTTATATGCAGAAACAATGCAAAAAGCAGCAGACTCATCTGTTACATTCATTCAGTATAGCCTAAGGCTATTGTTAAAATGTCCATCTTAGGCTCCACAGCCTCGTGTCCGTGTAAAGCGAGACTTTATTTCTGTCATTCTCACACCGACGGGGTTTAACGTCGTCGCGGTGAGGTGTTTTCTCATAACCTTTCCAAGGTGAATGAATCTTTGAAGCCTTTCTTTGTACCCAGCCGAGCAACAGACGCACAGACAACACGCTTAACCATCCCGCAATAACAGACGAACACCATTCTTACCTTTTAACATCTCATCTTGTCATCCTCATTGTGCGGGAAAAATAATGGCAGTGCAGCGCGTCTAAAACCACCATTAAACCGATCGATACTCGCGCGGTGACGTCACCGCGGGGCGGGGTCTGGAGCATCAGCGGCGTCTGACGCTCTATCTATCTGCTCTATCATCTCTCTATCTGTCTATCATCTCTCTATCTGTCTGTCTGTCTGTCTGTCTGTCTGTCTGTCTGGATCCAGTTGTTTGTTCACCTTAAAAAAGTAAATGTAATGTTTTATATAATAGGCCTGATAATAATTGTATTTAATAATTTACTCAACACAGAAAAATACAGTCAGTTGTTATAAAAAGGGAATTTAAAAAAAGGGTTTGCCTCCTGGGAATTTTCTCAAGAAGGATAAAAGGATAAAGGGTGCAACTGCATTGTTGCAATTTTACAAAACATGCATTAAATCTTGATTTCTACATCCAGTGACTTTGTAAAAATCAGTTTGATAAATGTTTTTGGGTGTGATTTTGTAGTTTGTAGATGATGTCAGTGCTGTGGGTGAGGAGAGACTGACAGATCGATACACATCACACACACACACACACACACACACACACACACACACACACTGCCATCACGTCTGTCGTCCTCTCTCACCCAGTCTGCCCTACAATAGCTTCAAATTATTCTGACAGATGTGATATGCTTATTAAAGCTAAGGCAAAATGGTTACCCAAACATTACTTTTTTAATGTATGGACTGTGCCGAATAAATTTTTGTTTAATAATAAAGTAAAAGAAATTCATTTTAAAATAATTCTCCACTATTACCCGTGTAATAAGCATCTTAGTCAATTTAACCATGATATTTATCCACTCTGAAGAAGAATATATTTCACATTTATTCTATTTCTGTTATTATTCTAAACTATTGCTTCAAATATCAGCTTCTGTTTCTTGTGTTCCACCGGCTCTTATAGTATTTCCATCAGTGACGTTCTTCTAGGATTAGGATTAGGATTAGGTCATAGTTCAATTAGGCATTTAAGTCATTTTTATAATTGTACCTTATAAAAAAAAAAAACATTTACTGGTGTGCATCTTGAGACAAAACAAAGGCACTGGTATATTTATCAATCAGTGCAAGTTTTTTTCAGTTGAAACAGCTCAGATTTATATTTTAGTCTGGGACTAGGCTTAAGCCTTGTCTGTGAAACCGGGGGTATATGTATAACCTTAAATTTAAACCCAGATGCAAAATTTTAGCTTCTGATCTACATTCATTATTGTCATCACATTATAGAACTTCTGAATCATTTCTCTGAATCTGGGCACAGTGAAGTCAAACCCGTATATGACAGGACTGATCATAAGACCTGCTTTCAGTCGTAACTTAATTTTGACAAAATAGATAACTGCTTTTTGCCTTTGTGTTATTGGCTCATTGTTTACATGCATTCATGACGTACTGTCAAAATCGTTACCATCAGCCCATTTGTTCCATAATTTGCCTCAGCGATGGCAGTGTTTAATTGACGTAATACACAATGTGTGTGTGTGCATGCGTGCGTGTGTTGTGTGTGTGTGTGTGTGTGTGTGTGTGTGTGTGCGGGGCGGGGCGGGGGTGGACAGACGTGACCCTCTCTGTCCAGCTGGCATCTGAATGCAGGCCATGCAGCAGCTGGGAAACGTGAGGCAAGGTTTCTAATTGCTGCCATTAGCAGAACGCATCAGTGACGAGTCTATTCAGTGTAATGGACGGGTGTTTCACAGCTGGGAGTCTGTAATGATGAAGTGTGTGACCACCATATGACAGAGAATGGTGTGTTTCATTTGGGCATAAAGTCACCTATATGGACTGAAACAAACCCCAGCCTTAAAGGGGTAGTGTGACCATTTCCTCACCCACAGTTTGTTCCAAACCTCTATGAATTTCTTTCTTCTGATGAACACAAAAGAATATATTTTGTTAACAAATACTTTCTGGTCCCCATTTACTTCCATTAATTTTTTTCCATACTATGGAAGTCAATGGGGACCAACAAATTACTTCTCCTTACAGGTTTGGAACGAACTGAGGGTGAGTAAATGATGACAGAGTTTTCATTGGGTTTTTTGGTGAACTATCCCTTTAAGTATTGTAACTCGTCCTGCACTGTTTCTGCTACAGACATGAACTATTCCTCAAATAGTGCTTTTCTGAACAATTCACATCAGATCACAGCAACACCCTGGGTTATGTGTCGATACCATTTGAAAGTTTAAAAAACAGTAACATTGTGAAATATTTGTTTTTCTGTTTTCTATGTGAATATGCAGTACATTAAAATGTAATGTATTTCTGTGATGCGCAGCTGTATTTACAGCATCATTACTCCAGTCTTCAGTGTCACATGATCTTCAGAAATCATAATAATATGCTGATTTGCTGCTCGAGAAACATTTCTGATTATTATCAATGTTGAATACAGTTGTGCTGTACAATATTTTGTGTAAACCGAGATGCATTTTATTTTTCAGGATTCACAGAGGAATAAAAGTTTTAAAATCTTTTGTAACATGACTGTGTTTACTGTCAATTTTGATTAATGTAAACTAAAGCATCCGTGCTAAATAAAAGTATTAATTTCTTTTAAAAAATCTCTCTGACCCCACATAGAGTATTGGTACTTTATGTCTGTATACACGTTTGTCTGTGTGATCTTCTCTATTTGTTTTCTGCATTCTGCAGTAGTTTGCTGCTATTTGTGGCTGAACTGAACGACGCCTTTCTGATGGGAGGAATAAAAAAAAGATGATTTGAGTGTCCAGCAGGCAGGAAGAGGATTGCATTACTGCGGCATCCGTAGAGAATCAGAGCGAGAGCTGTAGGGAAGAACAGAGACGCCTGTCTGCTTCCTCAGTCACATGAGGAGCAAGCTCTGATTGAGTCCGGACAGACAGGCTGGATGCTTGGCTTGCCTTGTTTTTTTGTCTATGAAATGGGTGTATGTTTGGAAAGGGGATTTTTAGAGGGGTCATATGATGCAATTTCAAGTTTTCCTTTCTCTTTGGAGTGTTACAAGCTGTTTGTGCATATATAAGATCCCTGAAGTTGCAAAGACTGAAGTCTCAAAACCAAAGAGATATTCTTTATAAAAGTTAAAGGAACACTCCACTTTTTTTGGAAATAGGCTCATTCTCCAACTCCCCCAGAGTTAATAAGTTGAGTTTTACCGTTTTTGAATCCATTCATCCGATCTCCGGATCTGGCGAGAGCACTTTTAGCATAGCTTAGCATAGATCATTGAATCCAATTAGACCAGTAGCATCGCGTTCAAAAATGATCAAAGAGTTTCGATATTTGTCCTATTTAAAACTTGACTCTTCTGTAGTTATATTGTGTACTAAGATCGGCGGAAAATGAAAAGTTGCGATTTTCTAGGCCGATATGATTAAGAACTATACTCTCATTCTGGCGTAATAATCAAGGAACTTTGCTGCCGTAACATGGCCGCAGCAGGCGTAGTTATATTACGCAGCGCCTGAAAGTAGTCCCAGGTAGCTGGAATGAGAGTATAGTTCCTAATCATATCATCCTAGAAAATCGCAACTTTTCATTTTCCGCCGATCTTAGTACACGATATAACTACAGAAGAGTCAAGTTTTAAATAGGACAAATATCGAAACTCGTTGGTCATTTTTGAACGTGATGCTACTGGTCTAATAGGATTCAATGATCTATGCTAAGCTATGCTAAAAGTGCTATCGCCAGATCCGGAGATCGGCTGAATGGATTCAAAAACGGTAAAACTCAACTTATTAACTCTGGGGGAGTTGGAGAATGAGCCTATTTCCAAAAAAAGTGGAGTGTTCCTTTAAGACTCGACCACGCCCTCCTAAAACGCCTCATTTAAACATGCCCCCACGTCTACGTCAGGGTGTGGGAAGATTTGCAAAACACCATCCAAACATACACGCAATGAAAGAGGGCAGGACTTTTATTCTCGCTGTAGTATTGTTGCTGCCGCCGGCGTCATGTCCTGGAGACGCTGTGTTTTGTTGTGAAAGAGAAAGTACTTTGTTTGGGCTTCCAAAAGAGGACACAACTAGAAATCAGTGGTTAAGTTGTATTTACAGCACTGTTCCAGAACAGTTCAACCCAAATATTAGAGTGTGTGCAGCGCATTTTACGGAGGACTGTATCCTGAACCTGGGAGAGTAATGCCAGCTGCTCAAAGACTGTTTCTATAAAGTGGGTCAATTACTTTGCAAGGAGAGTCTGGTGCTTCTGACTCACAGCCTGTAAGTATGTTTTCTTATTTAAAGAATTTGCCACTGACGATTCAAACGTGAGTTTTGAGCTGTGTAGAGTAGTGCTTGTTGTTTGTCGTTTCTCTGATCACAAATCAGAATCAGAATGAGCTTTATTGCCAGGTATGTTTACACATATGAGGAATTTGTTTTCGTGTCAGAAGCTTTGACAGTGCAACAGAATGACAGCGAAAAGACAAAAACACAGATAATAAAAGTAAGTAGGGAATAACAATATACAAATTGACAATTGCATGTACAGGTATATTACAATAGACAGTTTTATATGTACAGGTATGTTATGTGCAATTTGAAATTTAGACTAAGTATGTGTGTTAGATAAATAAGTGTATAAATAGTGTGTGTGTTCCACAATTATTGTCAGGTGTTCATGAGATGGATTGTACCAATGATTCGCTCAGCAGTCCGGACTGCCCTCTGTAGTCTTCTGAGGTCAGATTTGGTAGCTGAGCTGAACCAGACAGTTATTGAAGTGCAGAGGACGGATTCAATGATGGCGGAGTAGAACTGTTTCAGCAGCTCCTGTGGCAGGTTGAACTTCCTCAGCTGAAGGAAGTACAACCTCTGCTGCGTCTTTTTAACAATGGAGTCAATGTGAGTGTCCCACTTCAGGTCCTGAGAGATGGTGCTGCCTAGGAATCTGAATGACTCCACTGCAGCCACAGTGCTGTTCATGATGGTGAGTGGGGGGAGAGCAGGGGGGTTTCTCCTGAAGTCCATGATCATCTCCACAGTTTTGAGCATGTTAGGTTGTTAAGACTGCACCAGACAGCCAGCTCTTTAACCTCCTGTCTGTAAGCAGACTCGTCACCGTCCTGAATGAGGCCAATGAGTGTGGTGTCATCTGCAACTTCAGGAGCTGGAAAGAGGGGTCTTTAGATGTGCAGTCGTTGGTGTAGAGGGAGAAGAGCAGCGGGGAGAGGACGCAACCCTGAGGAACACCAGTGCTGATCGTACGAGTGCTGGATGTGTATTTTCCCATCCTCACTAGCGGCTGCCTGTCTGTCAGGAAGCTGTTGATCCACTGACAGACGGAGGTGGGCACGGAGAGCTGAGTTATTTTGGACAGGATGATAGTGTTAAAGGCCGAGCTGAAGTCCACAAACAGGATCTTCACATAAGTCCCTGGTAGATGTTGCAGAACATAATGCAGTCCCTGCATCATCCACAGACCTGTTTGCTCTGTAGGCAAGCTGAAGAGGACCTAGCAAGGGTCCAGTGATGTCCTTCAGGTGGGCCAGCACCAGTTTTTCAAAAAAGACTTCATGGCCACAGACGTTAGAGCCACAGGCCTGTAGTCATTTAGTCTAGTAGTTTTGGGTTTCTTTGGGATGGGAATGATGGTGGAGCATTTGAAGCATGAGGGGACATCGCACAGCTCCAGTGATCTGTTGAAGATCTGTGTGAAAATGGGGGCCAGCTGGTCAGCACAGGATTTCAGACAGACTGGTGTAACACAATCTGGGCCTGGTGTTTTTTCCTTTTCAGCTTCCGGAAGACCTGGCGCACCTCGTCTTCCCTGATCTGAAGTGCAGGTGTGGGGGAGAGGGGGGTTGCTGGAGGTGTTAATGGTTGTGTGGAGAGGTGTTCAGGGCGTTTAAATCCTGCTCTGTTTCATTAATCCATATTTTAACAAATGCAGACATGGTAATGTTTACTTGGCACGATGCAAAAAGACAGTATAAGTCATTATAATCAGTAATTATGTCCCCACTGGATGCAACAAATGCCTCGTTTGTAATGGGTTTTATTGTTTTAGTCTCCTTGCGCCGGGACACGGCACCACAATACAGTAAGGGGCGTAACATTTCTGTCTCACGCTTGAAGTATTCGGCCAATCACAACGCACCGGATAGCTGGCCAATCAGAGCATGCCTCGCTTCTCAGAACGATGAGCTTTTTAAAAATCGGTGTGTTTCAGAAAGACAGGCCATAGAGGAGCAACAATAATGTACAGTGTGTGGATAATAATGTGTTTTTAACCTTAAACCACATAAACACATTGCATTACACCAAATACACAAAATAATGTTCTTTTTATCAACATCATATGACCGCTTTAAAGTACATTTCCATGATTTTAAAAATTCTATCAGACAGAGAATCTTTAATTCTTTAAATGATAGTAAATTTCATTGCTCCTCCTGGTTCCTCCTAACAAATATGTTAGGGGCATAAATGCATGAAAAAAAATTATGAATGTTATAGTAAATAAAAGCAGAACTTGCCGACAGGTTAACAAAACATAAACCAACACACATTTATCATGTCAATTAATACAGTAAAACCAAACGTTATTCAGACACCAGATATTATTTTTGATAACTGTTTACTAGTGGGTGCAGGACACTATAGTCCATTCATGTAACTGAGGACTGTTACATATTATACCCAAAAGGTATTCATACAGTGTACAATAAAATTGAAAGAAAATAAAAAAAATTAGGAGCAAATATTCAGACACTTTGACCTGTGTTTTTTTCTTTAATTGCTAATGTGACCTTTTTACACACAGACTGAACACAATGAAGCATTGCTTGGTAATTGACTGATTGGTAAATTGGTTTTATCTAGTTGTGTACTTAAATTTAACAGCTGACAGCTATTCAACCGAATTCATTGCATACCTTTCTATCAAAGTTACCTGACATTAAGATGAATTTGTTTCTGACAAGTTCTTGTCATATTTTATTATAATTTTCTAAACTATAGCGAATAAACTGTGATATAATGTGAGAAATGTTGAAGGTAAATTTTGGTTTGACTGTATAGGCCTATAGATAGATAGATAGTATATAACATATAGTATTTAGCATTATTATAACTTTTAGCTTACCATTTTCCATTTTTTCAGTGTAGGTCTGTATTCAAATATTAATGTGTGTGTGTGTGTGTGTGTGTGTGTGTGTTTTGTGCACTTCATCAAAGGCATTACTACTAGAACTGTCACGTGTCGTAATCTCTTCTTCTGACTGCAGCTGAATGAAGTGTGTCTCATTAAAGCATCAGACACTCATTAGGACAGTGTGTCTCAACCCTGGTCCTGGTGCCCCCCAACACTGCACATTTTGTGTGTCTCCCTAATCAAACACACCTGATTTAACTCATGAGCTCATTAGAAGAAACTCCAGGACCTGAAATGGGCGTGTCAGATAAGGGAGAGATACAAAATGTGCAGTGTTGGGGGGGCGCCCAGGACCAGGGTTGAGAAACACTGCATCAGGAGGAGCAGATGGTAAATCCCATCAGTCAGAGAGCAGGTGTGTACCGTTACCATGGAAACCTTTGTCTTCGCCGAGGAGGAGGAGAGGCGGCGCTCTGATCGGTCCTCTGTGAATGAGTGAGTGGGCGGAGCTCACAGCGGAAACCAGACCGGAAACAGCAGAAGGAGAGAGGCCCTGCGCTGCTGCGGCTGAACGGAAGAGGCCTCCACTGGGAAAGATAATGGCAAGAAAACCACAAAGAACGTCATAGAAATACACTGATCTTTCTACTGAGGGTTACAGTGTTTTTATTTTGTTTTTATGATTATCATATGTGGTATTGATAATATAAACTTGTTCTGAAAAGAACATTTCATAAATATATATGCCTATATATATATATATATATATTATGTACACACTAGACTAAGATTTCTTAGTAATATTGTGAAATATTTTTACAATTTCAAATAGCTGTTTTCTATGTGAATATCTGTTAAAATATAATTTATTTCTGTGATCAAAGTAGTATTTTCAGCATCATTACTCCAGTCTTCATTCATTAATATTAATAATAATAACAGAAATTAATCAGATGTAATTACATGCAGGTTTTCGAATATAAGCAAAATGTAAAAACGTATGCACACAATAAGTGCCTTGTATCAAATGATTAATTTAAATGTTAGTAATAGGTAAAGACACTTAAGTGCGTCCAATTATTTTATATATATATATAAAAAAACACATTTCCCATATAGACTCTCAAATAATAAGTGCTCACAATAAAAACATTCACTCAAAACATCCAATATTTTAAAGTACCAGACAAGATGCTGCTTGAAATGCCACGTCAAGCACACTTCTCCTGGCCCTCGAGTGATTATTTCTGGGAAATGAAGCGCCTGACACCAGTGACTATGCATTGGCATTTAGTTTATTTTTATATACAGCAATGTATATCTGTCATTTGAAAAGAAAAGACAATGAGCAGTTGATGATCAATGCGTTTTCAAAAGCACAATGTACAAAATTGCACTGAATATACAACATTATAAAAAATTCAAGACGAAACACATGATATATTTCAGGAAATATTCGAAATGAAAAACAATGACGTGGAGCTAAAGACTTTATTTATGCACAATACAGTATAGTAGCTACAAACATATTTCCCAATCCTGTTCACTTCAGTTTATGAGATTTCCCAATCATACTAAAAGCCATTTTATCCTGTGAGACACTTGATAATTCAAATGTCCAGCCAATATCAGTTACTAAATGATCGGTATTGGTCTGATTCATCCGATAATGGAAGCAGATATTTGATCCGTTTCAAAGCCAGGCCGCAGAAGCACTGAACTGATATTTATATCTTTCCCATCATTCATATTGGAGGTTTGATTGATTCTGAACACTGTTTGTAAAACAACAGACAAAACAATATAACGGTATATTACCGGACATTGGTCTTGGTAAGTTGCATCCCTAATTCTGAGAGAAGCTGAAGCTGCATGAAGTGTTTTAAAGCACAGGACCGATGGTAATATACCCTTCCAGCAGCTAAACACCTGACAACTGACACGAACGCTTCAAATAAACACATTTAAATATGCTTTACAAATAACTGATATACAGTGAGGTCCAAAAGTCTGAAAAATGAAGATCAAACATTTCAGACTGTGCACTATGTCTATGTGACTAATCAAACGTAAGTAAATGAGTGTCACTGGTCACGTGACTCTTTGTACAGATGGCCAGATTTTCTTCTTCCAGGAGGGTTTTGGATCTCAAATCATGCTGGAGACACTTTTTCACTCGTCTTGTCATGCTGATAATAGAATCAGTGAGGAAATCTCACCCGTCGACTTTTGGATCCCACCATAACAAATGATGAAAAACCCACTGATATCATGAATTCTTTCTTATAATCATCGTACACTGAGATGCGGGGCTTTTCTGGCATTAGGGCAGCAATGTAAAAAAAGGCAGACACATAAAATAATGTGCCAAACTTAAAGGTATAGTTCACCAAAAATGAAAACTCTGTCATCATTTACTCTCCTCAACCAGCTAATGACTTCCATACAGGGCTGCACGATAAATCACAGCCGAAACTAGGAAAAAGCTGCGGTGTTCATGCACGCATCTCGTCAGTGAAGCACGGTTCTGTGATCAGTAGTAAATCTCCATCCGAAGATTTAACTGCTTTCAATATGACAATGGCAATATATGGTTTATTAGAATTTTCCTTGTAATAAACTATATAATAATGCAGTGCCTTTATCACTGCTATGAAATATGTTGCGTGCCTTATTCTGTGTAAGAAGCCACATCATCTCACAGAAGAGTTTTTTTGAGTTTGGAGTTAAAGCATGTTATTAAATGTCGTATTTTGACGTGCTTTTACTTACACAGAGCCGTAGTTCACTGAGAAGCTACGCAAACAACTTTATTATTGCAGTGTGTAATATTGACGTATAATATAAATAATATCGTCTGCCATTTTTTTTCGTAGCTTGTCAGTGAACTACGGCTCCGTCTGAAAGCACGTGATGGAGATTTACTACTGATCACAGAACCGGCTTTACTGACGAGATGCGCATGACTATCGCATGCGATTTATCACGCAGCCCTACTTTCCAAAGTATTTTTGTCAATGCTACCGTCAATTATTTGGTTACTAACATTCATCAAAATATCTTATTTTTTGTTTAACATAAGAAAGAAACTCGTACAGGTTTGGAACAACTTGAGGGTGAGTAAATGATTTTTGGGTGAACTGTCCCTTTAAGGAGGACGGTAGGGGAAGATATTGTTCAGTCTCTCTACATCTAGGCTCATCTCTCTCTCTCTCTCTCTCTCTCTCTGCAGTCATGCTGTTTGTTGGTAACCATTAGGGATTGACCGCAGGCGTGCGAACAGCTCCTGACCTTTAACCTGTCAGCTGTTTTAATCTCGCTTCGCTCTGCCCTTCCTCTTTCTCCTGCCGCTCTCGGCCGCTGCCGGTTTCTCGTCTGTCTTGCCGGCGTTTCCGTTACTGGAGGTCAGGGCTCCGTTGGAGGCTCCGTTATGAAGGGCTTTGCCGGGTTTGGCCGCGGTCTCGCGGCGGGGCTGGCGGCGGTACGTCTGGTAATAGAAATTCCCAAAGAGGATGATGAAGGTGAGGGCGTATCCGATCAGACACCAGTGCATCCACTTAGGGAACGGGCAGTCGGAGTACAGCGACAGAGCCGTGTGGCCGATGGTGACGTGAAACTGGATCTGCGGAAGAAAGTACAACATAACGGATGAGCTCTCAGAGGCTGAGCTGGAAAAATGAAACTTATTCAACATACGCTACCATTAAACATTTTAGGGATGGTATGTTTTTAATGCTGCATTCATTTGATCAAAAATACTGTAAAAACAATAACAGTAAAATTGTGAATTATTATTATTACAATATAATATAAGTGTTTTGTATGTGAATATACAGTAAACTGTAATGTATTCCTGTGATGCGCAGCTGTATTTTCAGCATCATTACTGCAGTCTTCAGTGTCACATGATCTTCAGAAATCATTCTAATATGCTGATTTGCTGCTCAAGAAACATTTCTGATTATTATCAATGTTGAAAACAGTCGTGCTGCACAATATTTGTATGCAAACTGTCATACTTTAATGAATCGAAAGTTCAGCATTTATTTGAAAAGTATATTTTTTGTAACATTATAAATGTCTTTATTATCATTTTTAGTAAATGAAATGCATCCTTGCGGAATAAAAGTATTAATTTCTTAAAAACAAATCTTACTGACCCCAAATTTTTGAATGGAAGAGTATGTACAAGTAAATATTATATTAAATAAAATATTATTTCTGAATGAACGATTAATAACATGTCAAACATTTGCAATTGCCTTTTTGATGTTTAAACGGTTACTCTGCATCAGTGTTTTTGGGAAAACTGAATAATCGCATAAAATTCTTTATAGTATGACGGTAATGACAGCAGCATTGAAGACAGCAGTTTTTTTTTAATTATAAATTGTATGCATACTCTAAATACCAAATAAATGGAAAATATGTATTTTATGTTGTGCAAAGAAGAACACTTTTTTATAAATTTTACAAAAGTATAAGTTATCTGGTTGGCAGAAAATAAAACAATAGAAAAATTCTGGAAATTGATAAAATAGACATTTTGATATAATATAATAACTGATATAAAATGTTACTATAATCTGTACTTTAAAACTTGAATCATATTTAATTCTAAAGTTCCTCTATCGGAAGAATCACCCAAAACTCATTCTTAAAATTGCCGTTTTTTTTTTTTTTCACAAATGCTTGTAAAACGTCAGCATTTACCATTTGGACGATGGTCAGATACTTCTTCCACCACAGATATTTCTGTATTTTTGGACCGAATGCGGCGAGCCCATAATACAAGTACATCAGGACATGGATGGCTGCATTCATATGAGCCCCGAAGAACGCTGCGAAAGAGAGAAATACACATTCGGTGCATTTAATATGAGTGGAGGATTCTCAGCAGACACTCCATTTGATCTGTGAATCACACATTTGTTGTATCAGAACTTGTAATCCAGCGCATGAGTCATACAGTATGACTACTTATGATGATGTTGTTCTTTTCGGGGCTTGACTGATGTGATTTGTATTGGAATTGTTGTTGTGTGGAAAACAGATACTTCAATCTTTCTCATTTGCATAAAATGCACAGTATGTTTTTGTATCAATGCTAAAGTATTTGGTACTTACACTGTCCACCGGCGACCCACTTGATGCCGATCCACCACAGAGTGAACATGGTGCAGTGGTGATAGACGTGCAGGAAGCTGATTTGGTTGAACTTCTTGCGTAAGATGAAGAACACAGTGTCGAGGTACTCCACACCTTTAGAAATAAAGTACCACCACAGAGCTGCTGCCACCTGCCATTACAAGAGGAGAGACGTCAGGAGCTGCAGCGCTTATTAAAGGCTCTTTATTCCAGTGTGCTTTACAGTAACTTTTAGATTCTTTATAAAAAAAACACTGAAAGAAATTATACATTAGACCTTTGAACTTAGATACTTTAAACTGACCACAAAATTGAAAATGAGATTTATACTTCACCTGAAAGCTGAATAAATAAGCTTTCCATTGATTTTAGGATCGGACAGTATTTGTCTGAGATACAAGTATTTGTAAATCTGGAATCTGAGGGTGTGAAAAAATCTAAATATTGAGAAAATCACCTTTAAAGTTGTTCAAATGAAGTTCTTACCAATGCATATTACTAATCAAAAATTAAGTTTTGATATATTTACAGTAGGAAATTTACAAAATATCTTCATGCAGCATGATCTTTACTTAAAGGAACACTCCACTTTTTTTGGAAATAGGCTCATTCTCCAACCCCAGAGTTAATAAGTTGAGTTTTACCGTTTTTGAATCCATTCAGCCGATCTCCGGGTCTGGCAATAGCACTTTTAGCATAGCTTAGCATTGATCATTGAATCCGATTAGACCAGTAGCATCGCGTTCAAAAACGATCAAAGAGTTTCGATATTTGTCCTATTTAAAACTTGACTCTTCTGTAGTTATATCGTGTACTAAGACCGGCGGAAAATGAAAAGTTGCGATATCCTAGGCTGATATGATTAGGAACTATACTCTCATTCCGGCGTAATAATCAAGAAACTTTGCTGCCGTAACATGGCCGCGGCAGGCGCAGTGATATTACGCAGCGCCTGAAAGTAGTCCCCAGCTAGGTAACTCGTTATAATATAGCTGGGGACTAAGTGCTATCACCAGACCCGGAGATCGGCTGAATGGATTCAAAAACGGTAAAACTCAACTTATTAACTCTGGGGGAGTTGGAGAATGAGCCTATTTCCAAAAAAAGTGGAGTGTTCCTTTAAAGCGGACATGTACTGCATTTATTATTGTTATTTTTTTATTATTTCATAATGTTTCCTGTGCTGCACTTATGTTAGTATGATTTTTACATTAAAAATTGTCAAATAAATAGATTAATGAGGTTTTGAGCTCTGAAACTTACAGGATGTTTTTTTATAGCAAAATGACCTCTTACATGTCAAAAGATCAAAGAAGTCATGACCCCTTTAAATAAATGACACAGTCATTTGACTTTTTTCAGCGCATACGGCTAAAGATTCAGCTGTTTTCAACCCTCACACAATTATGACTTAATATTTGCACATTGAAAATCATAGCTGGGCAAAATCAGAATTTAAGAACCGGCTCCCTCTCAGTTCATGAATGTGTTTAAATGGTGATTAATGATTAATTGGAATGACAGCAAGAATTCAAAGAAATGACTCAATTGTGATATCAAACGAAAAATGTAATCTTAAAAACTACTTCAAATTCAAATGACTATTCTGCATCCTAATTCAGCTCAATCTAGCTGTAATGAATCCACGAGTGTGTGAGTGTGAAAGCCAGATGGTGTGTGTGAGTGTGTTAATGTGACGTCACAGAGTGAAACCGAACTCGCCGGTTTTCCCGCTCCAATAACACGCTTTGTGCCAGTAACTGGAGAGCAGAATTCTGCGTCTGGTTTCAGCACTCACCCGCACTTCATTGGGATCGTCTGAGTAGTCCACAGGCTGGCAGATGTAGCTGTAGTTGGCCGCTCGTGCTGCGAGGAAGAGCTGAAATACAACAGACGCTTGGGCTACTTTATATGGTTGGTGTAAAGGACAATTCCTCATCATTAGCTTCTTCATCTTATGCATAAAACAGACAGCCAGGTTACCATCACTAATGAAATCCACTGCCATGTGAAAAAACAAAGACTATCACTGAAAAAAGATGTATGTTGAAGGAATGGTTCACCAAAAAATGAAAACTTGCTGACCACGTCCTCACCCTCAGGCCATCCGAGATGTGTATGAGTGTGTTTCTTCATTAGGTTTGTAGAAATGTGTCTCTGCATCAGTGTCTCAGCAGTAGATGCTCTGCAGTGAATGGGTGCCGTCAGAATGAGAGTCCAAACAGCTGATAAAAACATCACAATAATCCACACCACTGCAGTCCATCAGTTAACATCTGGAGAAGACAAAAGCTGAAACTAATCCAGCATCAAAACGTTTAAATTCAAACCGTTGCTTTCCTCTAAAATGCGAGTCCATAATCCATAATAACACTTCCTCCAGTGTTAAAGATCCTCTAACATAAAAATCCACCCACATATTTGTTCAGAGCTGTTTTGGCTTGTAAATGGTGCTTGATCTTTGCAGATTTCTCTAATTATTTAGACAAGATGACTTTTTCACTGGAAGAAGCGTTATTATGAAGTATGGATTTATCAACAGTTTGAAGACGTCTTAATGCTGGATTTGTTTCAGCTTTTGTCTTCTCCAGATGTTAACTGATGGACTGGAGTGCTGTGGATTATTGTTGCTGTTTGGACTCTCATTCTGACGGCACCCATTCACTGCAGTGCATCCATCGCTGAGACACTGATGCAGAGACACATTTCTACAAATATCCAAACTCATCTATATCATGGAAGGATGAACACATTTTCAGCAAACTATCATTTTTGGGTGAACTACAACTTTAAAGAAAATAAAAATGTGACCTAAGTGAGCAAGAAACCAAAACTAAGAATGTGCTTTACAATAAAAAGTAAGATTAAATCAGGAAATGACGTTATTTTTCTCATTTCAGTCTATGTTGGCTGGTCTGATTTCTTTCATTTCTCAATTCTGACTTCAGTCCATCAGTGTTTCTGTCCAAATGAAGTCGATGTTGCTGAATCATAAATACCCAGAGTGATGGTTGCAACAATTCACAGCTAAATATAGCAGCAGCGGTGCATTTATAGCATATTTAATGGACAGCACTGTGCTGAAGTTATCTGGTGTGGATCAATATGTAGTTTGTACTAAACACAGGAGTTTTGATCATAGGAAGATATAGGAAATAAAAACTTACAGGCTACACTGAAAAAATGCTAAATGAACTAGTTTTATTATATTATATTATATTACTATATTTCTTTAAATTAATGATTGCAGGTTATCACTTGAATATAATTATCATTTTCAAAAATGATAAAATAAATAATTTAAATATTTATATGAACTAAGAAAACCGAAGCTGAAATTTAAAAATACAAGAGCTGGTGTAATTTTCTGGGAGGCTGTCAGTTTGGGTGAGCTCACCTCTTTGAATATGAAGAAGTTAAGGATGACCATGCTGAAGTTGTAGATGATGAGGGTCTTCCTCAGCTGGAAGGGCTCTCGGCCCTGCATGTACTTCGGCCCCAGCCAGAGGAACAGCAGGTACGAGGAGCTGATGGCCAGCGTGGGGAGCGGAGAGTCCATCAGCGGCCATTTCTCCACACGCTTGTCTACACACACATCAAACCCCATCATAACACGCTTTCATCCGCCCATTAATTGCACTGGCTTCAGTTAATTTTTCAAATGAATAAAACACATAACTTTTCTATGTGTTTACAGAGGAATACAAAAAGGTCACCCTTTCCCATGATGGAAGGAATAGTGCATTTAAACTTTCCAACCCATCCTAAAGGGCCGTTCACACCAAGGACGATAACTATAACGATAACCTTAACTATACAGTTTTAATAATCTAATTCTATGAAAACAGTGAAGTTAACATCAGAACTAAAACAATAACGACACAGAAGAGCGATATCGGAGAAATCACTTTCAGAATGTTTTTTTTTTGTCCAGTTGAAGAATGATAAAAACACTGACAGCCAATCAGAATGCATCCTGCTTTAAAGAGCTTGTGCATTTAATGCAGCAGACAACAAAACTGCAGCATACACTTATAATAAACAGAACGTTATCATCTGTTGGCTTGGACGCTGATATAGTTATCGTTATGAGTTTATTTGACATAAAAAGTAGCAATACAGCTGCTTTACATCTTCTTTGTCAAGGATAACATAATAAAGTTGCATTAAAGGGGTCATATGATGTTTCTAAAAAGAACTTTATTTTGTGTATTTGGTGTAACGCAATGTGTTTACGCGGTTCGAGGTTCAAAAAACACATTATTATCCACATACTGCACATTATTGTTGCTCCTCTATGCCCCGCCTTTCTGAAACACGTCGATTTTTACAAAGCTCATCGTTCTGAGAAGCGAGGCGTGCTCTGATTGGCCAGCTATCCGGTGCGTTGTGATTGGCCGAATACCTCAAGCGTGTGACGGAAATGTTACACCCCTTACTGTATTGTGGTGCCGTGTCCCGGCGCGACGACACAAAAACAATAAAACCCATTACAAACGAGGCATTTGTTGCTTTCAGTGGGGACATAATTACTGATTATAATGACTTATAATGTCTTTTTACGTGTTGTGTTGCATTGCGTAAACATGACCATGTCTGCATTTGTGATCGGCAAACAAGCGCTGCTCTACACAGCTCAAAACTCACGTTTGAGTAGTCAGTGGCAAATTCTTTAAATATGAAAACATACTTACAGGCTGTGAGTCAGAAGCACAAGACTGTCCTTGCAAAGTTGGAATTGCCCCACTTTATAGTGTTCACAGCTATTCATACTGTTCACATTGTAGTCTATTCTCTCTCAGGTTCAGGATACAGTCCTCCGTAAAATGGGCTGCACACACTCTAATATTTGGGTTGAACTGTTCTGGAACAGTGCTGTAAATACAGCTTAACCACTGATTTCTAGTTGTGTCCTCTTTTGGAAGCCCAAACAAAGCACTTTCTCTTTCACAACGAAGCACAGCGTCTCCAGGACATGACGCCGGCGGCAGCAACAACACTACAGCGAGAATAAAAGTCCCGCCTTCTTTCATTGCGTGTATTTTTGGGCGGTGTTTTGCAAATCTCCCCACACCGTGACGTAGACATGTGGGGGCGTGTTTAAATGAGCCGTTTTAGGAGGGCGTGGTCGAGTCTTAACTTTTATAAAGAATATCTTTGCAACTTCAGGGATCTTATCTATGCACGAACAGCTTGTAACACTCCAAAGAGAAAGAAAACTTGAAATAGCATCATATGACCCCTTTAACTAATTTCCATTGTGGTCCTTGATTTTAGAAATTATGATGGGTTTGTTTGCATGTATCTCCACACTAGTTCACAAAATTCACACAAAATAGAATAACTTCACAATTATGCACATATACAACCAAAATGAAAATCAATTCTAATAAGACAACATATCTAAAAACAGTTTCTTCAGTCTTATAAGAAAACCAACACTGAATATAGTCAATATATAGTTTTTGTTATCATCCTTAGTGTGAACCTGCCTCAACACTTGGATTTTAAAAGCAGTAAAATTAAAAAAAAATAGAAAATAGACACTTTTGTAAAAATAGAGCATTCAGTTTCCCAATAATGTCTTCTTTTTTTTTTTTTTTTTGTAAACACATTTAGGCAGCACAACTTTTGTGGTGTCACTGATTGGAGATGATAAACACGTTATTTTATCTAACTATTAACTACAACTTTTGCCTAAATATACTCCTAATTATTGTTTATTACTGTAATAGTAGGTCGCTGTTGGGTTTAAGGATCTAAAATATGGTCATGCTGAATAAAGGGTCATGAAACCCTAAAACACATTTTTTGAGATGTTAACATATATGAACAGGTTGCACATCAGTGAAAACAAGAATGGCACTCATTATGTCTATAGTATAACGGGAAAAGTGGCTCCATGAACAAAGGTTTCACGGATGTTAAAGGTTCTTCATGGAACCATCAATGATAATAACAAACCGTTATCTTTAAGTCAAGTCGAAAATGGCCAGTGTTGTACAGTTTCAAACATTTATATTCGATTGAATCAGAGAATCGTCTCTCGGCCACCACAAGCGAAGCCTGCAGTATCTGTCTCATCATGGGGAAATCTAAGAAGACTCTTCTGCTCCCGGCTTTATTTAATCGGAGCGCTGCCACTGATATCAGGTCACAGGGTCAAGAGCAGTTACCTGCGATGGTGAGACTCCATTTGTAGAATTCGACGGTGTCGTTGATTATATGCTTTAAAATATCCATCGCTGAGACTCAAATCCTAATTGTCTGAGAAGAAGAGAGAAAAGAGGTCAAAGACGGTGGAAAGCCATGCTGTAATAGCATGATGGTGGGGATGGGGAAGGGTTTATTATGATGGGGAGGTGGGGGTGTAATTCAGCACAAAGACCAGAACAGCACGTGTCAGCACATATCTGCTCAACAACATCTGAATTATAATGGCAATCGCCATATTACTGATGAAGGGATGCACTTGCATCACTTCAACTGAAGCACATGAAGGATTCGGTCAAATATGTCGTTGAATATCAAACATACATTGGCAGCCTCTCCCAAACCCACCATTAGGAGATGCAAGAAGGGTTTTATTAGTTCAGTCAGGTTACACGAGATGCGATGCAACGATCAGGGATCAATCGCGCAAACGATCCGATGCGGCAAAAGACGCCAAATATCCTATGCTCTCAACACCCCTAAAACACGCACCATCAGCCAATATCACAGATTCAGCCATAAACTGACATTTAGTGTCGTCACAACGATGATTCCGTTCTTACCGTAGCGCGATTAAAACCAGTTTCTAATGACATTCAGCGCAAGGTCGCGGGAACCCGTTATTCCGTGCTGAAAAAAACACCTTCGTCCCAGATTTAACCGGATCCGCTTATAGGCCCGGGGCTGAAACAGACGGTAATAAACCCATCCGTGTCTGGAGCATCCTAGAGGTTCACTGGCATCACTGCGGCTGTCGGGTCGCTCCCCTCGACTCAGCGCTCTACTGCGCATGCGCCAAAACAGGTGCATTCTACACTCCCAAACCTTCAATCTCTGCGCAGGACGCGAAGCTTTAATAAATACGGCATCATTCTTCAAATTATTGTTATTTTATATTTTCATTTCTTTCTTTTTATTCTTTTTTTTTTGCTACTTAGAAAACACTACTTTGGATCTGTGTTTGATCCTACATTAAATATAATTTGCATTTTCAGAAGAGGCAGGCGTCGATTCATAATTGTGTGATTTCATACTTGACAATATCCACACTCACACAAAGTTACTACGATTAGTTAGTATTTTTCATGTTTAAAAACATTTTTTTTTAAAATAATGATTTATTTTTCTAGGCCTAGTCATTCTAATTCTTGATTTGAGACCCTAATTTTGATAACACGGACAGCAGAAGCCAATTTAATTGTAATAGTTCGCCCTACCACAAGTTATGTATTTATTTTTTATGGACATTATACTTTAAAAATCACTTTCATTTAATTTGTTTCATTCAATAATTTGCAGTTTTAGCCATACAGTTTATTTAAGATGAAAATGAGTTGTTAGCAAGGCTGTAAGCACATATTCTGGGATTAATCGATGTTAGCTATTATTTTATTAGTAAGTTCGACGAAGGATTTTTCTTTCTGTCGTTTCTGTAAAGAGGCGTAAGAAACAATTTTCGGTTACACCATTTTGCTTTTAACTTTCATTTGTTTTTGAGTTTAGTTTATTTTTTGTTTACAGCATTGTTCAGATAACTAATACAATGGTTTGTTTACGGATTGTTACACTGATTGGAGGATGACTATACAATTAATATCGATACTCTATTTGGAAAATATCATGCATAAAGTAACATAAAACGTATATATAAGTAAGAAGTCTAAGACGTCATCTCTGCTATAAAATAAAGAAAATAAATAAATAAATAGGCTAACATATGACGTCAAATCTTACTTTTATGGTAAGATGTGAGAGGAGTATCTATGAGAATACACATACAGGCTATGTTTTTTTTTTTTTTTTTTTTTTTTTTTAACTGTTCCCCTCCTGGAACCTCAATAAAAAAGGATTGAGGAACAAATGAAAGCATTAAGACTTCAAGACTGAATACGAATATTCAAAACGTTAGGTAATGTAATGCTTATAACGTAATCTGAACGCCGGGGTGCGTTCTGTTTGGGAAACAGTAACTTAACGTCAATAAAAAACAGTAAAACACTTTCTAACATTAAAACCAGTCTGAGCATCCGGTTTCAAAAGGACTTGAATTGGATATGTGATGATCTCTGCTCAAGTTTAAAATATTTCACCTTTTTAGACAGTGTTTACAAAGCTGTCAGAGAATATAATAAACGTTGGTTGAGCTGGAGGACCGTGGCGGGGGCAACAGTGGCGGCGGACGGCGTCGTGACGCGCAGAAGAAGACGCTCTCCGAAGCGTCATTTCCGGTTTAGAGGAGAGCCACTGGACAACAAAATGGAAGTGAAAAACAATGTAGATGACCTGGACGCGCGCCTTCAGCTTCTCGAAAAACGCGTTTATGGCGAAAGAGGAGGAAAACCCAATAAGCCAGTGAAGGTGATTCGCCTCAGACAGGCGTAAAACCCTCTGAGCGCGCGCTCTCTGTCTCTCTCTCTCTGTGTGTGTGTGTCAGCTGCAGCAGCGCTACTGGGTTTATTGATGTTGATTTGACAGATGATATTTCGATCATAACATCAGTCAGTCTTGTTGATGATCGTGGTGTGATTGTCTGTGTCAGAAGCTGCATGGCGGCTGTAGTGAGAGATGTTCACAGACAGCGCGGGCGTGGCAGCAGGACACATAAACAGGGTGGATTCGTGATCTAGTTAACACACTTACTACTGCACATTAAACGTCTTTGAGTTCCTTTAAAAGCGCTCTATCAGTCTAATGTATTCGTATATACACGTGCAGTTCGCATGACATGTCATTTTGTCCTCCAAGAAAATTTGAGTCTCAAAATTATTTATTGAGTGGTTCAAAACAAGACATTTGCAAACTTGTAAACTGAATTGAATGAATGCCTGATGGAAACAATTGGTCTAAATAGAATCACTAACATAAATGGAATACTTTCTAATTATAAATGACATAAATACATTATTTATGAATGACAAAATAATCATAAATTATGAATTATAACTGCATGCACAATCATTTTCATGAGTTCAAGCTATTTTTTTGTGCTTAAAAGTAACAGTTGATTAAAAGTGGTGTACTCTGTAATGAACAGCTGTATAAAGTTTCTTCCAGAATCTTTGCTAGCAGTGTGTGCATGTTTTGTCTTTGCTTCCTTCAGTGTGCTGAGTCACTCACTAGGATCAGTGCTGCTCTGGCAAACACAGCAAACAAGAGAGAGCGTGTCAAGATCCTTCACAAGAAAAGTGAGAACCTCTCAGTTAACATTTGCAATCAAAATGCTGTTGATGTCTTAATATGTTTCATCATCATTTTTTCAATGTGTCTTTTCTGTCAGTTGAAGATTTGCTGAAGTATTTGGACCCCCAGTTCACAGACTTCATTGCTGTGCCAGATGCAATGAAACTAGAGTTCATTCTAGCAGGTTAGTGCTCTGACTGTCACATGATCAAATCAGTCCTTAAGATCAAACACGGACATTTAATAGTAGTACTAGTAGGCCCAACAATATGCACACTTATTAACATGACATAGGATGAATAAATCATGGCATGCACTCAGTCTGCAATAATCCACTGCACAAGACATGTTATGGTCTTAATCACTGCAGGTGATCCTTTATTTAGTCTGAATTGCATGTTTTATTTTTTTAACCTCGTGTAGTTTTGTTCATGGTTTGTAAGAATAAGATCAAATGCTTGCTAATTTGACTAACTTCTACCAAGTAAGTGATGAATCTGCACAAAAATACTATTTTTACCTCACAATTCTGACTTTTTCTTGCAATTGCAATTTATAAACTAATTGTGAGTTTACATTTCACAATTCACAATTTGTGTTGAGTTGTGAGATATAAACTCAGAATTGCAAGAAAAAAAAATCAGAATTGTGAGATAAGTAGACAAACATATCAGGAAAAAAGCTTCTATAGTAAAGAACTGCATGCAACCCATTGTAAACAGTCTGAACCGTGCATAAAGCTCCTCATTCTCTGTCTACAGAAGAAGAGTTTTTGCGATCTCAGGCCACATTATTGGAGCAGGTGCACAATCTGCAGCCTCTTCTGGACAGCAACCACATTAAAGGTGAAACACTGACTCAAGCTAATATTTGTCAGATATGTAAATGAGCCTTTTCTTTAAGTATGACTACATTATCTGATTGTATTTATAACAACAGTTTTTTTCCTTTAAAATGTTTCCCCTCACATCATGGTATCACAGCGGTTCCAGAGCTGACCACTAAAGTGCAGCGATTGTCACAAATGCACATTCAACAGCAGGTAACAAAAAATAAAGAGGTCTTTATTAGCATGCTCTCACTTAATGAGAACGTGTCCTGAAGCATTCTGATTTATCTTCCTGCATTAATCCTGATTGACTTCCACAGGATCGGAATGAAGAAGTATCTGCTGAAGTGAAGAAGCTGTTTGAAGAATACAACAAAATGGTATCCTTACTTGGCGTGAAAGACTCATATTTAATTATCGCACTGCTTACCACGTGTGGAGAACTCCCTGCAGCTAAAAACAGCACACAATAAGCTCATTCTTGAACATCTGAATGTATTCACATGAATGCCTTACTATCCTTAACTTCTTCCACAGATGTTTCTTTTATCAAAACAGTTTTCACAGTGGGATGAAACTCTTCGGAAGCTGGAAGGACCCAAGCAAGGCCAGCAGATAGACTAGGATGCTAAATCTTAGATTGGTGGATCATTGTAAAACGTTGCATTTTTCACACTTCATCGCAGATATGATTAATAAAACAGCACTGTCATTCCTAAACAAACCTTGTTTATAAGTAAGTGTTGTTTAAGGTCTTTGATCTACCCTTAATCTAAATTTTGAGTCATGATGTACCGATGTGGTCATCTTAAAGTATTGTAAGTAATTATATGCTCATTACCTTTGTGTTTACAGAAACATTTCTCTGCTTGGAAAATGTATTCCAACCATTCTCCTCTAAATAAACTCATTTTGCTTTCTAATTTATTTATTCCAGCCATTGTAAGAAATAATGCCTGTATGAGGGTTTTTTTTTTACTGCCTTTAGAAAAGTTTCACTACCTGAAATAATCATTAATAAAAGAAAGTGCCGCTGTATGTTGTATGTCTTTTTTTTTTTATTTCTTCTTTTTTTTTTTTTTTTACAAAAATGCATCTAGATTTTGCATTTTTAGGATTGACTGCTAAACATAATCACACCTTCTTTAACAATATTACAGTGATACAGTAACGATATTACTGGAGACATCTTTCAAGTTGTTAATGTAAGAAATAGTGTGATATATTGAACTTTTAACACTAGATTAAGTATAAAGTCATTCTGTCCTGAACGGTAACGGAGCTGGCGATGTTTGATATAACTTGCATTTATTGACAACACAAATTGTAATTTTTTGTAAACTAAATGGCTATTTTTGTGATTCTGTTGCAGAAACTTTTTGCTTTTAAAAACACCAAAGAAATGCTGTGTTCATTACAAACAACATTTCTACCAAGTTTTTATGGTAAACAAATATACATTTATTTATCAGTGTTTAAAAACTACATTTAAATGGATTGAATCAATTTAATTGTATGTATGTGGAACTCTACATAATAATAACAATAATTGTGTAAAACATGCTTTATATTATCCACATCTCATTTCAATTGAAATACAGTAATACAGAAATCATTGTTTATTTCCTTTCTATTCCACATATATCTACATTGAAAGTATTTAACTAATAGTCTAAAAACATTCTAGTTTATATTTTACAGGATGAATTCTTTTATTTTATATGAGTATGACACGTTTTGTTATGTTTGTCTCCGAATCTCTCCCGAAGAAGGCGTGAAGGGAAGCCCCGCCCCTCGAATGCGAAGTGGTCACGTGAAATACAAACAGACCAATAGGAACGCGCGTGCTGGTGGAAGTCGCGGATTTTGAAACGGTTGTTCAACAAAACATTCGATCAATCCCACCGTCAAATTTGCCTGCTTTTCCGTCTCGCTGTAAGTATACAGCATTAAAATACTCTATAACATCGTTCAGAATGCAAACAGTGCGATTTAGCGCGTCAAGGTGTAGATTGGATATAGTTAAATCAATAATACACGATTGTCAACGAGGAGTTTTCTGTTGTAAAGTGAGTTTAGCCGGATGGCTAAGTTAGCAAGCCTCCGGCTACGGGCTAACGTAATAATAATAATCACTGTAAACACTTCTGTCAAATAGTAATTTTGATCTAGTTCGGTGGATAAAGAACTAGCTCAGATGCTGAAAGGGCCCCAGACATGGATGACGAACTTTATTTGTAACGTGTAATATCATCAAAACAAGCTTTGAACGTTATCTTGCCAAAGCCTGGGCCTGTCGTTAGTTGTTTAGGTTTGTGCACTTTGAATACTTTAAGATCTTTGGTGAGAAATGTTTAGAATGACGGACACATGCGTGCAGACCTTTCCAAAGATGTCATCGCAGTACAGTAAGTGTGTCGCACTGATGTGTTTTGTGTTGTTTAGTGTGCAGAGATGGATGAAGAAGAGAGCACAGAGAGACAGATGCAGATCGCCATGCTTTGTCAACGGCTGGCCAAGATGAAGAAGTTATACAATGATGGTAATGATTTCCAGATAAATATGCTAACTCATATCCCACACTTTAAAACGTGGATAAATCAGGGAGCTCCAGGCCTGGGGATGAACACAATCCTAAAAAGTCCCGAACATTCCTGTAGTTCCAGTATAAATGTGTGTTGTTATGCCAGGCTCTGAAATATTCATCTTCCAGTAATCAATCTCTGAAATGTTTAACAACAACCCTGATCCGGTAATCATGAAATGCAAGGAAATTCTTTGGCCAAAACAAGAATCCTGGGTTGTAATCGAGCGGAGCAGAACATCTTCAGCTTTTCTTTCATACAGATGACACTGATTACATCAACCAGGCCATCAGCTCAAACTCACCCGACACCTGCCGGACGCTTCTGACCAGTCTGGAGAGGAAAGGCAATCCTCAGACGGATGCCAGCCTGCTCACTAAACTCATCGACTGCTACACGCGAGTCTTTTCCAGCATGCCGCTGGGCAAGTACAGTCAGGTCGAGAGCTACGCCAAGATGCTGGTCAGATTCGCCGAGTTAAAAGCGTAAGCCTCTGTTTCACTGTGATTTGAAATGATTTATAACATCCTTTCATCATTATAGAAATTCTGTACCTAATGATCTGTACAGAATAGTTCATCCAGAAAAGTTAATATTACTATTATGTACTACTTTTATTTATTTATTTTTTAATCCATTATGAAATATACTTATTAACATACTTTGAAATGTAGTGAGGGTAGTTTTAGGTGAACACTTTTTTTTTTCTTTTTTTTTTTCTTAAATCAACAACTTTCAACTGCTGAATATCTGAATGCATTATTTAATTTAGTCTCTCTTCATCAACAGTATCCAAGATGTAAATGATGCGCAGGCTAGTTTTGACATAGCGAGATCCCACTGTAAGGATTTTGCCTTCGTTCACATTGCTTATGCTCAGTTTGAGCTTTTGCAAGGTAAGGAGACTTAAAAATATAAGGCATGTATTGAGCTTTTGCCTCTGTCAGAAATGTTTGCTGATTGAGAAGAACACAAGGTCATTAATTGCTTTCATTCTCTCCAGGCAACATTAAGAAATGCACTTTGATTCTTCAGAAGGCTTTTGAAATGAACGCTAAGCCCAGGCGCGTCCTGGAGGCTGCCGTGAGGAATCTAAACGCAGGCAAACGCCAGCTCCTCTCGCATGAAGATAAGGAGAACTTCACAGGTTAGTCGACTGCTTTTTACTGTGGTGTTGTATGGAAGCCTGTTTCCGATATAGAATAATAATAAAAAAAGTAATTGTGACTTTATCTCACAATTCGCTATACTGAGAAAAAAGACAGAATTGCAAATTAAAAGCTTGCACCTATGATTAAAAAAAATTGTTACTTTTTTTTTATTTTTATTAACTTCTGTGGTGGAAGCATGCTTCCATACTTCTGTGTCCAGTTGTAAATCCTGTGAAAAAATTACCAGTGCATTATTAAAAATTTGACAGTTGAAAGTCAGTAATAGAGGTTTGAACTTGGAACAACTGCATAAATCATAATTTGTTACAAAAAAAAAAAAAGTGAAGATTTGCTGTCAATGTTTTAGTTATATTTTATTTAATTCCTGTTAGGGTTGCAAAAAGTTAAAAAAATTTCCAATAAATTTCGGGATTTTTTTGGAATCTTCCTGGGATTTTTGGAAAGTTTCTGGAAATTTACCGGAAATTTTCCACAGCTTTGCAACCCTAATTCCTGTAATGTATACTTTTTGCTTTTTATGAATTAAACATGTCTTGTGAAATATCTGCAGTGTCTGCACATGACGATGCACACGAGTCTGTGAGAAGCAGCTCCAGAAGATCGGATGGAACGTGTGACCTGCAGAGCAGCAGCACTTTTTACCACGGGTATGATAAGTTCTGTCCTTTCATGGGAAATTCATCACAAGTTTGCAGGGCATATCACATCAAGCAATATATTGAATATCATTAGTTAAAAAAAAATGTGTC
The DNA here is from genome assembly GCA_036784905.1 of Acrossocheilus fasciatus. Classification (NCBI taxonomy): domain Eukaryota; kingdom Metazoa; phylum Chordata; class Actinopteri; order Cypriniformes; family Cyprinidae; genus Acrossocheilus; species Acrossocheilus fasciatus. Next base: position 2,327,260 of record CM071953.1, read on the forward strand.
ACATATACTGTAGTATGTATACATGCCACATATTGTTCAAAAAATACTGTTCCAAAGGTTAGGTCAGTACATTTTTTTTTCTTTTCTTCAGAGGGGTTATTTTAAATTGTATTTCACAATATTACTAATTCTATTGTATTTTTGAAACCCAGGCTTGGTGAGCAGAAGAGGGATCAAAAAATCTTACCAACTTTAAACTTTTTTTCTTTTTTATATATATATATATATATATATATATATATATATATATAGCCCTAATGCACAATATTTCCAATTTACAGCCTGTTGTGAGCGTGGAATATATGTCCCATGACAGAATTTTTTTTTTTTTTACCATGAAAGAATTGATGTTAACAAACAGTTTGCGTTCCAGGAGTGATCAGAAGTTCAGTCCACCAGAGAACATGAACATGCCTGTGTGGAGAGCAGGGTCACATCAAAGAAGAACAGCCATGGTAAGATGAGAGAGGACGTCAGCCCAGCAGCAAAGCACACTTGAAACTGGAAATTCATGTGTTTTGTTTGTGTTCCTTCCTGTAGGCAGAAAGAGTTCCCATGGTGCCTCTCTCCATCCCTGAAAACGAGAGCAGTGACTGTGACGGTGTTCAGAAAGCAGAAGCTCCAGCTGCACACGGCTTTGGTTTCTCCAGGTGAGAGATGCGGATCTGTGCAGGAGCAAAAAATAAATATCAGTAATTTGAGTACTGTAATTCAGGGAGTTTGTCAAGTACTCCAGGGATGTAATGGTTCTGTATTTTTATGGATTTCCATATTTTCCTACAAGAAGCATGACCCACGTGAGTTGCGTAAATACAAGAGAAAAAATTGTTAGGTTTACAAATACTTTTAATATATGTATTTTACACTACAATATTATCACAACAGTAATACTTTGATTTGTGTAATTTTTAGAATTGAAACATTCTTTTCATTAATAACAAGTGTTAAACTGTCTCATTTTATAGTCTCAGTGTTTTAAATGTCTTTGTTTATCAAGCTTTAGTGTTTGATTTTTCTACAGGCAAACGAGTGGTTCAAATGTCCGCTCCACGTTCCCCATGTGTTCCTCAAAGAAAGGCACTCCAGATGGGGACTCCTACAGTTTATTAAACCTGAAGGTATAAGAGTCGTCCAGCCTCAAAATAGACATAAACTCACCAGTGCTCAGAGTTACGAATCATAGCAACAACATTCAGAAAGTAAACGTTTAGTATGTCCAGCTAATACTGAATAGTGTTGTTGTTTTGTTCAGCCTCCTCTGATTAGTCCAGATCATCTGAGGAGAGACACTGAAGAGGGCGACACCATCACAGCTCTCCTACAAAGAGCAGAAAGAAAAGAAACTGCTCGAATGGAAGGTAATTCGTACATATGATATTTTGACCCAGAATACTTTAGTTTTAGTCTGTTTCTCATGCGAAACCATCATAGGTGCGCTCTTTTCTGATATATTTGATTCTTTCAATAGAAACCACTGATATAAACCAGCTCATCAGCACAAACTCTCCTGAAAGTTGTCAGATCTTCCTGAAAAACCTGGAAAAGAGAGGAGACCCTCGTTCAGACTCTGCGTTTCTCTCCAAACTGCTGGAATGCTACTCTAAAGTGTTCGCCAGGTTTCCTTTGGCAAAGCATTGCAAAACTGAAAGCTATGCTCGAATGCTGGTGCGATATGCAGAGCTGAAAGGGTGAGTCAGTGGTGGACTGCACGCACTAGTCTCATGTTAGCAGTTGATCATCTTGAGTAATTTATTCTTTGCCACCTCTACAGGATTGAAGATCCAGAGGACGCTCCAGATCACTTCAGTATTGCCAGATCGCACAGTAAAGCTTTTGCTTTTGTGCACGTCGCACATGCTCAGTTTGAGCTCTCACAAGGTAAAACATGACATTTCTTGGTTTGGTTTAATTTAATTTAACCCAAGAAATCAAAAATGGACTTCTGTGGCTTTTTGTCCAGCTTTGAGGTCAGGTATTTGCAAGTTTTCTCTTAGAGTAATTACATTCTGCAGGAACTTGTTCAATTTAGCATCGGAAAAAATGGACCAAATATATCGATGACTTCTATAACTGCATTTATGCTTTTATCTAAAATCTTATTCAGTCAAATGCTGTCTGTTCTTTCCATACACGAAACACATGAATCTGACATGCTCATAATCACGACCTCAGAGTCATTTCTTTGGCTCTTTAAGAGTGAAGGTGCATGGTATTGCAGTATGTTTAAAGCCTGTTTAATTACATGTTCTTAAAATCTCTCAGGCAATTCTAGGAAGAGTAATTTGATTCTTCAGAAAGCGCTGAGCTCAAACGCACGGCCGGTTGAACTGCTGCAGACCGCCATCAGAAATCTGAACTCTGGTAAAACTCATCTGCTTCCTGCGGAGCATGAAGAGAACGCTGCAGGTTAGTCTCATACGCTTCTGTTAAAGGAGACACATTTTTTCCCCTCTGAGGTGCACTTTAGAGCCGTCTTTATTTGCTGCTGTGTGTTTGCAAGTGTTTTCACGCTGTAATCGCTCTTGCTGGACATCTGCCTGTCACTGATCTACAGTCCACAGCAGTCCAGTGGTCCGTTTCTTTGAGGTGGACTTCAGTGTTGTTCACACAAGACTCATATGTGTGTGTTCTGTCATGAAGGGTCCTTAGAAATCTGTGAGCTCCAAAATACTTAAAGATCATTTTTACACTGAAAACCTATTTGCGGGACTGAATGTATTGCTGTTGAGTTAAAATGAGGAGACAACATAATTAGTGTTTTTTAATATAATGCATAGAATAATACTTCCATAATTCATTGAAGTCATACTATATTGTTGTTATATGGCCATTGTGTTACCATATTGTCTACATGAGCCTTTGGAGCTTGGACCTTGGTTATCATTGTTAGTGGCTACATTTAAGAGTTCATTATTATGATTATTTTTTTAAATGATATAACCTAATTAGTCTATGTACACATGCAGACTGACATGTTTTCAGTGTCTTATACCTGATTTGTTTTTTTTTCTTTTTCTTTCTCTGAAGTTGAAACAAATTTTGATCTTCACATCTTTGTCTTAAATCCAATGGGAATGATTTTTTTTATTTTTTATTTTTATATAAAGTTAAGGATGATTGTTACATAGTAATGCAACCTTAACCCTACACCTAATGAGACATTTAGCATTTTTTTTTTTTTTTTTTTAACAAAAAACAAACAAACGTTGAGTGTGTTCTTGGGTTAATGTGAAAAATGCTTGTTCAAAAAAGAATGATATTAACGTTTGGTTTTGCAGAAAATTTGGAAGCACTAAGTAACAGAGGGGAAGAAGAAAATCCAGTGAAGGCTCCTGAGGAGCAGCAAAAGCCTCTTGCCAAGGAAACTTCATCAGAATGGAAGATCCCTACTCTCATCAACAAACATGCGTCTCCGGAGGTCTGGTTACAGCTTAATATCTGAGCACAGAACGTTTAGAGTGGACTCGGCTGGGATTGGTTCATGATCTATCTGTTTTGTGGCTCCATTCAGGATCGTAAAGCTCCTGCAGTCCCCGTGTCCACTTCATCCTCACTTCATGCTATGAGAACACCTGCGCCTCCCAGATTACACCCCTCTCTCAGCTGTCAGACTCCCAACTACAAAGACCCGAATGCAAACAGGTAAAAACACAGCAGAACTCATGGATCAGACGCGGCCTCCTTGTCTAAAGCTCAACCATGCTTTCCGTCTGTTCTTCCATAGTTTTGTCACTCCTGTGGTGAAGCAGCGGCCAGTGGTTGTGTCTGTTCCAACGACGGCTCAGAAAATGGGTCACACTCAGTTGCCCTGCACTCCTCAGAGCGGGGTGTCCTGCGTCCCGCAGCCGTCACAGGTGAAGAGATCACGTACAACATGAGATAGACAGAGAAACATAATTCTTTTATTTGGATAGAAAAATGCAGAGCAGTTTAGGGAGTATTTTATGTTTGTTTCTTTATGTATGTGACCATTCAATTCAATTATTATTATTATTATTTTTTTTAATCAAAGCAGGGTTATTGTTGTTAACTACAACCATAAAAAACATTTTCCATTAAAAATAAACTTGAATTGAAATTATATTAAATATTAAACATTATATTACACTTATTTAATTTCAGCTTGTTGCCGAGACAGAATTTCTCTTTTTAGTTCAATTTAAGTTGATGTACTAAAAAACATAAACTACATAAACTAACTTACTAAAAGAAATCCAATAAAAATGTCAAAAACACAGAAAAAAATACTAAAACTTTAATTGAAATTAAAGAAAACAGAAAAAAATAAGAAATTGGAATCTAATTCAAATATTAGTAGTTTATCAGAGATACTAAAATAACACTCAATGTGATATGCCATAAATAATTCCATTTATCCACCTTTTTCTTGCTGTAAAAATGGGCGTGGCCATTTGTAAAATCTATGGGTCTAGCTTCCGGTCTCATCCGTGCCCAGCTATCTTTAGATTTACAAAACTTGATATTGAAAATTGGTCTTACCATATTATTTTCATGTATTGTCTAAATTATGAACACACCGGTTTGTAGTGCAAACTGTTTTACCGTTTACTGCACGTTGTTGTTATTCTTATTATTTACTTATAGCAGCTAATGAACCTGAAGTCTCATCTACATAGGCTTACTTCTGCATCGAAGAAAAAGATAAAACGGATAGTTCCAGTCCTTGATTCTGATTGGTTGAGCCAAGTTCAACGCTGTTGTAAAGTACACTTTATGCCATGGTCTGTCTGAATACTGGATTCTGATTGGCTGGCAGGTGTTGATTAAATTCGTTGAACTGCACAGGTAGTTCCAGGTCAGTTTTAATCATGTTCTATATTAATGCGCTTCCTATAAACATTGGTAACCATAGTAACATACAGTTACAGTTGAATAGTAATACAGATGAAAATAACCGTCATTTTTATCGTTCTGGGTCAAATATTGCAGTGCGAATATTATTAACATCTTTAATATGTGAATGCTGGTAAATGACCATGGCATAAACGGGATAATCAACGGCTAGCTGTGCATTAAATGATTTGAATGCACTTCGCGGAGGCAACCACCCTCCGCTGCACGTCGGCAGCTCTTCACCTACACGCCGTGCATTCAAATCGTTTAATGCACAGCTAGCTGTTGATTATCCCTTACATAAACATACACCTTTGTTTACGTTTGTGTGTTGCTCGGCAACCACTTTGTTGGAATCACAACCGTTTCTGAGGAACTACATTGTTTGGCAGAAGAATAATGCTTTTATTAATTTCATTACACTTTATTTGCTCTGTTTAATTTTGTGAAACCTCACTACGTATCTGCGTATAAGTCCTGTGAAGCTGTGGTTTACAGTGAGTTTATAACAGCTAAGAGGGTTTTAGTCCTTCAGCTTCGTGCCTAACAACGCCCTTTAGCTGTTATAAATTCACTGTAAACCACGGCGTCTTGGGGCTTACTGCTCTTTTCTTTGTGAGCTGCTCTTTTAAGAGGCCTCAAAATCTGTTTCCCCTGCATCAACTAACATTTTATGAGATTTATGGTTCGTATATTGCTTGCATTTTTTTTTTTTTTCTGAACGCACTTTGACATGACATTCAATGTAGAAACACGTATGCTTGCATAATTGTGTATTTATGACCATTACAAACAGGATCCCAATGCATCTGAGCCTGGACCCTCTTGATTTTATTTTTGAATTAAACTGATATTTCTGAAAGTGATTGAATTTTGTTATTTTTTTATATCAATAATCCACATTTTTAGTAGTGGAAATGCAATTAATGATATTAAAAATATTAGTTAAAAAAAAAAAATCCATTCCTGATATCAAGAATTAACATACAAAAAAAATCTTATACTGGGTAATGATTAAAAATCGAATCTGACTTGATCCATCAATAATTGTTTGATCATGAAAAGTGGCTACTACATAGCAGTATGGAGTCACGTGGATAAAGGGCTTCATTTCTACCTTCCTTTGTGTGAAATGTTAATTAAATGAACAATCTGCCATCTTTCTGTCTCAGACCCCTGCCTCAGCTTTCTCAAACGAATCTATCACAATCAAGGGCAAACAGTTCTTCATTTTCAAGATGATCGGCCGAGGCGGATCCAGTAAGGTATGAAATAAGACTTATTCTCTATCATTTTGCCTTTCCTTTGATCCAGTGTGTGCGTGACAGAAATAATTCTGTTTGTATTCAGGTATATCAGGTGTTTGACCATAAGAAGCACGTGTATGCTTTGAAGTATGTGAATCTTGAGGAGGCCGATGCTCAGGCCGTGGAAGGCTACAAGAATGAGATCGAGCACTTGAATCATCTTCAACAGTACAGCGATCAGATCATTAAACTCTATGACTAGTAAGTGTGTTGTGCTTGGAAACGGTGTCCTAGCTGTTCTAGTGTGCTCCTGATCACATGACTTCCTGTTCGCTCGCAGTGAGATCACCAGCAGCTGTATCTACATGCTGATGGAGTGCGGTCACCTGGATCTCAACACCTGGCTGCGCAACCGCAAGACCGTCAACCCTCTGGACAGGAAGTGCTACTGGAGGAACATGCTGGAGGCTGTGCACACCATCCACAAACACGGTGACTCACTGAACCGCTTACTAATGATCATACATTTGGTCGTTCACACAGAATGCAATCTTGCATTTAAAAAAAGCCTGATATACTAGGGGTGTGCGATTTATGTATCATCTGTGATAATATCGTAATTGTTGTTTTAACGATGTGTGATTTAACATTTATCAAGTATTTCGCAAAAAAACCAAACAAAACACACCTACAGAGTGCACGCTTGCATTACGTGAAGTCTGCGCGTGCGCATTTAGAGTGCGTTCTTTCACTGTTGATTCAGTCTAATAAAATGCGTTTCGAGTGATCACACAATTCAAGATATGGGGGCAGAAAATGTATATATTTATATTATTTCATATAGTTAGTTAATTAATATAAAAAATCTCCAAAAATTTGCATGATTACAAATGTGATATTGTTTTTTTTAAACAGTTCAATAAACAAGAAGTTAATTTAGAGACACCATATTGCCTGTTTTTGCTCTTTTTCGACAACAAAAATAATTCCAAACAAAGCCACAGCACTGTTTTGCATCTCTGAGCAGCATGACAGTGTTTTGTTCCTGAGTGAATCAACCTTTTAAATGATTCGGTTTAATCGCAATGACTCACTTAACAGTGACTTGCTGCCACCTACTGGCGGCTTTAATTTCACATTTAAAGTATCTTTTCATTTTTTAAAATCATTTCAAATATCAGAATTCAACGTTTTGTTTTATATATCAAAACATTATTTATGCATTTGTTTTGACTTGCATCGTAATTATTGACTTTATATTTTTTTATCTTATTTATTTTTGTTTGCTTGTCTTGTTTTCCAGTACATTTGACTAAAAACTTCTTAAAGCGAGATGCATTTACTTGAGAAGCAAAATGACTTAAAATATGAAGTCTTGTTTTCTGACAAGAAAAATATCAAAATAAAGTGAGTTTATGCTTGAAACAAGAAAATAATGTCCGCTATTTTATTCTTATCCCACTGACAGATTTGTTTTTCTCGTTTTAAGCATTAACTCACTTTTGAAACTTTTTTTTGATGTTTATGCCAGAAATCAGAAGACAAAAATTGTAAGAATGTAATTTAAATGATTTTCTAAAATATTTTGTACATTTTCTTACACATTTTCTTTACCAGTAAAATTATCTAAATATTCTTAAATCAAGATGTGTTCACTTTTGATGCAAAACAGTTGCTTCGTGTTTTCTGAAACGTATCAAAATTGATTTTATGCTTTAAGAAGAATAAACTTGTTTTCCATTTGATTTGTTTATTTTTCTTGCCCAATGTATTTTTCATACCTCACTTAAATTTTGAACTTTTATTTTAAATTTTTTGGGGTCTCGTGTAAGAAATAGGAATGTTTAGATATTTTTACTGGAAAAATACTGTTTTTATTATTACTATTATTGACCAGTTTATTTATGTACGTCTCTGTTTAATTGCTGAATTTCTTTTGTATTTTTCATTTGAAGGCATCATCCACAGTGATTTAAAGCCAGCTAATTTTGTGATTGTGGATGCTTCACTGAAACTGATAGACTTTGGAATCGCTAACCGTATTCAGCCTGACGTGACCAGCATCATGAAGGACTCGCAGGTCGGGATAGGACTGATCTAGTATTACAGAAGTTACGTTTCTAGGCTGTTCTGCGTTGATTTACTCGTTCTTATAATGTCCGTCAGGTGGGGACTCTAAACTACATGCCACCAGAGGCCATTAAAGACACATCCTCCAATGGGAAGCCAGGGTCAAAGGTGAGAAGACTTCCTAATTTAGTGCCTCAATCATTATCGGATCTCCTGTTGATATACTCCCGTCAGGAAGCGTGTATAACGGTAGATTGCACAGTGTGATCCCATCATTCTCTGCTCTGCTGTCTTCAGATCAGTGCTAAAGGCGACGTGTGGTCTCTGGGATGCATCCTGTACTGCATGACTTATGGAAAGACTCCGTTCCAGAACATCACCAATCAGATCAGCAAAATCCATGCCATCATAGACCCGTCCCACGAGATCGACTTCCCCGATATTCCAGAGAAGGACCTGCTTGATGTGCTGAAGGTGAGCAGGATGTTTGGCTGTGTTGATCAGTTGTATAATAACCCCTACAGTTTCATGATTAGTGCTCACCGTCTGTCTGTTGTCCGTTTCAGAGGTGTTTAGTTCGCAATCCTAGAGAGAGGATTTCCATAGCAGAGCTCCTCGATCATCCGTACCTGCAGCTGCAACCTGCATCTGAGCCAGGTACAAACAACTGACAGCAGTCACAAATCTAAAGGTGTATGAAACTGGTTTTGTTTTGCCTTTAAACAATTTGAGGCACAGTTTAAATCAGAGCAGAAAATCCTAAATGTATAAAGTCATGGCATTAAATGCATTGCAAACAATGAACACCTTCCTCAGTATTATAGGTTATTATAGTTAACTAAAACCAAAAAATCTGTCATTGAAAATAAAATAAACATGCATAAAATAAAATCTAAAAAATGTGAACTTGTTAAAAAATGATCTACTTTGCAAAGGCAACATCTCATTTTAATTTAGTTTAACCTGATGTACTAAAATAACTAAAATGGAAATAAAATTAATAAACACATTTAATTAAAAATGAACACATTCAAGACATTTAAAAAAACAAAAGTTTTAAAATAACAAAACACACCAAAATTTCTACAAATTCAAATCAATTTAAAATGAAAACACAATATAAAAATAAAACCATAATAGCATATCAATAACAGCATCAACCATAATAGCATCTTCCTCAGTATTTTTGTTTTACAAATAGTTAAACATCCTCAAATCAAGATACATTTGGTTGAGATGCAAAATTAAGAAATAATGTCATGTTTTCTGAGAAATTAAACATAATGAAGTGATTTATGCTTAAAACAAGAACAAATGCTGTCAGTAGGGAAGTGAAAATTAGTTTTCCCTTTGAATGACACTGTTTTTTTCTAAGCCCTTTAAGAATATCTGTTCTTGTCTTATTCATAAACGCAATTAATTTTAATCAGTTTCACAGAAAACAAGACTCTTTGTCCTATGTCTGAAGTTAATGCATCTTGATTTAAGAATCTTGAGACATTTGCAGAAGAAAACAAGACAAAAACACTGAGGAAGAACTTCATATTTTGCAGTCTGATCAGAAGGTACAGTGAAGATGGTTTCATGTTCTAGTGGTTGTGAGCAGAATTTTTTTTTAAATATAAAAAGTAATGGAGATCTGTTGGAAGTTGTGTTTGTAGTTCTCCCTAAACATTTACATTAGGACACCATACAGACGTATTATGTTAAAGTCTTACATTTTCCTGCAGAAACCTTGTAATGATGATTAAATATTTGTGATTTTGTTGCTTACAAAATTTGTATTTTATTTTTTTTGCACAAAATGTTAATAATTTCTAACATATTTCCTAAGAATGCTATTATTTCTTTATATGTAAAACTTTTGACTTAAATTATTGCTGCTTGTTCCTTTTAAAATGTAATTTATTTTTAAACAATGTTGTATACTTATACTTTGACTAATTTCTTTAAAGGAAATCTAAAGCTGTAAAGCAAGTTCTGTCTGTTTTAATATGATGATGATGTTATATCACGTCACTTACAGCAGAACCGTGTGCCGGTGATTTGAAGAGGATCCTCAATGAACTGGCGGCTCTTCAGTCTCCCAACAGCATCGCCAGAGCTGCTAGTGTAAGTGATGATCAATACTCAACAGATACAAATGACATATATTACAGAGAGAGAGAGAGAGTTTTGGGAGTTTACCAAACTGGAGTTTTAGAGTTGATGAAACGCTAATTATTTATATATATATATAAAAAAAAAAAAGTAAAGTTAAAGGAGTAATTTTAAAATAAGAGCAATCGAATTAATAGACGTATAGCAGACTGCTTGCATAAAATGATATAAAAATCAGTTGTCATTCTATATTTCAAATATGTCTTAGTAAGATGATATTAGTAATGCATATAATGCATTGCAATACAATGATGATTGAGAGATGAAGAAATAAATGCTCCTCAAAAGCCTAATGATCAGATTTGAGACTCGCTGATTTTTCCAATAAATGTCATCTGATAATCAAGTAAAGCTGAGCTGCTTCAGTCCAGTAAGTGTTCATCTGGAAATATTACTAACAATATCAAAGTTGTTCTTGCATTTACTTCATAAAAATCTGTAAAGATTTGAGAGCAAACACATGTGAAGCACCAGCTGAAGGTGGACGGTTGTTTAAAAAAACAACCTTTTACTCGATTTAAAAAGTGTCTAAACCATCAACAAAGGCGTGAAGTAGATTGTGTGTGACAGTTTTGATCATTTTGCGTTTCAAATATGATGCAGTAGGCTTTTTAAGGTTTAAATATATTATTAAAATGTTCTTTTTAACGTCTTTCTCTGCCACCGCTGCAGAATCTGGCCAAGATGTGCAACAGCGGGAGGAAGTTAGATGTTTCTGAATGTGTGAAAACGTCCAGTCAGACGCAGTGGAAGTGATGAGGACGGAGATGAAGAAGCCTGCGGGACTCAAAACCACTCAGGAGCCTCACTTTAAACAAGCTTCCACTAGCTGCCCTCGTGCTTCATTTCTTCTAGATGCTTTCAATAAATACCTGTTTGTTGTCCATTTCTTTCTGTTTCTGATTTTATTTACTACATGATGCAATCTAAGAAAGTGTACATGACAAATAAACGTACCTTGTCAGGGATATTCCAAATGTGGTATTCTTTTGCTGTTTTCTTGGAAGTAACACTAATTTTGCAATATGATAAATGTTTTCACAGCTTTCTCATTATTCAGTGCATTTATTGTCTTGATACCATTTTGTCAGAATGCATGACTATTATTTTGTGTTCATCAATGCATTTACAAGGTGTTCTTGAAGACTTCTGGAATATTCCACCAAAACAAATTCAAATATGTTTGCTTGTATAGTTTTAAAATATATTAGTGCATATGCATTTACTCAAAATTTAAATTCTGTCATCATTTACCCACCATTCAGTTATTCCAAACCTGTATGAGGATATTTCTTCAAAATATCTTATTTTGTGTTCAACAGTAGAAAGGATATCATACAGGTTTGGAACAAGTGCAGGATGGTTAAATGATGACAGAATTTATTATTATTTATTTTTTTTTTTTTTTTAAGTGAACTATCCCTTTAAGGGGTTAAACCAATACTTAATAGCACGAATGACTCGTTAACGTAGTTTTTAGATCAAGCCAAATATTCTGGATTTATTTGTCAAGTAATTTCGTGAATTGTAATATTCCAAGCTCAATTTATGTTTAATTATCTGTTACGATGAACCAAAACGATTAGTACATTATGGGCGTGTCTCAAAACCTAGTGAGAGGCCTAACTAGACAGCATTTCTGTGCTAAAAATGTTCTTCAATAACTTTTTTTCATGTCCCAAAATGCAGAAACACGGCCCGTGTGTTACGTACTTGACGTACGGTGTCAATCAAAACTCCTCCCACGCGTCCAGCCAATCAGAGCAGCGCTAGCCACGTGAGCGCTGACGTCAGCGCGCCGTTCCTGTGTTTGGTTTCCAGCGCAATGGCGGCGACGCGGCTCCTCTTGAGAACTTCAGTCGTTAAGTCTTCGTTAACCGGGTTAACCGGTGGCGTGAACAGCAGTTTGGGGTCAACTCTGCTTAAAGTGTCCCCAGACTGCACAGCCAAGCCGAAAGTACAGAGGAGACATGCAGCGCACTTCACCTATCACCCTGACCCCGTGCCTACTCAGTACGGTAATGCCCTTGTTTACACTTTACAATGGAGCTGGAATACTGAAGATTCACAGGAATCATCTTTACTATTCACAACACTTAAGCCTGGCTTTGCTGTGGTGTTTTCCAAACAAAAAAGTACATCTAAAAATGCATCGGCTGACATGACATCCGTCAGTCTTGTTTATAGTTGCTTGAAGGCTTGCTCTCAAATACACTGAGACTGAGTTCTGTCATTATGAACACATGAATAATGCAGTGATTGATAGCAGCACACTGTTGTTGTATGAACGTGTGTTAGGAGTCATCAAAATCTCTTTTAATTTAGACTAAATGACAAACTCACTCAGAAGGGTGATGCCAGGTAAATAAATATATAACAACAAAATTAATATCATAGTTTTAAACAGTGACCACAAAAGTACTTGACGGTGTATGAGTTGATCTGGTTAGTTTGCACATCATTTCATAGAGGCTGGATGGGAAAAATCAATAAATAAAAATAAAGCTTATATATATTCATAACTATTGAACGTCTAAGCTGATGAAAAGCTTTTACCTAATTAAATGACCTGTTTTATGAAAAGTATATTTAGTTGCCTTAAAGGTTATTCAGTAGTCTTTATAGTTAAAAAAACAACAACATTTTTTTTATAAAGGAAACTATCAAAAAATATCTAAAATGCCATTTATATGCCTCCATCAGCAAAATTGGACTTAATGAACTGATTTTTAAGGAGATTTTAATAATTCCCTTTTACAATACACAATTAAAATAATACTGAAATACTCATAAAATAATCATATTTGCATGCTCTCTCTCTCTCTCTCTCTCTCTCTCTCTCTCTCTCTCTCTCTCTCTCTCTCTCTCTCTCTCTCTCTCTCTCTCTCTATATATATATATATATATATATATATATATATATATATATATATATATATATATATATATATATATATATATATATATATATATATATATATATATATTTTTTTTTTTAATTATTATTTTTTTTTTATGAGTGCATTATCCATAAATGTGCACATACATGCATAATCACTGCATGTCAATATGGTACTTTTTTTTTTTTTTTATTGGTGTTTACTTGAAAGGAAAGTGGTACAGTTAAACATGCTGCAATTCTTCATTTAATCAAATAATGCATAGTCAGCATACGCACATTTATATATTATGCTGTTTAAAAACAGATATTGACTCGCTCCACAGAAAAAAAAAAAAAAAAATTCTACATCTCAGTGGTTGGTAATTGTTAGACCTTTTTGTTAAAAGATTATTTATTTAATCTGGTCATAACCTGCCTTTTAAGTTTCATTGAGGTTCACTTACAATGTTAATAATTAAAAAAAAAAAAATAAAAAAAAAAATATATATATATATTGTATGGTATATGGGCATGAACTGACAATATCTGTAATACCAATTTGTCTTAAAGACAAACAAACAACAACATTATCAACAACAACAAAACTCCTCTGACATTTACCAGCAGCAGAATATAAGTACAAGTGTCTGTAGCTGTTATGAATCATGAGACACTACTGTATGATTGACTTGAGTGTCTCTGCAGGCCCCACTCAGAAGATGAATTTATTCCAGTCTGTGACCAGTGCCTTGGACAACACGCTCGCCAGTGATCCCACGGCAGGTACGAGCGCAGCTTGACCTCTCGTTCGTCTGACTGACCCTAACTGAAGGCCTTGAGTGCTTCAGCTGCTGTGATACTAACACGTCTGTCTCCTGCAGTGATTTTCGGGGAGGACGTGGCGTTTGGTGGGGTGTTTCGATGCACGGTCGGCCTCCGAGATAAATACGGTGAGTTTTCATGCTCGAAGGTCACATGAGGTTGTGTGTGCTGGTCTGTGTGTTGTGTGCGCTCACACTAGATGGCAGCACTGTTATAGAGTGAAATACCTGCTTACTATTCACTGTGTGCTGCATACTTCACAAATAAGCAGTACACGCTAAAAAGTAAGAAAATAAGTGTGAGTGGTGTCAGTTATCAGCTGGGAAATATAATTATCAAATGTTTTGAAAATTAATTTTGAAATTTGAAATCAGTTAAATTTTTTGTGAGAATTATCAAATAATGAGTCTAAAAAGTAAAAAATGTGCCTGAAATAGGGATATTTAGTAAATAAAGCTACAAATCAAACCACAAACAACATATTCATTACCTGAAATAAAATATTTTTAAATAAGCTAACAAAAATGATAAACAAAATTACTAAACCTTTGATCAAAATTTGTGACCCTGGACCACAAAACCACTCTTTAGGGTTTATATATCATATATGAATAAATAATCTTTCCATTGATGTATGGTTTGTTAGGATCGGACAATATTTGGCTGAGATACAACTATTTGAAAATCTGGAATCTGAGGGAGCAAAAAAATCTAAATATTGAGAAAAATCACCTTTAAAGTTGTCCAAATGAAGTTCTTAGTAATGCATATTACTAATCAAAAATTAAGTTTTGATATATTTACAGTAGGAAATTTACAAAATATCTTCATAGAACATGATCTTTGCTTAATATTTAAATAAAAAAAATAAAAACTTTTAAAAGAAAAATGACCCATACAATGTATTGTTGGCTATTGCTACAAATATACCTGTGCTACTCATGACTGCGTTTGTGCTGCAGGGACACATTTGACAACAGAAAATCAAAAATATCATCTAATCCAAAATACCAACAACTGCTATAACAGTACATCATGTATGTGTGCCTTTAATCACCGTTCATAACACCTGAACTGGAAGGTCTGGTTGAGTGCACTGCATTGTGGGATGCGTTGTGTCTGTTATATTCTGCACATTTGGCCATTTATTGTCTGTGTAGATGGTAATTATTTGCTTTTATGTTAATTGGTCATATTAAGAGGTGTTCAGTGTGTGTTCACATTTGCAACTAAATTTTAAAGCTGCATAAATCAGCATAAACTTAACATACATTGAGGTCAAATCTTCATTTAAGTCCTGTGTCTAAATAAAGGAACTAAATTGAGCAGTACAGAACTTGTCTATTTTTTATACCTATTTGTGAAGCAGAGTCATCCAAGAGTGAATGTCTGCTGGAAAAAGCATGTGACTCATATTTTGGGACTAAGTTGAATTATTGAGCACAAATAACTGTAGATCAGTCCAGAACGTTGGCTTAGACAGGATTCAGCTCAGTGGTGCTTTCTTCAGGTGTTTCTACAGCTCTTCTGTTTGGTTTGACTTTGACACAGCTATTAATCATTACATTTCTTCTGCTTTAACCATCCACTTGTGTGTTCAGAGTCTTGCTGCAGGACTCCGTTAAAGATTTATTATTAGTAGTATTTATTGTATTTTTTTTGCTAGAGATTAAGACTTTTATTCAGCAGTGATGCATTAAATTGATCTACAGTACCAGTAAAGACATTTATAATGCTATGAAAGATTTCTATTTCAAATAAATGCTGTTCTATTCATCTGTGAATCCTGAAAAATAAAATGTCAAGGTTTCCACAAAAATATTGTGCAGCACGACTGTTTTCAACATTGATGATAATCAGAAATGTTTCTTGAGCAGTAAATCAGTATATTTGGATGATTTCTGAAGATCATGTGACACTGAAGACTGGAGAAATTATGCTGAAAATACAGCTGTGATCACAGAAATAAATTAGTTTAAGTAATTTGAAAATTGTAAAATGTTTACAAAATGTAATTTAAAAAAAAAAGTTCAGATAGGTTATTTTAAACTGTAATAATATTTCAAAATATGACTGTTTTTACTGTATTTTTGGTCAAATAAATGCAGTCTTTTTTTAAAAATGTAAAATAAAATAAAAAATTTAAATTACCAAACAAAAATCCTTTTGAATTTTAGTGTAAATTCAAAATAACATTAGTTGTACTTGAAGGATGTGCAGCTCTCAAAAGATGTATCATTAAAAAAAAAAAAAAAAAAAAACAAAAAAAAAAAAACATTAATGATTGCATTCTTGTTTTGCTTTATCGCTATATTCATCAAAGGGTTAATGAGGTGATTCTTAGAACACATCTAATACATTGTTTACTTAAACATCTTGAACCCTGTCAGTTTTGATGTTTTATCTAAACATGAATCTGTCTTGTTTAATGCAGAAACGTTCACTCTCATTGTTGTAATTAGAACCTTTTCAAATCTGCTGTGATATGCATTTGACATTTTAATTATTTGTGTTTTCCTCTAAACGTTCATGAATGAATTGTTCTGTTAAAGCTCCTCTAAACCAAATTTGAAATGTATCACAATGTTTGTGCATTTGAGCACTTTCTCATTCATTTTGTTGCACTTCATCAATTATGCAAGAGTAAATGAAGTAGATTCAGATTGAACAGAACACCCTCTGCAGGTTTCGCAAGCCATAAATAGTTAAATTATGCTGCTGCTGCAGAGAGGCAGGAAAGAGGAGGAAAACAGACATTATGGTAATGATTAAAAAAAAAAAACATCTGCTGTTTGCCACTCGTTATGGACAGAAACGCTATATATAGAGGCACTCTGTGATGTTTTGAAATAAACACAGATCCACGACTCCAATATGTCTCCCGCCGCGTGGGTGCCTTTTGTTTGTTATTGACGTCAGAGGTGTTGACCTTTGAGAGGGATCATTATTTTCCGTGCCGTCTCGTTAGACGGGAACGGGGTTTTCATGCCACTCATTTGAGAGAGTCTCTGCCCTCTTTCCCGCACGGTGATGATAAACGCGCGCAGGTCAACGCTTGGAAGCGGCGTGTGAAAGACTGACGCACACGCGGCCGTAATGCAGTGCCACCGCTGACCGTCTGAACACGCGGCTCCTTCAGTGTCTGCTTTAAATTGCTTTCTGTGAAGTGGATTACATACTGCGGCCAGTAAACACTGTATTATCTCTGAAATGCCCATCCGCAGCCCCTTGAATGCATGCCTTATTCAACAAAGACGCGCTTTCATTTCAAGGACAGTGAATGATTTCTGAGTCGACTGAAACTTTTTGAAATAACCAGCAAATTCCTCTTCTTTTGCATTATTTCTCAAAGAGTCGTTTCACGTTGGACTGCATCGATTACCACACAGAATCGCAGTGGAGGTCAAGATGTGGGTCAAGGCACCTCATGCATAATGTATGCAATCTCATAGTTTGAAGCATCTGTCGCAGGAAACCAGCGTGTGCTGTTGTAGGAAATTAACTCGCACAGTCTCATGAATAATTATACTAATGTGTTATTGAAATGCTATAGTTGTTTACCACGTCACAAATTCTGACGGCAACATGATGACATATAAACATTGATCAGCGCACTTGCACAGAGCACAAGCATAGGATAAGAACACACTCAGTCATGTGAATAAAAGTGCAAAATGGCTCAAAATTAACCTGTTTTCTCCTACAGTTAAAATTAACAGATGCCAACATCGTCTTCTATGATATGAACACAATCACCTCTGTTAAAATCTCAGATAAAGTAGTTTGGTGTTTCATGACTCTTTAAGATAATACCTTGACAGTTTGTATAATAAATTGACGTCTAGCCACAAAAGTTAGCGAGCGCCTTTCAGAATAAACACACACAAAGCGTACAAAAGCAGACGTCTGTCAGTAAGTGGGTTTTTGTGTGTTAAATCTATTTTGCATTTCAAATGGTGCAAGTTCTCTTCATCGAGCGTTTGGAAAGGAAAACACTGAAATACCAGCGTCAAGCAAAACGTACTTTTCTGACAGTGCACATCCTGTGCAGAGAAACCCGCTATTGCCCTTGTATTTAGCTTCAACATTAGGTTTATATACTTATTCAGTGTTGCGTGTGCATGTGTTTGTGTGTAATTGGCAGCAAGCAGAAAACGGCTGTTTGTAGTGCATACAAGTGCCAATGCAGAAAAAAACAAGATCAGAATGGATCTCGCTGGAGAGAGAATTGCAATTAATCTGAGAATCCTTTTTTCTCCAAGTCATTCTGTATTTGCGTTCTCAAGTTCAAGATGGCAGTCTAAAACAGTGAATCTAATCACCATACATGCTAAAGTTCATTTCAAGAATAAACAAAGTGGCGTTTATGCATTTAAGTGTTTAAAAAAAAACAAGAAAACTTGCAATTTATATTATTGTTTTTATATGAAGCAGTTTATTCAAGCCAACAAGAGACACATGCTGAAAAATGCACAGTTTTCCAGTCTGGGTTAATATGTACATTAAAGGAAAACCATGTGAGTGGTGCAGCGCTTCTCGTCCAGCATCAGACACCTTTTAGAGGAGTGAGAAACTGCCAGAACTTGGACTAAGATCCATCACAAAGTCCATTAACTCGCTGTGAAAATGTTGCACTAGGCTATCAAAGACTCACAAGATTATCCAACGACGACAAATGAAATCTTTAGAAACTCTTAGGCTCCGTTCACACAGAACGGGTTTTTCCGCTCCAGTGCGCTACTTTTTACTGTTTTTAAACACATTAGACTGCAGTGTATGGCCGTGCCACATTTTTAAGACACCTTGTCAAGATTTTCACAAAGGACCAATCCAGAAGACTTGCAAAAGTTGCACGGCAAAATTGCTCATATTTCCCTGTGTATCATCAGCCTGCGTCTAGCGTTTTTCATTTCTGCAAGATGTTGAGCCTCCAGGAGACACCGCTGTCTTAAAAGAACATTTGAAAAATCTAAAGAGGTTATTTTCCACTGTAAACAACCTTTTGTGGAAAGGTTGCATGAACGTTAAAGGATAATCATGGAACCATCAATGGCATTTTTTTAAGTGTGAAGGATAAATTGGTCTCAGATGGCAAAAACATAGAGTGTGCATTGAATTACTTTGCCACTTTGACATTGTAGCTTTATTACCGTGAAACTCAATTTTTGCTTGTTTTCGTAAACTGAGAAAGGAGTCAGTGATTTTGTGGTAATCAGCAGCATGTGTCCATTGACATGAACTTGAACTGAACCCAGAACGGTCCGTTAACGACTTTCACTCTGTGTTGTGCAGAAAGGGTTTCATGCGTGATTTCATCACGTCTTCAGTTATGTCTCATGTGTTAGTTATGCGCCGTTCATATGCTCTGGTATGAATGAAAATAACTTTCCGCTCTGAATGTAGCGAATATTTCATGTGGTTGTTTACAGCATAGGCTCTGTTTTTGTGTTTCCCTGATGTTGTGTATGTTTGTCCGGATTTGTTTTGTAATATAATTCAATCATGAAGGGGAAAAAAAAACTTTATGGTTTGAGGTTAATGCTTCCTGCTTTATACTACATAACATAAAAGCCATAAGAAATCTATATATTAGAAGCACACGGTCTGTGTAAGCGTGCTGGCAGTCATCCGAACTTCATCTGCCGCTGCATCAGGTCTATGTTTGCGTTTGTTCCTGACGTCTTGCCACATATGCCCTTGTTTGGGATGAGTTTGCACCTGTTGTGAAGATGCTGATTAAAACCACTGATTTGAGTGTGCAGTAGGTTGACATTTAGTGGTTTTCTCCTCAGGTAAGGACCGTGTATTTAACACCCCGCTGTGTGAGCAAGGCATCGTGGGTTTTGGGATCGGCGCAGCTGCTGCGGGAGCCACCGCTATAGCAGAGATTCAGTTTGCCGACTACATTTACCCAGCGTTTGATCAGGTGAGCTTGTTTTCAGGGGTCTTTTCTTTCTAAACATCACCATGGGCATTTTTTATAACACGTTTACCCTTAGCTATTAGTTTTTCAGTATTAGTTCACCCAGAAATAAAGCAAATCATCACTTACTTGTTCCAAAGCATGCATTTCCCAACCCATAATATTTTCATCCATCTTGGAAACACAAATATTTTAATGAAACTTGAGAGATTTCTGTCTGTTACATCTAAACTTTGAGTTCATGAAGGCGTTGTAAACGTAATCCATATGAATCGAGAGATTTAATCCAAATCTACTGAAGAGACACGATCTTGCTTGATTTATCTTTTGTTTTCTTAGTTTCTCTGCTGTTAAGCAATAATAGGGTCATTTCGTGTCGGCTCAACCGGAGGTCCCAGCTATTAGGGGGCAGCCCTACTGTTAGTAAATGTATATTTTTGGACTGGGGAGGAAATTTTGCTGTATGACTTGCATGATATGTATCCAGTTGAATATTCCTCTGATGCATTTTCATATCAAGATACAGTGATGTCAGGAACGGTATGAGAGCAGCTTGAGGACAGACGCTGCAGGTTTCTCTCTCTGTAGTTTTGGGGACTTTAAGATATGGGACAAAGCGTCCAGCGTCTGTCGGTCTGCCGCTGTCGTTCTCCACATGTCCTCGTCTCGCTGAAGATGGATGAGTTTCCCTCCATCGTCAAGGCAACCGAGTGCCAATCTCAATAATAGGGGAATATGTTACAGGAACAGTTTGCACCGTTATGAGTCACTCTGTCACTCTCTACAACCAAAAACTGACCCTCCGGTGAGCAGAGGATTCGAGTCTGGACAGCCTCTGATATTCCTGGAAGCTTTGTTGCTTCATTCTCTTCATTATCATGTAATTATGCCGCCGTCAGAGTCCATAAAATCCCAATTTACATCGTTCCTTCCAAGCAGTTGTTGTCAAGCATTGTAAGAGAGTTTCCTGGCTCCACGCTTTGTTTATTTTAAAAAGATTGGCGTAAATGGCAGGAAAAATGGCCTTTTAAACTGAAAAGCGTTTTATGAGAGGAGTTTTGGATGTGGCTGCGTTAGCATTGCGGAGTCCATCTTTTCCTTCACACAGATGTGAGTTGTACATGTAAAGTCCTGTTTCTTTTTCTCTGTTTCTGTTATATCTTTTGATGCTGTTGAAGATCGTAAACGAAGCGGCCAAGTACCGGTACCGCTCCGGGAACATGTTTGACTGCGGGAAGCTGACCATCAGATCTCCGTGGGGCTGCGTGGGTCACGGCTCGCTCTATCACTCCCAGAGTCCAGAGGCCTTCTTCGCACACTGTCCTGGAATTAAGGTGAATCTCACTCACTTTTCAAAGAAAACTGTGACGTTTTGCCTCAACAAGCTCCTAATTTGCTGCTTATTAATGGTTAGTAAGGTAGTTAAGAGATCTAAAATATGGTCATGCAGAATCAGGCATTAATATGTGCTCATAAACAGCCAATATGTTAGTAATATGCATGCTATTATGTGAATAGTGAGAAAACGCACTAAAGTGTTACCAAATTAGAAATGATATTTTGATGACAGAATGAAGCCTGTTTTTAGGACGATTGAGCTGTTTTGCGTTATTTGACTTTTGTCTTCTTCCTCTTGACAAACTTATCACTTTTTACAGTGTACAATGCTGCTTGAAAGTTTGTGGACCCTTTTGAATTTTCTAAATTTCTGCGTAAATATGACCCAGAACATAATCAGAAGTCCTGAAAGTAGACAAAAAGAACCCAATCAAACAAATTAGACAAAAATATATACTTTGTCATTTATTTATTGAAAAGAAATGATCCAGTGTTACACATCTGTGAGAGGCAAAAGTGTGTTAATCTTTGCTTTCAGTATCTGGTGTGACACCATTTTGCAGCAATAACTGCAGGTAACGTTTCTAGTAACTGCTGATCAGTCCTTCACAATGACTTGTAGATGTTTTAGCCTGTTCCTGAGTACAGACGGTGGTGGGTTTCCTCCCATGAACTGCTTGCTTCAGCTCCTTCCACAACATTTCAGTTGGATTAAGGTCTGGACTTTGATTTGGCCATTTAAAAACATTAACTTTGTTCTTCTTGAACCTTTTTTTTTTGGTAGAATGATTTGTGTTTTTGGGTTTGTTGTCTTGCTGCATGGTCCAGTTTCTCTTGAGACAGATGTCCTGACATTTTCCTTTATAATTTGCTGGTGTAATTCAGAATTTGTTGTTCCATCAATGATGGCAGGCTGTTCTGGCCCAGATGCAGCAAAACAGGTCCAAACCATGATGCTATCACCACCATGTTTCGTAGATGGGATAAGGTTCTTATGCTGGAATGCAGTGTGTTCTTTTCTCCTGACATAACGCTTCTCATTTAATCCAAAAAGTTCTATTTTGGTCTCTTCCATCCACAAAAAAATTCTTCAAAAGTCCTCTGGTTTGTCAACATGGTCTTTAGCAAACTGCAGGGGCAGCGATGTTCTGTTTGGAGAGCAGTGGCTTTCTTCTTGCGACTCTGCCATGCACACCATTATTCAGTGTTCTCTGATGGTGGGCTCATGAACATTAACATTAGCCAATGCGGGAAAGGCCTTCAGTTGCTTAGACGTTACCCTGGGGTCCTATGCATAGGACACTAACTAACCTATGCAACTGTTTTGCACCTGCGTGAGAGGAATTAGCTGTCTATATCAGCAGCTATCAATAGTATGTATCCGTCATTCAAAAGGAGAAACTGAAACAAGGATATACGAGATACATGCAGGTATGAAACCTAAACAAAGTGCTTGCATACCATTTTGAATATCAGTAATTTTGATAACTTTAATCATTTTTATTGGAATGTTTGGGAAAGACAGCACATTGCAGGGTCCAGTTTATGGTGGGGCCCCTCTCTGACCACAATAGTGGACAAAGGTTTGCTACATTTTGATTGCATCTTGGTGGACTAACATGAGCAAACTGTCCAACGCCATCAGATAAAGATGCCAGGACAGCAGCCAGACACTTCTTGGAGGGCAAGAAGAAGACCTTTGGTAAAAAGCCCGGGCAGGACAGGACTTCTCATTGGTCAAATGCAGTTTCTGCCCTTCACCCACCAACAGACTGATTCCTCAGGTTTTGGCCTGTGACCGCCATAAAAAATCCTCAGGACCTCTGGATGCAGCAGCAGTGGATGAAACAAAGAGAGATCACAAAGTTCCATCCAAATCCATTCATAACTGTTCTCAAACCTTAAACTGATGCAAACTACAACACGCACATCTGACTTATTCAGAGAAATAAGTATTCTTAGTGACAGCGACGTGTAGTGCAACATCTTACACAAACTCAGCTGTTGATGGACAAATGAATGCATGCATGACAGTTCAATCTTCTTCCATCATGTTTGGACTTAATGTGTTCGTAACATTGCCAAAGGTATTCTGGTTGTGGTTTGGTAAGTGAATGATGCACTGGTAAAACTTTTGTGACACTTTTGTTACTTTGTGTTTGGACTATGCAAGTAAGTTCCACAGGAGGAAAGAAGGGTGGGCCACACCGTGTCCCCCCCAATCTGATGGAAACAGCCAATCACAGCATGGAAATGGAAAAGCGCCAGATTGCAATCTCCTCCTCATCGAAAAGAGATAAAGGTACCTTCCCAAAAGATCAACCAAGTTCTGAGTCTGAGTCCTGTTACCAGGAAGACAGCAAAAGATCAACCAGATCTGAGTCTCCGGCCTGCAAGGGTGAGACACTAACAGATCAACCAAGTTCTGAGTCTCTAGCCCAAAGAGGCAGAAGACACCCAGACATCTGTAACAAGGTTAAGCTCCAGCGAGCCAACCTTCACTCCAAGGTACCTTGGCTTGCGTGTTCCAGGCTAAGGACCTTCTGCACCTACTCCAGGGCCACATCTGCATGTTCCAGATTCTAGGACCCTTTGGTGCTCCAGGAGATCAGCATCCTCCAGCGCTTCGTGTTCAAGGCTGTCGAAGCGGATTCCTGCTCCTTTCCCCACTGCATTCACCTTATTTCTTTCAGAGTAGCAACCGTTTATCTTTCCAGATAACGTAGCTCTGACATTGCAACACCCAACCTAATCACTTGCATTTTATGCATCTTATGCACTTTATTCCTATTTCATTTATGGTATTCGTTTAGCAGTTGTTGATTACTCTTGTCTATTTTTTGTTAATAAATTCTATTTTATTACACTTGTGTCTTCCTTGTGTTGATGATACAGAAAGAGGTTCTACAAGTTAGAGATCCCACCAATCCTTCTTATGTGATGTACTCATAATCACACCTTAAGTGACACGTAATCCAAATATCATAACGTCATTGGTGACGCGAGTACCCATCACTACACCATTTCGCCTCCCTAGGTTGGCGAAAGCAAAAATCTCTACACGGGCATGGACTTGTTTGCTAAACTGGGCATCCAGTCAGAGTTCTCACTTGTGCCTACGGCGCAGACACTGTTTCAACATGATGTGTGTAACACACCAAACAAACTAACCCGACAGACGCTCACTGTCTTTATGGTCTTGTTTTTGGAGGGATCTTTGTTGGTCGACCACTTCTGGAGAAGGTAAAAGTGGTCTTGAATTTCCTCCATTTGTACACAATCTGTCTGACTGTGGATTTCTGGTGATTTATGGTTTTGTAACCTTTTCCATCCTGATGAGCGACATCAACTCTTTTTCCAAGGTCCTCAGTAATCTCCTTTGTTCGTGCCATGATTCACTTCCACAAACATGATCAGACTTTGCTAGATCCCTGTTCTTTAAATAAAACAGGGCACGCGCTGACACCTGATAGTCGTCCCGTTGTTTAAAAACACCTCTGAACAGATGCACTTTAATTTCGCCTTCAAATTAACTGCTAATCCCAGAGATTCACATACTTTGCCACTCACAGATATACAGTGGGTACGGAAAGTATTCAGACCCCCTTAAATTTTTCACTCTTTGTTATATTGCAGCCATTTGCTAAAATCATTTAAGTTCGTTTTTTTTCCTCATTAATGTACACACAGCACCCCATATTGACAGAAAAACACAGAATTGTTGACATTTTTGCAGATTTATTAAAAAAGAAAAACATATCACATGGTCCTAAGTATTCAGACCCTTTGCTCAGTATTTAGTAGAAGCACCCTTTTGATCTAATACAGCCATGAGTCTTTTTGGGAAAGATGCAACAAGTTTTTCACACCTGGATTTGGGGATCCTCTGCCATTCCTCCTTGCAGATCCTCTCCAGTTCTGTCAGGTTGGATGGTAAACGTTGGTGGTCAGCCATTTTTAGGTCTCTCCAGAGATGCTCGATTGGGTTTAAGTCAGGGCTCTGGCTGGGCCATTCAAGAACAGTCACGGAGTTGTTGTGAAGCCACTCCTTCGTTATTTTAGCGGTGTGCTTAGGGTCATTGTCTTGTTGGAAGGTAAGCCTTTGGCCCAGTCTGAGGTCCTGAGCACTCTGGAGGAGGTTTTCGTCCAGGATATCCCTGTACTTGGCCGCATTCATCTTTCCCTCGATTGCAACCAGTCGTCCTGTCCCTGCAGCTGAAAAACACCCCCACAGCATGATGCTGCCACCACCGTGCTTCACTGTTGGGACTGTATTGGACAGGTGATGAGCAGTGCCTGGTTTTCTCCACACATACCGCTTAGAATTAAGGCCAAAAAGTTCTATCTTGGTCTCATCAGACCAGAGAATCTTATTTCTCACCATCTTGGAGTCCTCCATGCGGGCTTTCATGTGTCTTGCACCGAGGAGAGGCTTCCGTCGGGCCACTCTGCCATAAAGCCCCGACTGGTGGAGGGCTGCAGTGATGGTTGACTTTCTACAACTTTCTCCCATCTCCCGACTGCATCTCTGGAGCTCAGCCACAGTGATCTTTGGGTTCTTCTTTACCTCTCTCACCAAGGCTCTTCTCCCCCGATAGCTCAGTTTGGCCGGACGGCCAGCTCTAGGAAGGGTTCTGGTCGTCCGAAACGTCTTCCATTTAAGGATTATGGAGGCCACTGTGCTCTTAGGAACATTAAGTGCAGCAGAAATTTTTTTGTAACCTTGGCCAGATCTGTGCCTTGCCACAATTCTGTCTCTGAGCTCTTCAAGCAGTTCCTTTGACCTCATGATTCTCATTTGCTCTGACATGCACTGTGAGCTGTAAGGTCTTATATAGACAGGTGTGTGGCTTTCCTAATCAAGTCCAATCAGTATAATCAAACACAGCTGGACTCAAATGAAGGTGTAGAACCATCTCAAGGATGATCAGAAGAAATGGACAGCACCTGAGTTAAATATATGAGTGTCACAGCAAAGGGTCTGAATACTTAGGACCATGTGATATTTCAGTTTTTCTTTTTTTAATAAATCTGCAAAAATGTCAACAATTCTGTGTTTTTCTGTCAATATGGGGTGCTGTGTGTACATTAATGAGGAAAAAAAAATGAACTTAAATGATTTTAGCAAATGGCTGCAATATAACAAAGGGGGTCTGAATACTTTCTGTACCCACTGTATAATATTGGATCATTTAACTGAATAAATAAATGACAAAGAAAATATTTTTGTCTCATTTGTTTCATTGCA
This sequence comes from Acrossocheilus fasciatus, assembly GCA_036784905.1. Taxonomy (NCBI): domain Eukaryota; kingdom Metazoa; phylum Chordata; class Actinopteri; order Cypriniformes; family Cyprinidae; genus Acrossocheilus; species Acrossocheilus fasciatus. Next base: position 2,353,803 of record CM071953.1, read on the forward strand.
TTTTCTTTGTCTACTTCCAGGAATTGTGTGAAAATCTGATGATGTTTTGGGTCATATTTACGCAGAAATATAGAAAGTTCTAAAGGTTAAGCAGCACTGTATGTGCTAAACATCCGCAACAGTGTGAGGTAGATTAAGCTGCAGCTCTTTACTTGTCTCACTTGTACTACAACACATTTCTCAAGCTGCATCAAAACGCTCAGAAAAATTGGAGTTTGCATCAAATTCAAAGCAGATGAATGTTTGACACTCTGATCAGTCTGATGACTGCAGACTTGACATTTAACGAGCCGACATGTGGAGTGTGCGAGCGGATTTGCCGTCTGATTCTCTGTGTATCACGTCTTTGTTGTTGTGGCAAATCTTTTATTGCATCTTCATCTGTAATGATCTATTCCGTTAGATTGGGTCACTTCGAAAATGCTGCTGAGAACACGTGGCTTTTGATAGTGAATCACTTTTTCCATCTCGAGACATCTTTTAAAATGAGCCCAATGGGGAGACACAGAGTCGCCTTTGGAGTCCTTATAAATGTGTAAACGTTAAGTTTATTTGTTTTCCTTTTTATGAAACAAATAATAGCTTTCTTTCCCTCTTTCTCTGTCTGTTAGATTGTTGTGCCGAGAGGTCCGGTCCAGGCCAAGGGTCTTCTTCTGTCCTGCATCGCTGATCAAAACCCCTGCATCTTCTTTGAACCCAAAATCCTGTACAGAGCAGCAGGTGAGAGATCATGAACAGTCACAATGGGATTATGGGTATCTGACATGAGATTCTTGACATTAGTTGACCTGTCCTTCAGCGTAACATGCTGTACAGTAAATTATTATTTTTGTTTTTGTTTTTCTTCTGAATTTTAGAAAAGATAACAGAACATTTAATGTAACAGCTGAATGCCGTAAATTTACAGTTTCCACATTAGATCCATGTATACGAGAAGTTGAGAGTTGAGACCATCGAGATGATGTCCAACGAATACACCGTCAGTACCCAACAAATATAACGGCTGCCTGAGACCAAAAAGGTGAAAGAGAGGGGCACTCCCAAAAAAAACACTTAGGAGAAGATGACCAATTCATATTCAGAGGAAAAAAAAAAAAAGCTTGAGTATGATTCCTTTGGTCCAGATCTATCGAGGATATGCGTTATTACAGAACTCGTATCAGCGCCCAATACAATTTCAAAATCAAAAAATTTCAAGAGATGGGTTGACAAAACAGAGAAAAAGTAGGGTCAGGAGTACAAGGGGCATAAACTGAAAGAAATACAATATTCCTATTCTCCACTATTGTTTTTATGTGTGTTATTGGACCGTCTGTATCACAACCTTTATCTAGAATAGTAATATTTAAAGTCTTCCGCACCAATATTAGGACAACCTTGGTTTTAGTATCCGAAGTTGAGTGAGATACCACTTCATAAAACTTATTATTACACCTGCGTATATCCTCCTCTTTCAAATGGGATTCTTGAACTAACACTATATCAATCTTTCTTCTTCGCAAAAAATCCAGAAAACCTGTACGTTTGTGAGGGCCATTAATATTACAACTCAGAATATTAAGGTCAGTCATAGGTATCGAACAGAATTACTGCATAATAAGACAAAATACAAGTTTGAAAATAAAACCAGTTGAGTCTACCATTAAACCACCCCCCACCCTTCCCGTCACTATTAAAAACAAAAACATAAACACATTCCCATGAACTATGGCAGATCAAACCAAGAACAAACCTTGATCTGCCAGCACCCCTTAATATGATCCGTGGCATCAACAAAAACCTGCACATTACTGAAGCACAAACATTGGCCCCATAGTCACATATTGACTAGGTAGTATCTCTATTAAAAAAAGAAAGAGAGAGAGAAGGAATACAACTAAAACATAAATAAAATAACATCATAATCAGTAAGTGATACTGTACGCACAATGAAAGCTTCTAGTAACTATGAATTAAGAAGTGAACATTAAAGTGAACAGTGGAAGACACTGTCACCTAACCATTTAGAGCATCTCTTCTCCGATTAGACAGCAGATGTCCAGCTGAAGCTCACTGAGAGTTGGTGGATGAATGGGATCTGAGAAAAACTCTTGCTTCTTCTGGGGAGTGTAGCATTTTAGGTTCACCTTGATTGAGAATGACCTTCAGCATGGCAGGATAAAGAAGAAAATTCTGGATGCCAGCTTCTCTCATTTCCTTCCTAACTGGCGCAAATGCACTTCTTTTTGCGGTGACAGGAGAAAAATCTGGAAAGAAAGACAGCGTTGCTCCGTCGGATGTTTTCACCGGGGCGTGAAGTCTGGCGGCCTGCAGAATGAGCTCCCTGTCCGTGTACCGCAACAGTTTAAAGATGAAAACCCATGGTTTAGAGCGATCTGAGGGCAGCCTTGTGTACACGCGATGTGCTCGTTCCACTCTTCGTCGGTAGTGATCTTTTCAAAAAGCCCATAGGGTCGTTCCTTTTCGGAACCTTCAGGCAATCCGACCAGATGCAGATTGCTGCGCCTATTGCGATCCTGTAAGCCCACAACCTATTGCTCGAGAGCGGCTACTCGCCTATCGTGGTCTGCGACAACTTTTTGTTCTCTCATCTCCCTTGTAAGAAGATCCAGTTTAGAGCATAGCGACTGAACAACTGACATGTGAGAAGCGAACTCGTTCCGCATCGCCGTCAACTCAGTTCTTAGAATGTCCTCAAAGTGTGTAACAGTGTTCGCCATCTTGTCCATCGTATCACTTGTGTTCAGTGGCTTGGATTTCTTCTTAATCAGAGAAGCCGACAGTGACAACTCCTGCTGTTTTTCCGATTGTGTGCCATCAGGAAAAGTATTATTAATGAATAAAACTTAAAATAAAAGGAAAAAAAAAAAAAAAATCTGTAAAAAGAGGCCAAACGTACGGAGCTCTACTCAAGTGCGACTAGGTTCATGAGCATGTCACGTGACTCTCTCATGCTGTACAGTAAATTGATTTAAAGCCACATTTTTCTGCAAATTATTATGCATGTAACTTTTATGAACGCGTATAAATTGAGATGCTACATGGAATATTATGGTATTTTCAAAGATCATTATATTGTGTATTGGGTGTAATAAAATATGTTAGCATGCTTTAATGTTCAAAAAACACATCATTTCACATTTGTACATTATTGTAGCTACTCTATGCCTAGTCTCTCTAAAATGCATGGATTTCGTCAAAGCCCCTCCTTCTGAAAAGCACAGTGTGCTCTATTTGCCCAGCAGACCCAGTGTGTTAGCCAAACATCTCAAGCGATTATCGGAAATGTAACACTCCTTACCGTAATCGTGAGCTCAAGTTTTGGTCAACCTTTTGTTCTAGATAGAAAAAATCCTGTACTTTTGAACTTTGTGTCTTTGCAAATCTTATACATGCACAAACAGCTGCATAACACACACTCAAAAAAAGGAAAGCATGAAAACGCATAATACGACCCTTTTAAGAAAACTCAAGAGAGGACAAAACGCATGATGTTGCATTAAATATCCTCACAGCAAGGGAAAATTCTATTTATTAATATCGCGTTCATTATCGGTGGTGATATCGTAGCCTGTCAGTGAACTACGGCTCCGTGTAGTAAATGCTGCTCCATCTGAAAGCACGTGATGGAGATTTACTACTGATTATAGAACCGGCTTTACTGACAAGATGCACATGACTATCGCATTTGATTGTTTGCACAGTCCTAAACACTATTCATACATGCATATATACACAGGTAGACTGATCAGCCAGCATTGGTCAGGCACAGTTATTGGCTAGATTAGACTGACCTTGGGTCTGCTCACATGAAGAGTGCTCATTATTTTTTGTGGATTTTGAGTAATATTGTTGAGTAATGTTCTATGAGCTGTATTGTATGCGTTATACTGGTCATTGGAAGCCCTGCTCTCTATTTATATAACTGTCGTCATTGGCCATTGAAAAACCAAAATGTTTCATCTACTAATGAAAACACAAATGAAGAATGAGCTGCGATTGATATTAGCCAGAAAGATCTGGACTTTTTTTTTTATTCTGAAGAAATATGCAATTTAAGAGAAACATTGTTAGTAGTATCACATTACCTGTTCAGTCAGTCAGTCAGTGGTATTTATTGCTCTCCTGAATGGTTGTTTCAGCTCCCCTTTTGCCTGCTCATAAATCAGTGTGGTCCATTGAGTGTTTTGATCTTTCAGACAGATCATTGAGGATCTTGAATGGTCTTGATATTGCTTCATACTATGCAGCTGTTGAATGAAGACATGCTGTTTCTCATTTCTCTCTTTCGTTGTTTCACTGAGCTATGGCTCCATTTCTGTTAAACGCTTCAGTGCAGAATGGTTCTCCAGTTCAATCACAAGTCATGAGAGGAATGTGGAGGGGAGTCGGTGAAGTCAGTGTTTGACCTCGCAATGTTTAATCTATATAATGTTTATATAACTCCGCCCCTTCAATCTCACCTTCATTTGCATACGCTTTGGAAAACCACACCCACATCTCAACATCCAATCAGTAACCATTGCATAGTCCCATGTCCCGCCTTAGCCCGTTTTTGGTAATTCAGTACACTTAGAGGTACGAAACAGGATGTGAGAAAATATCTGACAGTATTTTCGCTGCGTTATGACATTGATAACTTTATTATATAACTGTAAAGAAGTTCAAACACCATCTCACTCTTGGTTTGTTCAATGTATTTTTTTTTTAAATTGCTTTAAAAAAAAGTTTTATTTTATTTAAAACATGCATGTTATTTATTTTCAGTGCATGGCATTTGCAAAATCAAGGTCATTTGGTTTGATTCCCAGTGAATGCATGAACTGGTGAAATGTGTATCGCAACACAAGTCACTTGAGGTAAACTTGTCCGCCAAATGCATGAATGTAAATGGAGAAACAGTCTTTTCTTCCACAAATGGTGTAGTTGCAGCATCTCTAACCAGGGGCTAAAGTAACCACTGCCAAAAACTAACCAACCACAATTTGAGCCTTTGGTTATAAGAAGAATATTTGGTGCAGTTGGTGCACAAGTACAAACTCAATTCGCATATCCATAAAAATGGTTTATTAATGAAATGAATGAAGAATGGAAAAGGAAATGAATGCACTTTTAAGGAAGCCAATGCGAGTGTGGTTTGCCATGAGGATTAGAGCATATTCATCTCCTGCGTTAGATCTGCTCTCTGTCTGTTGCTACTCTGACTTATGTGTCTCTCAAGAATTTTGCTGAATGACTTTAATTTCCTGACTGAACATTGGAGCTTGTTTTAGGATCTTTGGCTCGTTATCATTATTTGGTTTTAATTTTACAGTGGTGCTTTTCTTTTCTTTTTTTTTTTATGAAGTTATTCTTACAAGATGGGAATAAATCATTCTGCATTGAGTTTGTATAATTCTTGATTTGAAAAACATCATTATACGTTTATTTGATGGTAATGTGGAATTTTCTAATTTCCACTTTCTTTTTTGAATCTGCAAATTGCCAGCTTTGAAAGTAATGTCATAAATTGTAACTCTGGCAGGTTTAGTTGGCCGTAAATATGGTGTTGATTTATTACATGATATTTAGAAGTTCACAGCACCTTCTGTGTTGAATTTGGTAGAATTTTCTGAAATACATGTTAGTGGTTTATAAATCATCCATGTGGAGGCGACCTCCGTTTTTTTTTTTTTTAAAGTGCAGTAAGTGATTTCTGAGAAACGCTTTTGAAAGTGGATCGAACCAAGCACCAAAACACACTTCTAGCCAATCAGCAGTGATGTCTCGTGATCAGTTCAGGATCATATCGTCCTAGCATCAGCCTGTGAGATCACTGATACACAATATCGTGCTAATTTATTTATGATCATTTCATTCGTTTCATAGCCGGAGAGTGAACCAACTCCAGGGTAAGGCTAAAAGCAGCCTATAATGTAATAGTGTAGTCTATTAACTAAACATTTATATATTTTTAGTTAAGTAGCATATAGAGGTCATGTCATAAAATATTTTTTACTGAATTTGTATTTAGCATAACAATTTAATAGAAGCTTTGTAAGTTGCTAATAATAATGCTTGCATTTCCTGTTATTCAAACAGCAGCTACAGAAAACAAGCAAAAAACATTTACATTATCAAAGAACATCATCACTGACTTCAGTCTAGCATGACTTTATTCACTTTGATACACTATATGATGAATAATTCTCTTATACTTACAGCACACATACATCTTCGTTGTTTATGATGAGAGAATTTGCAAGTGAACAGAATTCAGTCAGTACGCGCTGAACAGCAAAACTCCAGTGTTTCAGCGATGACTGACTCATCTGAATGCCTATGATTGGCCATTGCGTTCATGTCAAGTTAAGACACTATTATTTGTATAGTGCTTTTAACAATGCAAATTGTGTCAAAGCAGCTTTACATCAGCTTGATATAAAGCTGGGTGGCTTTACATCAGCTTTACAAAATTTAGATGGGGAAATAGTGTGTCGAAATAGTGTTATTCTCCTCTGGCCAGACAAAATCAGCTGTTTAAATCTAGGCTAAAGCAGAGTCAGATTGTGCAGAGGACTCATCTGGTTCCTGTGGTCTTTTCACGATAGCCGTCTAGGAGACAGGGTCTTCACTGGGGATCAGTCTCTGGGGCTCATCTAGTTGTCCTGGTCACCGCTGACGTTCAAGACTGACTGATGACGAAGAATTTACTGAGCAGCCATGAAGTGTTAGACAGTGATCTAGGTTATTACATGCAAATGCAAATTTTTTTTCAGAATTTAGCAGTAAGAAATTGCTAATCATCCAGTTTTTGATATCAACTATACATTCTGTTAATTTTGCAAATTGTTATGTTTCATTGGGTCACGAAGAAATATAGAGCTGAATATCATCAGCATAATGGTGAAAGCTAACACCATGTTTCCTAATGATATCTCCCAAGGGTAACATGTAAAGGGTGAAAAGTAAGGGGCCTAGTACTGAGCCTTGAGGTACTCCTTACTGCACTTGTGATTGGTATGATACTTATTCATTTACTGCCACGAATTGATGTCGGTCAGATAAGTACGATTTGAACCATGCCAGTGCACTTCCTCTAATGCCAACATAATTTTCTAGTCTATTTAAAACTCAACATAATCGTGTGTAATTTGGTTATGACGTTCAACAATGTAAAAATGTGTGAAAAGAAATATGATGGAACAAATAAGCCCTAATATTAATTAGATAGTATTACTAGCCTGATTTAAAAATAATAATAATAATAATCGTCTTGCTATTGTCAAAGGCATCAGCCACAGGTGATACCTCTGACTATTGTCCATACATGATACTATCATCTATTGGAACAAATCTAGAGGGGGTGTGTTTGTTTCAGTGATTTGAAATGTCAACACCACTTCCAAGAAATCACTTACTGCACCTTTAAGGCTTTTAGCCAGTTGCTAGGGTGGCTGCTAAGAGTCAAATGGCAAGACTCTGGCTAGTTGATGGGGTTTAGAGTGTTTTAGCATTGTGACGAAATTCACACCAATTATAGTCATCAATATTGTCTATACTGTAGTGGATGGCTTCAGAAATATAATATCGCTGTGAGGGATCTTTCATGTCTTTAGCATAAATGTACAGGGGTTGGACAAAAATAATATGAACACCCATTTTTACATAATTGCATAATTACTCACCCTCATGTTGTTCCAAACCCTAAAGACCTTTGTTCATCTTCAGAATGCAAATTAAGGTATTTTTTGATGAATCTGAGAGCTCTTTGACACGGCATAGACAGCAATGCAACTACCTTGTCTATGTTGGGTCAGAAAGCTCTCGGATTACATCAAAAATATTTTAATTTGTGTTCCTAAGATGAACGAAGGTCTTACGGGTTTGGAATGACATGAGGATGAGTAATTCAAGCAAAGAAAGAGGGCAGGACTTTTATTCTCGCTGTAGTATTGTTGCTGCCGCCGGCGCCATGTCCTGGAGACGCTGTGTTTCGTTGTGAAAGCGAAATTACTTTGTTTGGGCTTCCAAAAGAGGACACAACTAGAAATCAGTGGTTAAGTTGTATTGACAACACTGTTCCAGAACAGTTCAACCCAAATATTAGAGTGTGTGCAGCGCATTTTACGGAGGACTGTATCCTGAACCTGGGAGTAGCCTGACAGCCATGCTCAAAGACTGTTTCTATAAAGTGGGGCAATTCCAACTTTGCAAGGACAGTCTGGTGCTTCTGACTCACAGCCTGTAAATATGTTTTCATATTTAAAGAATTTGCCACTGACGATTCAAACGTGAGTTTTGAGCTGTGTAGAGCAGCACTTGTTGTTTGTCGTTTCTCCGATCACAAATGCAGACATGGTAATGTTTACGAGATGCAATGCAACGTGACACGTAAAAAGATAGTATGAGTGAATATAATCAGCAATTATGTCCCCACTGGATGCAACAAATGCCTCATTTGTAATGGGCTTTGTTTTTGTGTCGTCGCACTGGGACACGGCATCACAATACGGTAAGGGGTATAACATTTCCACCTCACGCTTGAGGTATTCGGCCAATCAGAGCACGCCTTGCTTCTTAGAATGATGAGCTTTGTAAATATTGGCGCATTTCAGAAAGGCGGGGCATAGAGGAGCAAAAATAATGTACAGTATGTGGATAATAATGTGTTTTTTTAGACCTTAAACCACAAACGCATTGCATTACAACAAATATACAAAATAATGTTCTTTTTAGCAATGTCACACGTCCCCTTTAATGACAGAAATTTCATTTTTGGGTGAACTATCCAAACCATACATTTGTTTGGTGTTTTAAGCACAACAGTCTTTATGATCAATACTGTGAACACAAAGTATGGCAAGACTTCATCAGTAAAGAAAATATAAGATAGAAAACCAAAAGTGAATGACAGGATTGAGACCAAATAACAGAATTGCTGCAAATGTCAATATTCACCCAGAAGGTCCTGTTTCCACAAAAACCGAGAACCGAGAACTTCACAAAGCAACATCCATGAAAGAGCTGCAATAGCTAAAACTTAAATCACAGACACCAAAGCTAAAATTGGAAAAAGATGGAGTCATGATTATAAAACTTGGACAGTTGGAGCACCAAGATGAACTTATTCATCTGCCTTGGCCAGACAAATCACCTGACTTCAATATTATCAAACCACTGTAGACAGTTTTGAAGAGAAAAGTAAGAAACAGATTCTGAAACAACAGGCAATGATTAATGACATTCAGCTGGAGAATATTCAAAAGCTGTATGAATCTATTGTAAGAAGGCTGGAGGTTGTATTAAATGCAAATGGTGGTAAAACACCTTAGTTATGAAATACTGCCTGTTTCCCAGGTGTTCACATTGTTTTGTTCAAGCCCTGTATGTTTCCACATCTTTGAACTATTTTTTTTTTATTAAAGAGTGGTTTTACCATTAGTTCCTGCAGTAATTTTAAATGACAGAGCACTTGTCAGCTGAAAACACACATTAGGCATCCAACAGTCTACCACTAGCAAGAGTCTGGAGCATTAGTGATGTGTTTTTACTAGACTTCATCAATCACTCGAACTCTGGGGTGAAACCTCTGAACCACACACCAGTGAGCCCAGCCTGAACCGCTTTCTATTCAGTGTGGTGTGTAGCTTTATTATTTTTATTTTTTTGGCTGCAAGAATCTTGCTGGTGTTGGAATCCTGAAACAGGCTGTGAATGAACATTAGGTTACTCGGAGTTGCAGTTTATTAGGGCTGCCCCCCTAATACTCGACTAAACGTTAGTCATTGAGAAGGGACCAAAATCGACCAAAATTGCATTAGTCGGTTAGTAACTGTCTGTAATAGACAGATCGTTAAAGGGACAGGTCACCCAAAAATGAAAATTTGATGTTTATCTGCTTACCCCCAGGGCATCCAAGAGGTGTAGGTGACTTTGTTTCTTCAGTAGAACACAAACGAAGATTTTTAACTCAATCCATTGCAGTCTGTCAGTCCTATAATGCAAGTCAATGAGCACACAATCTTAGAGAGTAAAAGAGTAAAAAAAAAAAACATGCACAGACCAATCCAAATTAAACCCTGCAGCTCGTGACGATACATTGATGTCCTAAGACACGAAACGATTGGTTTGTGTGAGAAACTAAACAGTATTTTTGTCATTTTTTACCTCTAATACACCACTATGTCCAACTGTCCTGAGCGTGTGCACGGCATCCGGTGCGTGATGTCTGTATGTGCAATATGTGAAAAGTCAACACCCCCGGATGAGTTCGTGCAAGCCAACGTAATCTTTTAGGTTTAAGTCGGTTTGAACAATCAGGATAAGTGGAAGTAATTACCATTTTGATTAGCCGTCATACCCACAATCTCTGTCCACTGTGTTAACAATGAGTGACGTATACACACGACAGATCGCTTCCGTCGCTTGAATAAACTACGCCAGAGCACATACAGATGTCACGTGCACGCGCTCAGGGCAGTTGGACATAGTGGTGTATTAGAGGTAAAAAATTATAAAAATACTGTTCAGTTTCTTGCACAAACCAATTGTTTCGTGTCTTAGGACATCAATTTTTCGTCACGAGCCGCAGGGTTTAATTTGCATTTGTCTGTGCATGTTTTTGTCTAAGATTGTGTGCCCATTGACTTGCATTATAGGACTGACAGTTGAGTTTAAAAATCTTTGTTAGTGTTCTACTGAAGAAACAAAGTCACCTACATCTTGGATGCCCTTGGATTTTCATTTTTAAGTGAACTATCCCTTTAACAGCTGGTCATTGAGGCAATTACAGTATATTGGGCAGGAAATCCAAACCTTCACCTATCATTCATCCACCTCAGTTATTGAGTATCAACTTTACACATTAGCCTAGATAAAAGTGGGTTATTAGGGTCATATCCAAATGTTTGTGCAGATTATCAAAGCTGTTAGTGCAGTCACTGGCACTGATAAAAAGTGGAAACAACTTTAAAAACGCTGTCAATTTTGCTCATACAGATAGGAGTAAGACATCATTTAAAACTGTAAAGGGTCTACTTTTAATTGTGCACACTCACAATATCAACAAAACATTGTGCTTAAAGAAAACAAACAGGATGCGCTTTCTGCCGCCTCTGTCTCCTTGAACTGGAGTGCGTCACAAAAATGAACTGAAACTATATAGGCTTCCCTCACAAGCTTGACTGCGTAATAGGCTATATATTAAAGGCTCATTAATTCCCCCCCAGTACATATTTGAGTTATTAACGAAAGTTGCTTGAATGAGCGTCTACAAGTCGACTAGAAAAATTGTTAGTTGGGGGCAGACCTACATTTTACACTTTAGATTTGTTGGTTGTTGTAATGTTGTGCACATGAGAGATGGGTGCCTAAAACATTTAGAGATTCTAGGCATCTTGTGCTGTGCATGTTTCAGTCAGATGTTGTGTAGACCTCAGTGGAGTTGACACACAGTCCTGCAGTGTGACTACCCCTACGATGAATGTCAAGACAAGCTATGAGCAGAATTAATGCTAGAGAATTATTCTATCCGCTATAAACTCCGGCGCTCCCGTCCTCCACTCACAGAATTCATCTGATGCGATGAATATATATATATATATACATATACATATACATACATTTAATTTTTTTTTTTTTTTTTTTTTTAGTCTTAGTTTTGATGTATTTTTTTTTATTTCCAGTTAGCAATTTTCAGCTAAGAAACGTTAAAATGTTCCCTTGGCAATTAACTGATGTAAATTTAAGTTTTTACATTTTATTTAAGCTTTTTCAGTTAACAAAAATGTTTTTGTGGACAATAATAACCCTGCTATTGACATTGACATTTCCAAATAGTAAAAGTAACTGTTAGGACCATAAGATGTATTAAAAACAAACTTTCTCAAGGAAGCTGTGACCATCTGGATCTGTGCTAGACGAGCATTAGCTTCAGCTAAATATTATTAGGAAAAAACACTTTAGTTTTTATTTATCCAGCTCTGCAGTCAACAAATAAATATGCCAGAAAAAATGACAGAAAATGCTACTGTACACATGAAACATTAAAAACGCACAGTTTCCGCTCCTGCTGGTTTTCCAAAGAATTATTTTACTTATTGTACAGGCCAAAAATAAATGCATACTGGTATAGAAAAGATCATAAGGACTTTTCACAAGCTTCTGTTTCTAATTCTAAGCAAAAGTACACTCCTAACATCAACTTCAATCATTTTCAGCTAAATTACTTTAAACCTCATTGTCAGAGCAGTAAGATTTCCCAGAAGACCACAAAGACAATGACTTCAATGAGCGTATAAACTGGGATGAGAAAAATGGCTCTAATTAAACATAATTTAACCGTAAAGATAATTCAGCATTTAGGATCAAAAACAATGACATGAGATGTGACAGCTGTGAAAAGTTCTTTCTGCACTTCATGCTGCAAGATGAGACAAAACCTTTCTTTGGCTAGTTTCTTTATCTTGTTTCGCACAGCCATGTGAAACGTGTCCTGATGCAAACTTACTATTCCTTACTTTTTCAGTACTGCCAGTATGAACAGATCAGATGGATAGGAAGGGTTTCACAAAAACATCACGCATTCATTTTGTTTCTTGTTCTTGCCTCCTTTTTACATACAGTAGTTGAGCAATATAACAGTTTCCTCCAAAACATAGATTTAATCTTAACCTTATGTATCCTGCTGTATTTGCACACATTTCTAAGGCCTCTTAATGATCAACATGTTCAAAACATTGCTGTCTCACACAGTCTGCTGTACGTCTTCTGTTGTCTGATTGATAGTTTAGAGTTCTTTATCAAGTAAAGCTCATTCAGTCTACTTCCTCAAACGTCTACCTTCAGCTGCTGCTTCACACATCTTTTTGCTGTCAAATCTGTACTGATTTTTATCAAACAAATGCTAGAAAAACTTTAGTAATATTTCCAGGTGAACACTTACTGGACTGAAGCAGCTTCGCTTTACTTGATTCTCCATCAATCATTTTGAAGAAAAATTAGTGAGTCTCAAATTTGATCATCAGTCTGTTTGTCTCTGTCATCATTGCATTGCGTTATATTTTTTGACCATCAAACTAAGCATTTAAATATCTTCTTAATAACTCATGTTATTATCAGAGTGACAACTGATACGTTTATCATTTTATGTAAGTATCTGCTTTACTTTAATAAAGATCTCATTGATTTAGATTACAAGCATCAGGATTTCATCTTGCTTTTTGATCAAATAAATATCAGCATCTGCACCAAATTCCACCATATTTGTGGCCTGTGATTTATTTTTTTTTATTATTTATTTTTTATTTTTTTTTATTTTAAATTAATTATTTTTCCTCTTCCATATTCTCAGTGTATCACACTATATGACTCATAAAATCTGATGTATCAAATACGATATTCAAGAAAAAAAGCATACTTTTTTTTTTTTTTTTTTTTTTTGTCTAAAGGTTCGGTAAATTGTTCCATTTCCAAATTAAATGAAAAGATGATATTAAGAAAAAGTAAAGATTACTGGGAAAAGATATGTCTTTATGAAATAAAATGTTGGTTACGCTTTAGAATAGGGAGCACGCATTCACTATTAATTAAGAGTTTTCCCTCAATAAACTGTCAATTTGCTACTTATTAATAGTTAGTAGGTAGTTGTTAAGTTTAAGAATGGGGTTTAAGGATTAAGGGATCTAAAATATGGTCATGCAAAATAAGATATGTGCTTTATAAGCACTAATAAACAGCCAATAGTTTAAATGCATGCTAATAAGCAGATAGTTAATAGTGAGAATTGGTCCTTAAACTAAAGTGTCACCGAAATGTTTATTTGTATAATGTATTAAGTGAAATTGAATGGAAAAACGACATAAAGTATTAATAAATAACCTTTTTTTTTTTTTTATAAAAAATAAAATAAAAACAAAAATTTTCAGTAACATTTTAAATTATGGAACACTATTGACTATCAACTAGTTACTTATTAGCGTGCATATTACTAGCCAATTGGCTGTTTATTAGTACTTATAAAGCACATATTAATGTCTTATTCTGCATGACCGTATTTTAGATCCTTAATAGTTAAACCCCACACCTAAACTTAACAACTACCTTACTAACTGCTCATAAGCAGTACATTAGGAGTTTATTAAGGTCCCTTAGTCAGTACGTGTTCCCTAATCTAAAATGTTCTGACTGATGTTTAATCTGTCAGGGTTTGTGGGCTGATGTGTGGTTTTGTTTTGCAGTGGAGCAGGTGCCCACAGAAGCCTATCAGGTCCCGCTCTCACAGGCCGAGGTGCTGCAGGAGGGCAGTGATCTCACGCTGGTGACCTGGGGAACACAGGTACGTCTGTGAGAACAGCTACTCCTCCCGTGTTCATCATCGGATTATGATTTGTAAAGCTCTCTGGGGGTCCTGAAGCTCAGCTCAGACACTCCACAGGTTTATCCTGCTGAACGACTGATGACGGTGCAGAGAAGAGTCACAGGTCAGGTGGAAACCAGGACCTCGCCAGTGATTCACAAATAGGCTTGTTTCTAATGAACAGTGCTCTCCTGTTTCTTTTCATTCATCCCATCGAGACTCCTTACATGAGACACAAACCAGGCCTTCGAGATGCATGAAATATTTATGATCTATGCTACAGTTCAAAACTGTTTTTTTAAAATATATTAAACAAAGAGGCATTAATGGGGTCATGAACTGCCCTTGTACTGTTCTCTGAGGTCCACTTATAATGCCATCAAGATTTTTGCATCAAAAAACATCATAAAAGCTATATTATGTCTTATTTTTAACCCCCCTCATCAGAATGCTCTGTGTGAATAGGTGACAGATTGCAGACTCGGAAGTAAATGCTGACTGCTGTGATTGGCTAACAGTTGTGTATGTTTGACAGCCTACATCCTTCACAGTCGGACGACTGTGACAAAACCGTGTATTAAAAGCTACCAGAAGCAGTAGCATTCACATTTCACAAATAACAGTGTATCTAAAAGTATGAGACAACAACAAACAAACATACCATTAAGAGCCGTGCTTGCACAGGTTCTGCTCGATCCTCTTCACTAATATTCTCTGTGTCTCGATCGGGCTCAAACTGATGAGCATTATTGACGACGCCATTGTTTACAATACAACCGTGAGCTGAGGGGCGGGACGTTTAGATGTTTAGGCGGTTTAGCCAATCACAACACACTGGGCCAGCTAACCAATCACAGCCCATCAGCCCTGATAATTGCAAACATTTTTTGTTTTACAAGTTTTCTAAAATTGTTAGGTTTAAATATGCAAATGAGGCATTATTTAATGAAATATGTGCTAATTTGCATACATTTCTAGTGCATCAAAATACTGAAAAGTCAGTTTAAAAATCCTTTTTTCTTTTTTTTGACACATTAAGAGTCGAAAGTTTTTACAGTCTCTTTGTCACTCCATAATTCAGAAAATACTTGGAACAGACAGAAAACAATATATTTTCTCAATTTTTGGGGGAATAAAATGATATATAAAATGAAAATATGTATATAATCAAGCAAATTATAAATGAACAAATCCCTCTGTAAAAACCTTCAGGATATAGACAGGAATAAAAATGTAAAGTTTGGTGTGTAAGTGCTGCTGAAGTGGAGATTTATGGCTCCGTGTAGGAGAAAAACTCATTTTGAGAAAACGGCCTTTAAAAATATGTATTGTAATTGAAATTTATTGACACAAATAGATAAAGTGCTATAAACCACGAGTCTGAAAAACCAAAAAGCCCAAAACCTCAAACTTGACAGGTGCATCTCCCCTTAATACATGTTCCCTATTCTAAAATGTTACCAATTCAGCTTTACATTTTACTGTATATTCACGTATAAACAATTATTTTAAATTGTAATAATATTTCACATTTTTACTGTGTTTTTGATTAAATAAATGCAGCCTTGGTAAGCAGAAGAGACTTTCGAAAAACAATTTAAAACACGGTCACACTCTGTTTTAAGGTGCAATTCTCGTTATTAACAAACCATTAACTACAACTTTTGCCTCAAACTACTAATTTGCTGCTTATTAATAGTTAGTAAGGTAGTTGTTAAGTTTAGGTATTGGGTAGGATTAGGGTTTTAGAATATGATCATGCAGGATAATTATTGACATGCTAATAAGCAACTAGTTAATAGAGAGAATTGGTCCCTATATTAAAGTGTTACCAAAAAATTGTACCAACCTCAAACTTTTGAACTTTTGCTATGAAATTGAAACTGTTGAAAAATGTTTTAGTAAATGTAAATATTGTTGTGTATTACTTTTTGTTATTGTTTTTTTATATTTATACAAATAATATATGAATTGTATTTTATTACTGTGTTTTACTGGATCATATTAAGCCACGTTTGTAAGGCTGATCTGAACATCATCTCAACACTGGCTGGAGAGCTTCTGAAACAGCAGCAAACAATAGAACTAAGTGCCATATCTCTTAGTCTTCACCGTTAACTGTGAGTTCACCTTTGACCTTTGGCTTGCAGGTGCATGTGCTGAGGGAAGTGGCTGCCATGGCACAGGAGAAGCTGGGTGTCTCCTGTGAGCTCATCGACCTACAGACCATTTTGCCTTGGGACTCAGAGACGATTTGCAAGGTATGATGTGAACACACACGTTCGCACACAGGGGTAGTTCAGACCAAAATTAAGATGGTCATTCACTTTCTGTACGAAAGTATGACCACCTTTCGTGAAGAACAGGAGATATTTTCAGAAGCTGCTCTTTTCTAAACAATGAAAGTGAAAGGTTATTCAGGCTCTTGAACTCTAAAACCTATCATTCCTATGTATAATTATATTCTATATAGGGAAATATAGTCAGCTACTAATCAGTAAAATTCTTCTTCCTTTTCAGTTTGGTGTCTTTTCCCATTTTATTAATGATTTTAGTATGCAGATTTTTTTTCAGACAGGTAAACTATCAGTTTTAGCACTATGTTTGAACCAGAAACGAACTGAGTGAACCAATTAGAGGAAAATAATCATGTATCCCAGTTTGCTTGAGGCTCTGGTTTACAGGTAATAATGTTGTAACTAATCTTCAGTTTCTTGCACAGACTGATTGTTTCGCTTCATAAGACCTCAATATATCGTCAGGAGGCACTGATATTCATATTGTGTTCCCTGTACAACCCCAATTCCAGAGAAGTTGGGATGTTTTGTAAAATGCAATAAACTCAAGAATCTGTGATTTGTGATACTAATTGTTAAAGTTCTGCGAGCAAAATTTTTGTCCAGTCTCGCTGCTGTTATCTCTGCTGCACCCCCATACCATGACAGACGTTTGCTATTGCTTCTGTCACTGATTAAAGTCTGGATGGTCCCTTTGGTCTTTGGGACTGAGTACAGCACACAGATGAGCTCTGGCCCAGAGAACCCGGCAGCATCGCTGCATAGAACTGATGTATAGCTTTCTCCTGTAACAGAGATTCAAGTTGCATTTCTTGATGCAGCAGCAGACTGCGGTGAATGACAGTGGTTTTCTGAAGTACTCCTGAGCCCATGTGGCTATATTTAACACCGCAGCATGACGGTTTCTTATGCAATGCCATCTAAGGGCTCAAAGGTCAAGCATATTCAACTGAGCTTTCCTGCCTTGCCCTACATGTACTGTGATTTCTCTGGATTCCCTGAATCTTTTCACATTATTATGTATGGTATTTGGGACCTAAATTCTTTGCAATTTTGTATTGCAAAATGTGATATTTTTTTATTTGTTTGAAACATCTCTGAGACTGGGATGCTCCTTTTATACCCAAACATGATACCTTGACCTATTACCTATTCACCTGCTTACTGTGAGCTGTTTCAAAACAGTTTAACGTGGATATTCTATAACCTTTTCACTTTTATATTGCCTCTGTCCCAACTTTTTGGAATGTGTTGCAGCTGTCAAAAACAAAATTTGTTCATACTCACAAAATACATTTACGTTGGTCAGTGAAAACCTTGAAAATCTTATGTGTGCTTTTGTCAATTAAATAAAAGTTAAAGAGAATGAACAAATCACAGATTCTTGATTCTATTGCATTTTACAAAACGTCCCAACTTCTCTGGAATTGTATATGCTTTATTTGACTCTCAAAGTGCCAGTAGCTGCCGACATGACTTCTTGTAAGTTGCCATGTAATGTGCTTTTCACCGTATGGTAACTTCCCCAATAGAGCTGGCGATACAGACAGTAATTGTAGTGACAGGAGCAGTGTAATAGAGTAGCAGGTCGTACTGAGTCTTTGCTGTAGATGATTGCTTTGGCAGCGTGATCAGGGAGGAGATGCATATTCTCATGGGTTGTTTGTTGGAAAGCAGCTTCTTAAATAAACATGAAAGCCATTAAACTGCCCGCATGAAACTCAATAGTGTGTTTACAGTAGAGCACTACACAGTGTTCACCGGACTGCTGGGAAACCACGTGCTAGAATTTCACCCTTGAAATGATATTTTTGACTTTTTTCCATCAACTTGTACCTTATCTCCTATATTTGCTCCACACATGTGCGGCTGCAGTTACAATGTTTGGAAATGTAATATATGAATGTCTTTGAGATTCACAATATCAATCTGAGTGGTTGTCTCAAATAGAATAGAATAGCTTTTTATTGTCATTGTACAGCTGTACAACGAAAGTTTTGCTTTCACATTGAAAGTACACACATACATACAAAGTGTACTTCTCTTTTCATTTTCAGCTGGTATTTTTGTGGTTTTTAATGAATGCATGAACTACATGTGTAGTTCATCACATTAAATATAGACATGATCTGCTAACATCAAACAAATGCGAAGTCACAAAATACTGATCTTATTTCGAACTGTGCCCACTTTGTTGTTTAAAAGTCTGCTTTTTGATATATTTCAAATAAATACAATTTGGTTTGCTAATCTAATGCAGTGATATTCATGTGTGGCTTAACATTTGCGTTCAAATGCAAATGCCGCTGTATATCACACACATGTGCCATTATTTGGTAGCAGCGTAGAGTAACTTTGTAATTAAGCAATTTGCCCTGAAGTGGAACAACTGAAACAATTGAGGAATATGGTTGTTTGTTCATGACCCAAGAAAATGCAGTTGTGTTCTATTAACTTCTATAAAGTCAGTATAAAAGTGCAGAGCAGAAACATTTTGAATCCAGATGTGCATCGAGCTTCACTGAACGAAGCAAACAAACATGCAGATCTCTGAATGCTTAGTGAGTTGTTTGTTGTTGTTGTGGGACCAAAAGATGAACACATTGACCATTCCAGTAAATAACAGGAGACATAAAACTCAGACCAGCATTTGAAGATTGATGAGAACTTTAAAATGCACTTATAAAAGGAAAAAGGCACAAAACAAAGCTTGTTTTGTAGCGTTTATTCATTTGCCATGTATATATGTGTGCGTGATGTGTCTGTGAATAGCATAAAAAAAGAAAAACTTTGCTTAAAAAAAAGAAGCAAAAAACAGACAAAAAAAAAAGCAGTTTAAAAGCAATTCACTTAAGGTTTTATTTTTTTTCAGTTTGTTTTCAATTTTTTTTCTCTAGTTTTGTTATACCAGCTTAAATGCATTTAATCTCACATGCTTTTTCATCTGTGGGGGAGTCTTTTTTTTTTTTTTTTCCCATGTCAAGATTGTCATTAAAAAACAACTTAATTTTTTTTACTTTCTGTCTGTTCCTGACTCAAAGTTGATATGGTTTCAGGAGACATGAAATATGGCACATACACTGAGCAGTTTTATCTTTGGGATTTTTTTTTGTGTACTTTGTCAATTTGGTGTCTAGGGATATATATATATATATATATATATATATATATATATATATATAATGTTTGTATGTGTTACGACGTAAGGAGGTCATATTCAGAAACCAATGAAACTGAAACTAAATCGCGTTGAAACAGGAAGTCAAGTAAACGGAAGAGAATAACAAAATAACGGTCCACATAACATGAACCCGACAATAAAATTGTTAGGCTATTCACCTGCGTGTTCTAGACGGGCTGTCAGTCAGTGCAGTTTCATTGTTACGCCACAAGGTGGCATCAAGGGACTGTCTTTAAGTGAGTCTTTAAACCATTCATTCAACTACACGTTTAAAAACGCTGATTCCTTCCTAGAGAGATGTAATGAAACGCTGCTGAAATCATTTAAATGTGCAATAGGTGATTGTCTTCAGAAAATGTTTTTGTTATGCTGGTTGAAAGTCTCCTAACATCCCGATAGCAATCATTAAGTTAAGTGGTCTAAATGTATTTATATATTCTGTGGAAGGTGTAGGACCAAGAAATGTTCGTCCAATCAAAATGGTCGGTCCGAGCGTTTTAATTGGCTTTCCTACCTGCCTGTCAACATATATATTAGCATACCTCTGCGCACCCTGTTCGCGCAGACAGGATCTTCAGTGCGTTCACGCAGACAGAGCAAGAATGGCTGGCAAACATCATCAACCCAATCTTCCTTCCTGGTATTGTAGTACTTACTAACTGTTCTATAAAATTTTCTCACCGGTGAATGACACATGATGTAGCCCAGCGATTCCCAATTCCAGTCCTCGCGTCCCCCGCTCTGCATATTTTGCAGGTCTCGCTTAGTTAACACACTGGATTCAGATAACCAGCTTATTAAAAGAGAGCTACCTGCATGAACTGTGTTATGATTAATATGATCCCTACACGGTGTTCATTGCTCTCTACTCCGCTTTCGCTTTCAGTGCTATCAGGCTAAAGTTAGCATTTTCCAAGATCTCCTACTGCACCTTTAACTTTGAGCGCCACTTTTAAAGCCCCAGCTGACCAGCAGAGCGTCGATGCTAAGACAGAGATTTGCTTTCCTTGGACACCACAACCTATTTTCACAAATATGACTCAGCCTGAAGGACAGACGCAGGTGCACGATCTCTCTCTCTCTCTCTCTCTCTCTCTCTCTCTCTCTCTCTCTCTCTCTCTCTCTCTCTCTCTCTCTCTCTCTCTCTCTCTCTCTCTCTCTCTCTCTCTCTCTCTCTCTCTCTCTCTCTCTCTCTCTAGGCTTGTTAAGTGCAAACCAAGGGCATAACCATATACGAAAAAAAAAAACACGCAAATATCGCAGTTGTTGCATTTCTCTGTCAATAGCGCGGTGTTGCGATATTGCAGTTATCGCGACAGCCCTATTTGTGTCTTTGCTTTGGAGTCCTCATCACTATCATTATAGTCTTCAGTGTCACATGATCTTCAGAAATCATTCTAATATGCTGATTTGCTGCTCAAGAAACATTTCTGATTATTAAACATTTCTGATTAAGAAACATTATCATTGTTATTATAAATGTTGAAAATCTTTTTTTTTTTTTTTTGGAAACTGTGATGCATCTTGTTTTTCAGGATCCTTTGAATAGAAAGTTCAAAAGAACAGCATTTATTTGAAATAGAAATCTTTTGTAACATTATTTATGTCTTTACTCTCACTTTTGATCAATTTAATGCATCCTTGCTGAATAAAGCTGCAAAAAAATCAAAAAGAATCTAACAGACCCCAAACTTTTGAACCGTTGTGTATATGACACAGATACCCATCAACACCACTAGATGTCCTAATAAGTTTCAGGTTTAAGGACTCTTCACAAGCTTTGAAATCACTGGAAGAGTCAAGAGGCTTTGGAATCACTATTGGATTGTGATTTATGTGTTGCTCTGTGATTAATGATCGATGAATATTGTTCAAGTGAATAAGAATAAATACTCGGGCCTCATTTCAACCCTGAAATCAAAAAAGAAAATTTAAGTAGTTTTGCAAAAAAGGATGATGAAACCTATTTTATTTTATTGCCATAGGACTGTTTGTATGCAAAAAACCCCAAAACAAAACAAGAACTCATTCTCATTCAAATGGTCAAATGATTCTGTTTGAATGCAATGATTTTTTTTTTCCATTTAGCACAGACATAATGTGATACGTGTATTGTCTTTCCACACTGAGCACAAAACAGCTGTGTGACATGACCGATGCAGCCAATCGTATGTGATGTTTAATATACAGCTGTTTGAAGTGTGATTTCAGACCAATCAGATTTCATGGTGGGTGGAGCTATCCAGCCCTCCATTTCTACTGATACAGTAGAAATGGAGACCAAACGAGAGGCATGGATGCAACTAGTTTGAACAAAACATTTATAATGAAGAGAGCTTACTAGTTTATGCCTGGTATAATTGTTATAATTCATGTCACAGTGCAAAAAAATGTATTGCCTGAAATAGGTTTCTTTTTCTTTGTGCAAAACTAATATGAACTGTGGGTAAATGTGTGTATTTAGTTTGTTTTCTTGAAGTATTTGCTGTGATAACGGAGCATTGAGATGATAAAGTGGTATGTGTGAGGTTTCTGTCTTGAGAATAGATATCAGAGTTTTAATTTCATCTTGAAGTTCTCAACCAGAGAGCAGCTCCATAAATCCATCACTTTCTAAATGCTATTTTAAAAATGGAAATCGTAGCTTATTTCTTCCATGGTCTCAGTTTTCTTCCTCCGTGTGCCCCGTTCTTTCGTTGTGAAGTTGAATATCATCTGCGTCTGCTGGACTCCTGCATGCAGATGAGCGATGTAAAGAGGGCTCACAAACTGCATGCTGTTTGAAGTTTTACTGACGGCTCATACTTGATGCATGTCATCTCAGAAAGTGTCATTTCAGTTTGCCGGAAGTCAAGACTGGGTTGCAGCAGTCAGGGCCGTTTCTAGCCAATTAGACACCCTAGGCGAAATCCATATTCTTTTCAGACACCAGTTTCTTGTTACATTCAAATTGGTTGTCATAGTAACGATACTAATTTGTAGAGATTGATTTCCACAAATCTGAATGCATTATTTGTAAATTGACTTAAGATAAACATTTTGCACAATTTATTATCTGTAATATCATTGTGTTGCCACTAGATACCTGTATAGCCCTATGTGACGATCCCTAGTAGCTAAGACATTGCACATAATTTACACATAAATCACACATAAATTAATTTTATTACATTTGGATTTGGATATGTTTATATACTATCAATGGCTACTTTTTGTCTTTGTCTGTTTTTTGTTCAATTGTTTTGTTGTTATTGCTTGAAACATTGATTTAAAGTGTCAGTTATTGCATTATAATTCCTGTCAAACCTATAAAACCCTTTGTTGGCCCAAACGCCTGATCAGTGGCATAAAAGTAATCAATGCAGCTACTTAATCCTTTGCTACTCATTAACGCATGAACTTCCCCTTTAAATAACGTGACGCTCTGCCCTCTATGTGTGTCACGCTTCTCTCATTAAGTGCTATGTTAGAAGTGAATGAATTGATCAGCATTTCGATTTATCCACTCCCACAAATACTGCCTAAACAAAATACTGATGTTGTGCATTTTATTTACTGTACCAATATTTTAAATTGGCCTTTAAACTTAGCTTTATTGCATGGCAAAAAAAAAGCGTTACCTTGCCAAAGCACTGATTGAGCCCATTGATCTAATGGCGTTGATGAGCGCTCCAAATGCAAGCATGCAACGATCAGGCAGCAATTTCTAGGCAGTGAAAAATACATTTGACATGACAATTTTACATTTCTTTTACTATATATTTTTAATGGAAATCCATATATTTATGCCTAAGTTTAGGATTTATGTATTTAAATTGCATATACAATTTCCATCCATTTGGATTACACACATAAACTAATAGACATAATGCGATTAAATAAACGAAACAGGTAATTTTTTTGCACTTAAACATGACATAGTTTAACTATTTACATCTACTGTAAAAGTGATTTTTGTAAAAGTTTTGTAAAACAGATTTTATCTATCTATCTATCCATCTATCTATCCATCTATCTAATGCATTTCTACTTAATGTCACATTTAATTCAGTGTGTGACTTTGTAATCATTTTTTAAAATTTATTCGCAATTTCTGTGTGAATTGTTTCTTTACCATTTTTCAGTGTTGCTTAGTATTGCATAAATCTGTTAATTGCGAAAACAAATACATTTTATCAGTTAAAATTATGAATATGGTTATATGAATATGGCTAGCTGTGAAACAAGTGATATTCAGTTTGCTAAAATGTATGACTGACAAATATGCATCACATTACATTTATTAGTTTAAGTTAAAACTGTGTAATCCAGGCCAATGGAAATTGTATTTAGGCCTCATTATTTTTGGAGTGTATCAAACAGCCAGTGAAATACAATTGGCTGCGTGTGTCTCATACATATTCATCACGGCTCCTGTCTGTGGTCATTAAAGCAACACGTATCTAGAACATGTTGTTTTCGGTTTCCTGTTACTTTCTCTGGACGATCTGCAGAACTGCCAATCAACAACTGTGAGATCTATATATACGCGTGCTGCTTGTTGACACAGGGAATCGGCTGAAAGTGCAGTTATACTGAAAGCTGTGTGTGTTTTTATTCCCTTCTGGGGTCTGGAACCATTCAGTAAATGTAATAGACGTTCATTTAAAGGATAAACAAAATGGCCAGTTTGCCCCTGCCAGACCAGCAGCTTAGATGATATAATGTGGAAAGTGTTTTTTCCTTCCGTTCCTTCAAATTTAGGCGGCCGGGCAATGTTTTGAAAATATCAAAATGTGTGTCCTATGGTGAGCACAAATGGTTACAATAGTAAAATTATTATGAGTTACCTTCTTGGCCGTAAAGGGTTAGATTCACATTCACCTTCATGATGTTTCAAGCCTACAAAGATTCAAATGTGGAAATCTTCATGCGGCCTTTTATATAATGACAGACAGATACGTGGGTCATGTCTGTCAAGCTCTAAAAATGGCAAGCAATCAATCAATACATACATGCATACATACATACATTAAGCACCACGGCAGTAGTCCATATAATTCATGCTCTGTATTCCTGTCTTATTGTCTTCTGTAGTCATACAATTGCTGCGTGTGAAGAACAAATTTAAGTCATTAGTTGCTGATAATTTTGCTAATGTGCATTCAGATTCATGGTCAAGGCAGTTTTGACAACATTTGACTCTAGAAATTTAGAATTGAGAAAGACATTTCAGAGCTGTGGTGGAGGGGAAGAGTTTTGATTTTCATTATGACTAAAGTAGACCTGAAATATAATGCAGAAGTTGTATGGACATACTTAACTAACTATAGATATATACATGCGTGCATACTTTAGCAATGATAAATATTCAGTTGATCAAAAATAACAGTTAAGATATTTATAATGTCACGATAGATTTCTATTTCAAATAAATGCTGCTTTTAAATGCTGCTTTTAAAATGAAAGAAACCTGAATAATAAAATGTGTCACAGTTTGCACAAAAATAAGAAGCAGCACAACTGTCTTCAACATTGATGATAATCAGAAATATTTCTCGAGCAGCAAATCAGTATATTAGAATGATTTCTGAAGATCATGTGACTCTGAAGACTGGAGTAATGATGCTGAAAATACAGCTGAGCATCACAGAAATAAATACATTTTTTACAATATATTCACTTAGAAAACAGTTGTTTTAAATTGTAATAATATTTCACATTAACGGTAGTGCGTAGTAACTTTCATGGGTATTTGGCGAACCCTTGACCTTGCAGGTCTTTGAACAGCACAGATTCACTTTCATTTAAGTTCAGCTCTATAAATCATAAGTATCTGTCTGAGAAGTCCAGAGGTGCCCTACATTTGGATGAGGTGGTGTTTCTCATTCCTGGTTCTTATCCTAAACCAGAGTTGACATGGCAGGTTAGTTACAGGCACTCAGGGTTGCCCAGGTCTCAGGCTTCAGTCCAGATTCAGATGCATGTTCCATTGGTGTTCTTTTGTCTGGATTCCCAGTGTGTGACCCAGTCTGCGGTCCGCTCTTCTTCACGAGC
This sequence comes from Acrossocheilus fasciatus, assembly GCA_036784905.1. Taxonomy (NCBI): domain Eukaryota; kingdom Metazoa; phylum Chordata; class Actinopteri; order Cypriniformes; family Cyprinidae; genus Acrossocheilus; species Acrossocheilus fasciatus. The sequence goes on from CM071953.1 coordinate 2,379,655, forward strand.
TGCGATTGGAGATGGCACTTCCCTACATGTGCGAAGGCCAGTGGTCAGCAGGCCTTGGAAAGGCCAAATCCTCATTACAATGGGAGTCTTGTTTCCATATGGGCTCAGCTCTGTATTTAAAGGATATTTTGATTTGCTCCGCTCTCTGGCCGTCTCGGCAGCACAGCTGATGTTCCAAAGCAAACGGCTCTGCCTCGTCTGGTTAACGTGATCAAGATGTGCCCTGAGGCCTGCGGTTCGCTGCTCTTGCATTTGCACCTAGTTAAATGCATGTTGAGATATACTGCGTGTTTGCGTAGTGTTGCTGAATGTTACTTTTAATGTGAAGGTTGGAGTTCCTGGAGCTCCTTGGCCTCAGTGGTGGTCCTGAACATCTACTTTTCTAATTTTTTTCCAAAATTTCAAATTTAGCGAAGATGCTGAGGCAACACAAACGAATGTTATGCATATGAACTGAGTGCAGATAGTCCACAGAACTAGACCTGATGTGGTTTGATCGCTGTCCGTGTTTTAAACGCACATGAATTCTCATGCAGCAAAGGCCGTGGTTCCCCGAAAACAAGCCATGCATCACAAATGACCAGCCAAACCTGAATGAAGAGTTGCCATTTTATTTTTTCTGCACCATCCTATGCTTTTCAACTCAGAAACTGGTTTCATCAAAGAGACCTTAAAGGCATATATGGTGTGAATTAAAAGTGGAATGAGACTCTGACTAAAATGAACCACAATTTGATCTCCGTTCTCTTTCAAATTCAAGCACAATGTGAATGCAATGTGAACTGCATTCTCTTAAGACTTCTGTTGTAGTTTCCCTGTTTAATTTAATCTGTTTAAGAATATTATGTCCTTTTACTCTACATCCTCAAAGGTGCTCTTGTCTTTCTCTTCTGGTAAAATAGACCAAAAATATGTATGGCTCTTGCAACAAACTGATTTTTGTCCACCAAATGCTCTTTAGAGTGAGAATGTCATATTAGCCACCCGATATTAAGTATCCCCCCCAAAAAAAGGATGAAGTCATTGTATTAAATGAGAAAAATAGTTTTAAAAAGAAATATTTAGATTCAGTGTAGAATTTATTACACATTTTAAGGCTACAGTGTGGCCATAACATTGTTTTCAGAAGCTGCATCCGAAGTGGCATTTTTCTGTTCAGAGGTGGCATGAATGCATTTACACTGGAATTAGAATTGCATAAAAAATGCTGAGAGAGAAATGTTTTAAATAGCCATTAATGTTTTTTTTTTTTTTTTTTTAAATGAATATTGAACTATGAAATGGGGTGGGTTTTGTTGAATAAGTAAATAAATAATTTTAATGTTTGCTTTTTTTTTTTTTTTTTTTTTTTTTAAACCACAATTAATGTTAAATTGACAGCACTACTTAAAGGAACACTCCACTTTTTTTGGAAATAGGCTCATTCTCCAACTCCCCCAGAGTTAATAAGTAGAGTTTTACCGTTTTTGAATCCATTCAGCCGATCTCCGGGTCTGGCGAGAGCACTTTTAGCATAGCTTAGCATAGATCATTGAATCCGATTAGACCAGTAGCATCGCGTTCAAAAACGATCAAAGAGTTTCGATATTTGTCCTATTTAAAACTCGACTCTTCTGTAGTTATATCGTGTACTAAGACCGGCGGAAAATGAAAAGTTGCGATTTTCTAGGCTGATATGATTAAGAACTATACTCTCATTCCGGCGTAATAATCAAGGAACTTTGCTGCCGTAACATGGCCGCAGCAGGCGTAGTGATATTACGCAGCGCCTGAAAGTAGTCCCCAGCTAGGTAACTAGTTGATTATTACGCCGGACTGGGAGTATAGTTCCTAGCCAAATCGGACTAGAAAATCGCAACTTTTCATTTTCCGCCGGTCTTAGTACACGATATAACTACAGAAGAGTAAAGTTTTAAATAGGAAAACTATCGAAACTCTTTGGTCATTTTTGAACGCGATGCTACTGGTCTAATCAGATTCAATGATCTATGCTAAGCTATGCTAAAAGTGCTATTGCCAGTTCCGGAGATCGGCTGAATGGATTCAAAAACGGTAAAACTCGACTTATTAACTCTGAGGGAGTTGGAGAATAAGCCTATTTCCAAAAAAGTGGAGTCTGATTGTGCTTAGAAAAACATAAAAATAATATTTTGCATATTTTTAGAAAACATGCCAAGTTTACTTATTTGTTTTTCTTAAAAGAAATGCTACAGCTAATTATTCTGCTTTGAAATGTGCGTTCCATGCTCTATGACCACAGGCATATTAAAACACTGGTAAATCCACCCATCAACTTGCAGTGTGTAAGGCTCGTCACCTTCAGTTGTGCTTATTCCTGTTGCGTGTCCTAAATCTGGCAACCTGTGTGAGCATCCAGTCTGAGGAATAGGTGGTGGAAGAAACAACTCTCTCCAATATTTTGAATTTGGACTGCAGTTCCCATTTCAACCACTAGCTGTCAATATTACATTTTGCACCTTTAAGCTGACAAGGCTTAAAAATTTATGCAAATGATAAACCTTGTTGATGCCGCAGCACTTTAACGTCACACAAGCATAACTGCCAAAGCATCGGTACATGTGTTCCCTAGAAACCCAGAACCTTGGTGTTGCTAGACAGTTGCAAGAACGCTTCTGCAGTTTATTAATTACGCAAGGTCATATCATGACCTCACTATGAAAATCGTATAATATAATGCACAGCAGTTAATAAAACACTATTCCTTTTTCCACCTTTCACAAACGCTCGTATTCAAAAACGCTGAACGAGAAGTGTTAAAGAGGTCATCAGATGCAAAATTCACTTTTCAAGTTGTTTGAACATAAATGTGACCCTGGACCACAAAACCAGTCTTAAGTCGCTGGGGTATATTTATAGCAATAGCCAAAAATACGCTTCTGGGTCAAAATACACATGGGTCAAAATTATCGATTTTTCTTTTATGCCAAAAATCATTAAGATATTACGTAAAGATCATGTTCCATAAAGAGATTTTGTAAATTACCTACCGTAAATATATCAAAACATAATTGTTGATTAGTAATATGCATTACTAAGAACTTCATTTGAAAACTTTAAAGGTGATTTTCTCAATATTTAGATTTTTTTGCACCCTCAGATTCCAAATTTTCAAATAGTTGTATCTCAGACAAATATTGTCCGATCCTAACAAACCATACATCAATGGAAAGCTTATTTATTCGGCTTTCAGATGATTCAGAAAAATTCACCCTTATGACTGGTTTTGTGGTCCAGGGTCACAAATGTGTGTTGGAAGTGTGTGTACACATCCATCCTATAATGATAAAAATCCACCCAGTGGTAAAATCCATATTTTAAAATCCCGTTTCTCAAATCAGGCTGTTCTGAGATTCCTGTCAGAATGACGTAGTTAATTGATTGTCAAGACCATCTTACCTTAGACCTGCCCTGAGTGACCTGTAAACAGTCCGACCAACATTGTGTGGACGCCGGTGCAGGGGAAGCAAAGATGTCTCCGATTAATCGATTGAGGTGTTTTGTTGTTGGATGTAATAATGAATATAGCAGTCGTCATTTACTCCCGACATCTGAGCCACTGAAGATGCAGAGGATTAACGTTACTTTCGTTTTGAAGTGAATGCGCTAATCCCCGATCTGCCTAAATGCATGTTCGCGCAAATCATCATGATCCAACTTCATCTACAGATTTATGAATCTTTGCAAATCGCCTTTCCTAATAACGTGCTAGTTAGCCAGTTTCGCGGCAAAAGTAAACAGCATAGATATGCATGTCTATGGTAAACGGTACTGCTCGTCACTCCACGGAAGAGAGGGGCGGGGTCTGCAGAGTCATTAGCATTTAAAGCAACATGGATTAAAAAACAGCTTGCTGAAAACAGAGCTGATTTTGACAGGGTAAAAAAGGTGTTTTTTATACTACCACTGAGAAATTTTAACCAAAGTATGTAATAGGCTTTTAATTAAGACCCTAAAGAATCATATCGACTTGAGGAAAATGGGCATCCGATGACCCCTTTAAGCTGTCTGTCTGTGGAGGGTTTTGTGCAGTGTTTGTGTTGGTTCTGCTGTTTAAAGACTCTGTTTGGAGCACAACTGTTCCCTTTGCTTCAGAGAATGAGTTTCCTGATGGAGGCTACTTGACGAGATAATGCTGTTCCTCTGAGGTCATGCATCATCTGCGCTCTCGCTGACCTGAGGCCCGTGGAGCCGCACCGATACCTGATGGATCCGCACACAGATGAATAGAGGAGTGACCCGGCTGATCTTAATGGGATTGTTTGCTCTGTAAAGTGAGACGGCGCATGCGTGCCATGGAATTCCGGAGCGTATTCCATGTGGAGACGGAGCGCTGTTGGCTGAACCTGTTGAACCCCACAACGAAAGTGCGCGTCATTACATGTCTCATTTCACAGCAAACACGGGCTTGACAGTGTTGGTGCAATGACTCTCTAAAGATAATGAATCAGCTTGTATGCGCCATGTTTTTGACTTTGGATGCGTGCTCGTGTGCTCGACGTGGTGTGATGATTACTGGAAGAGTGTTGGAGCCTGAGCCTGACTTGCTTTCATCTGCTGGAGAGAAACACTCCAGATGAATCAGTCGGCCTCATTTGCTAAGTGCCACGCTCTCCAATACTGATCTAATTCAAAAACCTCATGGTTCAGACCGGTGTGTTTGTCTGAAAGCCGGATGGATGTTCTGTATCAATTATTTATTCATTTAGATGCAGCTGTACAACCCAAAGCAGCGCTTCTCTAAAATTCAAAGGGATTGTTCACCAAAAACCAATGACTTCTCTCATTTAATCATTTGGTTCCGTGGAACACAAAAGTAGAGATGTACTAAGATGTGTTTTTCTTACACCGAAAGTTTTCATTTAGCCCGAAAACAGAAACCAAAATAGTTTATTCAGTGATCAAATAATTACATTTATTTAATAATCAACACTCAAAATTAAAAACTGAGATGTATATAAGCATGTAAATTGTATGTGTTATCAATATTTTTAATGATGTAATTGCTTCTACACCAGTACGTTGTTGAAATATAAACATTTAAACTGTGGCTATAATAAATAGCATGTTTTCATGACAGATTTATTCAAACATGCATTAAATAATGAAGACTGTAGGGTAAATAAAATAATAATGATTGTGTAATATAGTGGAGTTTAACATTGTTTATAAGCATCTTTGAAATCAAGAAATTTTTGGTCAATGATTTCAGCCATCCAAAACGTATAATTGGCGCTGCTCTGATGGCACGTTTTGAGATTTCTTTATTTGTCAAAATTCACATGCCTCACTACACAATGAATGTTCATGCTGCTCTTTTTCATAAGG